>JANJGN010000315.1:0-656404 GCA_026770705.1 Isurus oxyrinchus
GGGGAGGGTGTGTGTGATGTGGGGGAGGGTGTGTGTGATGTGGGGGAGGTGTGTGTGTGGTGGGGGAGGGTGTGTGTGATGTGGGGGAGGGTTGTGTGGTGGTGTGGGGGAGGGTGAGTGTGGTGGTGTGGGGTTGGGTGTGTGTGTGGTGGGGGGGAGGGTGTGTGTGTGGTGTGGGGGAGGAGTGTGTGTGGTGCGGGGAGGGTGTGTGTGTGGTGTGGGGGGAGGGGTGAGTGTGTCTTTTGGGGGAGGGGGAGTGTGTGGTGTGGGGGAGGATGAGTGTGTGGTGTGGGGGAGAGTGTGGGTGTGGTGCGGGGAGGGTGAGTCTGTGTGGTGTGGGGGAGAGTGAGTGTGTGGTGTCGGGGAGGGTGAGTGTGTGGTGTGGGGGAGGGTGAGTGTGTGGTGTGGGGGAGGGTGAGTGTGTGGTGTGGGGGAGAGTGAGTGTGTGGTGTGGGGGAGGGTGAGTGTGTGGTGTGGAGGAGGAGGGTGTGTGTGTGGTGTGGGGGAGGGTGTGTGTGGTGTGGGGGAGGGGTGTGTGTGATGTGGGGGAGGGTGTGTGTGGTGTGGGGGAGGGTGAGTGTGTGGTGTGGGGAGGGGTGTGTGTGTGGTGTGGGGGAGGGTGTGTGTGTGGTGTGGGGGAGGAGTGTGTGGTGCGGGGAGGGTGTGTGTGTGGTGTGGGGGAGGGTGAGTGTGTCGTTTAGGGGAGGGGGGTTGTGTGTGGTGTGGGGGAGGATGAGTGTGTGGTGTGGGGGAGAGTGTGGGTGTGGTGCGGGGAGGGTGAGTGTGTGGTGTTGGGGAGGGTGAGTGTGTGGTGTGGGGGAGGGTGAGTGTGTGGTGTGGGGGGGAGAGTGAGTGTGTGGTGTGGGGGAGGATGAGTGTGTGGTGTGGAGGAGGGTGAGTGTGTGGTGTGGGGGAGGGTGTGTGTGGTGTGGGGGAGGGGGAGTGTGTGGTGTGGGGATGGTGAGTGTGTGTGGTGTGGGGGAGGGTGAGTGTGTGGTGTGGGGGGGAGAGTGAGTGAGTGTGGTGTGGGGGAGGGTGAGTGTGTGGTGTGGAGGAGGGTGTGTGTGTGGTGTGGGGGAGGGGGAGAGTGAGTTGGTGTGGGGGAGAGTGAGTGTGTGGTGTGGGGGAGGGTGAGTGTGTGGTGTGGAGGCGAGGGAGAGTGTGTGGTGTGGGGGAGGGTGAGTGTGTGGTCGTGGGGGAGGGTGAGTGTGTCGTTTGGGGGAGGGGAGAGTGTGTGGTGTGGGTGTGAGTGAGTGTGTGGTGTGGGGGAGGGTGCGTGTGTGGTGTGGGGGAGGGTGAGTGTGGTGTGGGGGAGGATGAGTGTGTGGTGTGGGGGAGGGGAGAGTGTGTGGTATGGGGGATGGCTGAGTGATGTGGTGTGGGGAGGGTGAGTGTGTGGTGTGGGGGATGTGAGTGCGGTGTGGGGGAGGGTGAGAGTGTGGTGTGGGGCAGTGGGAGTGTGTGGTGTGGGGGCGAGGAGTGTGTGTGGTGTGGGGGATGGTGAGTGTGTGGTGTGGGGAGGAGAGATGTGTTGTGGTAGTGGGGGATGGTGAGTGTGTGGTGTGAGGGGGAGGGGGAGTGGAGTGTGTGGTGTGGGTGAGGGTGTGTGTGGTGTGTGGCAGGGTGTGTGTGCTGTGTGGGAGGGTGTGTGTGGAGTGGGGGAGGGTGAGTGTGTGGTGTGGGGGAGGGTGAGTGTGTGAGTGTGGGCGTGAGGAGGAGTGTGTGGTGTGGGGGAGGGATGAGTGTGGTGTGGGCGGAGGTGAGTGTGTGGTGGGGGGACGGTGAGTGTGTGGTGTGGGGGAGGAGGAGTGTGTAGGTGGGGGAGGGCTGAGTGTGTGTGTTGTGGTGGGAGGGATGTGAGGAGGTGTGGAGGGGGAGGGAGTGTGTAGTGGTGGGGGAGGTGAGCTGTGTGGTGTGGGGAGGGTGAGTGTGTGAGGTGTGGGGGAGGCGGCGAGTGTGTGGTGTGGGGGAGGTGTGTGTGTGTTGTCGGGGAGGGTGAGTGTGGTGTGGGGAGCGGGTGAGTGTGTGGCGTGGGGGAGGGTGTGTGTGTGCTGTGGGGGCGGAGGAGTGTGTGGTGTAGGGGGAGGGTGAGTGGTGTGTGTGTGTCGGGGAGGGTGAGTGTGTCCGTTTGGGGGAGGGGGAGTGTGTGGTGTGGGGGAGGCAGGCGTGTGTGGTGTGGGGGAGGGTGAGTGTGTGGTGTCGGGGAGGGTGTGTGTGATGGGATGGAGGGGAGTTGTGTGTGGTGTGGTGGAGGGCGGAGGTGAGTGGTGTGGGGGAGGAGGCGTGTGTGGTGTGGGGGCGGGTGTGTGTGTGGTGGGGGAGGGTGAGTGTGTGGTGTGGGGGAGGGTGAGTGTGTGGTGTGAGGGAGGAGGAGTGTGTGCTGTGGGGGAGGGGGAGTGTTTGGTGTGGGGGAGGGTGAGTGTGTGGTGTGGGGGAGGAGGAGTGTGTGCTGTGGGGGAGGGGGAGTGTTTGGTGTGGGGGAGGGGAATGTGTGGTGTGGGGGAGGGGGAGTGTTTGGTGTGGGGGAGGGGGAGTGTGTCGTGTGGGGGAGGGTGAGTGTGGTGTGGGGGAGGGTGAGTGTGTGGTTTGGGGGAGGGTGATTGTAATATCTGGGGGCAGGGAGGGTGAGTTTGAGGAGTGAGGGAGGCTGAGGAATGAGCAAGGGTGAGTCCTGAGGGAGGGTGAGGGTGCTGAATTGGGGTGGCTGACGGTGAGGAGTGAGGGAACGTTAATAGTGAGGAAGGATGCATTGTGAGAGAGGATGAGGAGTGAAGGAGGGTAAGCAGTGAGGGAGGGTAAGGAGTGAGGGAAGGTGAAGAGTCGCTAGAGTGCTTGTCAGGGAGGCTGACTGTTAGGGAGGGTGCGGAGTGAGGGAGGATGAGTGTGAGTTGTGGAGGTGACAGGCGTCAGAGAGGGTGAGGAGCAAGTGAGAGTCATGGTGATGAAGGAGGTGAGGGTGAGGAATGTGGGTGGGTGAGTGTAAAGAGTGAGGAGGGTGAGTATGAAGAGTGAGGGAGGGTGAGTGTGAGGAGTGAGGGAGACTGAGGAGTGAGGGAGAGTGAGGAGTGAGGGAGAGTGAGGAGTCTGGGAGGGTGAGGAGCGAGGGAGGTTGAGGAGCGAGGGAGGTTGAGGAGCGAGGGAGAGTGAGGAGCGAGGGAGAGTGAGGAGCGAGGGAGGGTCATTGTGATGAGGAAGATGAAGGTGAGGAATGTGGCTGGGTGAGTTTAAGAGCAAGGGTGGGTGAGAAGTGAGGAAGTGTGTGTTGAGGGGTGCGGGGAGGATGAGTGTGAGGGATAGTGAGGAGCAAGGGAGTGTGAGGAGGAGGGAGGGTGAGGAGCGAGAGAGGTTGGGAGTGAAGGAGGGTGATGGGGATGAGTGAGGTGAGGGTTAGGTGTGTGGGTGGGTGAGTGTGAAGAGCAGGGAGTGTGAGTGAGAGGACTGGGGAAGGTGAGTGTGAGCAGTGGGCAGAGTGAATGCGTCTATTTGGGAACAGTGAGTGAGAAAGTGGGTGAGGCTGTGTGTATGATTGACACGGATGAGCATGACAAGTGAGGGAGGGTGAGGGTAAGGATTGCAGGGAGGGCGAGTGTGAGGATTGCGGGAGGGTGAGTGTGAGGACGGAGGGTGGGTGCATGTGGGGAGTGTGAAACGGTGAGGGGGAGGTTGAGTGTGAAGAGTGGGGAGGGTGAGGAGTGAGGGAGGGTGAGTGTGATGAGGGGTAGGGTGAGGGGTGAGGGAGGGAGAGGGTAAGGGGGAGTAAGTGTGATGAGTGGGGGAGAGTGTTTGAGAAGTAGGGGGCTGTGTGTGTGAAGAAGAGTGAGGGTGAGAAGTGAGGGAGGGTGAGTGTGAGGAGTGGGGGACAGTGCAGCTGAGGAGGGTGAGTGTAAGAAGTGGGGGAGGGTGATGAGTGAGGCAGGGTGTGGATAAGGGAAGTGAGTTCAAGGGAGGGTGAATGTGAGGAGTGAGGGAGTGTGAGGAGTGCTGGAGCATAAGGAGTGGGTGTGTGAGGACTGGGGGAGGGTGAGTGTGGGGAGTATTGGAGGATGAAGGTGAGGAGTGTTGGAGGATGAGTGTTAAGAGTGAGTGAGGATGATCGTGAGGAGGGAGGGAGTGTAGTGTGATGAGTGAAGGAGGGTGAGGGTGAGGACTGGTGGAGTGTGCGTGTGAGCAGTGAGAGTGGCTGAGAATGAGGAGTGAAAAAGGCTTAGAGTGAGCATTTCGGGAGGTTGAGGCTGAGCAGTTAGGGACGGTGAGCATGAGGCATCAAGGAAGATGAGAAGCAAGGAAGGATGAGGGTGACAGTGAGGAGTGAGGGAGGGTGCAGGTGAGGAGTGAGGGAGGATGATCAGTGAGGGTGGCTGAGGGTGAAGAATGAGAGATGATGAGGGTTGGGAATGAGGGAAGGTGAGGAATGAGGAAGGGTGGCGGTGAGGAGTGAGGGAGATGAGGAGTGAGGGAGAGGGTGGAGTGAGGAGTGAGAGGTGGTGTGGATCTAAAGTTATGAAGGGTGAGGAGTAAGGGAGGGTGAGTGAGGAAGGGTGAGAGTCAGGAGTGAGGGAGGGCAAAGAGTGAGGGAGGGTGGGAAATGGGGGATGGTCAGGCTGAGGAGTGAGGCAAGGTGAGGAGGAGGAGTGGGGGAGTGTGTGTGTGAGGAGTGGGGGTGGATGAGGCTGAGGAGTGGAGTATGAGGGAAGGTCAAGCGTGAGGAAGGGTTAAGGTAACGGTGAGGACTGCCAAAAGGTGAGGAGTGGGGAGAGTGAGGAGTGAGGGAGGGTGAGGAGTGAGGGAGGGTTGGGAGTGAGGGAGAGTGAGGAATAAGGGTGAGTGTGAGGAGTGGGATGGTGTGGAGTGATGGATCGTGAGGAGCAGGGGAGGGTGTGTGAGGGAACGTGAGGAGTGAGGGAGTATGAGGAGTGAGGGAGTATGAGGAGTGAGGGAGAGTTAGTGTGAGAGAGAGCGAGGAGTGAGGGAGGGTGAGGAGTGAGAGGGTGTCAAGAAAACAAGAAATTGCAATATTTTTCTTCTGGTAATAACCCTGGCACATTTTCTTACGTACTGGACGTCCTGTAATTGGATTAAGAGTTAGAGTTACAGCGAGGATCTAAAGTCAACAGTAAGAAGTGGTTTTGATATGTTAGTGAACCAAGAGGAATTTTAGAGTTTTACATAAAGCAATAACAGGAATAGTTTGAACTGAGTTGTTTTAGTTCAAAAGGGGATACATGCAGGTTGTAAAAAGGTGGAAGGAAGTGAGGTAAAGATAGCGTCAAACAAAAACAGAATTACCTGGAAAAACTCAGCAGGTCTGGCAGCATCGGCGGAGAAGAAAAGAGTCGACGTTTCGAGTCCTCATGACCCTTCGACAGAGCTCTGTCGAAGGGTCATGAGGACTCGAAACGTCAACTCTTTTCTTCTCCGCCGATGCTGCCAGACCTGCTGAGTTTTTCCAGGTAATTCTGTTTTTGTTTTGGATTTCCAGCATTTGCAGTTTTTTTGTTTTTATAAAGATAGCGTAAGTTTGTTTTTACAAGTCTAAGAGCTAAAGTAAAGAACAATTTAATCAATTCTGCTAAGAAAGCATTTCAGAAGAGACTGGTTGAAACAATAGAGAGGTCAAAGGCAAAGAACACATTTAAGGCAATTACTGAAGCTGCTGTGAATCCCAGAAAACAGCAGGGTAGCTGGTCAGAACTCCTAGTTGCTGTCAGCCTTGGAGGACACCCCAAAGAAAAAGTGCTATGTGGTAAAATTACTGGACTTTTCGATTTTGAAATCTTATGGGATAGTTGCTGAACAGAAAAAGGAAAGGTTAGCTCTGAGGGTAATTAAATTAAGATTTGTGGGAGTGTATTAAAGTACTATTTACTGTGTGAATCCATTCTTGTGTTTAAATGTGATTGGTTGTTTTTTTTTCCCTTTAATCTTTTAATAAATGTTTACTACAAAATCATCACATGATCGGGGAAATCATTTCCTGGTTTCAGAAACATTCCTCATACTATACAAATCGTAAAACTACTATTGCCAGGATATTGTCAGGGCCCATAGCCTTCAGCCGTTTCTTAATATCATGTGGAGCGAAACGAATTGGCTGAAGACTGGCATCTGTGATGCTGGGGACCTCTGGAAATGAATCATCCACTCGGTACTTCTGAAGACTAGAGCAAATACTCCAGCCTTATCTTTTGTATTGATGTGCTGGGCTCCTCATCATTGAGGATGGAGATATTTGTGGAGTCTCCTCCAGTGAGTTGTTTAATTGTCCACCACCATTCACGACTGGGTGTGGCAGGACTACAGAGCTTTGATACGACCCGTTGTTTGTGGGATCACTTAGCTCTGTCTATCACTTGCTGCTTATGCTGTCTGGCACGCAAGTGGTCTTCGCACAACACTCAACAAACTGGACACCGTCCAGAACAAAGCAGCCCACTTTATTGGCACCACATCCACAAACATTCAAATACTCCACCACCGATGCACAGTGGCAGCAGTGTGTACCATCTACAAGATGCACTGCAGAAACTCACCAAGGCTCCTTAGACAGCACCTTCCAAACCCACAAACACGACCATCTGGAAGGACAAGGGCAGCAGATAAATGGGAACACCACCACCTGGAAGTTCCCCTCCAAGCCACTCACCATCCTGACTTAGAAATATATCGCCGTTCCATCACTGTTGCTGGGTCAAATCCTGGAACTCCCTCCATAACAGCACTGTGGGTGTACCTACATCACATGGACCACAGCGGTTCAAGAAGGCAGCTCACCATTGCCTTCTAAAAGGCAACTAGGCATGGGCAATAAATGCTAACCCAGCATCATCTTGTGAATAAACAAAAAAAAAGCCTAGGTGAGGGGACAGGTGCTCAGACCTCCCAGAAGACAGTGTGAACAAGGCCAGACTTGAAGACCAGCTTGCTGTCGGCCTGAGAGGACACCCCAAGGAAATGGCACTGTTTGGTAAAATTACTAGACTTATACAGATTTGAAAAATTATAAGGATAGTTGCTGAATGGAAAAAGGTTAGCTCTGATAGGATTTGTGGAAGTACTATTTACTGTCTGAAGCCATTGTGTTTAAATGCATGTATTTCATTTTTTTCCAATTTAGAAAAAATGTTTGCTTTATTATAAAATCATCACAAGTTGTCGGGAAAATCATTTCTTGATTTCAGAACCGTTCCCCATGTTATGCCAATCCCAAAAACTAATCTGGCAGCTGCTTTAAGTTTCTCTCCGAGTTTTGAGCCGCTCGCAATTGTCATCCACCATCCCAGAGCAACGAGGCTCTGCTACCGGGGCGGGTGGGTTTCTTACCCGTGGAGGCAACTACTGGGCTCTCCTAACGGGGGTGGGGTTCGGCTAACGGAGGGGTTATCGTCCCAGGAGGGGTCTCCGGCCTGCGGTCACCTGCCGTGGGAGGGGGAGATTTCCGGCCCGCATTTTGGGGGAAGGGCAGGGTGGGGTGGTGTCTCTGGCCCGCGGTCACCTACCGGGGGAGAGGGTTGTCCGGCCGGGGTATCGGGCCCGTCTCTCGGCCCATCGAGGGAGGGTTTCCGCACCGGCCTGTCTTACCTGCCCTGTCTCGTCCTCAGTCTGTGCGGCCGCTTCCAAATCCTCCGAATCCAAATAGTAACAGCAGAGGAGGGGAATCTGAAACCAATTCTCACGCAGGCTGCAGTGTCCATCAGATACTCACACACAGATTGCAGTGTCCATCAGACACACACACAGGCTGCAGTGTCCATCAGATCCTCACACACAGGCTGCAGTGTCCATCAGACACACACAGGCTGCAGTGTCCATCAGACACTCACACAGGCTGCAGTGTCCATCAGACACACACAGGCTGCAGTGTCCATCAGACACACACAGGCTGCAGTGTCCATCAGACACACACACAGGCTGCATTGTCCATCAGATCCTCACACAGGCTGCAGTGTCCATCAGACACACACACAGGCTGCAGTGTCCATCAGACACACACACAGGCTGCAGTGTCCATCAGACACACACACAGGCTGCATTGTCCATCAGATCCTCACACAGGCTGCAGTGTCCATCAGATCCTCACACAGGCTGCAGTGTCCATCAGTTCCACACACAGACTGCAGTGTCCATCAGATCCTCACACAGGCTGCAGTGTCCATCAGACACTCACAGGCAGCCGTTTCCATCAGATAGACACACAGACTGCAGTGTCCATCAGACACTCACAAAAGAATGCAGTGTCCATCAGACACACACACAGGCCGCAGTGTCCTTCAGATGCTCCCACAGACTGCAATGTCCATCAAATCCACACGCATAAAGCAGTGTCCATCAGATCCACACACACAGACTGCAGTGTCCATCAGTTCCACACACAGGCTGCAGTGTCCATCAGACCCACAGACACAGGCTGCAGTGTCCATCAGTTCCATACACAGACTGCAGTGTCCATCAGATCCACACACACAGGCCGCAGTGTCCTTCAGATGCTCCCACAGACTGCAATGTCCATCAAATCCACACGCATAAAGCAGTGTCCATCAGATCCACACACACAGACTGCAGTGTCCATCAGTTCCACACACAGGCTGCAGTGTCCATCAGACCCACACACACAGGCTGCAGTGTCCATCAGTTCCATACACAGACTGCAGTGTCCATCAGATCCACACACACAGGCTGCACTGTCCATCAGTTCCACACACAGACTGCAGTGTCCATCAGACACTCACAGGCTGCAGTGTCCATCAGATCCACACACACACTGCTGTGTACATCAGATCCTCACACAGGCTGCAGTGTCCATCAGATCCTGACACAGGCTGCAGTGTCCATCAGATCCTCACACAGGCTGCAGTGTCCATCAGACACTCACAAAAGAATGCAGTGTCCATCAGACACTCACACACAGAGTGCAGTATCCATCAGACACACACACAGGCTGCAGTATCCATCAGACACACACACAGGCTGCAGTGTCCATCAGATCCACACACAGGCTGCAGTGTCCATCAGATCCTCAAACAGGCTGCAGTGTCCATCAGATCCTCACACAGACTGCAGTGTCCATCAGTTCCACACACAGACTGGAGTGACAATCAGATCCACACACAGGCTGTAGTGTCCATCAGTTCCACACACAGACTGCAGTGACCATCAGATCCACACACAGGCTGCAGTGTCCATCAGTTCCACACACAGACTGCAGTGACCATCAGATCCACACACAGACTGCAGTGTCCATCAGTTCCACACACAGGCTGCAGTGTCCATCAGATCCTCAAACAGGCTGCAGTGTCCATCAGATCCTCACACAGGCTGCAGTGTCCATCAGTCACTCAAATACAGACTGCAGTGTCCATCAGACCCTCACACATTCTGCCATGTACATCACATCCTCACACACAGATTGCAGTGTCCATCACACACTCACACACAGTCTGCAGTGTACATCACATCCTCACACACACATTGCAGTGTCCATCAGACACTCACACACAGGCTGCAGTGTCCATCAGACACTCACACACAGGCTGCAGTTTCCATCAGATCCACACGCAGGCAGCAGTGTCCATCAGATCCTGACACAAGCTGCAGTGTCCATCAGATCCTCACACAGACTGCAGTGTCCATCAGATCCTGACACAGGCTGCAGTGTCCATCAGGACCTCACACAGGCTGCAGTTTCCATCAGGTCCTCACACAGGCTGCAGTGTCCATCACATCCTCACACACATACTGTAGGGTCCATCAGACACTCACACACAGACTGCAGTGTCCATCAGACACTCACACACAGACTGCAGTGTCCATCAGACACTCACACACAAATTGCAGTGTCCATCAGACACTCACACACAGGCTTCAATTTCCATCAGATCCTCACACAGGCTGCAGTGTCCATCAGATCTTCACGCAGGCTGCAGTGTCTGTCAGATCCGCACACAGATGCAGTGTCCATCAGATCCTCACACAGGCTGCAGTGTCCATCAGGTCCTCACACAGGCTGCAGTGTCCATCAGATCCACACACAGGCTGCAGTGTCCATCAGACACTCACACAAACTGCAGTGTCCATCAGATACTCACATGCTGCAGTGTCCATCAGATCCACACACACACTGCAGTGTCCATCAGATCCTGACACAGGCTGCAGTGTCCATCAGATCCTGACACAGGCTGCAGTGTCCATCAGATCCACACACAGGCAGCCGTTTCCATCAGATACACACACAGACTGCAGTGTCCATCAGACACTCACAAAAGAATGCAGTGTCCATCAGACACTCACACACAGAGTGCAGTATCCATCAGACACACACACAGGCTGCAGTGTCCATCAGATACTCACACAGGCCGCAGTGTCCTTCAGATGCTCCCACAGATTGCAATGTCCATCAAATCCACACGCACAAAGCAGTGTCCATCAGATCCACACACACAGACTGCCGTGTCCACCAGTTCCACACACAGGCTGCAGTGTCCATCAGATCAACACACACAGAATGCAGTGTCCATCAGTTCCACACACAAGCTGCAGTGTCCATCAGATCCACACACACAGACTGCAGTGTCCATCAGTTCCACACACAGGCTGCAGTGTCCATCAGATCCACACACACAGAATGCAGTGTCCATCAGTTCCACACACAGGCTGCAGTGTCCATCAGATCCACACACACAGACTGCAGTGTCCATCAGATCCACACACAGGCTGCAGTGTCCATCAGTTCCACACACAGGCTGCAGTGTCCATCAGATCCTCACACAGACTGCAGTGTCCATCAGATCCACACACAGGCTGCAGTGTCCATTAGACACTCACACAAACTGCAGTGTCCATCAGACACTCACAGGCTGCAGTGTCCATCAGATCCACACACACACTACAGTGTCCATCAGATCCTCACACAGGCTGCAGTGTCCATCAGATCCTGACACAGGCTGCAGTGTCCATCATATCCACACACAGGCAGCCGTTTCCATCAGATACACACACAGGCTGCAGTGTCCATCAGATCCTCACACAGGCTGCAATGTCCATCAGATCCACACACAGGCTGCAGTGTCCATCAGATCCTCAAACTGGCTGCAGTGTCCATCAGATCCACACGCGGGCTGCAGTGTCCATCACATCCTCACACAGGCTGCAGTGTCCATCAGATCCACACACAGGCTGCAGTGTCCATCAGATCCTCAAACAGGCTGCAGTGTCCATCAGATCCACACACAGGCTGCAGTGTCCATCAGATCCTCACACAGGCTGCAGTGTCTATCAGTCACTCAAACACAGACTGCAGTGTCCATCAGACCCTCACACATTCTGCCATGTACATCACATCCTCACACACAGATTGCAGTGTCCATCAGACACTCACACACAGGCTGCAGTTTCCATCAGACACTCACACACAGGCTGCAATGTCCATCAGATCCTCACACAGGCTGCAGTGTCCATCAGATCCTCACGCAGGCTGCAGTGTCTGTCAGATCCTCACACAGACTGCAGTGTCCATCAGATCCTCACACACACTGCAGTGTCCATCAGATCCACACACACAGACTGCAGTGTCCATCAGATCCACACACACAGACTGCAGTGTCCATCAGGTCCTCACACAGGCTGCAGTGTCCATCAGATCCACACACAGGCTGCAGTGTCCATCAGACACACACACAGGCTGCATTGTCCATCAGATCCTCACACAGGCTGCAGTGTCCATCAGATCCTCACACAGGCTGCAGTGTCCATCAGTTCCACACACAGACTGCAGTGTCCATCAGATCCTCACACAGGCTGCAGTGTCCATCAGACACTCACAGGCAGCCGTTTCCATCAGATAGACACACAGAC
This sequence comes from Isurus oxyrinchus, assembly GCA_026770705.1. Lineage (NCBI taxonomy): Eukaryota > Metazoa > Chordata > Chondrichthyes > Lamniformes > Lamnidae > Isurus > Isurus oxyrinchus. Next base: position 11,848 of record JANJGN010000315.1, read on the forward strand.
TGCAGTGTCCATCAGACACTCACAAAAGAATGCAGTGTCCATCAGACACACACACAGGCCGCAGTGTCCTTCAGATGCTCCCACAGACTGCAATGTCCATCAAATCCACACGCATAAAGCAGTGTCCATCAGATCCACACACACAGACTGCAGTGTCCATCAGTTCCACACACAGGCTGCAGTGTCCATCAGACCCACAGACACAGGCTGCAGTGTCCATCAGTTCCATACACAGACTGCAGTGTCCATCAGATCCACACACACAGGCCGCAGTGTCCTTCAGATGCTCCCACAGACTGCAATGTCCATCAAATCCACACGCATAAAGCAGTGTCCATCAGATCCACACACACAGACTGCAGTGTCCATCAGTTCCACACACAGGCTGCAGTGTCCATCAGACCCACACACACAGGCTGCAGTGTCCATCAGTTCCATACACAGACTGCAGTGTCCATCAGATCCACACACACAGGCTGCACTGTCCATCAGTTCCACACACAGACTGCAGTGTCCATCAGGCACTCACAGGCTGCAGTGTCCATCAGATCCACACACACACTGCTGTGTACATCAGATCCTCACACAGGCTGCAGTGTCCATCAGATCCTGACACAGGCTGCAGTGTCCATCAGATCCTCACACAGGCTGCAGTGTCCATCAGACACTCACAAAAGAATGCAGTGTCCATCAGACACTCACACACAGAGTGCAGTATCCATCAGACACACACACAGGCTGCAGTATCCATCAGACACACACACAGGCTGCAGTGTCCATCAGATCCACACACAGGCTGCAGTGTCCATCAGATCCTCAAACAGGCTGCAGTGTCCATCAGATCCTCACACAGACTGCAGTGTCCATCAGTTCCACACACAGACTGGAGTGACAATCAGATCCACACACAGGCTGTAGTGTCCATCAGTTCCACACACAGACTGCAGTGACCATCAGATCCACACACAGGCTGCAGTGTCCATCAGTTCCACACACAGACTGCAGTGACCATCAGATCCACACACAGACTGCAGTGTCCATCAGTTCCACACACAGGCTGCAGTGTCCATCAGATCCTCAAACAGGCTGCAGTGTCCATCAGATCCTCACACAGGCTGCAGTGTCCATCAGTCACTCAAATACAGACTGCAGTGTCCATCAGACCCTCACACATTCTGCCATGTACATCACATCCTCACACACAGATTGCAGTGTCCATCACACACTCACACACAGTCTGCAGTGTACATCACATCCTCACACACACATTGCAGTGTCCATCAGACACTCACACACAGGCTGCAGTGTCCATCAGACACTCACACACAGGCTGCAGTTTCCATCAGATCCACACGCAGGCAGCAGTGTCCATCAGATCCTGACACAAGCTGCAGTGTCCATCAGATCCTCACACAGACTGCAGTGTCCATCAGATCCTGACACAGGCTGCAGTGTCCATCAGGACCTCACACAGGCTGCAGTTTCCATCAGGTCCTCACACAGGCTGCAGTGTCCATCACATCCTCACACACATACTGTAGGGTCCATCAGACACTCACACACAGACTGCAGTGTCCATCAGACACTCACACACAGACTGCAGTGTCCATCAGACACTCACACACAAATTGCAGTGTCCATCAGACACTCACACACAGGCTTCAATTTCCATCAGATCCTCACACAGGCTGCAGTGTCCATCAGATCTTCACGCAGGCTGCAGTGTCTGTCAGATCCGCACACAGATGCAGTGTCCATCAGATCCTCACACAGGCTGCAGTGTCCATCAGGTCCTCACACAGGCTGCAGTGTCCATCAGATCCACACACAGGCTGCAGTGTCCATCAGACACTCACACAAACTGCAGTGTCCATCAGATACTCACATGCTGCAGTGTCCATCAGATCCACACACACACTGCAGTGTCCATCAGATCCTGACACAGGCTGCAGTGTCCATCAGATCCTGACACAGGCTGCAGTGTCCATCAGATCCACACACAGGCAGCCGTTTCCATCAGATACACACACAGACTGCAGTGTCCATCAGACACTCACAAAAGAATGCAGTGTCCATCAGACACTCACACACAGAGTGCAGTATCCATCAGACACACACACAGGCTGCAGTGTCCATCAGATACTCACACAGGCCGCAGTGTCCTTCAGATGCTCCCACAGATTGCAATGTCCATCAAAACCACACGCACAAAGCAGTGTCCATCAGATCCACACACACAGACTGCCGTGTCCACCAGTTCCACACACAGGCTGCAGTGTCCATCAGATCAACACACACAGAATGCAGTGTCCATCAGTTCCACACACAAGCTGCAGTGTCCATCAGATCCACACACACAGACTGCAGTGTCCATCAGTTCCACACACAGGCTGCAGTGTCCATCAGATCCACACACACAGAATGCAGTGTCCATCAGTTCCACACACAGGCTGCAGTGTCCATCAGATCCACACACACAGACTGCAGTGTCCATCAGATCCACACACAGGCTGCAGTGTCCATCAGTTCCACACACAGGCTGCAGTGTCCATCAGATCCTCACACAGACTGCAGTGTCCATCAGATCCACACACAGGCTGCAGTGTCCATTAGACACTCACACAAACTGCAGTGTCCATCAGACACTCACAGGCTGCAGTGTCCATCAGATCCACACACACACTACAGTGTCCATCAGATCCTCACACAGGCTGCAGTGTCCATCAGATCCTGACACAGGCTGCAGTGTCCATCATATCCACACACAGGCAGCCGTTTCCATCAGATACACACACAGGCTGCAGTGTCCATCAGATCCTCACACAGGCTGCAATGTCCATCAGATCCACACACAGGCTGCAGTGTCCATCAGATCCTCAAACTGGCTGCAGTGTCCATCAGATCCACACGCGGGCTGCAGTGTCCATCACATCCTCACACAGGCTGCAGTGTCCATCAGATCCACACACAGGCTGCAGTGTCCATCAGATCCTCAAACAGGCTGCAGTGTCCATCAGATCCACACACAGGCTGCAGTGTCCATCAGATCCTCACACAGGCTGCAGTGTCTATCAGTCACTCAAACACAGACTGCAGTGTCCATCAGACCCTCACACATTCTGCCATGTACATCACATCCTCACACACAGATTGCAGTGTCCATCAGACACTCACACACAGGCTGCAGTTTCCATCAGACACTCACACACAGGCTGCAATGTCCATCAGATCCTCACACAGGCTGCAGTGTCCATCAGATCCTCACGCAGGCTGCAGTGTCTGTCAGATCCTCACACAGACTGCAGTGTCCATCAGATCCTCACACACACTGCAGTGTCCATCAGATCCACACACACAGACTGCAGTGTCCATCAGATCCACACACACAGACTGCAGTGTCCATCAGGTCCTCACACAGGCTGCAGTGTCCATCAGATCCACACACAGGCTGCAGTGTCCATCAGACACTCACACAAACTGCAGTGTCCATCAGACACTCACAGGCTGCAGTGTCCATCAGATCCACACACACACTGCTGTGTCCATCAGATCCTCACACAGGCTGCAGTGTCCATCAGACACTCACAAAAGAATGCACAGTCCATCAGACACACTCACAGGCCGCAGTGTCCTACAGATGCTCCCACAGACTGCAATGTCCATCAAATCCACACGCATAGAGCAGTGTCCATCAGATCCACACACACAGACTGCAGTGTCCATCAGTTCCACACACAGGCTGCAGTGTCCATCAGATCCACACACACAGGCTGCAGTGTCCATCAGTCCAATACACAGACTGCAGTGTCCATCAGATCCACACACACAGGCTGCAGTGTCCATCAGTTCCACACACAGACTGCAGTGTCCATCAGATCCTCACACAGGCTGCAGTGTCCATCAGACCCACACACAGGCTGCACTGTCCATCATATCCACACACAGGCTGCACTGTCCATCAGATCCACACACAGAGTGCAGTGTCCATCAGACACTCACAGGCTGCAGTGTCCATCAGATCCACACACACACTGCAGTGTACATCAGATCCTCACACAGGCTGCAGTGTCCATCAGATCCTGACACAGGCTGCAGTGTCCATCAGATCCACACACAGGCTGCAGTGTCCATCAGACACTCACAAAAGAATGCAATGTCCATCAGACACTCACACACAGAGTGCAGTATCCATCAGACACGCACACAGGCTGCAGTGTCCATCAGATCCACACAGAGGCTGCAGTGTCCATCAGATCCACACACAGGCTGCAGTGTCCATCAGTTCCACACACAGACTGCAGTGTCCATCAGATCCGCACACAGGCTGCAGTGTGCATCAGTTCCACACACAGACTGCAGTGACCATCAGATCCACACACAGGCTACAGTGTCCATCAGTTCCACACACAGGCTGCAGTGTCCATCAGATCCTCACACAGACTGCAGTGTCCATCAGTTCCACACACAGACTGCAGTGTCCATCAGTTCCACACACAGACTGCAGTGACCATCAGTTCCACACACAGACTGCATTGTCCATCAGATCCTCACGCAGGCTGCAGTGTCTGTCAGATCCTCACACAGACTGCAGTGTCCATCAGATCCTCACACACACTGCAGTGTCCATCAGATCCACACACACAGACTGCAGTGTCCATCCGATCCACACACACAGACTGCAGTGTCCATCAGTTCCATACACAGACTGCAGTGTCCATCAGATCCACACACAGGCTGCAGTGTCCATCAGTTCCACACACAGACTGCAGTGTCCATCAGATCCTCACACAGGCTGCAGTGTCCATCAGACCCACACACAGGCTGCACTGTCCATCATATCCACACACAGGCTGCACTGTCCATCAGATCCACACACAGAGTGCAGTGTCCATCAGACACTCACAGGCTGCAGTGTCCATCAGATCCACACACACACTGCAGTGTACATCAGATCCTCACACAGGCTGCAGTGTCCATCAGATCCTGACACAGGCTGCAGTGTCCATCAGTTCCACTCACAGACTGCAGTGACCATCAGTTCCACACACAGACTGCAGTGTCCATCAGATCCGCACACAGGCTGCAGTGTCCATCAGTTCCACACACAGACTGCAGTGACCATCAGATCCACACACAGGCTACAGTGTCCATCAGTTCCACACACAGGCTGCAGTGTCCATCAGATCCTCACACAGACTGCAATGTCCATCAGTTCCACACACAGACTGCAGTGACCATCAGATCCACACACAGGCTGCAGTGTCCATCAGTTCCACACACAGACTGCAGTGTCCATCAGATCCTCAAACAGGCTGCAGTGTCCATCAGATCCTCACACAGGCTGCAGTGTCCATCAGTCACTCAAACACAGACTGCAGTGTCCATCAGACCCTCACACATTCTGCCATGTACATCACATCCTCACACACAGATTGCAGTGTCCATCAGACACTCACACACAGGCTGCAGTATACATCACATCCTCACACACACATTGCAGTGTCCATCAGACACTCACACACAGGCTGCAGTTTCCATCAGACACTCACACACAGGCTGCAGTTTCCATCAGATCCACACGCAGGCTGCAGTGTCCATCAGATCCTGACACAGGCTGCAGTGTCCATCAGGACCTCACACAGGCTGCAGTTTCCATCAGGTCCTCACACAGGCTGCAGTGTCCATCACATCCTCACACACATACTGTAGGGTCCATCAGACACTCACAAACAGACTGCAGTGTCCATCAGACACACACACACAGACTACAGTGTCCATCAGACACCCACACTCAGACTGCAGTGTCCATCAGACACTCACACACAGATTGCAGTGTCCATCAGACACTCACACACAGGCTTCAATTTCCATCAGATCCTCACACAGGCTGCAGTGTCCATCAGATCTTCACGCAGGCTGCAGTGTCTGTCAGATCCGCACACACACTGCAGTGTCCATCAGACACTCACACACAGGCTGCAGTTTCCATCAGACACTCACACACAGGCTGCAATGTCCATCAGATCCTCACACAGGCTGCAGTGTCCATCAGATCCTCACGCAGGCTGCAGTGTCTGTCAGATCCTCACACAGACTGCAGTGTCCATCAGATCCGCACACAGGCTGCAGTGTCCATCAGTTCCACACACAGACTGCAGTGACCATCAGATCCACACACAGGCTGCAGTGTCCATCAGTTCCACACACAGGCTGCAGTGTCCATCAGATCCTCACACAGACTGCAGTGTCCATCAGTTCCACACACAGACTGCAGTGACCATCAGATCCACACACAGGCTGCAGTGTCCATCAGATCCTCACACAGACTGCAGTGTCCATCAGTTCCACACACAGACTGCAGTGACCATCAGATCCTCACACAGACTGCAGTGTCCATCAGTTCCACACACAGACTGCAGTGACCATCAGATCCACACACAGGCTGCAGTGTCCATCAGTTCCACACACAGGCTGCAGTGTCCATCAGATCCTCACACAGACTGCAGTGTCCATCAGTTCCACACACAGACTGCAGTGACCATCAGATCCACACACAGGCTGCAGTGTCCATCAGTTCCACACACAGGCTGCAGTGTCCATCAGATCCTCAAACAGGCTGCAGTGTCCATCAGATCCTCACACAGGCTGCAGTGTCCATAAGTCACTCAAACACAGACTGCAGTGTCCATCAGACCCTCACACATTCTGCCATGTACATCACATCCTCACACACAGATTGCAGTGTCCATCAGACACTCACACACAGTCTGCAGTATACATCACATCCTCACACACACATTGCAGTGTCCATCAGACACTCACACACAGGCTGCAGTTTCCATCAGACACTCAGACACAGGCTGCAGTTTCCATCAGATCCACACGCAGGCTGCAGTGTCCATCAGATCCTGACACAGGCTGCAGTGTCCATCAGGACCTCACACAGGCTGCAGTTTCCATCAGGTCCTCACACAGGCTGCAGTGTCCATCACATCCTCACACACATACTGTAGGGTCCATCAGACACTCACGCACAGACTGCAGTGTCCATCAGACACTCACACACAGACTACAGTGTCCATCAGACACCCACACTCAGACTGCAGTGTCCATCAGACACTCACACACAGATTGCAGTGTCCATCAGACACTCACACACAGGCTTCAATTTCCATCAGATCCTCACACAGGCTGCAGTGTCCATCAGATCTTCACGCAGGCTGCAGTGTCTGTCAGATCCGCACACAGACTGCAGTGTCCATCAGATCCTCACACAGGCTGCAGTTTCCATCAGATCCACACACAGACTGCAGTGTCCATCAGGTCCTCACACAGGCTGCAGTTTCCATCAGATCCACACACAGGCTGCAGTGTCCATCAGACACTCACACAAACTGCAGTGTCCATCAGACACTCACAGGCTGCAGTGTTCATCAGATCCACACACACACTGCAGTGTCCATCAGATCCTCACACAGGCTGCAGTGTCCATCAGATCCTGATACAGGCTGCAGTGTCCATCAGATCCACACACAGGCAGCCGTTTCCATCAGATACACATACAGACTGCAGTGTCCATCAGACACACACACAGAATGCAGTGTCCATCAGACACTCACACACAGAGTGCAGTATCCATCAGACACATGCACTGGCTGCAGTGTCCTTCAGATGCTCCCACAGATTGCAATGTCCATCAAATCCACACGCACAAAGCAGTGTCCATCAGATCCACACACACAGACTGCAGTGTCCACCAGTTCCACACACAAATTGCAGTGTCCATCAGACACTCACACACAGGCTTCAATTTCCATCAGATCCTCACACAGGCTGCAGTGTCCATCAGATCTTCACGCAGGCTGCAGTGTCTGTCAGATCCGCACACAGATGCAGTGTCCATCAGATCCTCACACAGGCTGCAGTGTCCATCAGATACTCACATGCTGCAGTGTCCATCAGATCTTCACGCAGGCTGCAGTGTCTGTCAGATCCACACACAGATGCAGTGTCCATCAGATCCTCACACAGGCTGCAGTGTCCATCAGATACTCACATGCTGCAGTGTTCATCAGATCCACACACACACTGCAGTGTCCATCAGATCCTCACACAGGCTGCAGTGTCCATCAGATCCTGACACAGGCTGCAGTGTCCATCAGATCCACACACAGGCAGCCGTTTCCATCAGATACACACACAGACTGCAGTGTCCATCAGACACTCACAAAAGAATGCAGTGTCCATCAGACACTCACACACAGAGTGCAGTATCCATCAGACACACACACAGGCTGCAGTGTCCATCAGATACTCACACAGGCCGCAGTGTCCTTCAGATGCTCCCACAGATTGCAATGTCCATCAAATCCACACGCACAAAGCAGTGTCCATCAGATCCACACACACAGACTGCAGTGTCCACCAGTTCCACACACAGGCTGCAGTGTCCATCAGATCAACACACACAGAATGCAGTGTCCATCAGTTCCACACACAGGCTGCAGTGTCCATCAGATCCACACACACAGACTGCAGTGTCCATCAGTTCCACACACAGGCTGCAGTGTCCATCAGATCCACACACACAGAATGCAGTGTCCATCAGTTCCACACACAGGCTGCAGTGTCCATCAGATCCACACACACAGACTGCAGTGTCCATCAGATCCACACACAGGCTGCAGTGTCCATCAGTTCCACACACAGGCTGCAGTGTCCATCAGATCCTCACACAGACTGCAGTGTCCATCAGATCCACACACAGGCTGCAGTGTCCATTAGACACTCACACAAAATGCAGTGTCCATCAGACACTCACAGGCTGCAGTGTCCATCAGATCCACACACACAGGCTGCAGTGTCCATCAGTTCCATACACAGACTGCAGTGTCCATCAGATCCACACACACAGGCTGCAGTGTCCATCAGTTCCACACACAGACTGCAGTGTCCATCAGACCCACACACAGGCTGCACTGTCCATCATATCCACACACAGGCTGCAGTGTCCATCAGATCCACACACACACTGCAGTGTACATCAGATCCTCACACAGGCTGCAGTGTCCATCAGATCCTGACACAGGCTGCAGTGTCCATCAGATCCACACACAGGCTGCAGTGTCCATCAGACACTCACAAAAGAATGCAATGTCCATCAGACACTCACACACAGAGTGCAGTATCCATCAGACACGCACACAGGCTGCAGTGTCCATCAGATCCACACAGAGGCTGCAGTGTCCATCAGATCCACACACAGGCTGCAGTGCCCATCAGTTCCACACACAGACTGCAGTGTCCATCAGATCCGCACACAGGCTGCAGTGTGCATCAGTTCCACACACAGACTGCAGTGACCATCAGATCCACACACAGGCTACAGTGTCCATCAGTTCCACACACAGGCTGCAGTGTCCATCAGATCCTCACACAGACTGCAGTGTCCATCAGTTCCACACACAGACTGCAGTGACCATCAGATCCACACACAGACTGCAGTGTCCATCAGTTCCACACACAGACTGCAGTGACCATCAGTTCCACACACAGACTGCATTGTCCATCAGATCCTCACGCAGGCTGCAGTGTCTGTCAGATCCTCACACAGACTGCAGTGTCCATCAGATCCTCACACACACTGCAGTGTCCATCAGATCCACACACACAGACTGCAGTGTCCATCCGATCCACACACACAGACTGCAGTGTCCATCAGGTCCTCACACAGGCTGCAGTGTCCATCAGATCCACACACAGGCTGCAGTGTCCATCAGACACTCACACAAACTGCAGTGTCCATCAGACACTCACAGGCTGCAGTGTCCATCAGATCCACACACACACTGCTGTGTCCATCAGATCCTCGCACAGGTTGCAGTGTCCATCAGACACTCACAAAAGAATGCAGTGTCCATCAGACACACACACAGGCCGCAGTGTCCTACAGATGCTCCCACAGACTGCAATGTCCATCAAATCCACACGCATAGAGCAGTGTCCATCAGATCCACACACACAGACTGCAGTGTCCATCAGTTCCACACACAGGCTGCAGTGTCCATCAGATCCACACACACAGGCTGCAGTGTCCATCAGTTCCATACACAGACTGCAGTGTCCATCAGATCCACACACACAGGCTGCAGTGTCCATCAGTTCCACACACAGACTGCAGTGTCCATCAGATCCTCACACAGGCTGCAGTGTCCATCAGATCCACACACAGGCTGCACTGTCCATCAGATCCACACACAGAGTGCAGTGTCCATCAGAAACTCACAGGCTGCAGTGTCCATCAGATCCACACACACACTGCAGTATACATCAGATCCTCACACAGGCTGCAGTGTCCATCAGATCCTGACACAGGCTGCAGTGTCCATCAGTTCCACTCACAGACTGCAGTGACCATCAGTTCCACACACAGACTGCAGTGTCCATCAGATCCGCACACAGGCTGCAGTGTCCATCAGATCCACACACAGGCTGCAGTGTCCATTAGACACTCACACAAACTGCAGTGTCCATCAGACACTCACAGGCTGCAGTGTCCATCAGATCCACACACACACTACAGTGTCCATCAGATCCTCACACAGGCTGCAGTGTCCATCAGATCCTGACACAGGCTGCAGTGTCCATCAGATCCACACACAGGCAGCCGTTTCCATCAGATACACACACAGGCTGCAGTGTCCATCAGATCCTCACACAGGCTGCAATGTCCATCAGGTCCTCAAACTGGCTGCAGTGTCCATCAGATCCACACGCAGGCTGCAGTGTCCATCACATCCTCACACAGGCTGCAGTGTCCATCAGATCCACACACAGGCTGCAGTGTCCATCAGATCCTCAAACAGGCTGCAGTGTCCATCAGATCCACACACAGGCTGCAGTGTCCATCAGATCCTCACACAGGCTGCAGTGTCTATCAGTCACTCAAACACAGACTGCAGTGTCCATCAGACCCTCACACATTCTGCCATGTACATCACATCCTCACACACAGATTGCAGTGTCCATCAGACACTCACACACAGGCTGCAGTTTCCATCAGACACTCACACACAGGCTGCAATGTCCATCAGATCCTCACACAGGCTGCAGTGTCCATCAGATCCTCACGCAGGCTGCAGTGTCTGTCAGATCCTCACATAGACTGCAGTGTCCATCAGATCCTCACACACACTGCAGTGTCCATCAGATCCACACACACAGACTGCAGTGTCCATCAGATCCACACACACAGACTGCAGTGTCCATCAGGTCCTCACACAGGCTGCAGTGTCCATCAGATCCACACACAGGCTGCAGTGTCCATCAGACACTCACACAAACTGCAGTGTCCATCAGACACTCACAGGCTGCAGTGTCCATCAGATCCACACACACACTGCTGTGTCCATCAGATCCTCACACAGGCTGCAGTGTCCATCAGACACTCACAAAAGAATGCACTGTCCATCAGACACACTCACAGGCCGCAGTGTCCTTCAGATGCTCCCACAGACTGCAATGTCCATCAAATCCACACGCATAGAGCAGTGTCCATCAGATCCACACACACAGACTGCAGTGTCCATCAGTTCCACACACAGGCTGCAGTGTCCATCAGATCCACACACACAGGCTGCAGTGTCCATCAGTTCCATACACAGACTGCAGTGTCCATCAGATCCACACACACAGGCTGCAGTGTCCATCAGTTCCACACACAGACTGCAGTGTCCATCAGATCCTCACACAGGCTGCAGTGTCCATCAGACCCACACACAGGCTGCACTGTCCATCATATCCACACACAGGCTGCACTGTCCATCAGATCCACACACAGAGTGCAGTGTCCATCAGACACTCACAGGCTGCAGTGTCCATCAGATCCACACACACACTGCAGTGTACATCAGATCCTCACACAGGCTGCAGTGTCCATCAGATCCTGACACAGGCTGCAGTGTCCATCAGATCCACACACAGGCTGCAGTGTCCATCAGACACTCACAAAAGAATGCAATGTCCATCAGACACTCACACACAGAGTGCAGTATCCATCAGACACGCACACAGGCTGCAGTGTCCATCAGATCCACACAGAGGCTGCAGTGTCCATCAGATCCACACACAGGCTGCAGTGTCCATCAGTTCCACACACAGACTGCAGTGTCCATCAGATCCGCACACAGGCTGCAGTGTGCATCAGTTCCACACACAGACTGCAGTGTCCATCAGATCCACACACAGGCTGCACTGTCCATCAGATCCACACACAGAGTGCAGTGTCCATCAGACACTCACAGGCTGCAGTGTCCATCAGATCCACACACACACTGCAGTGTACATCAGATCCTCACACAGGCTGCAGTGTCCATCAGATCCTGACACAGGCTGCAGTGTCCATCAGTTCCACTCACAGACTGCAGTGACCATCAGTTCCACACACAGACTGCAGTGTCCATCAGATCCGCACACAGGCTGCAGTTTCCATCAGTTCCACACACAGGCTGCAGTGTCCATCAGGTCCTCACACAGGCTGCAGTGTCCATCAGACACTCACAGGCTGCAGTGTTCATCAGATCCACACACACACTGCAGTGTCCATCAGATCCTCACACAGGCTGCAGTGTCTATCAGATCCACACACAGGCTGCAGTGTCCATCAGTTCCACACACAGGCTGCAGTGTCCATCAGATCCTCAAACAGGCTGCAGTGTCCATCAGATCCTCACACAGGCTGCAGTGTCCATAAGTCACTCAAACACAGACTGCAGTGTCCATCAGACCCTCACACATTCTGCCATGTACATCACATCCTCACACACAGATTGCAGTGTCCATCAGACACTCACACAAAGTCTGCAGTATACATCACATCCTCACACACACATTGCAGTGTCCATCAGACACTCACACACAGGCTGCAGTTTCCATCAGACACTCAGACACAGGCTGCAGTTTCCATCAGATCCACACGCAGGCTGCAGTGTCCATCAGATCCTGACACAGGCTGCAGTGTCCATCAGGACCTCACACAGGCTGCAGTTTCCATCAGGTCCTCACACAGGCTGCAGTGTCCATCACATCCTCACACACATACTGTAGGGTCCATCAGACACTCACGCACAGACTGCAGTGTCCATCAGACACTCACACACAGACTACAGTGTCCATCAGACACCCACACTCAGACTGCAGTGTCCATCAGACACTCACACACAGATTGCAGTGTCCATCAGACACTCACACACAGGCTTCAATTTCCATCAGATCCTCACACAGGCTGCAGTGTCCATCAGATCTTCACGCAGGCTGCAGTGTCTGTCAGATCCGCACACAGACTGCAGTGTCCATCAGATCCTCACACAGGCTGCAGTTTCCATCAGATCCACACACAGACTGCAGTGTCCATCAGGTCCTCACACAGGCTGCAGTTTCCATCAGATCCACACACAGGCTGCAGTGTCCATCAGACACTCACACAAACTGCAGTGTCCATCAGACACTCACAGGCTGCAGTGTTCATCAGATCCACACACACACTGCAGTGTCCATCAGATCCTCACACAGGCTGCAGTGTCCATCAGATCCTGATACAGGCTGCAGTGTCCATCAGATCCACACACAGGCAGCCGTTTCCATCAGATACACATACAGACTGCAGTGTCCATCAGACACACACACAGAATGCAGTGTCCATCAGACACTCACACACAGAGTGCAGTATCCATCAGACACATGCACTGGCTGCAGTGTCCTTCAGATGCTCCCACAGATTGCAATGTCCATCAAATCCACACGCACAAAGCAGTGTCCATCAGATCCACACACACAGACTGCAGTGTCCACCAGTTCCACACACAAATTGCAGTGTCCATCAGACACTCACACACAGGCTTCAATTTCCATCAGATCCTCACACAGGCTGCAGTGTCCATCAGATCTTCACGCAGGCTGCAGTGTCTGTCAGATCCGCACACAGATGCAGTGTCCATCAGATCCTAAACAGGCTGCAGTGTCCATCAGATACTCACATGCTGCAGTGTCCATCAGATCTTCACGCAGGCTGCAGTGTCTGTCAGATCCACACACAGATGCAGTGTCCATCAGATCCTCACACAGGCTGCAGTGTCCATCAGATACTCACATGCTGCAGTGTTCATCAGATCCACACACACACTGCAGTGTCCATCAGATCCTCACACAGGCTGCAGTGTCCATCAGATCCTGACACAGGCTGCAGTGTCCATCAGATCCACACACAGGCAGCCGTTTCCATCAGATACACACACAGACTGCAGTGTCCATCAGACACTCACAAAAGAATGCAGTGTCCATCAGACACTCACACACAGAGTGCAGTATCCATCAGACACACACACAGGCTGCAGTGTCCATCAGATACTCACACAGGCCGCAGTGTCCTTCAGATGCTCCCACAGATTGCAATGTCCATCAAATCCACACGCACAAAGCAGTGTCCATCAGATCCACACACACAGACTGCAGTGTCCACCAGTTCCACACACAGGCTGCAGTGTCCATCAGATCAACACACACAGAATGCAGTGTCCATCAGTTCCACACACAGGCTGCAGTGTCCATCAGATCCACACACACAGACTGCAGTGTCCATCAGTTCCACACACAGGCTGCAGTGTCCATCAGATCCACACACACAGAATGCAGTGTCCATCAGTTCCACACACAGGCTGCAGTGTCCATCAGATCCACACACACAGACTGCAGTGTCCATCAGATCCACACACAGGCTGCAGTGTCCATCAGTTCCACACACAGGCTGCAGTGTCCATCAGATCCTCACACAGACTGCAGTGTCCATCAGATCCACACACAGGCTGCAGTGTCCATTAGACACTCACACAAAATGCAGTGTCCATCAGACACTCACAGGCTGCAGTGTCCATCAGATCCACACACACACTACAGTGTCCATCAGATCCTCACACAGGCTGCAGTGTCCATCAGATCCTGACACAGGCTGCAGTGTCCATCAGATCCACACACAGGCAGCCGTTTCCATCAGATACACACACAGGCTGCAGTGTCCATCAGATCCTCACACAGGCTGCAATGTCCATCAGGTCCTCAAACTGGCTGCAGTGTCCATCAGATCCACACGCAGGCTGCAGTGTCCATCACATCCTCACACAGGCTGCAGTGTCCATCAGATCCACACACAGGCTGCAGTGTCCATCAGATCCTCAAACAGGCTGCAGTGTCCATCAGATCCACACACAGGCTGCAGTGTCCATCAGATCCTCACACAGGCTGCAGTGTCTATCAGTCACTCAAACACAGACTGCAGTGTCCATCAGACCCTCACACATTCTGCCATGTACATCACATCCTCACACACAGATTGCAGTGTCCATCAGACACTCACACACAGGCTGCAGTTTCCATCAGACACTCACACACAGGCTGCAATGTCCATCAGATCCTCACACAGGCTGCAGTGTCCATCAGATCCTCACGCAGGCTGCAGTGTCTGTCAGATCCTCACACAGACTGCAGTGTCCATCAGATCCTCACACACACTGCAGTGTCCATCAGATCCACACACACAGACTGCAGTGTCCATCAGATCCTCACACAGACTGCAGTGTCCATCAGATCCTGATACAGGCTGCAGTGTCCATCAGATCCACACACAGGCAGCCGTTTCCATCAGATACACATACAGACTGCAGTGTCCATCAGACACACACACAGAATGCAGTGTCCATCAGACACTCACACACAGAGTGCAGTATCCATCAGACACATGCACTGGCTGCAGTGTCCATCAGATACTCACACAGGCTGCAGTGTCCTTCAGATGCTCCCACAGATTGCAATGTCCATCAAATCCACACGCACAAAGCAGTGTCCATCAGATCCACACACACAGACTGCAGTGTCCACCAGTTCCACACACAAATTGCAGTGTCCATCAGACACTCACACACAGGCTTCAATTTCCATCAGATCCTCACACAGGCTGCAGTGTCCATCAGATCTTCACGCAGGCTGCAGTGTCTGTCAGATCCGCACACAGATGCAGTGTCCATCAGATCCTCACACAGGCTGCAGTGTCCATCAGATACTCACATGCTGCAGTGTCCATCAGATCTTCACGCAGGCTGCAGTGTCTGTCAGATCCGCACACAGATGCAGTGTCCATCAGATCCTCACACAGGCTGCAGTGTCCATCAGATACTCACATGCTGCAGTGTCCATCAGATCCACACACACACTGCAGTGTCCATCAGATCCTCACACAGGCTGCAGTGTCCATCAGATCCTGACACAGGCTGCAGTGTCCATCAGATCCACACACAGGCAGCCGTTTCCATCAGATACACACACAGACTGCAGTGTCCATCAGACACTCACAAAAGAATGCAGTGTCCATCAGACACTCACACACAGAGTGCAGTATCCATCAGACACACACACAGGCTGCAGTGTCCATCAGATACTCACACAGGCCGCAGTGTCCTTCAGATGCTTCCACAGATTGCAATGTCCATCAAATCCACACGCACAAAGCAGTGTCCATCAGATCCACACACACAGACTGCAGTGTCCACCAGTTCCACACACAGGCTGCAGTGTCCATCAGATCAACACACACAGAATGCAGTGTCCATCAGTTCCACACACAGGCTGCAGTGTCCATCAGATCCACACACACAGACTGCAGTGTCCATCAGTTCCACACACAGGCTGCAGTGTCCATCAGATCCACACACACAGAATGCAGTGTCCATCAGTTCCACACACAGGCTGCAGTGTCCATCAGATCCACACACACAGACTGCAGTGTCCATCAGATCCACACACAGGCTGCAGTGTCCATCAGTTCCACACACAGGCTGCAGTGTCCATCAGATCCACACACACACTACAGTGTCCATCAGATCCTCACACAGGCTGCAGTGTCCATCAGATCCTGACACAGGCTGCAGTGTCCATCAGATCCACACACAGGCAGCCGTTTCCATCAGATCCACACACAGGCTGCAGTGTCCATCAGTTCCACACACAGGCTGCAGTGTCCATCAGATCCTCACACAGACTGCAGTGTCCATCAGATCCACACACAGGCTGCAGTGTCCATTAGACACTCACACAAAATGCAGTGTCCATCAGACACTCACAGGCTGCAGTGTCCATCAGATCCACACACACACTACAGTGTCCATCAGATCCTCACACAGGCTGCAGTGTCCATCAGATCCTGACACAGGCTGCAGTGTCCATCAGATCCACACACAGGCAGCCGTTTCCATCAGATACACACACAGGCTGCAGTGTCCATCAGATCCTCACACAGGCTGCAATGTCCATCAGGTCCTCAAACTGGCTGCAGTGTCCATCAGATCCACACGCAGGCTGCAGTGTCCATCACATCCTCACACAGGCTGCAGTGTCCATCAGATCCACACACAGGCTGCAGTGTCCATCAGATCCTCAAACAGGCTGCAGTGTCCATCAGATCCACACACAGGCTGCAGTGTCCATCAGATCCTCACACAGGCTGCAGTGTCTATCAGTCACTCAAACACAGACTGCAGTGTCCATCAGACCCTCACACATTCTGCCATGTACATCACATCCTCACACACAGATTGCAGTGTCCATCAGACATCCACACACAGGCTGCAGTGTCCATCAGATCCACACACACAGGCTGCAGTGTCCATCAGTTCCATACACAGACTGCAGTGTCCATCAGATCCACACACACAGGCTGCAGTGTCCATCAGTTCCACACACAGACTGCAGTGTCCATCAGATCCTCACACAGGCTGCAGTGTCCATCAGACCCACACACAGGCTGCACTGTCCATCATATCCACACACAGGCTGCACTGTCCATCAGATCCACACACAGAGTGCAGTGTCCATCAGACACTCACAGGCTGCAGTGTCCATCAGATCCACACACACACTGCAGTGTACATCAGATCCTCACACAGGCTGCAGTGTCCATCAGATCCTGACACAGGCTGCAGTGTCCATCAGATCCACACACAGGCTGCAGTGTCCATCAGACACTCACAAAAGAATGCAATGTCCATCAGACACTCACACACAGAGTGCAGTATCCATCAGACACGCACACAGGCTGCAGTGTCCATCAGATCCACACAGAGGCTGCAGTGTCCATCAGATCCACACACAGGCTGCAGTGCCCATCAGTTCCACACACAGACTGCAGTGTCCATCAGATCCGCACACAGGCTGCAGTGTGCATCAGTTCCACACACAGACTGCAGTGACCATCAGATCCACACACAGGCTACAGTGTCCATCAGTTCCACACACAGGCTGCAGTGTCCATCAGATCCTCACACAGACTGCAGTGTCCATCAGTTCCACACACAGACTGCAGTGACCATCAGATCCACACACAGACTGCAGTGTCCATCAGTTCCACACACAGACTGCAGTGACCATCAGTTCCACACACAGACTGCATTGTCCATCAGATCCTCACGCAGGCTGCAGTGTCTGTCAGATCCTCACACAGACTGCAGTGTCCATCAGATCCTCACACACACTGCAGTGTCCATCAGATCCACACACACAGACTGCAGTGTCCATCCGATCCACACACACAGACTGCAGTGTCCATCAGGTCCTCACACAGGCTGCAGTGTCCATCAGATCCACACACAGGCTGCAGTGTCCATCAGACACTCACACAAACTGCAGTGTCCATCAGACACTCACAGGCTGCAGTGTCCATCAGATCCACACACACACTGCTGTGTCCATCAGATCCTCACACAGGTTGCAGTGTCCATCAGACACTCACAAAAGAATGCAGTGTCCATCAGACACACACACAGGCCGCAGTGTCCTACAGATGCTCCCACAGACTGCAATGTCCATCAAATCCACACGCATAGAGCAGTGTCCATCAGATCCACACACACAGACTGCAGTGTCCATCAGTTCCACACACAGGCTGCAGTGTCCATCAGATCCACACACACAGGCTGCAGTGTCCATCAGTTCCATACACAGACTGCAGTGTCCATCAGATCCACACACACAGGCTGCAGTGTCCATCAGTTCCACACACAGACTGCAGTGTCCATCAGATCCTCACACAGGCTGCAGTGTCCATCAGATCCACACACAGGCTGCACTGTCCATCATATCCACACACAGGCTGCACTGTCCATCAGATCCACACACAGAGTGCAGTGTCCATCAGAAACTCACAGGCTGCAGTGTCCATCAGATCCACACACACACTGCAGTGTACATCAGATCCTCACACAGGCTGCAGTGTCCATCAGATCCTGACACAGGCTGCAGTGTCCATCAGTTCCACTCACAGACTGCAGTGACCATCAGTTCCACACACAGACTGCAGTGTCCATCAGATCCGCACACAGGCTGCAGTGTCCATCAGATCCACACACAGGCTGCAGTGTCCATTAGACACTCACACAAACTGCAGTGTCCATCAGACACTCACAGGCTGCAGTGTCCATCAGATCCACACACACACTACAGTGTCCATCAGATCCTCACACAGGCTGCAGTGTCCATCAGATCCTGACACAGGCTGCAGTGTCCATCAGATCCACACACAGGCAGCCGTTTCCATCAGATACACACACAGGCTGCAGTGTCCATCAGATCCTCACACAGGCTGCAATGTCCATCAGGTCCTCAAACTGGCTGCAGTGTCCATCAGATTCACACGCAGGCTGCAGTGTCCATCACATCCTCACACAGGCTGCAGTGTCCATCAGATCCACACACAGGCTGCAGTGTCCATCAGATCCTCAAACAGGCTGCAGTGTCCTTCAGATCCACACACAGGCTGCAGTGTCCATCAGATCCTCACACAGGCTGCAGTGTCTATCAGTCACTCAAACACAGACTGCAGTGTCCATCAGACCCTCACACATTCTGCCATGTACATCACATCCTCACACACAGATTGCAGTGTCCATCAGAGACTCACACACAGGCTGCAGTTTCCATCAGACACTCACACACAGGCTGCAATGTCCATCAGATCCTCACACAGGCTGCAGTGTCCATCAGATCCTCACGCAGGCTGCAGTGTCTGTCAGATCCTCACATAGACTGCAGTGTCCATCAGATCCTCACACACACTGCAGTGTCCATCAGATCCACACACACAGACTGCAGTGTCCATCAGATCCACACACACAGACTGCAGTGTCCATCAGGTCCTCACACAGGCTGCACTGTCCATCAGATCCACACACAGGCTGCAGTGTCCATCAGACACTCACACAAACTGCAGTGTCCATCAGACACTCACAGGCTGCAGTGTCCATCAGATCCACACACACACTGCTGTGTCCATCAGATCCTCACACAGGCTGCAGTGTCCATCAGACACTCACAAAAGAATGCACTGTCCATCAGACACACTCACAGGCCGCAGTGTCCGTCAGATGCTCCCACAGACTGCAATGTCCATCAAATCCACACGCATAGAGCAGTGTCCATCAGATCCACACACACAGACTGCAGTGTGCATCAGTTCCACACACAGGCTGCAGTGTCCATCAGATCCACACACACAGGCTGCAGTGTCCATCAGTTCCATACACAGACTGCAGTGTCCATCAGATCCACACACACAGGCTGCAGTGTCCATCAGTTCCACACACAGACTGCAGTGTCCATCAGATCCTCACACAGGCTGCAGTGTCCATCAGACCCACACACAGGCTGCACTGTCCATCATATCCACACACAGGCTGCACTGTCCATCAGATCCACACACAGAGTGCAGTGTCCATCAGACACTCACAGGCTGCAGTGTCCATCAGATCCACACACACACTGCAGTGTACATCAGATCCTCACACAGGCTGCAGTGTCCATCAGATCCTGACACAGGCTGCAGTGTCCATCAGATCCACACACAGGCTGCAGTGTCCATCAGACACTCACAAAAGAATGCAATGTCCATCAGACACTCACACACAGAGTGCAGTATCCATCAGACACGCACACAGGCTGCAGTGTCCATCAGATCCACACAGAGGCTGCAGTGTCCATCAGATCCACACACAGGCTGCAGTGTCCATCAGTTCCACACACAGACTGCAGTGTCCATCAGATCCGCACACAGGCTGCAGTGTGCATCAGTTCCACACACAGACTGCAGTGACCATCAGATCCACACACAGGCTACAGTGTCCATCAGTTCCACACACAGGCTGCAGTGTCCATCAGATCCTCACACAGACTGCAGTGTCCATCAGTTCCACACACAGACTGCAGTGACCATCAGATCCACACACAGACTGCAGTGTCCATCAGTTCCACACACAGACTGCAGTGACCATCAGTTCCACACACAGACTGCATTGTCCATCAGATCCTCACGCAGGCTGCAGTGTCTGTCAGATCCTCACACAGACTGCAGTGTCCATCAGATCCTCACACACACTGCAGTGTCCATCAGATCCACACACACAGACTGCAGTGTCCATCCGATCCACACACACAGACTGCAGTGTCCATCAGGTCCTCACACAGGCTGCAGTGTCCATCAGATCCACACACAGGCTGCAGTGTCCATCAGACACTCACACAAACTGCAGTGTCCATCAGACACTCACAGGCTGCAGTGTCCATCAGATCCACACACACACTGCTGTGTCCATCAGATCCTCACACAGGTTGCAGTGTCCATCAGACACTCACAAAAGAATGCAGTGTCCATCAGACACACACACAGGCCGCAGTGTCCTACAGATGCTCCCACAGACTGCAATGTCCATCAAATCCACACGCATAGAGCAGTGTCCATCAGATCCACACACACAGACTGCAGTGTCCATCAGTTCCACACACAGGCTGCAGTGTCCATCAGATCCACACACAGGCTGCAGTGTCCATCAGATCCTCACACAGACTGCAGTGTCCATCAGTTCCACACACAGGCTGCAGTGCCCATCAGATCCTCACACAGGCTGCAGTGTCCATCAGATCCTCACACAGACTGCAGTGTCCATCAGTTCCACACACAGACTGCAGTGACCATCAGATCCACACACAGGCTGCAGTGTCCATCAGTTCCACACGCAGACTGCAGTGACCATCAGTTCCACACACAGACTGCAGTGTCCATCAGATCCACACACAGGCTGCAGTGTCCATCAGTTCCACACACAGGCTGCAGTGTCCATCAGATCCTCAAACAGGCTGCAGTGTCCATCAGATCCTCACACAGGCTGCAGTGTCCATCAGTCACTCAAACACAGACTGCAGTGTCCATCAGACCCTCACACATTCTGCCATGTACATCACATCCTCACACACAGATTGCAGTGTCCATCAGAGACTCACACACAGGCTGCAGTTTCCATCAGACACTCACACACAGGCTGCAATGTCCATCAGATCCTCACACAGGCTGCAGTGTCCATCAGATCCTCACGCAGGCTGCAGTGTCTGTCAGATCCTCACATAGACTGCAGTGTCCATCAGATCCTCACACACACTGCAGTGTCCATCAGATCCACACACACAGACTGCAGTGTCCATCAGATCCACACACACAGACTGCAGTGTCCATCAGGTCCTCACACAGGCTGCACTGTCCATCAGATCCACACACAGGCTGCAGTGTCCATCAGACACTCACACAAACTGCAGTGTCCATCAGACACTCACAGGCTGCAGTGTCCATCAGATCCACACACACACTGCTGTGTCCATCAGATCCTCACACAGGCTGCAGTGTCCATCAGACACTCACAAAAGAATGCACTGTCCATCAGACACACTCACAGGCCGCAGTGTCCTTCAGATGCTCCCACAGACTGCAATGTCCATCAAATCCACACGCATAGAGCAGTGTCCATCAGATCCACACACACAGACTGCAGTGTGCATCAGTTCCACACACAGGCTGCAGTGTCCATCAGATCCACACACACAGGCTGCAGTGTCCATCAGTTCCATACACAGACTGCAGTGTCCATCAGATCCACACACACAGGCTGCAGTGTCCATCAGTTCCACACACAGACTGCAGTGTCCATCAGATCCTCACACAGGCTGCAGTGTCCATCAGACCCACACACAGGCTGCACTGTCCATCATATCCACACACAGGCTGCACTGTCCATCAGATCCACACACAGAGTGCAGTGTCCATCAGACACTCACAGGCTGCAGTGTCCATCAGATCCACACACACACTGCAGTGTACATCAGATCCTCACACAGGCTGCAGTGTCCATCAGATCCTGACACAGGCTGCAGTGTCCATCAGATCCACACACAGGCTGCAGTGTCCATCAGACACTCACAAAAGAATGCAATGTCCATCAGACACTCACACACAGAGTGCAGTATCCATCAGACACGCACACAGGCTGCAGTGTCCATCAGATCCACACAGAGGCTGCAGTGTCCATCAGATCCACACACAGGCTGCAGTGTCCATCAGTTCCACACACAGACTGCAGTGTCCATCAGATCCGCACACAGGCTGCAGTGTGCATCAGTTCCACACACAGACTGCAGTGACCATCAGATCCACACACAGGCTACAGTGTCCATCAGTTCCACACACAGGCTGCAGTGTCCATCAGATCCTCACACAGACTGCAGTGTCCATCAGTTCCACACACAGACTGCAGTGACCATCAGATCCACACACAGACTGCAGTGTCCATCAGTTCCACACACAGACTGCAGTGACCATCAGTTCCACACACAGACTGCATTGTCCATCAGATCCTCACGCAGGCTGCAGTGTCTGTCAGATCCTCACACAGACTGCAGTGTCCATCAGATCCTCACACACACTGCAGTGTCCATCAGATCCACACACACAGACTGCAGTGTCCATCCGATCCACACACACAGACTGCAGTGTCCATCAGGTCCTCACACAGGCTGCAGTGTCCATCAGATCCACACACAGGCTGCAGTGTCCATCAGACACTCACACAAACTGCAGTGTCCATCAGACACTCACAGGCTGCAGTGTCCATCAGATCCACACACACACTGCTGTGTCCATCAGATCCTCACACAGGTTGCAGTGTCCATCAGACACTCACAAAAGAATGCAGTGTCCATCAGACACACACACAGGCCGCAGTGTCCTACAGATGCTCCCACAGACTGCAATGTCCATCAAATCCACACGCATAGAGCAGTGTCCATCAGATCCACACACACAGACTGCAGTGTCCATCAGTTCCACACACAGGCTGCAGTGTCCATCAGATCCACACACAGGCTGCAGTGTCCATCAGACACTCACACAAACTGCAGTGTCCATCAGACACTCACAGGCTGCAGTGTCCATCAGATCCACACACACACTGCTGTGTCCATCAGATCCTCACACAGGTTGCAGTGTCCATCAGACACTCACAAAAGAATGCAGTGTCCATCAGACACACACACAGGCCGCAGTGTCCTACAGATGCTCCCACAGACTGCAATGTCCATCAAATCCACACGCATAGAGCAGTGTCCATCAGATCCACACACACAGACTGCAGTGTCCATCAGTTCCACACACAGGCTGCAGTGTCCATTAGATCCACACACACAGGCTGCAGTGTCCATCAGTTCCATACACAGACTGCAGTGTCCATCAGATCCACACACACAGGCTGCAGTGTCCATCAGTTCCACACACAGACTGCAGTGTCCATCAGATCCTCACACAGGCTGCAGTGTCCATCAGATCCACACACAGGCTGCACTGTCCATCATATCCACACACACACTGCAGTGTACATCAGATCCTCACACAGGCTGCAGTGTCCATCAGATCCTGACACAGGCTGCAGTGTCCATCAGTTCCACTCACAGACTGCAGTGACCATCAGTTCCACACACAGACTGCAGTGTCCATCAGATCCGCACACAGGCTGCAGTTTCCATCAGTTCCACACACAGGCTGCAGTGTCCATCAGGTCCTCACACAGGCTGCAGTGTCCATCAGACACTCACAGGCTGCAGTGTCTGTCAGATCCGCACACACACTGCAGTGTCCATCAGATCCTCACACAGGCTGCAGTGTCCATCAGATCCTGACACAGGCTGCAGTGTCCATCAGATCCACACACAGGCAGCCGTTTCCATCAGATACACACACAGACTGCAGTGTCCATCAGACACACACACAGAATGCAGTGTCCATCAGACACTCACACACAGAGTGCAGTATCCATCAGACACACGCACTGGCTGCAGTGTCCATCAGATACTCACACAGGCTGCAGTGTCCTTCAGATGCTCCCACAGATTGCAATGTCCATCAAATCCACACGCACAAAGCAGTGTCCATCAGATCCACACACACAGACTGCAGTGTCCACCAGTTCCACACACAAATTGCAGTGTCCATCAGACGCTCACACACAGGCTTCAATTTCCATCAGATCCTCACACAGGCTGCAGTGTCCATCAGATCCACACACAGGCAGCCGCTTCCATCAGATACACACACAGACTGCAGTGTCCATCAGACACTCACAAAAGAATGCAGTGTCCATCAGATCCTGACACAGGCTGCAGTGTCCATCAGATCCACACACAGGCAGCCGTTTCCATCAGATACACACACAGACTGCAGTGTCCATCAGACACCCACACTCAGACTGCAGTGTCCATCAGACACTCACACACACATTGCAGTGTCCATCAGACACTCACACACAGGCTTCAATTTCCATCAGATCCTCACACAGGCTGCAGTGTCCATCAGATCTTCACGCAGGCTGCAGTGTCTGTCAGATCCGCACACACACTGCAGTGTCCATCAGACACTCACACACAGGCTGCAGTTTCCATCAGACACTCACACACAGGCTGCAATGTCCATCAGATCCTCACACAGGCAGCCGTTTCCATCAGATACACACACAGACTGCAGTGTCCATCAGACACACACACAGAATGCAGTGTCCATCAGACACTCACACACAGAGTGCAGTATCCATCAGACACACGCACTGGCTGCAGTGTCCATCAGATACTCACACAGGCTGCAGTGTCCTTCAGATGCTCCCACAGATTGCAATGTCCATCAAATCCACACGCACAAAGCAGTGTCCATCAGATCCACACACACAGACTGCAGTGTCCACCAGTTCCACACACAAATTGCAGTGTCCATCAGACACTCACACACAGGCTTCAATTTCCATCAGATCCTCACACAGGCTGCAGTGTCCATCAGATCTTCACGCAGGCTGCAGTGTCTGTCAGATCCGCACACAGATGCAGTGTCCATCAGATCCTCACACAGGCTGCAGTGTCCATCAGATACTCACATGCTGCAGTGTCCATCAGATCCACACACACACTGCAGTGTCCATCAGATCCTCACACAGGCTGCAGTGTCCATCAGATCCTGACACAGGCTGCAGTGTCCATCAGATCCACACACAGGCAGCCGTTTCCATCAGATACACACACAGACTGCAGTGTCCATCAGACACTCACAAAAGAATGCAGTGTCCATCAGACACTCACACACAGAGTGCAGTATCCATCAGACACACACACAGGCTGCAGTGTCCATTAGACACTCACACAAACTGCAGTGTCCATCAGACACTCACAGGCTGCAGTGTCCATCAAATCCACACGCACAAAGCAGTGTCCATCAGATCCACACACACAGACTGCAGTGTCCACCTGTTCCACACACAGGCTGCAGTGTCCATCAGATCAACACACACACAATGCAGTGTCCATCAGTTCCACACACAGGCTGCAGTGTCCATCAGATCCACACACACAGACTGCAGTGTCCATCAGTTCCACACACAGGCTGCAGTGTCCATCAGATCCACACACACAGAATGCAGTGTCCATCAGTTCCACACACAGGCTGCAGTGTCCATCAGATCCACACACACAGACTGCAGTGTCCATCAGATCCACACACAGGCTGCAGTGTCCATCAGTTCCTCACACAGACTGCAGTGTCCATCAGATCCACACACAGGCTGCAGTGTCCATTAGACACTCACACAAACTGCAGTGTCCATCAGACACTCACAGGCTGCAGTGTCCATCAGATCCACACACACACTACAGTGTCCATCAGATCCTCACACAGGCTGCAGTGTCCATCAGAACCTGACACAGGCTGCAGTGTCCATCAGATCCACACACAGGCAGCCGTTTCCATCAGATACACACACAGGCTGCAGTGTACATCAGATCCTCACACAGGCTGCAATGTCCATCAGGTCCTCAAACTGGCTGCAGTGTCCAGCAGATGCACACACAGAATGCAGTGTCCATCACATCCTCACACAGGCTGCAGTGTCCATCAGATCCACACACAGGCTGCAGTGTCCATCAGATCCTCAAACAGGCTGCAGTGTCCATCAGATCCACACACAGGCTGCAGTGTCCATCAGATCCTCACACAGGCTGCAGTGTCCATCAGTCACTCAAACACAGACTGCAGTGTCCATCAGACCCTCACACATTCTGCCATGTACATCACATCCTCACACACAGATTGCAGTGTCCATCAGACACTCACACACAGGCTGCAGTTTCCATCAGACACTCACACACAGGCTGCAATGTCCATCAGATCCTCACACAGGCTGCAGTGTCCATCAGATCCTCACGCAGGCTGCAGTGTCTGTCAGATCCTCACACAGACTGCAGTGTCCATCAGATCCTCACACACACTGCAGTGTCCATCAGATCCACACACACAGACTGCAGTGTCCATCAGATCCACACACACAGACTGCAGTGTCCATCAGGTCCTCACACAGGCTGCAGTGTCCATCAGATCCACACACAGGCTGCAGTGTCCATCAGACACTCACACAAACTGCAGTGTCCATCAGACACTCACAGGCTGCAGTGTCCATCAGATCCACACACACACTGCTGTGTCCATCAGATCCTCACACAGGCTGCAGTGTCCATCAGACACTCACAAAAGAATGCACTGTCCATCAGACACACTCACAGGCCGCAGTGTCCTACAGATGCTCCCACAGACTGCAATGTCCATCAAATCCACACGCATAGAGCAGTGTCCATCAGATCCACACACACAGACTGCAGTATCCATCAGTTCCACACACAGGCTGCAGTGTCCATCAGATCCACACACACAGGCTGCAGTGTCCATCAGTTCCATACACAGACTGCAGTGTCCATCAGATCCACACACACAGGCTGCAGTGTCCCATCAGTTCCACACACAGACTGCAGTGTCCATCAGATCCTCACACAGGCTGCAGTGTCCATCAGGTCCTCACACAGGCTGCAGTTTCCATCAGATCCACACACAGGCTGCAGTGTCTATCAGACACTCACACAAACTGCAGTGTCCATCAGACACTCACAGGCTGCAGTGTTCATCAGATCCACACACACACTGCAGTGTCCATCAGATCCTCACACAGGCTGCAGTGTCCATCAGATCCTGACACAGGCTGCAGTGTCCATCAGATCCACACACAGGCAGCCGTTTCCATCAGATACACACACAGACTGCAGTGTCCATCAGACACACACACAGAATGCAGTGTCCATCAGACACTCACACACAGAGTGCAGTATCCATCAGACACACGCACTGGCTGCAGTGTCCATCAGATACTCACACAGGCTGCAGTGTCCTTCAGATGCTCCCACAGATTGCAATGTCCATCAAATCCACACGCACAAAGCAGTGTCCATCAGATCCACACACACAGACTGCAGTGTCCACCAGTTCCACACTCAAATTGCAGTGTCCATCAGACACTCACACACAGGCTTCAATTTCCATCAGATCCTCTCACAGGCTGCAGTGTCCATCAGATCTTCACGCAGGCTGCAGTGTCTGTCAGATCCGCACACAGATGCAGTGTCCATCAGATCCTCACACAGGCTGCAGTGTCCATCAGATACTCACATGCTGCAGTGTCCATCAGATCCACACACACACTGCAGTGTCCATCAGATCCTCACACAGGCTGCAGTGTCCATCAGATCCTGACACAGGCTGCAGTGTCCATCAGATCCACACACAGGCAGCCGCTTCCATCAGATACACACACAGACTGCAGTGTCCATCAGACACTCACAAAAGAATGCAGTGTCCATCAGAACCTGACACAGGCTGCAGTGTCCATCAGATCCACACACAGGCAGCCGTTTCCATCAGATACACACACAGACTGCAGTGTCCATCAGACACCCACACTCAGACTGCAGTGTCCATCAGACACTCACACACAGATTGCAGTGTCCATCAGACACTCACACACAGGCTTCAATTTCCATCAGATCCTCACACAGGCTGCAGTGTCCATCAGATCTTCACGCAGGCTGCAGTGTCTGTCAGATCCGCACACACACTGCAGTGTCCATCAGACAGTCACACACAGGCTGCAGTTTCCATCAGACACTCACACACAGGCTGCAATGTCCATCAGATCCTCACACAGGCTGCAGTGTCCATCAGATCCTCACGCAGGCTGCAGTGTCTGTCAGATCCTCACACAGACTGCAGTGTCCATCAGATCCGCACACAGTCTGCAGTGTCCATCAGTTCCACACACATACTGCAGTGACCATCAGATCCACACACAGGCTGCAGTGTCCATCAGTTCCACACACAGGCTGCAGTGTCCATCAGATCCTCACACAGACTGCAGTGTCCATCAGATCCACACACAGACTGCAGTGACCATCAGATCCACACACAGGCTGCAGTGTCCATCAGTTCCACACACAGACTGCAGTGTCCATCAGTTCCACACACAGACTGCAGTGACCATCAGTTCCACACACAGACTGCATTGTCCATCAGATCCTCACGCAGGCTGCAGTGTCTGTCAGATCCTCACACAGACTGCAGTGTCCATCAGATCCTCACACACACTGCAGTGTCCATCAGATCCACACACACAGACTGCAGTGTCCATCCGATCCACACACACAGACTGCAGTGTCCATCAGGTCCTCACACAGGCTGCAGTGTCCATCAGATCCACACACAGGCTGCAGTGTCCATCAGACACTCACACAAACTGCAGTGTCCATCAGACACTCACAGGCTGCAGTGTCCATCAGATCCACACACACACTGCTGTGTCCATCAGATCCTCACACAGGTTGCAGTGTCCATCAGACACTCACAAAAGAATGCAGTGTCCATCAGACACACACACAGGCCGCAGTGTCCTGCAGATGCTCCCACAGACTGCAATGTCCATCAAATCCACACGCATAGAGCAGTGTCCATCAGATCCACACACACAGACTGCAGTGTCCATCAGTTCCACACACAGGCTGCAGTGTCCATCAGATCCACACACACAGGCTGCAGTGTCCATCAGTTCCATACACAGACTGCAGTGTCCATCAGATCCACACACACAGGCTGCAGTGTCCATCAGTTCCACACACAGACTGCAGTGTCCATCAGATCCTCACACAGGCTGCAGTGTCCATCAGATCCACACACAGGCTGCACTGTCCATCATATCCACACACAGGCTGCACTGTCCATCAGATCCACACACAGAGTGCAGTGTCCATCAGAAACTCACAGGCTGCAGTGTCCATCAGATCCACACACACACTGCAGTGTACATCAGATCCTCACACAGGCTGCAGTGTCCATCAGATCCTGACACAGGCTGCAGTGTCCATCAGTTCCACTCACAGACTGCAGTGACCATCAGATCCTCACACAGGCTGCAGTGTCCATCAGAACCTGACACAGGCTGCAGTGTCCATCAGATCCACACACAGGCAGCCGTTTCCATCAGATACACACACAGGCTGCAGTGTACATCAGATCCTCACACAGGCTGCAATGTCCATCAGGTCCTCAAACTGGCTGCAGTGTCCAGCAGATGCACACACAGAATGCAGTGTCCATCACATCCTCACACAGGCTGCAGTGTCCATCAGATCCACACACAGGCTGCAGTGTCCATCAGATCCTCAAACAGGCTGCAGTGTCCATCAGATCCACACACAGGCTGCAGTGTCCATCAGATCCTCACACAGGCTGCAGTGTCCATCAGTCACTCAAACACAGACTGCAGTGTCCATCAGACCCTCACACATTCTGCCATGTACATCACATCCTCACACACAGATTGCAGTGTCCATCAGACACTCACACACAGGCTGCAGTTTCCATCAGACACTCACACACAGGCTGCAATGTCCATCAGATCCTCACACAGGCTGCAGTGTCCATCAGATCCTCACGCAGGCTGCAGTGTCTGTCAGATCCTCACACAGACTGCAGTGTCCATCAGATCCTCACACACACTGCAGTGTCCATCAGATCCACACACACAGACTGCAGTGTCCATCAGATCCACACACACAGACTGCAGTGTCCATCAGGTCCTCACACAGGCTGCAGTGTCCATCAGATCCACACACAGGCTGCAGTGTCCATCAGACACTCACACAAACTGCAGTGTCCATCAGACACTCACAGGCTGCAGTGTCCATCAGATCCACACACACACTGCTGTGTCCATCAGATCCTCACACAGGCTGCAGTGTCCATCAGACACTCACAAAAGAATGCACTGTCCATCAGACACACTCACAGGCCGCAGTGTCCTACAGATGCTCCCACAGACTGCAATGTCCATCAAATCCACACGCATAGAGCAGTGTCCATCAGATCCACACACACAGACTGCAGTATCCATCAGTTCCACACACAGGCTGCAGTGTCCATCAGATCCACACACACAGGCTGCAGTGTCCATCAGTTCCATACACAGACTGCAGTGTCCATCAGATCCACACACACAGGCTGCAGTGTCCCATCAGTTCCACACACAGACTGCAGTGTCCATCAGATCCTCACACAGGCTGCAGTGTCCATCAGGTCCTCACACAGGCTGCAGTTTCCATCAGATCCACACACAGGCTGCAGTGTCTATCAGACACTCACACAAACTGCAGTGTCCATCAGACACTCACAGGCTGCAGTGTTCATCAGATCCACACACACACTGCAGTGTCCATCAGATCCTCACACAGGCTGCAGTGTCCATCAGATCCTGACACAGGCTGCAGTGTCCATCAGATCCACACACAGGCAGCCGTTTCCATCAGATACACACACAGACTGCAGTGTCCATCAGACACACACACAGAATGCAGTGTCCATCAGACACTCACACACAGAGTGCAGTATCCATCAGACACACGCACTGGCTGCAGTGTCCATCAGATACTCACACAGGCTGCAGTGTCCTTCAGATGCTCCCACAGATTGCAATGTCCATCAAATCCACACGCACAAAGCAGTGTCCATCAGATCCACACACACAGACTGCAGTGTCCACCAGTTCCACACTCAAATTGCAGTGTCCATCAGACACTCACACACAGGCTTCAATTTCCATCAGATCCTCTCACAGGCTGCAGTGTCCATCAGATCTTCACGCAGGCTGCAGTGTCTGTCAGATCCGCACACAGATGCAGTGTCCATCAGATCCTCACACAGGCTGCAGTGTCCATCAGATACTCACATGCTGCAGTGTCCATCAGATCCACACACACACTGCAGTGTCCATCAGATCCTCACACAGGCTGCAGTGTCCATCAGATCCTGACACAGGCTGCAGTGTCCATCAGATCCACACACAGGCAGCCGCTTCCATCAGATACACACACAGACTGCAGTGTCCATCAGACACTCACAAAAGAATGCAGTGTCCATCAGAACCTGACACAGGCTGCAGTGTCCATCAGATCCACACACAGGCAGCCGTTTCCATCAGATACACACACAGACTGCAGTGTCCATCAGACACCCACACTCAGACTGCAGTGTCCATCAGACACTCACACACAGATTGCAGTGTCCATCAGACACTCACACACAGGCTTCAATTTCCATCAGATCCTCACACAGGCTGCAGTGTCCATCAGATCTTCACGCAGGCTGCAGTGTCTGTCAGATCCGCACACACACTGCAGTGTCCATCAGACAGTCACACACAGGCTGCAGTTTCCATCAGACACTCACACACAGGCTGCAATGTCCATCAGATCCTCACACAGGCTGCAGTGTCCATCAGATCCTCACGCAGGCTGCAGTGTCTGTCAGATCCTCACACAGACTGCAGTGTCCATCAGATCCGCACACAGTCTGCAGTGTCCATCAGTTCCACACACATACTGCAGTGACCATCAGATCCACACACAGGCTGCAGTGTCCATCAGTTCCACACACAGGCTGCAGTGTCCATCAGATCCTCACACAGACTGCAGTGTCCATCAGATCCACACACAGACTGCAGTGACCATCAGATCCACACACAGGCTGCAGTGTCCATCAGTTCCACACACAGACTGCAGTGTCCATCAGTTCCACACACAGACTGCAGTGACCATCAGTTCCACACACAGACTGCATTGTCCATCAGATCCTCACGCAGGCTGCAGTGTCTGTCAGATCCTCACACAGACTGCAGTGTCCATCAGATCCTCACACACACTGCAGTGTCCATCAGATCCACACACACAGACTGCAGTGTCCATCCGATCCACACACACAGACTGCAGTGTCCATCAGGTCCTCACACAGGCTGCAGTGTCCATCAGATCCACACACAGGCTGCAGTGTCCATCAGACACTCACACAAACTGCAGTGTCCATCAGACACTCACAGGCTGCAGTGTCCATCAGATCCACACACACACTGCTGTGTCCATCAGATCCTCACACAGGTTGCAGTGTCCATCAGACACTCACAAAAGAATGCAGTGTCCATCAGACACACACACAGGCCGCAGTGTCCTGCAGATGCTCCCACAGACTGCAATGTCCATCAAATCCACACGCATAGAGCAGTGTCCATCAGATCCACACACACAGACTGCAGTGTCCATCAGTTCCACACACAGGCTGCAGTGTCCATCAGATCCACACACACAGGCTGCAGTGTCCATCAGTTCCATACACAGACTGCAGTGTCCATCAGATCCACACACACAGGCTGCAGTGTCCATCAGTTCCACACACAGACTGCAGTGTCCATCAGATCCTCACACAGGCTGCAGTGTCCATCAGATCCACACACAGGCTGCACTGTCCATCATATCCACACACAGGCTGCACTGTCCATCAGATCCACACACAGAGTGCAGTGTCCATCAGAAACTCACAGGCTGCAGTGTCCATCAGATCCACACACACACTGCAGTGTACATCAGATCCTCACACAGGCTGCAGTGTCCATCAGATCCTGACACAGGCTGCAGTGTCCATCAGTTCCACTCACAGACTGCAGTGACCATCAGTTCCACACACAGACTGCAGTGTCCATCAGATCCGCACACAGGCTGCAGTTTCCATCAGTTCCACACACAGGCTGCAGTGTCCATCAGGTCCTCACACAGGCTGCAGTGTCCATCAGACACTCACAGGCTGCAGTGTTCATCAGATCCACACACACACTGCAGTGTCCATCAGATCCTCACACAGGCTGCAGTGTCCATCAGATCCTGACACAGGCTGCAGTGTCCATCAGATCCACACACAGGCAGCCGTTTCCATCAGATACACACACAGACTGCAGTGTCCATCAGACACACACACAGAATGCAGTGTCCATCAGACACTCACACACAGAGTGCAGTATCCATCAGACACACGCACTGGCTGCAGTGTCCATCAGATACTCACACAGGCTGCAGTGTCCTTCAGATGCTCCCACAGATTGCAATGTCCATCAAATCCACACGCACAAAGCAGTGTCCATCAGATCCACACACACAGACTGCAGTGTCCACCAGTTCCACACACAAATTGCAGTGTCCATCAGACACTCACACACAGGCTTCAATTTCCATCAGATCCTCACACAGGCTGCAGTGTCCATCAGATCTTCACGCAGGCTGCAGTGTCTGTCAGATCCGCACACAGATGCAGTGTCCATCAGATCCTCACACAGGCTGCAGTGTCCATCAGATACTCACATGCTGCAGTGTCCATCAGATCCACACACACACTGCAGTGTCCATCAGATCCTCACACAGGCTGCAGTGTCCATCAGATCCACACACAGGCAGCCGTTTCCATCAGATACACACACAGACTGCAGTGTCCATCAGACACTCACAAAAGAATGCAGTGTCCATCAGACACTCACACACAGAGTGCAGTATCCATCAGACACACACACAGGCTGCAGTGTCCATTAGACACTCACACAAACTGCAGTGTCCATCAGACACTCACAGGCTGCAGTGTCCATCAAATCCACACGCACAAAGCAGTGTCCATCAGATCCACACACACAGACTGCAGTGTCCACCTGTTCCACACACAGGCTGCAGTGTCCATCAGATCAACACACACACAATGCAGTGTCCATCAGTTCCACACACAGGCTGCAGTGTCCATCAGATCCACACACACAGACTGCAGTGTCCATCAGTTCCACACACAGGCTGCAGTGTCCATCAGGTCCTCACACAGGCTGCAGTGTCCATCAGACACTCACAGGCTGCAGTGTTCATCAGATCCACACACACACTGCAGTGTCCATCAGATCCTCACACAGGCTGCAGTGTCCATCAGATCCTGACACAGGCTGCAGTGTCCATCAGATCCACACACAGGCAGCCGTTTCCATCAGATACACACACAGACTGCAGTGTCCATCAGACACACACACAGAATGCAGTGTCCATCAGACACTCACACACAGAGTGCAGTATCCATCAGACACACGCACTGGCTGCAGTGTCCATCAGATACTCACACAGGCTGCAGTGTCCTTCAGATGCTCCCACAGATTGCAATGTCCATCAAATCCACACGCACAAAGCAGTGTCCATCAGATCCACACACACAGACTGCAGTGTCCACCAGTTCCACACACAAATTGCAGTGTCCATCAGACACTCACACACAGGCTTCAATTTCCATCAGATCCTCACACAGGCTGCAGTGTCCATCAGATCTTCACGCAGGCTGCAGTGTCTGTCAGATCCGCACACAGATGCAGTGTCCATCAGATCCTCACACAGGCTGCAGTGTCCATCAGATCCACACACACACTGCAGTGTCCATCAGATCCTCACACCGGCTGCAGTGTCCATCAGATCCTGACACAGGCTGCAGTGTCCATCAGATCCACACACAGGCAGCCGTTTCCATCAGATACACACACAGACTGCAGTGTCCATCAGACACTCACAAAAGAATGCAGTGTCCATCAGACACTCACACACAGAGTGCAGTATCCATCAGACACACACAGGCTGCAGTGTCCATTAGACACTCACACAAACTGCAGTGTCCATCAGACACTCACAGGCTGCAGTGTCCATCAAATCCACACGCACAAAGCAGTGTCCATCAGATCCACACACACAGACTGCAGTGTCCACCTGTTCCACACACAGGCTGCAGTGTCCATCAGATCAACACACACACAATGCAGTGTCCATCAGTTCCACACACAGGCTGCAGTGTCCATCAGATCCACACACACAGACTGCAGTGTCCATCAGTTCCACACACAGGCTGCAGTGTCCATCAGATCCACACACACAGAATGCAGTGTCCATCAGTTCCACACACAGGCTGCAGTGTCCATCAGATCCACACACACAGACTGCAGTGTCCATCAGATCCACACACAGGCTGCAGTGTCCATCAGATCCTCACACAGACTGCAGTGTCCATCAGATCCACACACAGGCTGCAGTGTCCATTAGACACTCACACAAACTGCAGTGTCCATCAGACACTCACAGGCTGCAGTGTCCATCAGATCCACACACACACTACAGTGTCCATCAGATCCTCACACAGGCTGCAGTGTCCATCAGATCCTGACACAGGCTGCAGTGTCCATCAGATCCACACACAGGCAGCCGTTTCCATCAGATACACACACAGGCTGCAGTGTCCATCAGATCCTCACACAGGCTGCAATGTCCATCAGGTCCTCAAACTGGCTGCAGTGTCCAGCAGATGCACACACCGAATGCAGTGTCCATCACATCCTCACACAGGCTGCAGTGTCCATCAGATCCACACACAGGCTGCAGTGTCCATCAGATCCTCAAACAGGCTGCAGTGTCCATCAGATCCACACACAGGCTGCAGTGTCCATCAGATCCTCACACAGGCTGCAGTGTCCATCAGTCACTCAAACACAGACTGCAGTGTCCATCAGACCCTCACACATTCTGCCATGTACATCACATCCTCACACACAGATTGCAGTGTCCATCAGACACTCACACACAGGCTGCAGTTTCCATCAGACACTCACACACAGGCTGCAATGTCCATCAGATCCTCACACAGGCTGCAGTGTCCATCAGATCCTCACGCAGGCTGCAGTGTCTGTCAGATCCTCACACAGACTGCAGTGTCCATCAGATCCTCACACACACTGCAGTGTCCATCAGATCCACACACACAGACTGCAGTGTCCATCAGATCCACACACACAGACTGCAGTGTCCATCAGGTCCTCACACAGGCTGCAGTGTCCATCAGATCCACACACAGGCTGCAGTGTCCATCAGACACTCACACAAACTGCAGTGTCCATCAGACACTCACAGGCTGCAGTGTCCATCAGATCCACACACACACTGCTGTGTCCATCAGATCCTCACACAGGCTGCAGTGTCCATCAGACACTCACAAAAGAATGCACTGTCCATCAGACACACTCACAGGCCGCAGTGTCCTACAGATGCTCCCACAGACTGCAATGTCCATCAAATCCACACGCATAGAGCAGTGTCCATCAGATCCACACACACAGACTGCAGTATCCATCAGTTCCACACACAGGCTGCAGTGTCCATCAGATCCACACACACAGGCTGCAGTGTCCATCAGTTCCATACACAGACTGCAGTGTCCATCAGATCCACACACACAGGCTGCAGTGTCCCATCAGTTCCACACACAGACTGCACTGTCCATCAGATCCTCACACAGGCAGCAGTGTCCATCAGGTCCTCACACAGGCTGCAGTTTCCATCAGATCCACACACAGGCTGCAGTGTCCATCAGACACTCACACAAACTGCAGTGTCCATCAGACACTCACAGGCTGCAGTGTTCATCAGATCCACACACACACTGCAGTGTCCATCAGATCCTCACACAGGCTGCAGTGTCCATCAGATCCTGACACAGGCTGCAGTGTCCATCAGATCCACACACAGGCAGCCGTTTCCATCAGATACACACACAGACTGCAGTGTCCATCAGACACACACACAGAATGCAGTGTCCATCAGACACTCACACACAGAGTGCAGTATCCATCAGACACACGCACTGGCTGCAGTGTCCATCAGATACTCACACAGGCTGCAGTGTCCTTCATATGCTCCCACAGATTGCAATGTCCATCAAATCCACACGCACAAAGCAGTGTCCATCAGATCCACACACACAGACTGCAGTGTCCACCAGTTCCACACACAAATTGCAGTGTCCATCAGACACTCTCACACAGGCTTCAATTTCCATCAGATCCTCACACAGGCTGCAGTGTCCATCAGATCTTCACGCAGGCTGCAGTGTCTGTCAGATCCGCACACAGATGCAGTGTCCATCAGATCCTCACACAGGCTGCAGTGTCCATCAGATACTCACATGCTGCAGTGTCCATCAGATCCACACACACACTGCAGTGTCCATCAGATCCTCACACAGGCTGCAGTGTCCATCAGATCCTGACACAGGCTGCAGTGTCCATCAGATCCACACACAGGCAGCCGCTTCCATCAGATACACACACAGACTGCAGTGTCCATCAGACACTCACAAAAGAATGCAGTGTCCATCAGATCCTGACACAGGCTGCAGTGTCCATCAGATCCACACACAGGCAGCCGTTTCCATCAGATACACACACAGACTGCAGTGTCCATCAGACACCCACACTCAGACTGCAGTGTCCATCAGACACTCACACACAGGCTTCAATTTCCATCAGATCCTCACACAGGCTGCAGTGTCCATCAGATCTTCACGCAGGCTGCAGTGTCTGTCAGATCCGCACACACACTGCAGTGTCCATCAGACACTCACACACAGGCTGCAGTTTCCATCAGACACTCACACACAGGCTGCAATGTCCATCAGATCCTCACACAGGCTGCAGTGTCCATCAGATCCTCACGCAGGCTGCAGTGTCTGTCAGATCCTCACACAGACTGCAGTGTCCATCAGATCCGCACACAGTCTGCAGTGTCCATCAGTTCCACACACATACTGCAGTGACCATCAGATCCACACACAGGCTGCAGTGTCCATCAGTTCCACACACAGACTGCAGTGTCCATCAGATCCTCACACAGACTGCAGTGTCCATCAGTTCCACACACAGACTGCAGTGACCATCAGATCCACACACAGGCTGCAGTGTCCATCAGTTCCACACACAGACTGCAGTGACCATCAGTTCCACACACAGACTGCAGTGTCCATCAGATCCACACACAGGCTGCAGTGTCCATCAGTTCCACACACAGGCTGCAGTGTCCATCAGATCCTCAAACAGGCTGCAGTGTCCATCAGATCCTCACACAGGCTGCAGTGTCCATCAGTCACTCAAACACAGACTGCAGTGTCCATCAGACCCTCACACATTCTGCCATGTACATCACATATTCACACACAGATTGCAGTGTCCATCAGACACTCACACACAGTCTGCAGTATACATCACATCCTCACACACACATTGCAGTGTCCATCAGACACTCACACACAGGCTGCAGTTTCCATCAGACACTCAGACACAGGCTGCAGTTTCCATCAGATCCACACGCAGGCTGCAGTGTCCATCAGATCCTGACACAGGCTGCAGTGTCCATCAGGACCTCACACAGGCTGCAGTTTCCATCAGGTCCTCACACAGGCTGCAGTGTCCATCACATCCTCACACACATACTGTAGGGTCCATCAGACACTCACGCACAGACTGCAGTGTCCATCAGACACTCACACACAGACTACAGTGTCCATCAGACACCCACACTCAGACTGCAGTGTCCATCAGACACTCACACACAGATTGCAGTGTCCATCAGACACTCACACACAGGCTTCAATTTCCATCAGATCCTCACAAAGGCTGCAGTGTCCATCAGATCTTCACGCAGGCTGCAATGTCTGTCAGATCCGCACACAGACTGCAGTGTCCATCAGATCCTCACACAGGCTGCAGTGTCCATCAGGTCCTCACACAGGCTGCAGTTTCCATCAGATCCACACACAGGCTGCAGTGTCCATCAGATCCTCACACAGGCTGCAGTGTCCATCAGATCCTGACACAGGCTGCAGTGTCCATCAGATCCACACACAGGCAGCCGTTTCCATCAGATACACACACAGACTGCAGTGTCCATCAGACACACACACAGAATGCAGTGTCCATCAGACACTCACACACAGAGTGCAGTATCCATCAGACACACGCACTGGCTGCAGTGTCCATCAGATACTCACACAGGCTGCAGTGTCCTTCTGATGCTCCCACAGATTGCAAT
Source organism: Isurus oxyrinchus (assembly GCA_026770705.1). NCBI lineage: Eukaryota > Metazoa > Chordata > Chondrichthyes > Lamniformes > Lamnidae > Isurus > Isurus oxyrinchus. Next base: position 52,405 of record JANJGN010000315.1, read on the forward strand.
GTCCATCAAATCCACACGCACAAAGCAGTGTCCATCAGATCCACACACACAGACTGCAGTGTCCACCAGTTCCACACACAAATTGCAGTGTCCATCAGACACTCACACACAGGCTTCAATTTCCATCAGATCCTCACACAGGCTGCAGTGTCCATCAGATCTTCACGCAGGCTGCAGTGTCTGTCAGATCCGCACACAGATGCAGTGTCCATCAGATCCTCACACAGGCTGCAGTGTCCATCAGATACTCACATGCTGCAGTGTCCATCAGATCCACACACACACTGCAGTGTCCATCAGATCCTCACACAGGCTGCAGTGTCCATCAGATCCTGACACAGGCTGCAGTGTCCATCAGATCCACACACAGGCAGCCGTTTCCATCAGATACACACACAGACTGCAGTGTCCATCAGACACTCACAAAAGAATGCAGTGTCCATCAGACACTCACACACAGAGTGCAGTATCCATCAGACACACACACAGGCTGCAGTGTCCATCAGATACTCACACAGGCCGCAGTGTCCTTCAGATGCTCCCACAGATTGCAATGTCCATCAAATCCACACGCACAAAGCAGTGTCCATCAGATCCACACACACAGACTGCAGTGTCCACCTGTTCCACACACAGGCTGCATTGTCCATCAGATCAACACACACAGAATGCAGTGTCCATCAGTTCCACACACAGGCTGCAGTGTCCATCAGATCCCCACACACAGACTGCAGTGTCCATCAGTTCCACACACAGGCTGCAGTGTCCATCAGATCCACACACACAGAATGCAGTGTCCATCAGTTCCACACACAGGCTGCAGTGTCCATCAGATCCACACACACAGACTGCAGTGTCCATCAGATCCACACACAGGCTGCAGTGTCCATCAGTTCCACACACAGGCTGCAGTGTCCATCAGATCCTCACACAGACTGCAGTGTCCATCAGATCCACACACAGGCTGCAGTGTCCATTAGACACTCACACAAACTGCAGTGTCCATCAGACACTCACAGGCTGCAGTGTCCATCAGATCCACACACACACTACAGTGTCCATCAGATCCTCACACAGGCTGCAGTGTCCATCAGATCCTGACACAGGCTGCAGTGTCCATCAGATCCACACACAGACAGCCGTTTCCATCAGATACACACACAGGCTGCAGTGTCCATCAGATCCTCACACAGGCTGCAATGTCCATCAGGTCCTCAAACTGGCTGCAGTGTCCAGCAGATGCACACACAGAATGCAGTGTCCATCACATCCTCACACAGGCTGCAGTGTCCATCAGATCCACACACAGGCTGCAGTGTCCATCAGATCCTCAAACAGGCTGCAGTGTCCATCAGATCCACACACAGGCTGCAGTGTCCATCAGATCCTCACACAGGCTGCAGTGTCCATCAGTCACTCAAACACAGACTGCAGTGTCCATCAGACCCTCACACATTCTGCCATGTACATCACATCCTCACACACAGATTGCAGTGTCCATCAGACACTCACACACAGGCTGCAGTTTCCATCAGACACTCACACACAGGCTGCAATGTCCATCAGATCCTCACACAGGCTGCAGTGTCCATCAGATCCTCACGCAGGCTGCAGTGTCTGTCAGATCCTCACACAGACTGCAGTGTCCATCAGATCCTCACACACACTGCAGTGTCCATCAGATCCACACACACAGACTGCAGTGTCCATCAGATCCACACACACAGACTGCAGTGTCCATCAGGTCCTCACACAGGCTGCAGTGTCCATCAGATCCACACACAGGCTGCAGTGTCCATCAGACACTCACACAAACTGCAGTGTCCATCAGACACTCACAGGCTGCAGTGTCCATCAGATCCACACACACACTGCTGTGTCCATCAGATCCTCACACAGGCTGCAGTGTCCATCAGACACTCACAAAAGAATGCACTGTCCATCAGACACACTCACAGGCCGCAGTGTCCTACAGATGCTCCCACAGACTGCAATGTCCATCAAATCCACACGCATAGAGCAGTGTCCATCAGATCCACACACACAGACTGCAGTATCCATCAGTTCCACACACAGGCTGCAGTGTCCATCAGATCCACACACACAGGCTGCAGTGTCCATCAGTTCCATACACAGACTGCAGTGTCCATCAGATCCACACACACAGGCTGCAGTGTCCCATCAGTTCCACACACAGACTGCAGTGTCCATCAGATCCTCACACAGGCTGCAGTGTCCATCAGGTCCTCACACAGGCTGCAGTTTCCATCAGATCCACACACAGGCTGCAGTGTCCATCAGACACTCACACAAACTGCAGTGTCCATCAGACACTCACAGGCTGCAGTGTTCATCAGATCCACACACACACTGCAGTGTCCATCAGATCCTCACACAGGCTGCAGTGTCCATCAGATCCTGACACAGGCTGCAGTGTCCATCAGATCCACACACAGGCAGCCGTTTCCATCAGATACACACACAGACTGCAGTGTCCATCAGACACACACACAGAATGCAGTGTCCATCAGACACTCACACACAGAGTGCAGTATCCATCAGACACACGCACTGGCTGCAGTGTCCATCAGATACTCACACAGGCTGCAGTGTCCTTCAGATGCTCCCACAGATTGCAATGTCCATCAAATCCACACGCACAAAGCAGTGTCCATCAGATCCACACACACAGACTGCAGTGTCCACCAGTTCCACACACAAATTGCAGTGTCCATCAGACACTCACACACAGGCTTCAATTTCCATCAGATCCTCACACAGGCTGCAGTGTCCATCAGATCTTCACGCAGGCTGCAGTGTCTGTCAGATCCGCACACAGATGCAGTGTCCATCAGATCCTCACACAGGCTGCAGTGTCCATCAGATACTCACATGCTGCAGTGTCCATCAGATCCACACACACACTGCAGTGTCCATCAGATCCTCACACAGGCTGCAGTGTCCATCAGATCCTGACACAGGCTGCAGTGTCCATCAGATCCACACACAGGCAGCCGTTTCCATCAGATACACACACAGACTGCAGTGTCCATCAGACACTCACAAAAGAATGCAGTGTCCATCAGATCCTGACACAGGCTGCAGTGTCCATCAGATCCACACACAGGCAGCCGTTTCCATCAGATACACACACAGACTGCAGTGTCCATCAGACACCCACACTCAGACTGCAGTGTCCATCAGACACTCACACACAGATTGCAGTGTCCATCAGACACTCACACACAGGCTTCAATTTCCATCAGATCCTCACACAGGCTGCAGTGTCCATCAGATCTTCACGCAGGCTGCAGTGTCTGTCAGATCCGCACACACACTGCAGTGTCCATCAGACACTCACACACAGGCTGCAGTTTCCATCAGACACTCACACACAGGCTGCAGTGTCCATCAGACACTCACAAAAGAATGCAATGTCCATCAGACACACACACAGAGTGCAGTATCCATCAGACACGCACACAGGCTGCAGTGTCCATCAGACACTCACAAAAGAATGCAATGTCCATCAGACACTCACACACAGAGTGCAGTATCCATCAGACACGCACACAGGCTGCAGTGTCCATCAGATCCACACAGAGGCTGCAGTGTCCATCAGATCCACACACAGGCTGCAGTGTCCATCAGTTCCACACACAGACTGCAGTGTCCATCAGATCCTGACACAGGCTGCAGTGTCCATCAGATCCACACACAGGCAGCCGTTTCCATCAGATACACACACAGACTGCAGTGTCCATCAGACACTCACAAAAGAATGCAGTGTCCATCAGACACTCACACACAGAGTGCAGTATCCATCAGACACACACACAGGCTGCAGTGTCCATTAGACACTCACACAAACTGCAGTGTCCATCAGACACTCACAGGCTGCAGTGTCCATCAAATCCACACGCACAAAGCAGTGTCCATCAGATCCACACACACAGACTGCAGTGTCCACCTGTTCCACACACAGGCTGCAGTGTCCATCAGATCAACACACACAGAATGCAGTGTCCATCAGTTCCACACACAGGCTGCAGTGTCCATCAGATCCACACACACAGACTGCAGTATCCATCAGTTCCACACACAGGCTGCAGTGTCCATCAGATCCACACACACAGGCTGCAGTGTCCATCAGTTCCATACACAGACTGCAGTGTCCATCAGATCCACACACACAGGCTGCAGTGTCCCATCAGTTCCACACACAGACTGCAGTGTCCATCAGATCCTCACACAGGCTGCAGTGTCCATCAGGTCCTCACACAGGCTGCAGTTTCCATCAGATCCACACACAGGCTGCAGTGTCCATCAGACACTCACACAAACTGCAGTGTCCATCAGACACTCACAGGCTGCAGTGTTCATCAGATCCACACACACACTGCAGTGTCCATCAGATCCTCACACAGGCTGCAGTGTCCATCAGATCCTGACACAGGCTGCAGTGTCCATCAGATCCACACACAGGCAGCCGTTTCCATCAGATACACACACAGACTGCAGTGTCCATCAGACACACACACAGAATGCAGTGTCCATCAGACACTCACACACAGAGTGCAGTATCCATCAGACACACGCACTGGCTGCAGTGTCCATCAGATACTCACACAGGCTGCAGTGTCCTTCAGATGCTCCCACAGATTGCAATGTCCATCAAATCCACACGCACAAAGCAGTGTCCATCAGATCCACACACACAGACTGCAGTGTCCACCAGTTCCACACACAAATTGCAGTGTCCATCAGACACTCACACACAGGCTTCAATTTCCATCAGATCCTCACACAGGCTGCAGTGTCCATCAGATCTTCACGCAGGCTGCAGTGTCTGTCAGATCCGCACACAGATGCAGTGTCCATCAGATCCTCACACAGGCTGCAGTGTCCATCAGATACTCACATGCTGCAGTGTCCATCAGATCCACACACACACTGCAGTGTCCATCAGATCCTCACACAGGCTGCAGTGTCCATCAGATCCTGACACAGGCTGCAGTGTCCATCAGATCCACACACAGGCAGCCGTTTCCATCAGATACACACACAGACTGCAGTGTCCATCAGACACTCACAAAAGAATGCAGTGTCCATCAGATCCTGACACAGGCTGCAGTGTCCATCAGATCCACACACAGGCAGCCGTTTCCATCAGATACACACACAGACTGCAGTGTCCATCAGACACCCACACTCAGACTGCAGTGTCCATCAGACACTCACACACAGATTGCAGTGTCCATCAGACACTCACACACAGGCTTCAATTTCCATCAGATCCTCACACAGGCTGCAGTGTCCATCAGATCTTCACGCAGGCTGCAGTGTCTGTCAGATCCGCACACACACTGCAGTGTCCATCAGACACTCACACACAGGCTGCAGTTTCCATCAGACACTCACACACAGGCTGCAGTGTCCATCAGACACTCACAAAAGAATGCAATGTCCATCAGACACACACACAGAGTGCAGTATCCATCAGACACGCACACAGGCTGCAGTGTCCATCAGACACTCACAAAAGAATGCAATGTCCATCAGACACTCACACACAGAGTGCAGTATCCATCAGACACGCACACAGGCTGCAGTGTCCATCAGATCCACACAGAGGCTGCAGTGTCCATCAGATCCACACACAGGCTGCAGTGTCCATCAGTTCCACACACAGACTGCAGTGTCCATCAGATCCTGACACAGGCTGCAGTGTCCATCAGATCCACACACAGGCAGCCGTTTCCATCAGATACACACACAGACTGCAGTGTCCATCAGACACTCACAAAAGAATGCAGTGTCCATCAGACACTCACACACAGAGTGCAGTATCCATCAGACACACACACAGGCTGCAGTGTCCATTAGACACTCACACAAACTGCAGTGTCCATCAGACACTCACAGGCTGCAGTGTCCATCAAATCCACACGCACAAAGCAGTGTCCATCAGATCCACACACACAGACTGCAGTGTCCACCTGTTCCACACACAGGCTGCAGTGTCCATCAGATCAACACACACAGAATGCAGTGTCCATCAGTTCCACACACAGGCCGCAGTGTCCATCAGATCCACACACACAGACTGCAGTATCCATCAGTTCCACACACAGGCTGCAGTGTCCATCAGATCCACACACACAGGCTGCAGTGTCCATCAGTTCCATACACAGACTGCAGTGTCCATCAGATCCACACACACAGGCTGCAGTGTCCCATCAGTTCCACACACAGACTGCAGTGTCCATCAGATCCTCACACAGGCTGCAGTGTCCATCAGGTCCTCACACAGGCTGCAGTTTCCATCAGATCCACACACAGGCTGCAGTGTCCATCAGACACTCACACAAACTGCAGTGTCCATCAGACACTCACAGGCTGCAGTGTTCATCAGATCCACACACACACTGCAGTGTCCATCAGATCCTCACACAGGCTGCAGTGTCCATCAGATCCTGACACAGGCTGCAGTGTCCATCAGATCCACACACAGGCAGCCGTTTCCATCAGATACACACACAGACTGCAGTGTCCATCAGACACACACACAGAATGCAGTGTCCATCAGACACTCACACACAGAGTGCAGTATCCATCAGACACACGCACTGGCTGCAGTGTCCATCAGATACTCACACAGGCTGCAGTGTCCTTCAGATGCTCCCACAGATTGCAATGTCCATCAAATCCACACGCACAAAGCAGTGTCCATCAGATCCACACACACAGACTGCAGTGTCCACCAGTTCCACACACAAATTGCAGTGTCCATCAGACACTCACACACAGGCTTCAATTTCCATCAGATCCTCACACAGGCTGCAGTGTCCATCAGATCTTCACGCAGGCTGCAGTGTCTGTCAGATCCGCACACAGATGCAGTGTCCATCAGATCCTCACACAGGCTGCAGTGTCCATCAGATACTCACATGCTGCAGTGTCCATCAGATCCACACACACACTGCAGTGTCCATCAGATCCTCACACAGGCTGCAGTGTCCATCAGATCCTGACACAGGCTGCAGTGTCCATCAGATCCACACACAGGCAGCCGTTTCCATCAGATACACACACAGACTGCAGTGTCCATCAGACACTCACAAAAGAATGCAGTGTCCATCAGATCCTGACACAGGCTGCAGTGTCCATCAGATCCACACACAGGCAGCCGTTTCCATCAGATACACACACAGACTGCAGTGTCCATCAGACACCCACACTCAGACTGCAGTGTCCATCAGACACTCACACACAGATTGCAGTGTCCATCAGACACTCACACACAGGCTTCAATTTCCATCAGATCCTCACACAGGCTGCAGTGTCCATCAGATCTTCACGCAGGCTGCAGTGTCTGTCAGATCCGCACACACACTGCAGTGTCCATCAGACACTCACACACAGGCTGCAGTTTCCATCAGACACTCACACACAGGCTGCAGTGTCCATCAGACACTCACAAAAGAATGCAATGTCCATCAGACACACACACAGAGTGCAGTATCCATCAGACACGCACACAGGCTGCAGTGTCCATCAGACACTCACAAAAGAATGCAATGTCCATCAGACACTCACACACAGAGTGCAGTATCCATCAGACACGCACACAGGCTGCAGTGTCCATCAGATCCACACAGAGGCTGCAGTGTCCATCAGATCCACACACAGGCTGCAGTGTCCATCAGTTCCACACACAGACTGCAGTGTCCATCAGATCCTGACACAGGCTGCAGTGTCCATCAGATCCACACACAGGCAGCCGTTTCCATCAGATACACACACAGACTGCAGTGTCCATCAGACACTCACAAAAGAATGCAGTGTCCATCAGACACTCACACACAGAGTGCAGTATCCATCAGACACACACACAGGCTGCAGTGTCCATTAGACACTCACACAAACTGCAGTGTCCATCAGACACTCACAGGCTGCAGTGTCCATCAAATCCACACGCACAAAGCAGTGTCCATCAGATCCACACACACAGACTGCAGTGTCCACCTGTTCCACACACAGGCTGCAGTGTCCATCAGATCAACACACACAGAATGCAGTGTCCATCAGTTCCACACACAGGCTGCAGTGTCCATCAGATCCACACACACAGACTGCAGTGTCCATCAGTTCCACACACAGGCTGCAGTGTCCATCAGATCCACACACACAGAATGCAGTGTCCATCAGTTCCACACACAGGCTGCAGTGTCCATCAGATCCACACACACAGACTGCAGTGTCCATCAGATCCACACACAGGCTGCAGTGTCCATCAGTTCCTCACACAGACTGCAGTGTCCATCAGATCCACACACAGGCTGCAGTGTCCATTAGACACTCACACAAACTGCAGTGTCCATCAGACACTCACAGGCTGCAGTGTCCATCAGATCCACACACACACTACAGTGTCCATCAGATCCTCACACAGGCTGCAGTGTCCATCAGATCCTGACACAGGCTGCAGTGTCCATCAGATCCACACACAGGCAGCCGTTTCCATCAGATACACACACAGGCTGCAGTGTCCATCAGATCCTCACACAGGCTGCAATGTCCATCAGGTCCTCAAACTGGCTGCAGTGTCCAGCAGATGCACACACAGAATGCAGTGTCCATCACATCCTCACACAGGCTGCAGTGTCCATCAGATCCACACACAGGCTGCAGTGTCCATCAGATCCTCAAACAGGCTGCAGTGTCCATCAGATCCACACACAGGCTGCAGTGTCCATCAGATCCTCACACAGGCTGCAGTGTCCATCAGTCACTCAAACACAGACTTCAGTGTCCATCAGACCCTCACACATTCTGCCATGTACATCACATCCTCACACACAGATTGCAGTGTCCATCAGACACTCACACACAGGCTGCAGTTTCCATCAGACACTCACACACAGGCTGCAATGTCCATCAGATCCTCACACAGGCTGCAGTGTCCATCAGATCCTCACGCAGGCTGCAGTGTCTGTCAGATCCTCACACAGACTGCAGTGTCCATCAGATCCTCACACACACTGCAGTGTCCATCAGATCCACACACACAGACTGCAGTGTCCATCAGGTCCTCACACAGGCTGCAGTGTCCATCAGATCCACACACAGGCTGCAGTGTCCATCAGACACTCACACAAACTGCAGTGTCCATCAGACACTCACAGGCTGCAGTGTCCATCAGATCCACACACACACTGCTGTGTCCATCAGATCCTCACACAGGCTGCAGTGTCCATCAGACACTCACAAAAGAATGCACTGTCCATCAGACACACTCACAGGCCGCAGTGTCCTACAGATGCTCCCACAGACTGCAATGTCCATCAAATCCACACGCATAGAGCAGTGTCCATCAGATCCACACACACAGACTGCAGTATCCATCAGTTCCACACACAGGCTGCAGTGTCCATCAGATCCACACACACAGGCTGCAGTGTCCATCAGTTCCATACACAGACTGCAGTGTCCATCAGATCCACACACACAGGCTGCAGTGTCCCATCAGTTCCACACACAGACTGCAGTGTCCATCAGATCCTCACACAGGCTGCAGTGTCCATCAGGTCCTCACACAGGCTGCAGTTTCCATCAGATCCACACACAGGCTGCAGCGTCCATCAGACACTCACACAAACTGCAGTGTCCATCAGACACTCACAGGCTGCAGTGTTCATCAGATCCACACACACACTGCAGTGTCCATCAGATCCTCACACAGGCTGCAGTGTCCATCAGATCCTGACACAGGCTGCAGTGTCCATCAGATCCACACACAGGCAGCCGTTTCCATCAGATACACACACAGACTGCAGTGTCCATCAGACACACACACAGAATGCAGTGTCCATCAGACACTCACACACAGAGTGCAGTATCCATCAGACACACGCACTGGCTGCCGTGTCCATCAGATACTCACACAGGCTGCAGTGTCCTTCAGATGCTCCCACAGATTGCAATGTCCATCAAATCCACACGCACAAAGCAGTGTCCATCAGATCCACACACACAGACTGCAGTGTCCACCAGTTCCACACACAAATTGCAGTGTCCATCAGACACTCACACACAGGCTTCAATTTCCATCAGATCCTCACACAGGCTGCAGTGTCCATCAGATCTTCACGCAGGCTGCAGTGTCTGTCAGATCCGCACACAGATGCAGTGTCCATCAGATCCTCACACAGGCTGCAGTGTCCATCAGATACTCACATGCTGCAGTGTCCATCAGATCCACACACACACTGCAGTGTCCATCAGATCCTCACACAGGCTGCAGTGTCCATCAGATCCTGACACAGGCTGCAGTGTCCATCAGATCCACACACAGGCAGCCGCTTCCATCAGATACACACACAGACTGCAGTGTCCATCAGACACTCACAAAAGAATGCAGTGTCCATCAGATCCTGACACAGGCTGCAGTGTCCATCAGATCCACACACAGGCAGCCGTTTCCATCAGATACACACACAGACTGCAGTGTCCATCAGACACCCACACTCAGACTGCAGTGTCCATCAGACACTCACACACAGATTGCAGTGTCCATCAGACACTCACACACAGGCTTCAATTTCCATCAGATCCTCACACAGGCTGCAGTGTCCATCAGATCTTCACGCAGGCTGCAGTGTCTGTCAGATCCGCACACACACTGCAGTGTCCATCAGACACTCACACACAGGCTGCAGTTTCCATCAGACACTCACACACAGGCTGCAATGTCCATCAGATCCTCACACAGGCAGCCGTTTCCATCAGATACACACACAGACTGCAGTGTCCATCAGACACACACACAGAATGCAGTGTCCATCAGACACTCACACACAGAGTGCAGTATCCATCAGACACACGCACTGGCTGCAGTGTCCATCAAATACTCACACAGGCTGCAGTGTCCTTCAGATGCTCCCACAGATTGCAATGTCCATCAAATCCACACGCACAAAGCAGTGTCCATCAGATCCACACACACAGACTGCAGTGTCCACCAGTTCCACACACAAATTGCAGTGTCCATCAGACACTCACACACAGGCTTCAATTTCCATCAGATCCTCACACAGGCTGCAGTGTCCATCAGATCTTCACGCAGGCTGCAGTGTCTGTCAGATCCGCACACAGATGCAGTGTCCATCAGATCCTCACACAGGCTGCAGTGTCCATCAGATACTCACATGCTGCAGTGTCCATCAGATCCACACACACACTGCAGTGTCCATCAGATCCTCACACAGGCTGCAGTGTCCATCAGATCCTGACACAGGCTGCAGTGTCCATCAGATCCACACACAGGCAGCCGTTTCCATCAGATACACACACAGACTGCAGTGTCCATCAGACACTCACAAAAGAATGCAGTGTCCATCAGACACTCACACACAGAGTGCAGTATCCATCAGACACACACACAGGCTGCAGTGTCCATTAGACACTCACACAAACTGCAGTGTCCATCAGACACTCACAGGCTGCAGTGTCCATCAAATCCACACGCACAAAGCAGTGTCCATCAGATCCACACACACAGACTGCAGTGTCCACCTGTTCCACACACAGGCTGCAGTGTCCATCAGATCAACACACACACAATGCAGTGTCCATCAGTTCCACACACAGGCTGCAGTGTCCATCAGATCCACACACACAGACTGCAGTGTCCATCAGTTCCACACACAGGCTGCAGTGTCCATCAGATCCACACACACAGAATGCAGTGTCCATCAGTTCCACACACAGGCTGCAGTGTCCATCAGATCCACACACACAGACTGCAGTGTCCATCAGATCCACACACAGGCTGCAGTGTCCATCAGTTCCTCACACAGACTGCAGTGTCCATCAGATCCACACACAGGCTGCAGTGTCCATTAGACACTCACACAAACTGCAGTGTCCATCAGACACTCACAGGCTGCAGTGTCCATCAGATCCACACACACACTACAGTGTCCATCAGATCCTCACACAGGCTGCAGTGTCCATCAGAACCTGACACAGGCTGCAGTGTCCATCAGATCCACACACAGGCAGCCGTTTCCATCAGATACACACACAGGCTGCAGTGTCCATCAGATCCTCACACAGGCTGCAATGTCCATCAGGTCCTCAAACTGGCTGCAGTGTCCAGCAGATGCACACACAGAATGCAGTGTCCATCACATCCTCACACAGGCTGCAGTGTCCATCAGATCCACACACAGGCTGCAGTGTCCATCAGATCCTCAAACAGGCTGCAGTGTCCATCAGATCCACACACAGGCTGCAGTGTCCATCAGATCCTCACACAGGCTGCAGTGTCCATCAGTCACTCAAACACAGACTGCAGTGTCCATCAGACCCTCACACATTCTGCCATGTACATCACATCCTCACACACAGATTGCAGTGTCCATCAGACACTCACACACAGGCTGCAGTTTCCATCAGACACTCACACACAGGCTGCAATGTCCATCAGATCCTCACACAGGCTGCAGTGTCCATCAGATCCTCACGCAGGCTGCAGTGTCTGTCAGATCCTCACACAGACTGCAGTGTCCATCAGATCCTCACACACACTGCAGTGTCCATCAGATCCACACACACAGACTGCAGTGTCCATCAGATCCACACACACAGACTGCAGTGTCCATCAGGTCCTCACACAGGCTGCAGTGTCCATCAGATCCACACACAGGCTGCAGTGTCCATCAGACACTCACACAAACTGCAGTGTCCATCAGACACTCACAGGCTGCAGTGTCCATCAGATCCACACACACACTGCTGTGTCCATCAGATCCTCACACAGGCTGCAGTGTCCATCAGACACTCACAAAAGAATGCACTGTCCATCAGACACACTCACAGGCCGCAGTGTCCTACAGATGCTCCCACAGACTGCAATGTCCATCAAATCCACACGCATAGAGCAGTGTCCATCAGATCCACACACACAGACTGCAGTATCCATCAGTTCCACACACAGGCTGCAGTGTCCATCAGATCCACACACACAGGCTGCAGTGTCCATCAGTTCCATACACAGACTGCAGTGTCCATCAGATCCACACACACAGGCTGCAGTGTCCCATCAGTTCCACACACAGACTGCAGTGTCCATCAGATCCTCACACAGGCTGCAGTGTCCATCAGGTCCTCACACAGGCTGCAGTTTCCATCAGATCCACACACAGGCTGCAGTGTCCATCAGACACTCACACAAACTGCAGTGTCCATCAGACACTCACAGGCTGCAGTGTTCATCAGATCCACACACACACTGCAGTGTCCATCAGATCCTCACACAGGCTGCAGTGTCCATCAGATCCTGACACAGGCTGCAGTGTCCATCAGATCCACACACAGGCAGCCGTTTCCATCAGATACACACACAGACTGCAGTGTCCATCAGACACACACACAGAATGCAGTGTCCATCAGACACTCACACACAGAGTGCAGTATCCATCAGACACACGCACTGGCTGCAGTGTCCATCAGATACTCACACAGGCTGCAGTGTCCTTCAGATGCTCCCACAGATTGCAATGTCCATCAAATCCACACGCACAAAGCAGTGTCCATCAGATCCACACACACAGACTGCAGTGTCCACCAGTTCCACACACAAATTGCAGTGTCCATCAGACACTCACACACAGGCTTCAATTTCCATCAGATCCTCACACAGGCTGCAGTGTCCATCAGATCTTCACGCAGGCTGCAGTGTCTGTCAGATCCACACACAGATGCAGTGTCCATCAGATCCTCACACAGGCTGCAGTGTCCATCAGATACTCACATGCTGCAGTGTCCATCAGATCCACACACACACTGCAGTGTCCATCAGATCCTCACACAGGCTGCAGTGTCCATCAGATCCTGACACAGGCTGCAGTGTCCATCAGATCCACACACAGGCAGCCGCTTCCATCAGATACACACACAGACTGCAGTGTCCATCAGACACTCACAAAAGAATGCAGTGTCCATCAGAACCTGACACAGGCTGCAGTGTCCATCAGATCCACACACAGGCAGCCGTTTCCATCAGATACACACACAGACTGCAGTGTCCATCAGACACCCACACTCAGACTGCAGTGTCCATCAGACACTCACACACAGATTGCAGTGTCCATCAGACACTCACACACAGGCTTCAATTTCCATCAGATCCTCACACAGGCTGCAGTGTCCATCAGATCTTCACGCAGGCTGCAGTGTCTGTCAGATCCGCACACACACTGCAGTGTCCATCAGACACTCACACACAGGCTGCAGTTTCCATCAGACACTCACACACAGGCTGCAATGTCCATCAGATCCTCACACAGGCTGCAGTGTCCATCAGATCCTCACGCAGGCTGCAGTGTCTGTCAGATCCTCACACAGACTGCAGTGTCCATCAGATCCGCACACAGTCTGCAGTGTCCATCAGTTCCACACACATACTGCAGTGACCATCAGATCCACACACAGGCTGCAGTGTCCATCAGTTCCACACACAGGCTGCAGTGTCCATCAGATCCTCACACAGACTGCAGTGTCCATCAGTTCCACACACAGACTGCAGTGACCATCAGATCCACACACAGGCTGCAGTGTCCATCAGTTCCACACACAGACTGCAGTGTCCATCAGTTCCACCCACAGACTGCAGTGACCATCAGTTCCACACACAGACTGCATTGTCCATCAGATCCTCACGCAGGCTGCAGTGTCTGTCAGATCCTCACACAGACTGCAGTGTCCATCAGATCCTCACACACACTGCAGTGTCCATCAGATCCACACACACAGACTGCAGTGTCCATCCGATCCACACACACAGACTGCAGTGTCCATCAGGTCCTCACACAGGCTGCAGTGTCCATCAGATCCACACACAGGCTGCAGTGTCCATCAGACACTCACACAAACTGCAGTGTCCATCAGACACTCACAGGCTGCAGTGTCCATCAGATCCACACACACACTGCTGTGTCCATCAGATCCTCACACAGGTTGCAGTGTCCATCAGAGACTCACAAAAGAATGCAGTGTCCATCAGACACACACACAGGCCGCAGTGTCCTACAGATGCTCCCACAGACTGCAATGTCCATCAAATCCACACGCATAGAGCAGTGTCCATCAGATCCACACACACAGACTGCAGTGTCCATCAGTTCCACACACAGGCTGCAGTGTCCATCAGATCCACACACACAGGCTGCAGTGTCCATCAGTTCCATACACAGACTGCAGTGTCCATCAGATCCACACACACAGGCTGCAGTGTCCATCAGTTCCACACACAGACTGCAGTGTCCATCAGATCCTCACACAGGCTGCAGTGTCCATCAGATCCACAC
Source organism: Isurus oxyrinchus (assembly GCA_026770705.1). Classification (NCBI taxonomy): domain Eukaryota; kingdom Metazoa; phylum Chordata; class Chondrichthyes; order Lamniformes; family Lamnidae; genus Isurus; species Isurus oxyrinchus. The sequence goes on from JANJGN010000315.1 coordinate 67,779, forward strand.
ACAGGCTGCACTGTCCATCATATCCACACACAGGCTGCACTGTCCATCAGATCCACACACAGAGTGCAGTGTCCATCAGAAACTCACAGGCTGCAGTGTCCATCAGATCCACACACACACTGCAGTGTACATCAGATCCTCACACAGGCTGCAGTGTCCATCAGATCCTGACACAGGCTGCAGTGTCCATCAGTTCCACTCACAGACTGCAGTGACCATCAGTTCCACACACAGACTGCAGTGTCCATCAGATCCGCACACAGGCTGCAGTTTCCATCAGTTCCACACACAGGCTGCAGTGTCCATCAGGTCCTCACACAGGCTGCAGTGTCCATCAGACACTCACAGGCTGCAGTGTTCATCAGATCCACACACACACTGCAGTGTCCATCAGATCCTCACACAGGCTGCAGTGTCCATCAGATCCTGACACAGGCTGCAGTGTCCATCAGATCCACACACAGGCAGCCGTTTCCATCAGATACACACACAGACTGCAGTGTCCATCAGACACACACACAGAATGCAGTGTCCATCAGACACTCACACACAGAGTGCAGTATCCATCAGACACACACACAGGCTGCAGTGTCCATCAGATACTCACACAGGCCGCAGTGTCCTTCAGATGCTCCCACAGATTGCAATGTCCATCAAATCCACACGCACAAAGCAGTGTCCATCAGATCCACACACACAGACTGCAGTGTCCACCAGTTCCACACACAGGCTGCAGTGTCCATCAGATCAACACACACAGAATGCAGTGTCCATCAGTTCCACACACAGGCTGCAGTGTCCATCAGATCCACACACACAGACTGCAGTGTCCATCAGTTCCACACACAGGCTGCAGTGTCCATCAGATCCACACACACAGAATGCAGTGTCTATCAGTTCCACACACAGGCTGCAGTGTCCATCAGATCCACACACACAGACTGCAGTGTCCATCAGATCCACACACAGGCTGCAGTGTCCATCAGTTCCACACACAGGCTGCAGTGTCCATCAGATCCTCACACAGACTGCAGTGTCCATCAGATCCACACACAGGCTGCAGTGTCCATTAGACACTCACACAAACTGCAGTGTCCATCAGACACTCACAGGCTGCAGTGTCCATCAGATCCACACACACACTACAGTGTCCATCAGATCCTCACACAGGCTGCAGTGTCCATCAGATCCTGACACAGGCTGCAGTGTCCATCAGATCCACACACAGGCAGCCGTTTCCATCAGATACACACACAGGCTGCAGTGTCCATCAGATCCTCACAGAGGCTGCAATGTCCATCAGGTCCTCAAACTGGCTGCAGTGTCCAGCAGATGCACACACAGAATGCAGTGTCCATCACATCCTCACACAGGCTGCAGTGTCCATCAGATCCACACACAGGCTGCAGTGTCCATCAGATCCTCAAACAGGCTGCAGTGTCCATCAGATCCACACACAGGCTGCAGTGTCCATCAGATCCTCACACAGGCTGCAGTGTCCATCAGTCACTCAAACACAGACTGCAGTGTCCATCAGACCCTCACACATTCTGCCATGTACATCACATCCTCACACACAGATTGCAGTGTCCATCAGACACTCACACACAGGCTGCAGTTTCCATCAGACACTCACACACAGGCTGCAATGTCCATCAGATCCTCACACAGGCTGCAGTGTCCATCAGCTCCTCACGCTAGCTGCAGTGTCTGTCAGATCCTCACACAGACTGCAGTGTCCATCAGATCCTCACACACACTGCAGTGTCCATCAGATCCACACACACAGACTGCAGTGTCCATCAGATCCACACACACAGACTGCAGTGTCCATCAGGTCCTCACACAGGCTGCAGTGTCCATCAGATCCACACACAGGCTGCAGTGTCCATCAGACACTCACACAAACTGCACTGTCCATCAGACACTCACAGGCTGCAGTGTCCATCAGATCCACACACACACTGCTGTGTCCATCAGATCCTCACACAGGTTGCAGTGTCCATCAGACACTCACAAAAGAATGCAGTGTCCATCAGACACACACACAGGCCGCAGTGTCCTACAGATGCTCCCACAGACTGCAATGTCCATCAAATCCACACGCATAGAGCAGTGTCCATCAGATCCACACACACAGACTGCAGTGTCCATCAGTTCCACACACAGGCTGCAGTGTCCATCAGATCCACACACACAGGCTGCAGTGTCCATCAGTTCCATACACAGACTGCAGTGTCCATCAGATCCACACACACAGGCTGCAGTGTCCATCAGTTCCACACACAGACTGCAGTGTCCATCAGATCCTCACACAGGCTGCAGTGTCCATCAGATCCACACACAGGCTGCACTGTCCATCATATCCACACACAGGCTGCACTGTCCATCAGATCCACACACAGAGTGCAGTGTCCATCAGAAACTCACAGGCTGCAGTGTCCATCAGATCCACACACACACTGCAGTGTACATCAGATCCTCACACAGGCTGCAGTGTCCATCAGATCCTGACACAGGCTGCAGTGTCCATCAGTTCCACTCACAGACTGCAGTGACCATCAGTTCCACACACAGACTGCAGTGTCCATCAGATCCGCACACAGGCTGCAGTGTCCATCAGTTCCACACACAGACTGCAGTGACCATCAGATCCACACACAGGCTGCAGTGTCCATCAGTTCCACACACAGACTGCAGTGTCCATCAGATCCGCACACAGGCTGCAGTGTGCATCAGTTCCACACACAGACTGCAGTGACCATCAGATCCACACACAGGCTACAGTGTCCATCAGTTCCACACACAGGCTGCAGTGTCCATCAGATCCTCACACAGACTGCAGTGTCCATCAGTTCCACACACAGACTGCAGTGACCATCAGATCCACACACAGACTGCAGTGTCCATCAGTTCCACACACAGACTGCAGTGACCATCAGTTCCACACACAGACTGCATTGTCCATCAGATCCTCACGCAGGCTGCAGTGTCTGTCAGATCCTCACACAGACTGCAGTGTCCATCAGATCCTCACACACACTGCAGTGTCCATCAGATCCACACACACAGACTGCAGTGTCCATCCGATCCACACACACAGACTGCAGTGTCCATCAGGTCCTCACACAGGCTGCAGTGTCCATCAGATCCACACACAGGCTGCAGTGTCCATCAGACACTCACACAAACTGCAGTGTCCATCAGACACTCACAGGCTGCAGTGTCCATCAGATCCACACACACACTGCTGTGTCCATCAGATCCTCACACAGGTTGCAGTGTCCATCAGACACTCACAAAAGAATGCAGTGTCCATCAGACACACACACAGGCCGCAGTGTCCTACAGATGCTCCCACAGACTGCAATGTCCATCAAATCCACACGCATAGAGCAGTGTCCATCAGATCCACACACACAGACTGCAGTGTCCATCAGTTCCACACACAGACTGCAGTGTCCATCAGATCCACACACACAGGCTGCAGTGTCCATCAGTTCCACACAAAGACTGCAGTGTCCATCAGATCCTCACACAGGCTGCAGTGTCCATCAGATCCACACACAGGCTGCACTGTCCATCATATCCACACACAGGCTGCACTGTCCATCAGATCCACACACAGAGTGCAGTGTCCATCAGAAACTCACAGGCTGCAGTGTCCATCAGATCCACACACACACTGCAGTGTACATCAGATCCTCACACAGGCTGCAGTGTCCATCAGATCCTGACACAGGCTGCAGTGTCCATCAGTTCCACTCACAGACTGCAGTGACCATCAGTTCCACACACAGACTGCAGTGTCCATCAGATCCGCACACAGGCTGCAGTGTCCATCAGTTCCACACACAGACTGCAGTGACCATCAGATCCACACACAGGCTACAGTGTCCATCAGTTCCACACACAGGCTGCAGTGTCCATCAGATCCTCACACAGACTGCAGTGTCCATCAGTTCCACACACAGACTGCAGTGACCATCAGATCCACACACAGGCTACAGTGTCCATCAGTTCCACACACAGGCTGCAGTGTCCATCAGATCCTCACACAGAGTGCAGTGTCCATCAGTTCCACACACAGACTGCAGTGACCATCAGATCCACACACAGACTGCAGTGTCCATCAGTTCCACACACAGACTGCAGTGACCATCAGTTCCACACACAGACTGCATTGTCCATCAGATCCTCACGCAGGCTGCAGTGTCTGTCAGATCCTCACACAGACTGCAGTGTCCATCAGATCCTCACACACACTGCAGTGTCCATCAGATCCACACACACAGACTGCAGTGTCCATCCGATCCACACACACAGACTGCAGTGTCCATCAGGTCCTCACACAGGCTGCAGTGTCCATCAGATCCACACACAGGCTGCAGTGTCCATCAGACACTCACACAAACTGCAGTGTCCATCAGACACTCACAGGCTGCAGTGTCCATCAGATCCACACACACACTGCTGTGTCCATCGGATCCTCACACAGGTTGCAGTGTCCATCAGACACTCACAAAAGAATGCAGTGTCCATCAGACACACACACAGGCCGCAGTGTCCTACAGATGCTCCCACAGACTGCAATGTCCATCAAATCAACACGCATAGAGCAGTGTCCATCAGATCCACACACACAGACTGCAGTGTCCATCAGTTCCACACACAGGCTGCAGTGTCCATCAGATCCACACACACAGGCTGCAGTGTCCATCAGTTCCATACACAGACTGCAGTGTCCATCAGATCCACACACACAGGCTGCAGTGTCCATCAGTTCCACACACAGACTGCAGTGTCCATCAGATCCGCACACAGGCTGCAGTGTCCATCAGATCCACACACAGGCTGCACTGTCCATCATATCCACACACAGGCTGCACTGTCCATCAGATCCACACACAGAGTGCAGTGTCCATCAGTTCCACACACAGACTGCAGTGACCATCAGATCCACACACAGGCTGCAGTGTCCATCAGTTCCACACACAGACTGCAGTGTCCATCAGATCCTCAAACAGGCTGCAGTGTCCATCAGATCCTCACACAGGCTGCAGTGTCCATCAGTCACTCAAACACAGACTGCAGTGTCCATCAGACCCTCACACATTCTGCCATGTACATCACATCCTCACACACAGATTGCAGTGTCCATCAGACACTCACACACAGGCTGCAGTATACATCACATCCTCACACACACATTGCAGTGTCCATCAGACACTCACACACAGGCTGCAGTTTCCATCAGACACTCACACACAGGCTGCAGTTTCCATCAGATCCACACGCAGGCTGCAGTGTCCATCAGATCCTGACACAGGCTGCAGTGTCCATCAGGACCTCACACAGGCTGCAGTTTCCATCAGGTCCTCACACAGGCTGCAGTGTCCATCGCATCCTCACACACATACTGTAGGGTCCATCAGACACTCACACACAGACTGCAGTGTCCATCAGACACACACACACAGACTACAGTGTCCATCAGACACCCACACTCAGACTGCAGTGTCCATCAGACACTCACACACAGATTGCAGTGTCCATCAGACACTCACACACAGGCTTCAATTTCCATCAGATCCTCACACAGGCTGCAGTGTCCATCAGATCTTCACGCAGGCTGCAGTGTCTGTCAGATCCGCACACACACTGCAGTGTCCATCAGACACTCACACACAGGCTGCAGTTTCCATCAGACACTCACACACAGGCTGCAATGTCCATCAGATCCTCACACAGGCTGCAGTGTCCATCAGATCCTCACGCAGGCTGCAGTGTCTGTCAGATCCTCACACAGACTGCAGTGTCCATCAGATCCGCACACAGGCTGCAGTGTCCATCAGTTCCACACACAGACTGCAGTGACCATCAGATCCACACACACACTGCAGTGTCCATCAGATCCACACACACAGACTGCAGTGTCCATCAGATCCACACACACAGACTGCAGTGTCCATCAGGTCCTCACACAGGCTGCAGTGTCCATCAGATCCACACACAGGCTGCAGTGTCCATCAGACACTCACACAAACTGCAGTGTCCATCAGACACTCACAGGCTGCAGTGTCCATCAGATCCACACACCCACTGCTGTGTCCATCAGATCCTCACACAGGCTGCAGTGTCCATCAGACACTCACAAAAGAATGCACTGTCCATCAGACACACTCACAGGCCGCAGTGTCCTACAGATGCTCCCACAGACTGCAATGTCCATCAAATCCACACGCATAGAGCAGTGTCCATCAGATCCACACACACAGACTGCAGTATCCATCAGTTCCACACACAGGCTGCAGTGTCCATCAGATCCACACACACAGGCTGCAGTGTCCATCAGTTCCATACACAGACTGCAGTGTCCATCAGATCCACACACACAGGCTGCAGTGTCCATCAGTTCCACACACAGACTGCAGTGTCCATCAGATCCTCACACAGGCTGCAGTGTCCATCAGACCCACACACAGGCTGCACTGTCCATCATATCCACACACAGGCTGCACTGTCCATCAGACACTCACAAAAGAATGCAATGTCCATCAGACACTCACACACAGAGTGCAGTATCCATCAGACACACACACAGGCTGCAGTGTCCATCAGATCCTGACACAGGCTGCAGTGTCCATCAGGACCTCACACAGGCTGCAGTTTCCATCAGGTCCTCACACAGGCTGCAGTGTCCATCACATCCTCACACACATACTGTAGGGTCCATCAGACACTCACACACAGACTGCAGTGTCCATCAGACACACACACACAGACTACAGTGTCCATCAGACACCCACACTCAGACTGCAGTGTCCATCAGACACTCACACACAGATTGCAGTGTCCATCAGACACTCACACACAGGCTTCAATTTCCATCAGATCCTCACACAGGCTGCAGTGTCCATCAGATCTTCACGCAGGCTGCAGTGTCTGTCAGATCCGCACACACACTGCAGTGTCCATCAGACACTCACACACAGGCTGCAGTTTCCATCAGACACTCACACACAGGCTGCAATGTCCATCAGATCCTCACACAGGCTGCAGTGTCCATCAGATCCTCACGCAGGCTGCAGTGTCTGTCAGATCCTCACCCAGACTGCAGTGTCCATCAGATCCGCACACAGGCTGCAGTGTCCATCAGTTCCACACACAGACTGCAGTGACCATCAGATCCACACACAGGCTGCAGTGTCCATCAGTTCCACACACAGGCTGCAGTGTCCATCAGATCCTCACACAGACTGCAGTGTCCATCAGTTCCACACACAGACTGCAGTGACCATCAGATCCACACACAGGCTGCAGTGTCCATCAGTTCCACACACAGACTGCAGTGACCATCAGTTCCACACACAGACTGCAGTGTCCATCAGATCCACACACAGGCTGCAGTGTCCATCAGTTCCACACACAGGCTGCAGTGTCCATCAGATCCTCAAACAGGCTGCAGTGTCCATCAGATCCTCACACAGGCTGCAGTGTCCATCAGTCACTCAAACACAGACTGCAGTGTCCATCAGACCCTCACACATTCTGCCATGTACATCACATCCTCACACACAGATTGCAGTGTCCATCAGACACTCACACACAGTCTGCAGTATACATCACATCCTCACACACACATTGCAGTGTCCATCAGACACTCACACACAGGCTGCAGTTTCCATCAGATCCACACGCAGGCTGCAGTGTCCATCAGATCCTGACACAGGCTGCAGTGTCCATCAGGACCTCACACAGGCTGCAGTTTCCATCAGGTCCTCACACAGGCTGCAGTGTCCATCACATCCTCACACACATACTGTAGGGTCCATCAGACACTCACGCACAGACTGCAGTGTCCATCAGACACTCACACACAGACTACAGTGTCCATCAGACACCCACACTCAGACTGCAGTGTCCATCAGACACTCACACACAGATTGCAGTGTCCATCAGACACTCACACACAGGCTTCAATTTCCATCAGATCCTCACACAGGCTGCAGTGTCCATCAGATCTTCACGCAGGCTGCAGTGTCTGTCAGATCCGCACACACACTGCAGTGTCCATCAGACACTCACACACAGGCTGCAGTTTCCATCAGACACTCACACACAGGCTGCAATGTCCATCAGATCCTCACACAGGCTGCAGTGTCCATCAGATCCTCACGCAGGCTGCAGTGTCTGTCAGATCCTCACACAGACTGCAGTGTCCATCAGATCCGCACACAGGCTGCAGTGTCCATCAGTTCCACACACAGACTGCAGTGACCATCAGATCCACACACAGGCTGCAGTGTCCATCAGTTCCACACACAGGCTGCAGTGTCCATCAGATCCTCACACAGACTGCAGTGTCCATCAGTTCCACACACAGACTGCAGTGACCATCAGATCCACACACAGGCTGCAGTGTCCATCAGTTCCACACGCAGACTGCAGTGACCATCAGTTCCACACACAGACTGCAGTGTCCATCAGATCCACACACAGGCTGCAGTGTCCATCAGTTCCACACACAGGCTGCAGTGTCCATCAGATCCTCAAACAGGCTGCAGTGTCCATCAGATCCTCACACAGGCTGCAGTGTCCATCAGTCACTCAAACACAGACTGCAGTGTCCATCAGATCCTCACACAGGCTGCAGTGTCCATCAGATCCACACACAGGCTGCACTGTCCATCATATCCACACACAGGCTGCACTGTCCATCAGATCCACACACAGAGTGCAGTGTCCATCAGAAACTCACAGGCTGCAGTGTCCATCAGATCCACACACACACTGCAGTGTACATCAGATCCTCACACAGGCTGCAGTGTCCATCAGATCCTGACACAGGCTGCAGTGTCCATCAGTTCCACTCACAGACTGCAGTGACCATCAGTTCCACACACAGACTGCAGTGTCCATCAGTTCCGCACACAGGCTGCAGTGTCCATCAGTTCCACACACAGACTGCAGTGACCATCAGATCCACACACAGGCTACAGTGTCCATCAGTTCCACACACAGGCTGCAGTGTCCATCAGATCCTCACACAGACTGCAGTGTCCATCAGTTCCACACACAGACTGCAGTGACCATCAGATCCACACACAGGCTACAGTGTCCATCAGTTCCACACACAGGCTGCAGTGTCCATCAGATCCTCACACAGACTGCAGTGTCCATCAGTTCCACACACAGACTGCAGTGACCATCAGATCCACACACAGACTGCAGTGTCCATCAGTTCCACACACAGACTGCAGTGACCATCAGTTCCACACACAGACTGCATTGTCCATCAGATCCTCACGCAGGCTGCAGTGTCTGTCAGATCCTCACACAGACTGCAGTGTCCATCAGATCCTCACACACACTGCAGTGTCCATCAGATCCACACACACAGACTGCAGTGTCCATCCGATCCACACACACAGGCTGCAGTGTCCATCAGATCCACACACAGGCTGCAGTGTCCATCAGACACTCACACAAACTGCAGTGTCCATCAGACACTCACAGGCTGCAGTGTCCATCAGATCCACACACACACTGCTGTGTCCATCAGATCCTCACACAGGTTGCAGTGTCCATCAGACACTCACAAAAGAATGCAGTGTCCATCAGACACACACACAGGCCGCAGTGTCCTACAGATGCTCCCACAGACTGCAATGTCCATCAAATCCACACGCATAGAGCAGTGTCCATCAGATCCACACGCACAGACTGCAGTGTCCATCAGTTCCACACACAGGCTGCAGTGTCCATCAGATCCACACACACAGGCTGCAGTGTCCATCAGTTCCATACACAGACTGCAGTGTCCATCAGATCCACACACACAGGCTGCAGTGTCCATCAGTTCCACACACAGACTGCAGTGTCCATCAGATCCTCACACAGGCTGCAGTGTCCATCAGATCCACACACAGGCTGCACTGTCCATCATATCCACACACAGGCTGCACTGTCCATCAGATCCACACACAGAGTGCAGTGTCCATCAGAAACTCACAGGCTGCAGTGTCCATCAGATCCACACACACACTGCAGTGTCCATCAGATCCTCACACAGGCTGCAGTGTCCATCAGATCCTGACACAGGCTGCAGTGTCCATCAGTTCCACTCACAGACTGCAGTGACCATCAGTTCCACACACAGACTGCAGTGTCCATCAGATCCGCACACAGGCTGCAGTGTCCATCAGTTCCACACACAGACTGCAGTGACCATCAGATCCACACACAGGCTACAGTGTCCATCAGTTCCACACACAGGCTGCAGTGTCCATCAGATCCTCACACAGACTGCAGTGTCCATCAGTTCCACACACAGACTGCAGTGACCATCAGATCCACACACAGGCTGCAGTGTCCATCAGTTCCACACACAGACTGCAGTGTCCATCAGATCCTCAAACAGGCTGCAGTGTCCATCAGATCCTCACACAGGCTGCAGTGTCCATCAGTCACTCAAACACAGACTGCAGTGTCCATCAGACCCTCACACATTCTGCCATGTACATCACATCCTCACACACAGATTGCAGTGTCCATCAGACACTCACACACAGGCTGCAGTATACATCACATCCTCACACACACATTGCAGTGTCCATCAGACACACACACAGGCTGCAGTTTCCATCAGACACTCACACACAGGCTGCAGTTTCCATCAGATCCACACGCAGGCTGCAGTGTCCATCAGATCCTGACACAGGCTGCAGTGTCCATCAGGACCTCACACAGGCTGCAGTTTCCATCAGGTCCTCACACAGGCTGCAGTGTCCATCACATACTCACACACATACTGTAGGGTCCATCAGACACTCACACACAGACTGCAGTGTCCATCAAACACACACACACAGACTACAGTGTCCATCAGACACCCACACTCAGACTGCAGTGTCCATCAGACACTCACACACAGATTGCAGTGTCCATCAGACACTCACACACAGGCTTCAATTTCCATCAGATCCTCACACAGGCTGCAGTGTCCATCAGATCTTCACGCAGGCTGCAGTGTCTGTCAGATCCGCACACACACTGCAGTGTCCATCAGACACTCACACACAGGCTGCAGTTTCCATCAGACACTCACACACAGGCTGCAATGTCCATCAGATCCTCACACAGGCTGCAGTGTCCATCAGATCCTCACGCAGGCTGCAGTGTCTGTCAGATCCTCACACAGACTGCAGTGTCCATCAGATCCGCACACAGGCTGCAGTGTCCATCAGTTCCACACACAGACTGCAGTGACCATCAGATCCACACACAGGCTGCAGTGTCCATCAGTTCCACACACAGGCTGCAGTGTCCATCAGATCCTCACACAGACTGCAGTGTCCATCAGTTCCACACACAGACTGCAGTGACCATCAGATCCACACACAGGCTGCAGTGTCCATCAGTTCCACACACAGACTGCAGTGACCATCAGTTCCACACACAGACTGCAGTGTCCATCAGATCCGCACACAGGCTGCAGTGTCCATCAGTTCCACACACAGACTGCAGTGACCATCAGATCCACACACAGGCTACAGTGTCCATCAGTTCCACACACAGGCTGCAGTGTCCATCAGATCCTCACACAGACTGCAGTGTCCATCAGTTCCACACACAGACTGCAGTGACCATCAGATCCACACACAGGCTGCAGTGTCCATCAGTTCCACACACAGACTGCAGTGTCCATCAGATCCTCAAACAGGCTGCAGTGTCCATCAGATCCTCACACAGGCTGCAGTGTCCATCAGTCACTCAAACACAGACTGCAGTGTCCATCAGACCCTCACACATTCTGCCATGTACATCACATCCTCACACACAGATTGCAGTGTCCATCAGACACTCACACACAGGCTGCAGTATACATCACATCCTCACACACACATTGCAGTGTCCATCAGACACACACACAGGCTGCAGTTTCCATCAGACACTCACACACAGGCTGCAGTTTCCATCAGATCCACACGCAGGCTGCAGTGTCCATCAGATCCTGACACAGGCTGCAGTGTCCATCAGGACCTCACACAGGCTGCAGTTTCCATCAGGTCCTCACACAGGCTGCAGTGTCCATCACATACTCACACACATACTGTAGGGTCCATCAGACACTCACACACAGACTGCAGTGTCCATCAAACACACACACACAGACTACAGTGTCCATCAGACACCCACACTCAGACTGCAGTGTCCATCAGACACTCACACACAGATTGCAGTGTCCATCAGACACTCACACACAGGCTTCAATTTCCATCAGATCCTCACACAGGCTGCAGTGTCCATCAGATCTTCACGCAGGCTGCAGTGTCTGTCAGATCCGCACACACACTGCAGTGTCCATCAGACACTCACACACAGGCTGCAGTTTCCATCAGACACTCACACACAGGCTGCAATGTCCATCAGATCCTCACACAGGCTGCAGTGTCCATCAGATCCTCACGCAGGCTGCAGTGTCTGTCAGATCCTCACACAGACTGCAGTGTCCATCAGATCCGCACACAGGCTGCAGTGTCCATCAGTTCCACACACAGACTGCAGTGACCATCAGATCCACACACAGGCTGCAGTGTCCATCAGTTCCACACACAGGCTGCAGTGTCCATCAGATCCTCACACAGACTGCAGTGTCCATCAGTTCCACACACAGACTGCAGTGACCATCAGATCCACACACAGGCTGCAGTGTCCATCAGTTCCACACGCAGACTGCAGTGACCATCAGTTCCACACACAGACTGCAGTGTCCATCAGATCCACACACAGGCTGCAGTGTCCATCAGTTCCACACACAGGCTGCAGTGTCCATCAGATCCTCAAACAGGCTGCAGTGTCCATCAGATCCTCACACAGGCTGCAGTGTCCATCAGTCACTCAAACACAGACTGCAGTGTCCATCAGACCCTCACACATTCTGCCATGTACATCACATCCTCACACACAGATTGCAGTGTCCATCAGACACTCACACACAGTCTGCAGTATACATCACATCCTCACACACACATTGCAGTGTCCATCAGACACTCACACACAGGCTGCAGTTTCCATCAGACACTCAGACACAGGCTGCAGTTTCCATCAGATCCACACGCAGGCTGCAGTGTCCATCAGATCCTGACACAGGCTGCAGTGTCCATCAGGACCTCACACAGGCTGCAGTTTCCATCAGGTCCTCACACAGGCTGCAGTGTCCATCACATCCTCACACACATACTGTAGGGTCCATCAGACACTCACGCACAGACTGCAGTGTCCATCAGACACTCACACACGGACTACAGTGTCCATCAGACACCCACACTCAGACTGCAGTGTCCATCAGACACTCACACACAGATTGCAGTGTCCATCAGACACTCACACACAGGCTTCAATTTCCATCAGATCCTCACACAGGCTGCAGTGTCCATCAGATCTTCACGCAGGCTGCAGTGTCTGTCAGATCCGCACACAGACTGCAGTGTCCATCAGATCCTCACACAGGCTGCAGTGTCCATCAGGTCCTCACACAGGCTGCAGTTTCCATCAGATCCACACACAGGCTGCAGTGTCCATCAGACACTCACACAAACTGCAGTGTCCATCAGACACTCACAGGCTGCAGTGTCCATCAGATCCACACACACACTGCTGTGTCCATCAGATCCTCACACAGGTTGCAGTGTCCATCAGACACTCACAAAAGAATGCAGTGTCCATCAGACACACACACAGGCCGCAGTGTCCTACAGATGCTCCCACAGACTGCAATGTCCATCAAATCAACACGCATAGAGCAGTGTCCATCAGATCCACACACACAGACTGCAGTGTCCATCAGTTCCACACACAGGCTGCAGTGTCCATCAGATCCACACACACAGGCTGCAGTGTCCATCAGTTCCATACACAGACTGCAGTGTCCATCAGATCCACACACACAGGCTGCAGTGTCCATCAGTTCCACGCACAGACTGCAGTGTCCATCAGATCCGCACACAGGCTGCAGTGTCCATCAGATCCACACACAGGCTGCACTGTCCATCATATCCACACACAGGCTGCACTGTCCATCAGATCCACACACAGAGTGCAGTGTCCATCAGTTCCACACACAGACTGCAGTGACCATCAGATCCACACACAGGCTGCAGTGTCCATCAGTTCCACACACAGACTGCAGTGTCCATCAGATCCTCAAACAGGCTGCAGTGTCCATCAGATCCTCACACAGGCTGCAGTGTCCATCAGTCACTCAAACACAGACTGCAGTGTCCATCAGACCCTCACACATTCTGCCATGTACATCACATCCTCACACACAGATTGCAGTGTCCATCAGACACTCACACACAGGCTGCAGTATACATCACATCCTCACACACACATTGCAGTGTCCATCAGACACTCACACACAGGCTGCAGTTTCCATCAGACACTCACACACAGGCTGCAGTTTCCATCAGATCCACACGCAGGCTGCAGTGTCCATCAGATCCTGACACAGGCTGCAGTGTCCATCAGGACCTCACACAGGCTGCAGTTTCCATCAGGTCCTCACACAGGCTGCAGTGTCCATCGCATCCTCACACACATACTGTAGGGTCCATCAGACACTCACACACAGACTGCAGTGTCCATCAGACACACACACACAGACTACAGTGTCCATCAGACACCCACACTCAGACTGCAGTGTCCATCAGACACTCACACACAGATTGCAGTGTCCATCAGACACTCACACACAGGCTTCAATTTCCATCAGATCCTCACACAGGCTGCAGTGTCCATCAGATCTTCACGCAGGCTGCAGTGTCTGTCAGATCCGCACACACACTGCAGTGTCCATCAGACACTCACACACAGGCTGCAGTTTCCATCAGACACTCACACACAGGCTGCAATGTCCATCAGATCCTCACACAGGCTGCAGTGTCCATCAGATCCTCACGCAGGCTGCAGTGTCTGTCAGATCCTCACACAGACTGCAGTGTCCATCAGATCCGCACACAGGCTGCAGTGTCCATCAGTTCCACACACAGACTGCAGTGACCATCAGATCCACACACACACTGCAGTGTCCATCAGATCCACACACACAGACTGCAGTGTCCATCAGGTCCTCACACAGGCTGCAGTGTCCATCAGATCCACACACAGGCTGCAGTGTCCATCAGACACTCACACAAACTGCAGTGTCCATCAGACACTCACAGGCTGCAGTGTCCATCAGATCCACACACCCACTGCTGTGTCCATCAGATCCTCACACAGGCTGCAGTGTCCATCAGACACTCACAAAAGAATGCACTGTCCATCAGACACACTCACAGGCCGCAGTGTCCTACAGATGCTCCCACAGACTGCAATGTCCATCAAATCCACACGCATAGAGCAGTGTCCATCAGATCCACACACACAGACTGCAGTATCCATCAGTTCCACACACAGGCTGCAGTGTCCATCAGATCCACACACACAGGCTGCAGTGTCCATCAGTTCCATACACAGACTGCAGTGTCCATCAGATCCACACACACAGGCTGCAGTGTCCATCAGTTCCACACACAGACTGCAGTGTCCATCAGATCCTCACACAGGCTGCAGTGTCCATCAGACCCACACACAGGCTGCACTGTCCATCATATCCACACACAGGCTGCACTGTCCATCAGACACTCACAAAAGAATGCAATGTCCATCAGACACTCACACACAGAGTGCAGTATCCATCAGACACACACACAGGCTGCAGTGTCCATCAGATCCTGACACAGGCTGCAGTGTCCATCAGGACCTCACACAGGCTGCAGTTTCCATCAGGTCCTCACACAGGCTGCAGTGTCCATCACATCCTCACACACATACTGTAGGGTCCATCAGACACTCACACACAGACTGCAGTGTCCATCAGACACACACACACAGACTACAGTGTCCATCAGACACCCACACTCAGACTGCAGTGTCCATCAGACACTCACACACAGATTGCAGTGTCCATCAGACACTCACACACAGGCTTCAATTTCCATCAGATCCTCACACAGGCTGCAGTGTCCATCAGATCTTCACGCAGGCTGCAGTGTCTGTCAGATCCGCACACACACTGCAGTGTCCATCAGACACTCACACACAGGCTGCAGTTTCCATCAGACACTCACACACAGGCTGCAATGTCCATCAGATCCTCACACAGGCTGCAGTGTCCATCAGATCCTCACGCAGGCTGCAGTGTCTGTCAGATCCTCACCCAGACTGCAGTGTCCATCAGATCCGCACACAGGCTGCAGTGTCCATCAGTTCCACACACAGACTGCAGTGACCATCAGATCCACACACAGGCTGCAGTGTCCATCAGTTCCACACACAGGCTGCAGTGTCCATCAGATCCTCACACAGACTGCAGTGTCCATCAGTTCCACACACAGACTGCAGTGACCATCAGATCCACACACAGGCTGCAGTGTCCATCAGTTCCACACACAGACTGCAGTGACCATCAGTTCCACACACAGACTGCAGTGTCCATCAGATCCACACACAGGCTGCAGTGTCCATCAGTTCCACACACAGGCTGCAGTGTCCATCAGATCCTCAAACAGGCTGCAGTGTCCATCAGATCCTCACACAGGCTGCAGTGTCCATCAGTCACTCAAACACAGACTGCAGTGTCCATCAGACCCTCACACATTCTGCCATGTACATCACATCCTCACACACAGATTGCAGTGTCCATCAGACACTCACACACAGTCTGCAGTATACATCACATCCTCACACACACATTGCAGTGTCCATCAGACACTCACACACAGGCTGCAGTTTCCATCAGATCCACACGCAGGCTGCAGTGTCCATCAGATCCTGACACAGGCTGCAGTGTCCATCAGGACCTCACACAGGCTGCAGTTTCCATCAGGTCCTCACACAGGCTGCAGTGTCCATCAGATCCTCACACAGGCTGCAGTGTCCATCAGTCACTCAAACACAGACTGCAGTGTCCATCAGATCCTCACACAGGCTGCAGTGTCCATCAGATCCACACACAGGCTGCACTGTCCATCATATCCACACACAGGCTGCACTGTCCATCAGATCCACACACAGAGTGCAGTGTCCATCAGAAACTCACAGGCTGCAGTGTCCATCAGATCCACACACACACTGCAGTGTACATCAGATCCTCACACAGGCTGCAGTGTCCATCAGATCCTGACACAGGCTGCAGTGTCCATCAGTTCCACTCACAGACTGCAGTGACCATCAGTTCCACACACAGACTGCAGTGTCCATCAGTTCCGCACACAGGCTGCAGTGTCCATCAGTTCCACACACAGACTGCAGTGACCATCAGATCCACACACAGGCTACAGTGTCCATCAGTTCCACACACAGGCTGCAGTGTCCATCAGATCCTCACACAGACTGCAGTGTCCATCAGTTCCACACACAGACTGCAGTGACCATCAGATCCACACACAGGCTACAGTGTCCATCAGTTCCACACACAGGCTGCAGTGTCCATCAGATCCTCACACAGACTGCAGTGTCCATCAGTTCCACACACAGACTGCAGTGACCATCAGATCCACACACAGACTGCAGTGTCCATCAGTTCCACACACAGAATGCAGTGACCATCAGTTCCACACACAGACTGCATTGTCCATCAGATCCTCACGCAGGCTGCAGTGTCTGTCAGATCCTCACACAGACTGCAGTGTCCATCAGATCCTCACACACACTGCAGTGTCCATCAGATCCACACACACAGACTGCAGTGTCCATCCGATCCACACACACAGGCTGCAGTGTCCATCAGATCCACACACAGGCTGCAGTGTCCATCAGACACTCACACAAACTGCAGTGTCCATCAGACACTCACAGGCTGCAGTGTCCATCAGATCCACACACACACTGCTGTGTCCATCAGATCCTCACACAGGTTGCAGTGTCCATCAGACACTCACAAAAGAATGCAGTGTCCATCAGACACACACACAGGCCGCAGTGTCCTACAGATGCTCCCACAGACTGCAATGTCCATCAAATCCACACGCATAGAGCAGTGTCCATCAGATCCACACGCACAGACTGCAGTGTCCATCAGTTCCACACACAGGCTGCAGTGTCCATCAGATCCACACACACAGGCTGCAGTGTCCATCAGTTCCATACACAGACTGCAGTGTCCATCAGATCCACACACACAGGCTGCAGTGTCCATCAGTTCCACACACAGACTGCAGTGTCCATCAGATCCTCACACAGGCTGCAGTGTCCATCAGATCCACACACAGGCTGCACTGTCCATCATATCCACACACAGGCTGCACTGTCCATCAGATCCACACACAGAGTGCAGTGTCCATCAGAAACTCACAGGCTGCAGTGTCCATCAGATCCACACACACACTGCAGTGTACATCAGATCCTCACACAGGCTGCAGTGTCCATCAGATCCTGACACAGGCTGCAGTGTCCATCAGTTCCACTCACAGACTGCAGTGACCATCAGTTCCACACACAGACTGCAGTGTCCATCAGATCCGCACACAGGCTGCAGTGTCCATCAGTTCCACACACAGACTGCAGTGACCATCAGATCCACACACAGGCTACAGTGTCCATCAGTTCCACACACAGGCTGCAGTGTCCATCAGATCCTCACACAGACTGCAGTGTCCATCAGTTCCACACACAGACTGCAGTGACCATCAGATCCACACACAGGCTGCAGTGTCCATCAGTTCCACACACAGACTGCAGTGTCCATCAGATCCTCAAACAGGCTGCAGTGTCCATCAGATCCTCACACAGGCTGCAGTGTCCATCAGTCACTCAAACACAGACTGCAGTGTCCATCAGACCCTCACACATTCTGCCATGTACATCACATCCTCACACACAGATTGCAGTGTCCATCAGACACTCACACACAGGCTGCAGTATACATCACATCCTCACACACACATTGCAGTGTCCATCAGACACACACACAGGCTGCAGTTTCCATCAGACACTCACACACAGGCTGCAGTTTCCATCAGATCCACACGCAGGCTGCAGTGTCCATCAGATCCTGACACAGGCTGCAGTGTCCATCAGGACCTCACACAGGCTGCAGTTTCCATCAGGTCCTCACACAGGCTGCAGTGTCCATCACATACTCACACACATACTGTAGGGTCCATCAGACACTCACACACAGACTGCAGTGTCCATCAAACACACACACACAGACTACAGTGTCCATCAGACACCCACACTCAGACTGCAGTGTCCATCAGACACTCACACACAGATTGCAGTGTCCATCAGACACTCACACACAGGCTTCAATTTCCATCAGATCCTCACACAGGCTGCAGTGTCCATCAGATCTTCACGCAGGCTGCAGTGTCTGTCAGATCCGCACACACACTGCAGTGTCCATCAGACACTCACACACAGGCTGCAGTTTCCATCAGACACTCACACACAGGCTGCAATGTCCATCAGATCCTCACACAGGCTGCAGTGTCCATCAGATCCTCACGCAGGCTGCAGTGTCTGTCAGATCCTCACACAGACTGCAGTGTCCATCAGATCCGCACACAGGCTGCAGTGTCCATCAGTTCCACACACAGACTGCAGTGACCATCAGATCCACACACAGGCTGCAGTGTCCATCAGTTCCACACACAGGCTGCAGTGTCCATCAGATCCTCACACAGACTGCAGTGTCCATCAGTTCCACACACAGACTGCAGTGACCATCAGATCCACACACAGGCTGCAGTGTCCATCAGTTCCACACGCAGACTGCAGTGACCATCAGTTCCACACACAGACTGCAGTGTCCATCAGATCCACACACAGGCTGCAGTGTCCATCAGTTCCACACACAGGCTGCAGTGTCCATCAGATCCTCAAACAGGCTGCAGTGTCCATCAGATCCTCACACAGGCTGCAGTGTCCATCAGTCACTCAAACACAGACTGCAGTGTCCATCAGACCCTCACACATTCTGCCATGTACATCACATCCTCACACACAGATTGCAGTGTCCATCAGACACTCACACACAGTCTGCAGTATACATCACATCCTCACACACACATTGCAGTGTCCATCAGACACTCACACACAGGCTGCAGTTTCCATCAGACACTCAGACACAGGCTGCAGTTTCCATCAGATCCACACGCAGGCTGCAGTGTCCATCAGATCCTGACACAGGCTGCAGTGTCCATCAGGACCTCACACAGGCTGCAGTTTCCATCAGGTCCTCACACAGGCTGCAGTGTCCATCACATCCTCACACACATACTGTAGGGTCCATCAGACACTCACGCACAGACTGCAGTGTCCATCAGACACTCACACACGGACTACAGTGTCCATCAGACACCCACACTCAGACTGCAGTGTCCATCAGACACTCACACACAGATTGCAGTGTCCATCAGACACGCACACACAGGCTTCAATTTCCATCAGATCCTCACACAGGCTGCAGTGTCCATCAGATCTTCACGCAGGCTGCAGTGTCTGTCAGATCCGCACACAGACTGCAGTGTCCATCAGATCCTCACACAGGCTGCAGTGTCCATCAGGTCCTCACACAGGCTGCAGTTTCCATCAGATCCACACACAGGCTGCAGTGTCCATCAGACACTCACACAAACTGCAGTGTCCATCAGACACTCACAGGCTGCAGTGTTCATCAGATCCTCACACACACTGCAGTGTCCATCAGATCCTCACACAGGCTGCAGTGTCCATCAGATCCTGACACAGGCTGCACTGTCCATCAGATCCACACACAGGCAGCCGTTTCCATCAGATACACACACAGACTGCAGTGTCCATCAGACACACACACAGAATGCAGTGTCCATCAGACACTCACACACAGAGTGCAGTATCCATCAGACACACGCACTGGCTGCAGTGTCCATCAGATAATCACACAGGCTGCAGTGTCCTTCAGATGCTCCCACAGATTGCAATGTCCATCAAATCCACACGCACAAAGCAGTGTCCATCAGATCCACACACACAGACTGCAGTGTCCACCATTTCCACACACAGGTTGCAGTGTCCATCAGATTCACACACACAGAATGCAGTGTCCATCAGTTCCACACACAGGCTGCAGTGTCCATCAGATCCACACACACAGACTGCAGTGTCCATCAGTTCCACACACAGGCTGCAGTGTCCATCAGTTCCACACACAGGCTGCAGTGTCCATCAGATCCACACACACAGAATGCAGTGTCCATCAGTTCCACACACAGGCTGCAGTGTCCATCAGATCCACACACACAGACTGCAGTGTCCATCAGATCCACACACAGGCTGCAGTGTCCATCAGTTCCACACACAGGCTGCAGTGTCCATCAGATCCACACACAGGCTGCAGTGTCCATTAGACACTCACACAAACTGCAGTGTCCATCAGACACTCACAGGCTGCAGTGTCCATCAGATCCACACACACACTACAGTGTCCATCAGATCCTCACACAGGCTGCAGTGTCCATCAGATCCTGACACAGGCTGCAGTGTCCATCAGATCCACACACAGGCAGCCGTTATCATCAGATACACACACAGGCTGCAGTGCCCATCAGATCCTCACACAGTCTGCAATGTCCATCAGGTCCTCAATCTGGCTGCAGTGTCCACCAGATGCACACACACAATGCAGTGTCCATCACATCCTCACACAGGCTGCAGTGTCCATCAGACACACACACAGGCTGCAGTGTCCATCAGATCCTCAAACAGGCTGCAGTGTCCATCAGATCCACACACAGGCTGCAGTGTCCATCAGATCCACACACAGACTGCAGTGACCATCAGATCCACACACAGGCTGCAGTGTCCATCAGTTCCACACGCAGACTGCAGTGACCATCAGTTCCACACACAGACTGCAGTGTCCATCAGATCCACACACAGGCTGCAGTGTCCATCAGTTCCACACACAGGCTGCAGTGTCCATCAGATCCTCAAACAGGCTGCAGTGTCCATCAGATCCTCACGCAGGCTGCAGTGTCTGTCAGATCCTCACACAGACTGCAGTGTCCATCAGATCCTCACACACACTGCAGTGTCCATCAGACACTCACACACAGGCTGCAGTTTCCATCAGACACACACACACAGGCTGCAGTGTCCATCAGTTCCACACACAGACTGCAGTGTCCATCAGATCCTCACACAGGCTGCAGTGTCCATCAGATCCACACACAGGATGCAGTGTCCATCAGATCCTGACACAGGCTGCAGTGTCCATCAGATCCACACACAGGCTGCAGTGTCCATCAGACACTCACAAAAGAATGCAGTGTCCATCAGACACTCACACACAGGCTTCAATTTCCATCAGATCCTCACACAGGCTGCAGTGTCCATCAGATCTTCACGCAGGCTGCAGTGTCTGTCAGATCCGCACACACACTGCAGTGTCCATCAGACACTCACACACAGGCTGCAGTTTCCATCAGACACTCACACACAGGCTGCAATGTCCATCAGATCCTCACACAGGCTGCAGTGTCCATCAGATCCTCACACAGACTGCAGTGTCCATCAGTTCCACACACAGACTGCAGTGACCATCAGATCCACACACAGGCTGCAGTGTCCATCAGTTCCACACGCAGACTGCAGTGTCCATCAGATCCTCACACAGACTGCAGTGTCCATCAGTTCCACACACAGACTGCAGTGACCATCAGATCCACACACAGGCTGCAGTGTCCATCAGTTCCACACACAGACTGCAGTGACCATCAGTTCCACACACAGACTGCAGTGTCCATCAGATCCACACACAGGCTGCAGTGTCCATCAGTTCCACACACAGGCTGCAGTGTCCATCAGATCCTCAAACAGGCTGCAGTGTCCATCAGATCCTCACACAGGCTGCAGTGTCCATCAGTCACTCAAACACAGACTGCAGTGTCCATCAGACCCTCACACATTCTGCCATGTACATCACATCCTCACACACAGATTGCAGTGTCCATCAGACACTCACACACAGTCTGCAGTATACATCACATCCTCACACACACATTGCAGTGTCCATCAGACACTCACACACAGGCTGCAGTGTCCATCAGACACTCACACACAGACTACAGTGTCCATCAGACACCCACACTCAGACTGCAGTGTCCATCAGACACTCACACACAGATTGCAGTGTCCATCAGACACTCACACACAGGCTTCAATTTCCATCAGATCCTCACACAGGCTGCAGTGTCCATCAGATCTTCACGCAGGCTGCAGTGTCTGTCAGATCCGCACACAGACTGCAGTGTCCATCAGATCCTCACACAGGCTGCAGTGTCCATCAGGTCCTCACACAGGCTGCAGTTTCCATCAGATCCACACACAGGCTGCAGTGTCCATCAGACACTCACACAAACTGCAGTGTCCATCAGACACTCACAGGCTGCAGTGTTCATCAGATCCTCACACACACTGCAGTGTCCATCAGATCCTCACACAGGCTGCAGTGTCCATTAGATCATGACACAGGCTGCACTGTCCATCAGATCCACACACAGGCAGCCGTTTCCATCAGATACACACACAGACTGCAGTGTCCATCAGACACACACACAGAATGCAGTGTCCATCAGACACTCACACACAGAGTGCAGTATCCATCAGACACACGCACTGGCTGCAGTGTCCATCAGATACTCACACAGGCCGCAGTGTCCTTCAGATGCTCCCACAGATTGCAATGTCCATCAAATCCACACGCACAAAGCAGTGTCCATCAGATCCACACACACAGACTGCAGTGTCCACCAGTTCCACACACAGGTTGCAGTGTCCATCAGATCCACACACACAGAATGCAGTGTCCATCAGTTCCACACACAGGCTGCAGTGTCCATCAGATCCACACACACAGACTGCAGTGTCCATCAGTTCCACACACAGGCTGCAGTGTCCATCAGTTCCACACACAGGCTGCAGTGTCCATCAGATCCACACACACAGAATGCAGTGTCCATCAGTTCCACACACAGGCTGCAGTGTCCATCAGATCCACACACACAGACTGCAGTGTCCATCAGATCCACACACAGGCTGCAGTGTCCATCAGTTCCACACACAGGCTGCAGTGTCCATCAGATCCACACACAGGCTGCAGTGTCCATTAGACACTCACACAAACTGCAGTGTCCATCAGACACTCACAGGCTGCAGTGTCCATCAGATCCACACACACACTACAGTGTCCATCAGATCCTCACACAGGCTGCAGTGTCCATCAGATCCTGACACAGGCTGCAGTGTCCATCAGATCCACACACAGGCAGCCGTTATCATCAGATACACACACAGGCTGCAGTGCCCATCAGATCCTCACACAGGCTGCAATGTCCATCAGGTCCTCAATCTGGCTGCAGTGTCCACCAGATGCACACACAGAATGCAGTGTCCATCACATCTTCACACAGGCTGCAGTGTTCCTCAGACACACACACAGGCTGCAGTGTCCATCAGATCCTCAAACAGGCTGCAGTGTCCATCAGATCCACACACAGGCTGCAGTGTCCATCAGATCCACACACAGGCTGCAGTGTCCATCAGATCCTCACACAGGCTGCAGTGTCCATCAAATCCTCACACAGGCTGCAGTGTCCATCAGTCACTCAAACACAGACTGCAGTGTCCATCAGACCCTCACACATTCTGCCATGTACATCACATCCTCACACACAGATTGCAGTATCCATCAGACACTCACACACAGGCTGCAGTTTCCATCAGATCCTCACACAGGCTGCAGTGTCCATCAGATCCTCACGCAGGCTGCAGTGTCTGTCAGATCCTCACACAGACTGCAGTGTCCATCAGATCCTCACACACACTGCAGTGTCCATCAGACACTCACACACAGGCTGCAGTTTCCATCAGACACACACACACAGGCTGCAGTGTCCATCAGTTCCACACACAGACTGCAGTGTCCATCAGATCCTCACACAGGCTGCAGTGTCCATCAGATCCACACACAGGATGCAGTGTCCATCAGATCCTGACACAGGCTGCAGTGTCCATCAGATCCACACACAGGCTGCAGTGTCCATCAGACACTCACAAAAGAATGCAGTGTCCATCGGACACTCACACACAGGCTTCAATTTCCATCAGATCCTCACACAGGCTGCAGTGTCCATCAGATCTTCACGCAGGCTGCAGTGTCTGTCAGATCCGCACACACACTGCAGTGTCCATCAGACACTCACACACAGGCTGCAGTTTCCATCAGACACTCACACACAGGCTGCAATGTCCATCAGATCCTCACACAGGCTGCAGTGTCCATCAGATCCTCACGCAGGCTGCAGTGTCTGTCAGATCCTCACACAGACTGCAGTGTCCATCAGATCCGCACACAGGCTGCAGTGTCCATCAGTTCCACACACAGACTGCAGTGACCATCAGATCCTCACACAGGCTGCAGTGTCCATCAGTTCCACACACAGGCTGCAGTGTCCATCAGATCCTCACACAGACTGCAGTGTCCATCAGTTCCACACACAGACTGCAGTGACCATCAGATCCACACACAGGCTGCAGTGTCCATCAGTTCCACACGCAGACTGCAGTGACCATCAGTTCCACACACAGACTGCAGTGTCCATCAGATCCACACACAGGCTGCAGTGTCCATCAGTTCCACACACAGGCTGCAGTGTCCATCAGATCCTCAAACAGGCTGCAGTGTCCATCAGATCCTCACACAGGCTGCTGTGTCCATCAGTCACTCAAACACAGACTGCAGTGTCCATCAGACCCTCACACATTCTGCCATGTACATCACATCCTCACACACAGATTGCAGTGTCCATCAGACACTCACACACAGTCTGCAGTATATATCACATCCTCACACACACATTGCAGTGTCCATCAGACACTCACACACAGGCTGCAGTGTCCATCAGACACTCACACACAGACTACAGTGTCCATCAGACACCCACACTCAGACTGCAGTGTCCATCAGACACTCACACACAGATTGCAGTGTCCATCAGACACTCACACACAGGCTTCAATTTCCATCAGATCCTCACACAGGCTGCAGTGTCCATCAGATCTTCACGCAGGCTGCAGTGTCTGTCAGATCCGCACACAGACTGCAGTGTCCATCAGATCCTCACACAGGCTGCAGTGTCCATCAGGTCCTCACACAGGCTGCAGTTTCCATCAGATCCACACACAGGCTGCAGTGTCCATCAGACACTCACACAAACTGCAGTGTCCATCAGACACTCACAGGCTGCAGTGTTCATCAGATCCTCACACACACTGCAGTGTCCATCAGATCCTCACACAGGCTGCAGTGTCCATCAGATCCTGACACAGGCTGCACTGTCCATCAGATCCACACACAGGCAGCCGTTTCCATCAGATACACACACAGACTGCAGTGTCCATCAGACACACACACAGAATGCAGTGTCCATCAGACACTCACACACAGAGTGCAGTATCCATCAGACACACGCACTGGCTGCAGTGTCCATCAGATACTCACACAGGCCGCAGTGTCCTTCAGATGCTCCCACAGATTGCAATGTCCATCAAATCCACACGCACAAAGCAGTGTCCATCAGATCCACACACACAGACTGCAGTGTCCACCAGTTCCACACACAGGTTGCAGTGTCCATCAGATCCACACACACAGAATGCAGTGTCCATCAGTTCCACACACAGGCTGCAGTGTCCATCAGATCCACACACACAGACTGCAGTGTCCATCAGTTCCACACACAGGCTGCAGTGTCCATCAGTTCCACACACAGGCTGCAGTGTCCATCAGATCCACACACACAGAATGCAGTGTCCATCAGTTCCACACACAGGCTGCAGTGTCCATCAGATCCACACACACAGACTGCAGTGTCCATCAGATCCACACACAGGCTGCAGTGTCCATCAGTTCCACACACAGGCTGCAGTGTCCATCAGATCCACACACAGGCTGCAGTGTCCATTAGACACTCACACAAACTGCAGTGTCCATCAGACACTCACAGGCTGCAGTGTCCATCAGATCCACACACACACTACAGTGTCCATCAGATCCTCACACAGGCTGCAGTGTCCATCAGATCCTGACACAGGCTGCAGTGTCCATCAGATCCACACACAGGCAGCCGTTATCATCAGATACACACACAGGCTGCAGTGCCCATCAGATCCTCACACAGTCTGCAATGTCCATCAGGTCCTCAATCTGGCTGCAGTGTCCACCAGATGCACACACACAATGCAGTGTCCATAACATCCTCACACAGGCTGCAGTGTCCATCAGACACACACACAGGCTGCAGTGTCCATCAGATCCTCAAACAGGCTGCAGTGTCCATCAGATCCACACACAGGCTGCAGTGTCCATCAGATCCACACACAGACTGCAGTGACCATCAGATCCACACACAGGCTGCAGTGTCCATCAGTTCCACACGCAGACTGCAGTGACCATCAGTTCCACACACAGACTGCAGTGTCCATCAGATCCACACACAGGCTGCAGTGTCCATCAGTTCCACACACAGGCTGCAGTGTCCATCAGATCCTCAAACAGGCTGCAGTGTCCATCAGATCCTCACGCAGGCTGCAGTGTCTGTCAGATCCTCACACAGACTGCAGTGTCCATCAGATCCTCACACACACTGCAGTGTCCATCAGACACTGACACACAGGCTGCAGTTTCCATCAGACACACACACACAGGCTGCAGTGTCCATCAGTTCCACACACAGACTGCAGTGTCCATCAGATCCTCACACAGGCTGCAGTGTCCATCAGATCCACACACAGGATGCAGTGTCCATCAGATCCTGACACAGGCTGCAGTGTCCATCAGATCCACACACAGGCTGCAGTGTCCATCAGACACTCACAAAAGAATGCAGTGTCCATCAGACACTCACACACAGGCTTCAATTTCCATCAGATCCTCACACAGGCTGCAGTGTCCATCAGATCTTCACGCAGGCTGCAGTGTCTGTCAGATCCGCACACACACTGCAGTGTCCATCAGACACTCACACACAGGCTGCAGTTTCCATCAGACACTCACACACAGGCTGCAATGTCCATCAGATCCTCACACAGGCTGCAGTGTCCATCAGATCCTCACACAGACTGCAGTGTCCATCAGTTCCACACACAGACTGCAGTGACCATCAGATCCACACACAGGCTGCAGTGTCCATCAGTTCCACACGCAGACTGCAGTGACCATCAGTTCCACACACAGACTGCAGTGTCCATCAGATCCACACACAGGCTGCAGTGTCCATCAGTTCCACACACAGGCTGCAGTGTCCATCAGATCCTCAAACAGGCTGCAGTGTCCATCAGATCCTCACACAGGCTGCAGTGTCCATCAGTCACTCAAACACAGACTGCAGTGTCCATCAGACCCTCACACATTCTGCCATGTACATCACATCCTCACACACAGATTGCAGTGTCCATCAGACACTCACACACAGTCTGCAGTATACATCACATCCTCACACACACATTGCAGTGTCCATCAGACACTCACACACAGGCTGCAGTGTCCATCAGACACTCACACACAGACTACAGTGTCCATCAGACACCCACACTCAGACTGCAGTGTCCATCAGACACTCACACACAGATTGCAGTGTCCATCAGACACTCACACACAGGCTTCAATTTCCATCAGATCCTCACACAGGCTGCAGTGTCCATCAGATCTTCACGCAGGCTGCAGTGTCTGTCAGATCCGCACACAGACTGCAGTGTCCATCAGATCCTCACACAGGCTGCAGTGTCCATCAGGTCCTCACACAGGCTGCAGTTTCCATCAGATCCACACACAGGCTGCAGTGTCCATCAGACACTCACACAAACTGCAGTGTCCATCAGACACTCACAGGCTGCAGTGTTCATCAGATCCTCACACACACTGCAGTGTCCATCAGATCCTCACACAGGCTGCAGTGTCCATTAGATCATGACACAGGCTGCACTGTCCATCAGATCCACACACAGGCAGCCGTTTCCATCAGATACACACACAGACTGCAGTGTCCATCAGACACACACACAGAATGCAGTGTCCATCAGACACTCACACACAGAGTGCAGTATCCATCAGACACACGCACTGGCTGCAGTGTCCATCAGATACTCACACAGGCCGCAGTGTCCTTCAGATGCTCCCACAGATTGCAATGTCCATCAAATCCACACGCACAAAGCAGTGTCCATCAGATCCACACACACAGACTGCAGTGTCCACCAGTTCCACACACAGGTTGCAGTGTCCATCAGATCCACACACACAGAATGCAGTGTCCATCAGTTCCACACACAGGCTGCAGTGTCCATCAGATCCACACACACAGACTGCAGTGTCCATCAGTTCCACACACAGGCTGCAGTGTCCATCAGTTCCACACACAGGCTGCAGTGTCCATCAGATCCACACACACAGAATGCAGTGTCCATCAGTTCCACACACAGGCTGCAGTGTCCATCAGATCCACACACACAGACTGCAGTGTCCATCAGATCCACACACAGGCTGCAGTGTCCATCAGTTCCACACACAGGCTGCAGTGTCCATCAGATCCACACACAGGCTGCAGTGTCCATTAGACACTCACACAAACTGCAGTGTCCATCAGACACTCACAGGCTGCAGTGTCCATCAGATCCACACACACACTACAGTGTCCATCAGATCCTCACACAGGCTGCAGTGTCCATCAGATCCTGACACAGGCTGCAGTGTCCATCAGATCCACACACAGGCAGCCGTTATCATCAGATACACACACAGGCTGCAGTGCCCATCAGATCCTCACACAGGCTGCAATGTCCATCAGGTCCTCAATCTGGCTGCAGTGTCCACCAGATGCACACACAGAATGCAGTGTCCATCACATCTTCACACAGGCTGCAGTGTTCCTCAGACACACACACAGGCTGCAGTGTCCATCAGATCCTCAAACAGGCTGCAGTGTCCATCAGATCCACACACAGGCTGCAGTGTCCATCAGATCCACACACAGGCTGCAGTGTCCATCAGATCCTCACACAGGCTGCAGTGTCCATCAAATCCACACACAGGCTGCAGTGTCCATCAGTCACTCAAACACAGACTGCAGTGTCCATCAGACCCTCACACATTCTGCCATGTACATCACATCCTCACACACAGATTGCAGTATCCATCAGACACTCACACACAGGCTGCAGTTTCCATCAGATCCTCACACAGGCTGCAGTGTCCATCAGATCCTCACGCAGGCTGCAGTGTCTGTCAGATCCTCACACAGACTGCAGTGTCCATCAGATCCTCACACACACTGCAGTGTCCATCAGACACTCACACACAGGCTGCAGTTTCCATCAGACACACACACACAGGCTGCAGTGTCCATCAGTTCCACACACAGACTGCAGTGTCCATCAGATCCTCACACAGGCTGCAGTGTCCATCAGATCCACACACAGGATGCAGTGTCCATCAGATCCTGACACAGGCTGCAGTGTCCATCAGATCCACACACAGGCTGCAGTGTCCATCAGACACTCACAAAAGAATGCAGTGTCCATCAGACACTCACACACAGGCTTCAATTTCCATCAGATCCTCACACAGGCTGCTGTGTCCATCAGATCTTCACGCAGGCTGCAGTGTCTGTCAGATCCGCACACACACTGCAGTGTCCATCAGACACTCACACACAGGCTTCAGTTTCCATCAGACACTCACACACAGGCTGCAATGTCCATCAGATCCTCACACAGGCTGCAGTGTCCATCAGATCCTCACGCAGGCTGCAGTGTCTGTCAGATCCTCACACAGACTGCAGTGTCCATCAGATCCGCACACAGGCTGCAGTGTCCATCAGTTCCACACACAGACTGCAGTGACCATCAGATCCACACACAGGCTGCAGTGTCCATCAGTTCCACACACAGGCTGCAGTGTCCATCAGATCCTCACACAGACTGCAGTGTCCATCAGTTCCACACACAGACTGCAGTGACCATCAGATCCACACACAGGCTGCAGTGTCCATCAGTTCCACACGCAGACTGCAGTGACCATCAGTTCCACACACAGACTGCAGTGTCCATCAGATCCACACACAGGCTGCAGTGTCCATCAGTTCCACACACAGGCTGCAGTGTCCATCAGATCCTCAAACAGGCTGCAGTGTCCATCAGATCCTCACACAGGCTGCAGTGTCCATCAGTCACTCAAACACAGACTGCAGTGTCCATCAGACCCTCACACATTCTGCCATGTACATTACATCCTCACACACAGATTGCAGTGTCCATCAGACACTCACACACAGTCTGCAGTATACATCACATCCTCACACACACATTGCAGTGTCCATCAGACACTCACACACAGGCTGCAGTTTCCATCAGACACTCACACACAGGCTGCAGTTTCCATCAGATCCACACGCAGGCTGCAGTGTCCATCAGATCCTGACACAGGCTGCAGTGTCCATCAGGACCTCACACAGGCTGCAGTTTCCATCAGGTCCTCACACAGGCTGCAGTGTCCATCACATCCTCACACACATACTGTAGGGTCCATCAGACACTCACGCACAGACTGCAGTGTCCATCAGACACTCACACACAGACTACAGTGTCCATCAGACACCCACACTCAGACTGCAGTGTCCATCAGACACTCACACACAGATTGCAGTGTCCATCAGACACTCACACACAGGCTTCAATTTCCATCAGATCCTCACACAGGCTGCAGTGTCCATCAGATCTTCACGCAGGCTGCAGTGTCTGTCAGATCCGCACACAGACTGCAGTGTCCATCAGATCCTCACACAGGCTGCAGTGTCCATCAGGTCCTCACACAGGCTGCAGTTTCCATCAGATCCACACACAGGCTGCAGTGTCCATCAGACACTCACACAAACTGCAGTGTCCATCAGACACTCACAGGCTGCAGTGTTCATCAGATCCTCACACACACTGCAGTGTCCATCAGATCCTCACACAGGCTGCAGTGTCCATCAGATCCTGACACAGGCTGCACTGTCCATCAGATCCACACACAGGCAGCCGTTTCCATCAGATACACACACAGACTGCAGTGTCCATCAGACACACACACAGAATGCAGTGTCCATCAGACACTCACACACAGAGTGCAGTATCCATCAGACACACGCACTGGCTGCAGTGTCCATCAGATACTCACACAGGCTGCAGTGTCCTTCAGATGCTCCCACAGATTGCAATGTCCATCAAATCCACACGCACAAAGCAGTGTCCATCAGATCCACACACACAGACTGCAGTGTCCACCAGTTCCACACACAGGTTGCAGTGTCCATCAGATCCACACACACAGAATGCAGTGTCCATCAGTTCCACACACAGGCTGCAGTGTCCATCAGATCCACACACACAGACTGCAGTGTCCATCAGTTCCACACACAGGCTGCAGTGTCCATCAGTTCCACACACAGGCTGCAGTGTCCATCAGATCCACACACACAGAATGCAGTGTCCATCAGTTCCACACACAGGCTGCAGTGTCCATCAGATCCACACACACAGACTGCAGTGTCCATCAGATCCACACACAGGCTGCAGTGTCCATCAGTTCCACACACAGGCTGCAGTGTCCATCAGATCCACACACAGGCTGCAGTGTCCATTAGACACTCACACAAACTGCAGTGTCCATCAGACACTCACAGGCTGCAGTGTCCATCAGATCCACACACACACTACAGTGTCCATCAGATCCTCACACAGGCTGCAGTGTCCATCAGATCCTGACACAGGCTGCAGTGTCCATCAGATCCACACACAGGCAGCCGTTATCATCAGATACACACACAGGCTGCAGTGCCCATCAGATCCTCACACAGTCTGCAATGTCCATCAGGTCCTCAATCTGGCTGCAGTGTCCACCAGATGCACACACAGAATGCAGTGTCCATCACATCCTCACACAGGCTGCAGTGTTCCTCAGACACACACACAGGCTGCAGTGTCCATCAGATCCTCAAACAGGCTGCAGTGTCCATCAGATCCACACACAGGCTGCAGTGTCCATCAGATCCACACACAGGCTGCAGTGTCCATCAGATCCTCACACAGGCTGCAGTGTCCATCAAATCCTCACACAGGCTGCAGTGTCCATCAGTCACTCAAACACAGACTGCAGTGTCCATCAGACCCTCACACATTCTGCCATGTACATCACATCCTCACACACAGATTGCAGTATCCATCAGACACTCACACACAGGCTGCAGTTTCCATCAGATCCTCACACAGGCTGCAGTGTCCATCAGATCCTCACGCAGGCTGCAGTGTCTGTCAGATCCTCACACAGACTGCAGTGTCCATCAGATCCTCACTCACACTGCAGTGTCCATCAGACACTCACACACAGGCTGCAGTTTCCAACAGACACACACACACAGGCTGCAGTGTCCATCAGTTCCACACACAGACTGCAGTGTCCATCAGATCCTCACACAGGCTGCAGTGTCCATCAGATCCACACACAGGATGCAGTGTCCATCAGATCCTGACACAGGCTGCAGTGTCCATCAGATCCACACACAGGCTGCAGTGTCCATCAGACACTCACAAAAGAATGCAGTGTCCATCAGACACTCACACACAGGCTTCAATTTCCATCAGATCCTCACACAGGCTGCAGTGTCCATCAGATCTTCACGCAGGCTGCAGTGTCTGTCAGATCCGCACACACACTGCAGTGTCCATCAGACACTCACACACAGGCTGCAGTTTCCATCAGACACTCACACACAGGCTGCAATGTCCATCAGATCCTCACACAGGCTGCAGTGTCCATCAGATCCTCACGCAGGCTGCAGTGTCTGTCAGATCCTCACACAGACTGCAGTGTCCATCAGATCCGCACACAGGCTGCAGTGTCCATCAGTTCCACACACAGACTGCAGTGACCATCAGATCCACACACAGGCTGCAGTGTCCATCAGTTCCACACACAGGCTGCAGTGTCCATCAGATCCTCACACAGACTGCAGTGTCCATCAGTTCCACACACAGACTGCAGTGACCATCAGATCCACACACAGGCTGCAGTGTCCATCAGTTCCACACGCAGACTGCAGTGACCATCAGTTCCACACACAGACTGCAGTGTCCATCAGATCCACACACAGGCTGCAGTGTCCATCAGTTCCACACACAGGCTGCAGTGTCCATCAGATCCTCAAACAGGCTGCAGTGTCCATCAGATCCTCACACAGGCTGCAGTGTCCATCAGTCACTCAAACACAGACTGCAGTGTCCATCAGACCCTCACACATTCTGCCATGTACATCACATCCTCACACACAGATTGCAGTGTCCATCAGACACTCACACACAGTCTGCAGTATACATCACATCCTCACACACACATTGCAGTGTCCATCAGACACTCACACACAGGCTGCAGTTTCCATCAGACACTCAGACACAGGCTGCAGTTTCCATCAGATCCACACGCAGGCTGCAGTGTCCATCAGATCCTGACACAGGCTGCAGTGTCCATCAGGACCTCACACAGGCTGCAGTTTCCATCAGGTCCTCACACAGGCTGCAGTGTCCATCACATCCTCACACACATACTGTAGGGTCCATCAGACACTCACGCACAGACTGCAGTGTCCATCAGACACTCACACACAGACTACAGTGTCCATCAGACACCCACACTCAGACTGCAGTGTCCATCAGACACTCACACACAGATTGCAGTGTCCATCAGACACTCACACACAGGCTTCAATTTCCATCAGATCCTCACACAGGCTGCAGTGTCCATCAGATCTTCACGCAGGCTGCAGTGTCTGTCAGATCCGCACACAGACTGCAGTGTCCATCAGATCCTCATACAGGCTGCAGTGTCCATCAGGTCCTCACACAGGCTGCAGTTTCCATCAGATCCACACACAGGCTGCAGTGTCCATCAGACACTCACACAAACTGCAGTGTCCATCAGACACTCACAGGCTGCAGTGTTCATCAGATCCTCACACACACTGCAGTGTCCATCAGATCCTCACACAGGCTGCAGTGTCCATCAGATCCTGACACAGGCTGCACTGTCCATCAGATCCACACACAGGCAGCCGTTTCCATCAGATACACACACAGACTGCAGTGTCCATCAGACACACACACAGAATGCAGTGTCCATCAGACACTCACACACAGAGTGCAGTATCCATCAGACACACGCACTGGCTGCAGTGTCCATCAGATACTCACACAGGCTGCAGTGTCCTTCAGATGCTCCCACAGATTGCAATGTCCATCAAATCCACACGCACAAAGCAGTGTCCATCAGATCCACACACACAGACTGCAGTGTCCACCAGTTCCACACACAGGTTGCAGTGTCCATCAGATCCACACACACAGAATGCAGTGTCCATCAGTTCCACACACAGGCTGCAGTGTCCATCAGATCCACACACACAGACTGCAGTGTCCATCAGTTCCACACACAGCTGCAGTGTCCATCAGTTCCACACACAGGCTGCAGTGTCCATCAGATCCACACACACAGAATGCAGTGTCCATCAGTTCCACACACAGGCTGCAGTGTCCATCAGATCCACACACACAGACTGCAGTGTCCATCAGATCCACACACAGGCTGCAGTGTCCATCAGTTCCACACACAGGCTGCAGTGTCCATCAGATCCACACACAGGCTGCAGTGTCCATTAGACACTCACACAAACTGCAGTGTCCATCAGACACTCACAGGCTGCAGTGTCCATCAGATCCACACACACACTACAGTGTCCATCAGATCCTCAGACAGGCTGCAGTGTCCATCAGATCCTGACACAGGCTGCAGTGTCCATCAGATCCACACACAGGCAGCCGTTATCATCAGATACACACACAGGCTGCAGTGCCCATCAGATCCTCACACAGTCTGCAATGTCCATCAGGTCCTCAATCTGGCTGCAGTGTCCACCAGATGCACACACAGAATGCAGTGTCCATCACATCCTCACACAGGCTGCAGTGTCCATCAGACACACACACAGGCTGCAGTGTCCATCAGATCCTCAAACAGGCTGCAGTGTCCATCAGATCCACACACAGGCTGCAGTGTCCATCAGATCCACACACAGGCTGCAGTGTCCATCAGATCCTCACACAGGCTGCAGTGTCCATCAAATCCTCACACAGGCTGCAGTGTCCATCAGTCACTCAAACACAGACTGCAGTGTCCATCAGACCCTCACACATTCTGCCATGTACATCACATCCTCACACACAGATTGCAGTATCCATCAGACACTCACACACAGGCTGCAGTTTCCATCAGATCCTCACACAGGCTGCAGTGTCCATCAGATCCTCACGCAGGCTGCAGTGTCTGTCAGATCCTCACACAGACTGCAGTGTCCATCAGATCCTCACACACACTGCAGTGTCCATCAGACACTCACACACAGGCTGCAGTTTCCATCAGACACACACACACAGGCTGCAGTGTCCATCAGTTCCACACACAGACTGCAGTGTCCATCAGATCCTCACACAGGCTGCAGTGTCCATCAGATCCACACACAGGATGCAGTGTCCATCAGATCCTGACACAGGCTGCAGTGTCCATCAGATCCACACACAGGCTGCAGTGTCCATCAGACACTCACAAAAGAATGCAGTGTCCATCAGACACTCACACACAGAGTGCAGTATCCATCAGACACACACACAGGCTGCAGTGTCCATCAGATCCACACACAGGCTGCAGTGTCCATCAGATCCACACACAGGCTGCAGTGTCCATCAGTTCCACACACGGACTGCAGTGTCCATCAGATCCGCACACAGGCTGCAGTGTCCATCAGTTCCACACACAGACTGCAGTGACCATTAGATCCACACACAGGCTACAGTGTCCATCAGTTCCACACACAGGCTGCAGTGTCCATCAGATCCTCACACAGACTGCAGTGTCCATCAGTTCCACACACAGACTGCAGTGACCATCAGATCCACACACAGACTGCAGTGTCCATCAGTTCCACACACAGACTGCAGTGACCATCAGATCCACACACAGGCTGCAGTGTCCATCAGTTCCACACACAGACTGCAGTGACCATCAGTTCCACACACAGACTGCAGTGTCCATCAGATCCACACACAGGCTGCAGTGTCCATCAGATCCTCAAACAGGCTGCAGTGTCCATCAGATCCTCACACAGGCTGCAGTGTCCATCAGTCACTCAAACACAGACTGCAGTGTCCATCAGACCCTCACACATTCTGCCATGTACATCACATCCTCACACACAGATTGCAGTGTCCATCAGACACTCACACACAGTCTGCAGTATACATCACATCCTCACACACACATTGCAGTGTCCATCAGACACTCACACACAGGCTGCAGTTTCCATCAGACACTCACACACAGGCTGCAGTTTCCATCAGATCCACACGCAGGCTGCAGTGTCCATCAGATCCTGACACAGGCTGCAGTGTCCATCAGGACCTCACACAGGCTGCAGTTTCCATCAGGTCCTCACACAGGCTGCAGTGTCCATCACATCCTCACACACATACTGTAGGGTCCATCAGACACTCACACACAGACTGCAGTGTCCATCAGACACTCACACACAGACTACAGTGTCCATCAGACACCCACACTCAGACTGCAGTGTCCATCAGACACTCACACACAGATTGCAGTGTTTTTCAGACACTCACACACAGGCTTCAATTTCCATCAGATCCTCACACAGGCTGCAGTGTCCATCAGATCTTCACGCAGGCTGCAGTGTCTGTCAGATCCGCACACAGACTGCAGTGTCCATCAGACACTCACACAAACTGCAGTGTCCATCAGACACTCACAGGCTGCAGTGTCCATCAGATCCACACACACACTGCAGTGTCCATCAGATCCTCACTCAGGCTGCAGTGTCCATCAGATCCTGACACAGGCTGCAGTGTCCATCAGATCCACACACAGGCAGCCGTTTCCATCAGATACACACACAGACTGCAGTGTCCATCAGACACACACACAGAATGCAGTGTCCATCAGACACTCACACACAGAGTGCAGTATCCATCAGACACACGCACAGGCTGCAGTGTCCATCAGATACTCACACAGGCTGCAGTGTCCTTCTGATGCTCCCACAGATTGCCATGTCCATCAAATCCACACGCACAAAGCAGTGTCCATCAGATCCACACACACAGACTGCAGTGTCCACCAGTTCCACACACAGGTTGCAGTGTCCATCAGATCCACACACACAGAATGCAGTGTCCATCAGTTCCACACACAGGCTGCAGTGTCCATCAGATCCACACACACAGACTGCAGTGTCCATCAGATCCACACACAGGCTGCAGTGTCCATCAGTTCCACACACAGGCTGCAGTGTCCATCAGATCCTCACACAGATTGCAGTGTCCATCAGATCCACACACAGGCTGCAGTGTCCATTAGACACTCACACAAACTGCAGTGTCCATCAGACACTCACAGGCTGCAGTGTCCATCAGATCCACACACACACTACAGTGTCCATCAAATCCTCACACAGGCTGCAGTGTCCATCAGATACTGACACAGGCTGCAGTGTCCATCAGATCCACACACAGGCAGCCGTTATCATCAGATACACACACAGGCTGCAGTGCCCATCAGATCCTCACACAGTCTGCAATGTCCATCAGGTCCTCAATCTGGCTGCAGTGTCCAGCAGATGCACACACAGAATGCAGTGTCCATCAGATCCTCAAACAGGCTGCAGTATCCATCAGATCCACACACAGGCTGCAGTGTCCATCAGATCCACACACAGGCTGCAGTGTCCATCAGATCCTCACACAGGCTGCAGTGTCCATCAAATCCTCACACTCCTGCAGTGTCCATCAGTCAGTCAAACACAGACTGCAGTGTCCATCAGACCCTCACACATTCTGCCATGTACATCACATCCTCAGACACAGATTGCAGTGTCCATCAGACACTCACACACAGGCAGCAGTTTCCATCAGATCCTCACACAGGCTGCAGTGTCCATCAGATGCTCACGCAGGCTGCAGTGTCTGTCAGATCCTCACACAGACTGCAGTGTCCATCAGATCCTCACACACACAGCAGTGTCCATCAGACACTGAAACACAGGTTGCAGTTTCCATCAGACACACACACACAGGCTGCAGTGTCCATCAGTTCCACACACAGACTGCAGTGTCCATCAGATCCTCACACAGGCTGCAGTGTCC
This sequence comes from Isurus oxyrinchus, assembly GCA_026770705.1. Lineage (NCBI taxonomy): Eukaryota > Metazoa > Chordata > Chondrichthyes > Lamniformes > Lamnidae > Isurus > Isurus oxyrinchus. Next base: position 107,166 of record JANJGN010000315.1, read on the forward strand.
ATCAGATCCACACACAGGCTGCACTGTCCATCATATCCACACTCAGGCTGCACTGTCCATCAGATCCACACACAGAGTGCAGTGTCCATCAGAAACTCACAGGCTGCAGTGTCCATCAGATCCATACACACACTGCAGTGTACATCAGATCCTCACACAGGCTGCAGTGTGCATCAGATCCTGACACAGGCTGCAGTGTCCATCAGATCCACACACAGGCTGCAGTGTCGATCAGACACTCACAAAAGAATGCAGTGTCCATCAGACACTCACACACAGAGTGCAGTATCCATCAGACACACACACAGGCTGCAGTGTCCATCAGATCCACACACAGGCTGCAGTGTCCATCAGATCCACACACAGGCTGCAGTGTCCATCAGTTCCACACACAGACTTCAGTGTCCATCAGATCCGCACACAGGCTGCAGTGTCCATCAGTTCCACACACAGACTGCAGTGACCATCAGATCCACACACAGGCTACAGTGTCCATCAGTTCCACACACAGACTGCAGTGTCCATCAGATCCTCACACAGACTGCAGTGTCCATCAGTTCCACACACAGGCTGCAGTGACCATCAGATCCACACACAGGCTGCAGTGTCCATCAGTTCCACACACAGACTGCAGTGACCATCAGTTCCACACACAGACTGCAGTGTCCATCAGATCCACACACAGGCTGCAGTGTCCATCAGTTCCACACACAGGCTGCAGTGTCCATCAGATCCTCAAACAGGCTGCAGTGTCCATCAGATCCTCACACAGGCTGCAGTGTCAATCAGTCACTCAAACACAGACTGCAGTGTCCATCAGACCCTCACACATTCTGCCATGTACATCACATCCTCACACACAGATTGCAGTGTCCATCAGACACTCACACACAGGCTGCAGTATACATCACATCCTCACACACACATTGCAGTGTCCATCAGACACTCACACGCAGGCTGCAGTTTCCATCAGACACTCACACACAGGCTGCAGTGTCCATCAGATCCACACGCAGGCTGCAGTGTCCATCAGATCCTGACACAGGCTGCAGTGTCCATCAGGACCTCACACAGGCTGCAGTTTCCATCAGGTCCTCACACAGGCTGCAGTGTCCATCACATCCTCACACACATACTGTAGGGTCCATCAGACACTCACACACAGACTGCAGTGTCCATCAGACACTCACACACAGACTACAGTGTCCATCAGACACCCACACTCAGACTGCAGTGTCCATCAGACACGCACACACAGACTGCAGTGTCCATCAGATCCTCACACACACTGCAGTGTCCATCAGATCCACACACACAGACTGCAGTGTCCATCAGATCCACACACACAGACTGCAGTGTCCATCAGATCCACACACAGGCTGCAGTGTCCATCAGATCCACATACACAGACTGCAGTGTCCATCAGATCCACACACAGGCTTCAGTGTCCATCAGATACACACGCAGGCTGCAGTGTCCATCAGATCCTCACACAGGCTGCAGTGTCCATCAGATCCTCACACAGGCTGCAGTGTCCATCAGATGCACACACAGGCTGCAGTGTCCATCAGGTCCTCAAACTGGCTTCAGTGTCCATCAGATGCACACACAGACTGCAGTGTCCATCAGATGCACACACAGGCTGCAGTGTCCATCAGATTCTCACACAGGCTTCAGTGTCCATCAGATCCTCACACTGGCTTCAGTGTCCATCAGATCCACACACATGCAGCAGTTTCCATGAGATCCACACACAGACTGCAGTGTCCATCAGACACTCACACACAGACTGCAGTGTCCATTACACACTCACACACGGACTGCAGTGTCCTTCAGATTCACACACAGTCTGCAGTGTCCATCAGATCCACACACAGGCTGCAGTGTCCATCAGATCCACACACAGACTGCAGTGTCCATCAGATCCACACACAGGCTGCAGTGTCTATCAGATCCACACACAGACTGTAGTGTCCATCAGATCCACACAAAGGCTGCAGTGTCCATCAGGTCCTCAAACAGGCTGCAGTGTCCATCAGATCCTCACACAGGCTGCAGTGTCCATCAGATCATCACACAGGCTGCAGTGACTGTCAGATCCACACACAGGCTGCAGTTTCCATCAGATCCACACGCAGGCTGCAGTGTCCATCGGATCCTCACACAGGCTGCAGTGTCCATCAGATCCTCATACAGGCTTCAGTGTCCATCAGATCCTCACACATGCTGCAGTGTCCAACAGATCCTCACACAGGCTGCAGTGTCCATCAGTCACTCAAATACAGACTGAAGTGTCCATCAGACCCTCACACAGTCTGCTACATCACATCCTCACACACAGACTGCAGTGTCCATCAGACACTCATACACAGGCTGCAGTGTCCATCAGATCCTCACACAGGCTGCAGTGTCCATCAGATCCAGACACAGGCTGCAGTGTCTATCAGATACACACACAGGCTGCAGAGTCCATCAGATCCACACACAGGCTGCAGTGTCCATCAGATCCACACACAGTCTGCAGTGTCCATCAGATCCACACACAGGCTGCAGTGTCCATCAGATCCACACACAGGCTGCAATGTCCATCAGATCCTAACACAGGCTGCAGTGTCCATCAGATCCTCACACAGGCTGCAGTGTCCATCAGATCCTCACACAGGCTGCAGTGTCCATCAGTCACTCAAACACATACTGCAGTGTCCAGCAGACCCTCACACAGTCTGCCATGTACATCACATCCTCACACACAGACTGCAGTGTCCATCAGACACACACACTGGCTGCAGTGTCCATCAGATCCACACACAGGCTGCAGAATCCATCAGATCCACACGTAGGCTGCATTGTCCATCAGATCCACACACAGGCTGCAGTGTCCATCATTTCCACACGCAGGCTGCAGTGTCCATCAGATCCACACACAGGCTGCAGTGTCCATCAGATCCTCACACAGACTGCAGTGTCCATCGCATCCGCACACAAAGGCTGCAGTGTCCATCAGATCCTCACACAGGCTGCAATGTCCATCAGATCCACGCCCAGGCTGCAGTGTCCATCAGGTCCTCAAACATGCTGCAGTGTCCATCACATCCTCACATCCAGACTGCAGTGTCCATCAGACACTCACACACAGACTGCAGTGTCCATTACACACTCACACACGGACTGCAGTGTCCTTCAGATCCACACACAGTCTGCAGTGTCCATCAGATCCACACACAGGCTGCAGTGTCCATCAGATCCACACACAGACTGCAGTGTCCATCAGATCCACACATAGGCTGCAGTGTCCATCAGATCCACACACAGACTGTAGTGTCCATCAGATCCACACAAAGGCTGCAGTGTCCATCAGGTCCTCAAACATTCTGCAGTGTCCATCAGATCCTCACACAGGCTGCAGTGTCCATCAGATCATCACACAGGCTGCAGTGACTCAGATCCACACACAGGCTGCAGTTTCCATCAGATCCACACGCAGGCTGCAGTGTCCATCAGATCCTCACACAGGCTGCAGTGTCCATCAGATCCTCATACAGGCTTCAGTGTCCATCAGATCCTCACACATGCTGCAGTGTCCATCAGATCCTCACACAGGCTGCAGTGCCCATCAGTCACTCAAATACAGACTGAAGTGTCCATCAGACCCTCACACAGTCTGCTACATCACATCCTCACACACAGACTGCAGTGTCCATCAGACACTCATACACAGGCTGCAGTGTCCATCAGATCCTCACACAGGCTTCAGTGTCCATCAGATCCTCACACATGCTGCAGTGTCCATCAGTCACTCAAATACAGACTGAAGTGTCCATCAGACCCTCACACAGTCTGCTACATCACATCCTCACACACAGACTGCAGTGTCCATCAGACACTCATACACAGGCTGCAGTGTCCATCAGATCCAGACACAGGCTGCAGTGTCTATCAGATACACACACAGGCTGCTGTGTCCATCAGATCCACACACAGGCTGCAGTGTCCATCAGATCCACACACAGGCTGCAATGTCCATCAGATCCTAACACAGGCTGCAGTGTCCATCATATCCTCACACAGGCTGCAGTGTCCATCAGATCCTCACACAGGCTGCAGTGTCCATCAGTCACTCAAACACATACTGCAGTGTCCATCAGACCCTCATACAGTCTGCCATGTACATCACATCCTCACACACAGACTGCAGTGTCCATCAGACACACACACTGGCTGCAGTGTCCATCAGATCCACACACAGGCTGCAGAATCCATCAGATCCACACGTAGGCTGCAGTGTCCATCAGATCCACACACAGGCTGCAGTGTCCATCAGATCCTCACACAGACTGCAGTGTCCATCGCATCTGCACACTAAGGCTGCAGTGTCCATCAGATCCTCACACAGGCTGCAGTGTCCATCAGATCCACGCACAGGCTACAGTGTCCATCAGGTCCTCAAACATGCTGCAGTGTCCATCACATCCTCACATCCAGACTGCAGTGTCCATCAGACACTCTCACACAGACTGCCGTGTCCATCAGACACTCACACACAGTCTGCAATGTCCATCAGATCCACAGGCAGGCTGCAGTGTCCATCAGACCCTCACACAGGCTGCAGTGTTCATCAGATCCTCACACAGGCTGCAGTGTCCGTCAGATCCTCACACAGGCTGCAGTGTCCATCAGATCCTCACACAGGCTACAGTGTCCATCAGGTCCTCGCACGGGCTGCAGTTTCCATCAGATCCACACACAGGCTGCAGTGTCCATCAGACACTCACACAAACTGCAGTGTCCATCAGACACTCACAGGCTGCAGTGTCCATCAGATCCACACACACACTGCAGTGTCCATCAGATCCTCACACAGGCTGCAGTGTCCATCAGATCCTGACACAGGCTGCAGTGTCCATCAGATCCACACACAGGCAGCCGTTTCCATCAGATACACACACAGACTGCAGTGTCCATCAGACACACACACAGAATGCAGTGTCCATCAGACACTCACACACAGAGAGCAGTGTCCATCAGACACACGCACAGGCTGCAGTGTCCATCAGATACTCACACAGGCTGCAGTGTCCTTCAGATGCTCCCACAGATTGCAATGTCCATCAAATCCACACGCACAAAGCAGTGTCCATCAGATCCACACACACAGACTGCAGTGTCCACCAGTTCCACACACAGGTTGCAGTGTCCATCAGATCCACACACACAGAATGCAGTGTCCATCAGTTCCACACACAGGCTGCAGTGTCCATCAGATCCACACGCACAGACTGCAGTGTCCATCAGTTCCACACACAGGCTGCAGTGTCCATCAGTTCCACACACAGGCTGCAGTGTCCATCAGATCCACACACACAGAATGCAGTGTCCATCAGTTCCACACACAGGCTGCAGTGTCCATCAGATCCACACACACAGACTGCAGAGTCCATCAGTTCCACACACAGGCTGCAGTGTCCATCAGTTCCACACACAGGCTGCAGTGTCCATCAGATCCTCACGCAGACTGCAGTGTCCATCAGATCCACACACAGGCTGCAGTGTCCATTAGACACTCACACAAACTGCAGTGTCCATCAGACACTCACAGGCTGCAGTGTCCATCAGATCCACACACACACTACAGTGTCCATCAGATCCTCACACAGGCTGCAGTGTCCATCAGATCCTGACACAGGCTGCAGTGGCCATCAGATCCACACACAGGAAGCCGTTACCATCAGATACACACACAGGCTGCAGTGCCCATCAGATCCTCACACAGTCTGCAATGTCCATCAGGTCCTCAATCTGGCTGCAGTGTCCAGCAGATGCACACACAGAATGCAGTGTCCATCACATCCTCACACAGGCTGCAGTGTCCATCAGACACACACACAGGCTGCAGTGTCCATCAGATCCTCAAACAGGCTGCAGTGTCCATCAGATCCACACACAGGCTGCAGTGTCCATCAGATCCACACACAGGCTGCAGTGTCCATCAGATCCTCACACAGGCTGCAGTGTCCATCAAATCCTCACACAGGCTGCAGTGTCCATCAGTCACTCAAAAACAGACTGCAGTGTCCATCAGACCCTCACACATTCTGCCATGTACATCACATCCTCACACACAGATTGCAGTGTCCATCAGACACTCACACACAGGCTGCAGTTTCCATCAGATCCTCACACAGGCTGCAGTGTCCATCAGATCCTCACGCAGGCTGCAGTGTCTGTCAGATCCTCAAACAGACTGCAGTGTCTGTCAGATCCTCACACAGACTGCAGTGTCCATCAAATCCACGCACACAGACTGCAGTGTCCATCAGATCCACACACACAGACTGCAGTGTCCATCAGATCCACACACAGGCTGCAGTGTCCATCAGATCCACATACACAGACTGCAGTGTCCATCAGATCCACACACAGGCTTCAGTGTCCATCAGATACACACGCAGGCTGCAGTGTCCATCAGATCCTCACACAGGCTGCAGTGTCCATCAGATCCTCACACAGGCTGCAGTGTCCATCAGATCCTCACACAGGCTGCAGTGTCCATCAGGTCCTCACACAGGCTGCAGTTTCCATCAGGTCCTCACACAGGCTGCAGTGTCCATCAGACACACACACACAGACTGCAGTGTCCATCAGACATTCACACACAGACTGCAGTGTCCATCAGATCCACACGCAGGCTGCAGTGTCCATCAGATTTACACACAGGCTGCAGTGTCCATCAGATCCACACACAGACTGCAGTGTCCACCAGACACTCACACACAGGCTGCAGTGTCCATCAGATCCACACACAGGCTGCAATGCCCATCAAATCAACACGCAAACTGCAAAGTCCATCAGATCCACACACTCAGGCTGCAGTGTCCATCAGTTCCACATACAGACTGCAGTGTCCATCAGATCCTCACACAGACATCAGTGTCCATCAGATCCACACACAGGCTGCAATGTCCATCAGGTCCTCAAACTGGCTTCAGTGTCCATCAGATGCACACACAGACTGCAGTGTCCATCAGATGCACACACAGGCTGCAGTGTCCATCAGATTCTCACACAGGCTGCAGTGTCCATCAGATCCTCACACTGGCTTCAGTGTCCTTCAGATCCACACACAGGCGGCAATTTCCATGAGATCCACACACAGACTGCAGTGTCCACCAGACACTCACACACAGACTGCAGTGTCCATTACACACTCACACACGGACTGCAGTGTCCTTCATATTCACACACAGTCTGCAGTGTCCATCAGATCCACACACAGGCTGCAGTGTCCATCAGATCCACACACAGACTGCAGTGTCCATCAGATCCACACACAGGCTGCAGTGTCCATCAGATCCACACACAGACTGTAGTGTCCATCAGATCCACACAAAGGCTGCAGTGTCCATCAGGTCCTCAAACAGGCTGCAGTGTCCGTCAGATCCTCACACAGGCTGCAGTGTCCATCAGATCATCACACAGGCTGCAGTGACTGTCAGATCCACACACAGGCTGCAGTTTCCATCAGATCCACACGCAGGCTGCAGTGTCCATCGGATCCTCACACAGGCTGCAGTGTCCATCAGATCCTCATACAGGCTTCAGTGTCCATCAGATCCTCACACATGCTGCAGTGTCCATCAGACCCTCACACAGTCTGCTACATCACATCCTCACACACAGACTGCAGTGTCCATCAGACACTCATACACAGGCTGCAGTGTCCATCAGATCCTCACACAGGCTGCAGTGTCCATCAGATACAGACACAGGCTGCAGTGTCTATCAGATACACACACAGGCTGCAGTGTCCATCAGATCCACACACAGGCTGCAGTGTCCATCAGATCCACACACAGTCTGCAGTGTCCATCAGATCCACACACAGGCTTCAGTGTCCATCAGATCCACACACACGCTGCAATGTCCATCAGATCCTAACACAGGCTGCATTGTCCATCAGATCCTCACACAGGCTGCAGTGTCCATCAGATCCTCACACAGGCTGCAGTGTCCATCAGTCACTCAAACACATACTGCAGTGTCCATCAGACCCTCACACAGTCTGCCATGTACATCACATCCTCACACACAGACTGCAGTGTCCATCAGACACACACACTGGCTGCAGTGTCCATCAGATCCACACACAGGCTGCAGAATCCATCAGATCCACACGTAGGCTGCATTGTCCATCAGATCCACACACAGGCTGCAGTGTCCATCAGATCCACACACAGGCTGCAGTGTCCATCAGATCCACACACAGGCTGCAGTGTCCATCAGATCCTCTCACAGACTGCAGTGTCCATCGCATCCGCACACAAAGGCTGCAGTGTCCATCAGATCCTCACACAGGCTGCAGTGTCCATCAGATCCACGCACAGGCTGCAGTGTCCATCAGGTCCTCAAACATGCTGCAGTGTCCATCACATCCTCACATCCAGACTGCAGTGTCCATCAGACACTCACACACAGACTGCAGTGTCCATTACACACTCACATACGGACTGCAGTGTCCTTCAGATCCACACACAATCTGCAGTGTCCATCAGATCCACACACAGGCTGCAGTGTCCATCAGATCCACACACAGACTGCAGTGTCCATCAGATCCACACACAGGCTGCAGTGTCCATCAGATCCACACACAGACTGTAGTGTCCATCAGATCCACACAAAGGCTGCAGTGTCCATCAGGTGCTCAAACAGGCTGCAGTGTCCATCAGATCCTCACACAGGCAGCAGTGTCCATCAGATCATCACACAGGCTGCAGTGACTGTCAGATCCACGCACAGGCTGCAGTTTCCATCAGATCCACACGCAGGTTGCAGTGTCCATCAGATCCTCACACAGGCTGCAGTGTCCATCAGATCCTCATACAGGCTTCAGTGTCCATCAGATCCTCACACATGCTGCACTGTCCATCAGATCCTCACACAGGCTGCAGTGTCCATCAGTCACTCAAATACATACTGAAGTGTCCATCAGACCCTCACACAGTCTGCTACATCACATCCTCACACACAGACTGCAGTGTCCATCAGACACTCATACACAGGCTGCAGTGTCCATCAGATCCTCACACAGGCTGCAGTGTCCATCAGATCCAGACACAGGCTGCAGTGTCTATCAGATACACACACAGGCTGCAGTGTCCATCAGATCCACACACAGGCTGCAGTGTCCATCAGATCCACACACAGTCTGCAGTGTCCATCAGATCCACACACAGGCTGCAGTGTCCATCAGATCCACACACAGGCTGCAATGTCCATCAGATCCTAACACAGGCTGCAGTGTCCATCAGATCCTCACACAGGCTGCAGTGTCCATCAGATCCTCACACAGGCTGCAGTGTCCATCAGTCACTCAATCACATACTGCAGTGTCCATCAGACCCTCACACAGTCTGCCATGTACATCACATCCTCACACACAGACTGCAGTGTCCATCAGACACACACACTGGCTACAGTGTCCATCAGATCCACACACAGGCTGCAGAATCCATCAGATCCACACGTAGGCTGCATTGTCCATCAGATCCATGCACAGGCTGCAGTGTCCATCAGATCCACACACAGGCTGCAGTGTCCATCAGATCCACACACAGGCTGCAGTGTCCATCAGATCCTCACACAGACTGCAGTGTCCATCGCATCCGCACACTAAGGCTGCAGTGTCCATCAGATCCTCACACAGGCTGCAGTGTCCATCAGATCCACGCACAGGCTGCAGTGTCCATCAGGTCCTCAAACATGCTGCAGTGTCCATCACATCCTCACATCCAGACTGCAGTGTCCATCAGACTCTCACACACAGACTGCAGTGTCCATTACACACTCACATACGGACTGCAGTGTCCTTCAGATCCACACACAATCTGCAGTGTCCATCAGATCCACACACAGGCTGCAGTGTCCATCAGATCCACACACAGACTGCAGTGTCCATCAGATCCACACACAGGCTGCAGTGTCCATCAGATCCACACACAGACTGTAGTGTCCATCAGATCCACACAAAGGCTGCAGTGTCCATCAGGTGCTCAAACAGGCTGCAGTGTCCATCAGATCCTCACACAGGCAGCAGTGTCCATCAGATCATCACACAGGCTGCAGTGACTGTCAGATCCACGCACAGGCTGCAGTTTCCATCAGATCCACACGCAGGTTGCAGTGTCCATCAGATCCTCACACAGGCTGCAGTGTCCATCAGATCCTCATACAGGCTTCAGTGTCCATCAGATCCTCACACATGCTGCAGTGTCCATCAGATCCTCACACAGGCTGCAGTGTCCATCAGTCACTCAAATACATACTGAAGTGTCCATCAGACCCTCACACAGTCTGCTACATCACATCCTCACACACAGACTGCAGTGTCCATCAGACACTCATACACAGGCTGCAGTGTCCATCAGATCCTCACACAGGCTGCAGTGTCCATCAGATCCAGACACAGGCTGCAGTGTCTATCAGATACACACACAGGCTGCAGTGTCCATCAGATCCACACACAGGCTGCAGTGTCCATCAGATCCACACACAGTCTGCAGTGTCCATCAGATCCACACACAGGCTGCAGTGTCCATCAGATCCACACACAGGCTGCAATGTCCATCAGATCCTAACACAGGCTGCAGTGTCCATCAGATCCTCACACAGGCTGCAGTGTCCATCAGATCCTCACACAGGCTGCAGTGTCCATCAGTCACTCAATCACATACTGCAGTGTCCATCAGACCCTCACACAGTCTGCCATGTACATCACATCCTCACACACAGACTGCAGTGTCCATCAGACACACACACTGGCTACAGTGTCCATCAGATCCACACACAGGCTGCAGAATCCATCAGATCCACACGTAGGCTGCATTGTCCATCAGATCCACGCACAGGCTGCAGTGTCCATCAGATCCACACACAGGCTGCAGTGTCCATCAGATCCACACACAGGCTGCAGTGTCCATCAGATCCTCACACAGACTGCAGTGTCCATCGCATCCGCACACTAAGGCTGCAGTGTCCATCAGATCCTCACACAGGCTGCAGTGTCCATCAGATCCACGCACCAGCTGCAGTGTCCATCAGGTCCTCAAACATGCTGCAGTGTCCATCACATCCTCACATCCAGACAGCAGTGTCCATCAGACACTCACACACAGTCTGCAATGTCCATCAGATCCACAGGCAGGCTGCAGTGTCCATCAGACCCTCACACAGGCTGCAGTGTCCATCAGATCCTCACACAGGCTGCAGTGTCCATCAGATCCACACACAGGCAGCCGTTTCCATCAGATCCACACACAGACTGCAGTGTCCATCAGACACTCACACACAGAATGCAGTGTCCATCAGACACTCACACACAGAGTGCAGTGTCCATCAGACACACACACACAGGCTGCGGTGTCCATCAGATACTCACACAGTCTGCAGTGTCCTTCAGATGCTCCCACAGGCTGCAATGTCCATCAAATCCACATGCACAAAGCAGTGTCCATCAGATCCACTCGCAGAGAATGCAGTGTCCATCAGTTCCACACACAGACTGCAGTGTCCATCAGATCCTCACACAGACTGCAGTGTCCATCAGACACACGCACAGGGTGCAGTGTCCATCAGATCCGCACACAGGCTGCAGTGTCCATCAGATCATCACACAGGCTGCAGTGACTGTCAGATCCACACAGGCTGCAGTTTCCATCAGATCCACACACAGGCTGCAGTGTCCATCAGATCCTCACACAGGCTGCAGTGTCCATCAGATCCTCATACAGGCTTCAGTGTCCATCAGATCCTCACAAATGCTGCAGTGTCCATCAGATCCTCACACAGGCTGCAGTGTCCATCAGTCACTAAATACAGACTGAAGTGTCCATCAGACCCTCACACAGTCTGCTACATCACATCCTCACACACAGACTGCAGTGTCCATCTGACACTCATACACAGGCTGCAGTGTCCATCAGATCCTCACACAGGCTGCTGTGTCCATCAGATCCAGACACAGGCTGCAGTGTCTATCAGATACACACACAGGCTGCAGTGTCCATCAGATCCTCACACAGGCTGCAGTGTCCATCAGATCCTCACACAGGCTGCAGTGTCCATCAGATCCTCACACATGCTGCAGTGTCCATCAGATCCTCGCACAGGCTGCAGTGTCCATCAGTCACTAAATACAGACTGAAGTGTCCATCAGACCCTCACACAGTCTGCTACATCACATCCTCACACACAGACTGCAGTGTCCATCTGACACTCATACACAGGCTGCAGTGTCCATCAGATCCTCACACAGGCTGCTGTGTCCATCAGATCCAGACACAGGCTGCAGTGTCTATCAGATACACACACAGGCTGCAGTGTCCATCAGATCCACACACAGGCTGCAGTGTCCGTCAGATCCACAGACAGTCTGCAGTGTCCATCAGATCCTCACACAGGCTGCAGTGTCCATCAGATCCTCACACAGGCTGCAGTGTCCATCAGTCACTCAAACACATACTGCAGTGTCCATCAGATCCTCACACAGACTGCAGTGTCCATCAGACACACGCACAGGGTGCAGTGTCCATCAGATCCGCACACAGGCTGCAGTGTCCATCAGATCATCACACAGGCTGCAGTGACTGTCAGATCCACACAGGCTGCAGTTTCCATCAGATCCACACACAGGCTGCAGTGTCCATCAGATCCTCACACAGGCTGCAGTGTCCATCAGATCCTCATACAGGCTTCAGTGTCCATCAGATCCTCACACATGCTGCAGTGTCCATCAGATCCTCACACAGGCTGCAGTGTCCATCAGTCACTAAATACAGACTGAAGTGTCCATCAGACCCTCACACAGTCTGCTACATCACATCCTCACACACAGACTGCAGTGTCCATCAGACACACACACTGGCTGCAGTGTCCATCAGATCCACACACAGGCTGCAGAATCCTTCAGATCCACACGTAGGCTGCATTGTCCATCAGATCCACACACAGGCTGCAGTGTCCATCAGATCCACGCACAGGCTGCAGTGTCCATCAGATCCACACACAGGCTGCAGTGTCCATCAGATCCTCACACAGACTGCAGTGTCCATCGCATCCGCACACAAAGGCTGCAGTGTCCATCAGATCCTCACACAGGCTGCAGTGTCCATCAGATCCACGCACAGGCTGCAGTGTCCATCAAGTCCTCAAACAGGCTGCAGTGTCCATCACATCCTCACATCCAGACTGCAGTGTCCATCAGACACTCTCACACAGACTGCCGTGTCCATCAGACTCTCACACACAGTCTGCAATGTCCATCAGATCCACAGGCAGGCTGCAGTGTCCATCAGACCCTCACACAGGCTGCAGTGTTCATCAGATCCTCACACAGGCTGCAGTGTCCGTCAGATCCTCACACAGGCTTCAGTGTCCATCAGATCCTCACACAGGCTGCAGTGTCCATCAGATCCACACACAGGCAGCCATTTCCATCAGATCCACACACAGACTGCAGTGTCCATCAGACACTCACACACAGAATGCAGTCTCCATCAGACACTCACACACAGAGTGCAGTGTCCATCAGACACACACACACAGGCTGCAGTGTCCATCAGATACTCACACATGCTGCAGTGTCCATCAGATCCTCACACAGGCTGCAGTGTCCATCAGTCACTCAAATACAGACTGAAGTGTCCATCAGACCCTCACACACTCTGCTACTTCACATCCTCACACACAGACTGCAGTGTCCATCAGACACTCATACACAGGCTGCAGTGTCCATCAGATTCTCACACAGGCTGCAGTGTCCATCAGATCCAGACACAGGCTGCAGTGTCTATCAGATACACACACAGGCTGCAGTGTCCATCAGATCCTCACACAGGCTGCAGTGTCCATCAGATCCTCACACAGGCTGCAGTGTCCATCAGACACTCACACACAGAATGCAGTGTCCATCAGACACTCACACACAGAGTGCAGTGTCCATCAGACACACACACACAGGCTGCGGTGTCCATCAGATACTCACACAGTCTGCAGTGTCCTTCAGATGCTCCCACAGGCTGCAATGTCCATCAAATCCACATGCACAAAGCAGTGTCCATCAGATCCACTCGCAGAGAATGCAGTGTCCATCAGTTCCACACACAGACTGCAGTGTCCATCAGATCCTCACACAGACTGCAGTGTCCATCAGACACACGCACAGGGTGCAGTGTCCATCAGATCCGCACACAGGCTGCAGTGTCCATCAGATCATCACACAGGCTGCAGTGACTGTCAGATCCACACAGGCTGCAGTTTCCATCAGATCCACACACAGGCTGCAGTGTCCATCAGATCCTCACACAGGCTGCAGTGTCCATCAGATCCTCATACAGGCTTCAGTGTCCATCAGATCCTCACACATGCTGCAGTGTCCATCAGATCCTCACACAGGCTGCAGTGTCCATCAGTCACTAAATACAGACTGAAGTGTCCATCAGACCCTCACTCAGTCTGCTACGTCACATCCTCACACACAGACTGCAGTGTCCATCTGACACTCATACACAGGCTGCAGTGTCCATCAGATCCTCACACAGGCTGCTGTGTCCATCAGATCCAGACACAGGCTGCAGTGTCTATCAGATACACACACAGGCTGCAGTGTCCATCAGATCCTCACACAGGCTGCAGTGTCCATCAGATCCTCACACAGGCTGCAGTGTCCATCAGATCCTCACACATGCTGCAGTGTCCATCAGATCCTCACACAGGCTGCAGTGTCCATCAGTCACTAAATACAGACTGAAGTGTCCATCAGACCCTCACACAGTCTGCTACATCACATCCTCACACACAGACTGCAGTGTCCATCTGACACTCATACACAGGCTGCAGTGTCCATCAGATCCTCACACAGGCTGCTGTGTCCATCAGATCCAGACACAGGCTGCAGTGTCTATCAGATACACACACAGGCTGCAGTGTCCATCAGATCCACACACAGGCTGCAGTGTCCGTCAGATCCACAGACAGTCTGCAGTGTCCATCAGATCCTCACACAGGCTGCAGTGTCCATCAGATCCTCACACAGGCTGCAGTGTCCATCAGTCACTCAAACACATACTGCAGTGTCCATCAGATCCTCACACAGACTGCAGTGTCCATCAGACACACGCACAGGGTGCAGTGTCCATCAGATCCGCACACAGGCTGCAGTGTCCATCAGATCATCACACAGGCTGCAGTGACTGTCAGATCCACACAGGCTGCAGTTTCCATCAGATCCACACACAGGCTGCAGTGTCCATCAGATCCTCACACAGGCTGCAGTGTCCATCAGATCCTCATACAGGCTTCAGTGTCCATCAGATCCTCACACATGCTGCAGTGTCCATCAGATCCTCACACAGGCTGCAGTGTCCATCAG
This sequence comes from Isurus oxyrinchus, assembly GCA_026770705.1. Taxonomy (NCBI): domain Eukaryota; kingdom Metazoa; phylum Chordata; class Chondrichthyes; order Lamniformes; family Lamnidae; genus Isurus; species Isurus oxyrinchus. Next base: position 122,587 of record JANJGN010000315.1, read on the forward strand.
TCACTAAATACACACTGAAGTGTCCATCAGACCCTCACACAGTCTGCTACATCACATCCTCACACACAGACTGCAGTGTCCATCAGACACACACACTGGCTGCAGTGTCCATCAGATCCACACACAGGCTGCAGAATCCTTCAGATCCACACGTAGGCTGCATTGTCCATCAGATCCACACACAGGCTGCAGTGTCCATCAGATCCACGCACAGGCTGCAGTGTCCATCAGATCCACACACAGGCTGCAGTGTCCATCAGATCCTCACACAGACTGCAGTGTCCATCGCATCCGCACACAAAGGCTGCAGTGTCCATCAGATCCTCACACAGGCTGCAGTGTCCATCAGATCCACGCACAGGCTGCAGTGTCCATCAGGTCCTCAAACAGGCTGCAGTGTCCATCACATCCTCACATGCAGACTGCAGTGTCCATCAGACACTCTCACACAGACTGCCGTGTCCATCAGACTCTCACACACAGTCTGCAATGTCCATCAGATCCACAGGCAGGCTGCAGTGTCCATCAGACCCTCACACAGGCTGCAGTGTTCATCAGATCCTCACACAGGCTGCAGTGTCCGTCAGATCCTCACACAGGCTTCAGTGTCCATCAGATCCTCGCACAGGCTGCAGTGTCCATCTGATCCACACACAGGCAGCCATTTCCATCAGATCCACACACAGACTGCAGTGTCCATCAGACACTCACACACAGAATGCAGTCTCCATCAGACACTCACACACAGAATGCAGTCTCCATCAGATACTCACACATGCTGCAGTGTCCATCAGATCCTCACACAGGCTGCAGTGTCCATCAGTCACTCAAATACAGACTGAAGTGTCCATCAGACCCTCACACACTCTGCTACTTCACATCCTCACACACAGACTGCAGTGTCCATCAGACACTCATACACAGGCTGCAGTGTCCATCAGATTCTCACACAGGCTGCAGTGTCCATCAGATCCACACACAGGCTGCAGTGTCTATCAGATACACACACAGGCTGCAGTGTCCATCAGATCGACACACAGGCTGCAGTGTCCATCATATCCACACACAGACTGCAGTGTCCGTCAGATCCGCATACACAGGCTGCGGTGTCCATCAGATCCACACAGACAGACTGCAGTGTCCATTAGATCCACACACAGTCTGCAGTGTCCATCAGATCCACACGCAGGCTGCAGTGTCCATCAGATCTTCACACAGGCTGCAGTGTCCATCAGATCCACTCGCAGAGAATGCAGTGTCCATCAGTTCCACACACAGACTGCAGTGTCCATCAGATCCTCACACAGACTGCAGTGTCCATCAGACACACGCACAGGGTGCAGTGTCCATCAGATCCGCACACAGGCCTCAGTGTCCATCAGATCATCACACAGGCTGCAGTGACTGTCAGATCCACACAGGCTGCAGTTTCCATCAGATCCACACACAGGCTGCAGTGTCCATCAGATCCTCACACAGGCTGCAGTGTCCATCAGATCCTCATACAGGCTTCAGTGTCCATCAGATCCTCACACATGCTGCAGTGTCCATCAGATCCTCACACAGGCTGCAGTGTCCATCAGTCACTAAATACAGACTGAAGTGTCCATCAGACCCTCACACAGTCTGCTACATCACATCCTCACACACAGACTGCAGTGTCCATCTGACACTCATACACAGGCTGCAGTGTCCATCAGATCCTCACACAGGCTGCTGTGTCCATCAGATCCAGACACAGGCTGCAGTGTCTATCAGATACACACACAGGCTGCAGTGTCCATCAGATCCACACACAGGCTGCAGTGTCCATCAGATCCACAGACAGTCTGCAGTGTCCATCAGATCCTCACACAGGCTGCAGTGTCCAACAGATCCTCACACAGGCTGCAGTGTCCATCAGTCACTCAAACACATACTGCAGTGTCCATCAGACCCTCACACAGTCTGCCATGTACATCACATCCTCACACACAGACTGCAGTGTCCATCAGACACACACACTGGCTGCAGTGTCCATCAGATCCACACACAGGCTGCAGAATCCTTCAGATCCACACGTAGGCTGCATTGTCCATCAGATCCACACACAGGCTGCAGTGTCCATCAGATCCACGCACAGGCTGCAGTGTCCATCAGATCCACACACAGGCTGCAGTGTCCATCAGATCCTCACACAGACTGCAGTGTCCATCGCATCCGCACACAAAGGCTGCAGTGTCCATCAGACCCTCACACACTCTGCTACATCACATCCTCACACACAGACTGCAGTGTCCATCAGACACTCATACACAGGCTGCAGTGTCCATCAGATTCTCACACAGGCTGCAGTGTCCATCAGATCCACACACAGGCTGCAGTGTCTATCAGATACACACACAGGCTGCAGTGTCCACCAGATCCTCACACAGGCTGCAGTGTCCATCAGATCCTCACACAGGCTGCAGTGTCCTTCAGGTCCTCACACAGGCTGCAGTGTCCATCAGATCTGCACACAGGCTGCAGTGTCCATCAGATCCTCACACAGGCTGCAGTGTCCATCAGATCCTCACGCAGGCTACAGTGTCTGTCAGATTCACAGACAGTCTGCAGTGTCCATCAGATCGACACACAGGCTGCAGTGTCCATCATATCCACACACAGGCTGCAGTGTCCGTCAGATCCACATACACAGGCTGCGGTGTCCATCAGATCCACACAGACAGACTGCAGTGTCCATCAGATCCACACACAGTCTGCAGTGTCCATCAGATCCACACGCAGGCTGCAGTGTCCATCAGATCTTCACACAGGCTGCAGAGTCCATCAGATCCTCACACATGATGCAGTGTCCATCAGGTCCTCACACAGGCTGCAGTTTCCATCAGATCCTCAGACAGGCTGCAGTGTCCATCACATCCTCACATCCAGACTGCAGTGTCCATCAGACACTCACACACAGACTGCAGTGTCCATTACACACTCACACACGGACTGCAGTGTCCTTCAGATCCACACACAATCTGCAGTGTCCATCAGATCCACACACAGGCTGCAGTGTCCATCAGATCCACACACAGACTGCAGTGTCCATCAGATCCACACACAGGCTGCAGTGTCCATCAGATCCACACACAGACTGTAGTGTCCATCAGATCCACACAAAGGCTGCAGTGTCCATCAGGTGCTCAAACAGGCTGCAGTGTCCATCAGATCCTCACACAGGCAGCAGTGTCCATCAGATCATCACTCAGGCTGCAGTGACTGTCAGATCCACGCACAGGCTGCAGTTTCCATCAGATCCACACGCAGGTTGCAGTGTCCATCAGATCCTCACACAGTCTGCAGTGTCCATCAGATCCTCATACAGGCTTCAGTGTCCATCAGATCCTCACACATGCTGCAGTGTCCATCAGATCCTCACACAGGCTGCAGTGCCCATCAGTCACTCAAATACAGACTGAAGTGTCCATCAGACCCTCACACAGTCTGCTACATCACATCCTCACACACAGACTGCAGTGTCCATCAGACACTCATACACAGGCTGCAGTGTCCATCAGATCCTCACACAGGCTGCAGTGTCCATCAGATCCACACACAGGCTGCAGTGTCCATCAGATCCACACACAGTCTGCAGTGTCCATCAGATCCACACACAGGCTGCAGTGTCCATCAGATCCACACAGAGGCTGCAATGTCCATCAGATCCTAACACAGGCTGCAGTGTCCATCAGATCCTCACACAGGCTGCAGTGTCCATCAGATCCTCACACAGGCTGCAGTGTCCATCAGTCACTCAATCACATACTGCAGTGTCCATCAGACCCTCACACAGTCTGCCATGTACATCACATCCTCACACACAGACTGCAGTGTCCATCAGACACACACACTGGCTGCAGTGTCCATCAGATCCACACACAGGCTGCAGAATCCATCAGATCCACACGTAGGCTGCATTGTCCATCAGATCCACGCACAGGCTGCAGTGTCCATCAGATCCACACACAGGCTGCAGTGTCCATCAGATCCACACACAGGCTGCAGTGTCCATCAGATCCTCACACAGACTGCAGTGTCCATCGCATCCGCACACTAAGGCTGCAGTGTCCATCAGATCCTCACACAGGCTGCAGTTTCCATCAGATCCACGCACAGGCTGCAGTGTCCAACAGGTCCTCAAACATGCTGCAGTGTCCATCACATCCTCACATCCAGACTGCAGTGTCCATCAGACACTCACACACAGTCTGCAATGTCCATCAGATCCACAGGCAGGCTGCAGTGTCCATCAGACCCTCACACAGGCTGCAGTGTTCATCAATCCTCACACAGGCTGCAGTGTCCGTCAGATCCTCACACAGGCTGCAGTGTCCATCAGATCCTCACACAGGCTGCAGTGTCCATCAGATCCACACACAGGCAGCCGTTTCCATCAGATACACACACAGACTGCAGTGTCCATCAGACACTCACACACAGAATGCAGTGTCCATCAGACACTCACACAGAGAGTGCAGTGTCCATCAGACACACACACACAGGCTGCGGTGTCCATCAGATACTCACACAGTCTGCAGTGTCCTTCAGATGCTCCCACAGGCTGCCTTGTCCATGAAATCCACATGCACAAAGCAGTGTCCATCAGATCCACTCGCAGAGAATGCAGTGTCCATCAGTTCCACACACAGACTGCAGTGTCCATCAGATCCTCACACAGACTGCAGTGTCCATCAGACACACGCACAGGGTGCAGTGTCCATCAGATCCGCACACAGGCTGCAGTGTCCATCAGATCATCACACAGGCTGCAGTGACTGTCAGATCCACACAGGCTGCAGTTTCCATCAGATCCACACACAGGCTGCAGTGTCCATCAGATCCTCACACAGGCTGCAGTGTCCATCAGATCCTCATACAGGCTTCAGTGTCCATCAGATCCTCACACATGCTGCAGTGTCCATCAGATCCTCACACAGGCTGCAGTGTCCATCAGTCACTAAATACAGACTGAAGTGTCCATCAGACCCTCACACAGTCTGCTACATCACATCCTCACTCACAGACTGCAGTGTCCATCTGACACTCATACACAGGCTGCAGTGTCCATCAGATCCTCACACAGGCTGCTGTGTCCATCAGATCCAGACACAGGCTGCAGTGTCTATCAGATACACACACAGGCTGCAGTGTCCATCAGATCCACACACAGGCTGCAGTGTCCGTCAGATCCACAGACAGTCTGCAGTGTCCATCAGATCCTCACACAGGGTGCAGTGTCCATCAGATCCTCACACAGGCTGCAGTGTCCATCAGTCACTCAAACACATACTGCAGTGTCCATCAGACCCTCACACAGTCTGCCATGTACATCACATCCTCACACACAGACTGCAGTGTCCATCAGACACACACACTGGCTGCAGTGTCCATCAGATCCACACACAGGCTGCAGAATCCTTCAGATCCACACGTAGGCTGCGTTGTCCATCAGATCCACACACAGGCTGCAGTGTCCATCAGATCCACGCACAGGCTGCAGTGTCCATCAGATCCACACACAGGCTGCAGTGTCCATCAGATCCTCACACAGACTGCAGTGTCCATCGCATCCGCACACAAAGGCTGCAGTGTCCATCAGATCCTCACACAGGCTGCAGTGTCCATCAGCTCCACGCACAGGCTGCAGTGTCCATCAGGTCCTCAAACAGGCTGCAGTGTCCATCACATCCTCACATCCAGACTGCAGTGTCCATCAGACACTCTCACACAGACTGCCGTGTCCATCAGACTCTCACACACAGTCTGCAATGTCCATCAGATCCACAGGCAGGCTGCAGTGTCCATCAGACCCTCACACAGGCTGCAGTGTTCATCAGATCCTCACACAGGCTGCAGTGTCCGTCAGATCCTCACACAGGCTTCAGTGTCCATCAGATCCTCACATAGGCTGCAGTGTCCATCAGATCCACACACAGGCAGCCATTTCCATCAGATCCACACACAGACTGCAGTGTCCATCAGACACTCACACACAGAATGCAGTCTCCATCAGACACTCACACACAGAGTGCAGTGTCCATCAGACACACACACACAGGCTCCAGTGTCCATCAGATACTCACACATGCTGCAGTGTCCATCAGATCCTCACACAGGCTGCAGTGTCCATCAGTCACTCAAATACAGACTGAAGTGTCCATCAGACCCTCACACACTCTGCTACATCACATCCTCACACACAGACTGCAGTGTCCATCAGAGACTCATACACAGGCTGCAGTGTCCATCAGATTCTCACACAGGCTGCAGTGTCCATCAGATCCACACACAGGCTGCAGTGTCTATCAGATACACACACAGGCTGCAGTGTCCATCAGATCCTCACACAGGCTGCAGTGTCCATCAGATCCTCACACAGGCTGCAGTGTCCATCAGATCCTGACACAGGCTGCAGTGTCCTTCAGGTCCTCACACAGGCTGCAGTGTCCATCAGATCTGCACACAGGCTGCAGTGTCCATCAGATCCTCGCACAGGCTGCAGTGTCCATCAGATCCTCACGCAGGCTACAGTGTCTGTCAGATTCACAGACAGTCTGCAGTGTCCATCAGATCGACACACAGGCAGCAGTGTCCATCATATCCACACACAGGCTGCAGTGTCCGTCAGATCCACATACACAGGCTGCGGTGTCCATCAGATCCACACAGACAGACTGCAGTGTCCATCAGATCCACACACAGTCTGCAGTGTCCATCAGATCCACACGCAGGCTGCAGTGTCCATCAGATCTTCACACAGGCTGCAGTGTCCATCAGATCCTCACACATGGTGCAGTGTCCATCAGGTCCTCACACAGGCTGCAGTTTCCATCAGATCCTCAGACAGGCTGCAGTGTCCATCACATCCTCACACACAGACTGCAGGGTCCATCAGACACTCACTCACAGACTGCAGTGTCCATCAGACATTCACACAAAGACTGCAGTGTCCATCAGATCCACACACAGGCTACAGTGTCCAACAGATCAGCACACAGACTGCAGTGTCCATCATATCCACACACAGGCTGCAGTGTCCATCAGATCCACACACACAGACTGCAGTGTGCATCAGATCCACACACACAGACTGCAGTGTCCATCAGATCCACACACAGGCTGCAGTGTCCATCAGATTCACACGCAGGGTGCAGTGTCCATCAGATCATCACACAGGCTGCAGTGTCCATCAGATCCTCGCACAGGCTGCAGTGTCCATCAGGACCTCACACAGGCTGTAGTTTCCATCAGGTCCTCACACAGGCTGCAGTGTCCATCACATCCTCACACACATACTGCAGGGTCCATCAGACACTCACACACAGGCTGCAGTGTCCATCAGATCCTCACACAGGCTGCAGTGTCCATCAGATCCACACACAGGCCGCAGTGTCCATCAGATTCACACGCAGGGTGCAGTGTCCATCAGATCATCACACAGGCTGCAGTGTCCATCAGATCCTCACACAGGCTGCAGTGTCCATCAGGACCTCACACAGGCTGTAGTTTCCATCAGGTCCTCACACAGGCTGCAGTGTCCATCACATCCTGACACACATTCTGCAGGGTCCATCAGACACTCACATACAGGCTGCAGTGTCCATCAGATCCTCACACAGGCTGCAGTGTCCATCAGATCCTCACACAGGCTGCAGTTTCCATCAGGTCCTCACACAGGCTGCAGTGTCCATCACAACCTCACACACAGACTGCAGTGTCCATCAGACACTCACAAACAGACTGCAGGGTCCATCAGACACTCACACACAGGCTGCAGTGTCCATCAAATCCACACACAGGCTGCATTGTCTATCTGATCATCACACAGGCTGCAATGTCCATCAGATCCACACACAGGCTGCAGTGTCCATCAGATCCACACACAGGCTGCAGTGTCCATCAGTCACTCAAACGCAGACTGCAGGGTCCATCAGACACTCTCTCACAGACTGCAGTGTCCATCAGACCTTCACACAAAGACTGCAGTGTCCATCAGATCCTCACACATGGTGCAGTGTCCATCAGGTCCTCACACAGGCTGCAGTTTCCATCAGATCCTCACACAGGCTGCAGTGTCCATCACATCCTCACACACAGACTGCAGGGTCCATCAGACACTCACTCACAGACTGCAGTGTCCATCAGACATTCACACAAAGACTGCAGTGTCCATCAGATACACACACAGGCTACAGTGTCCAACAGATCAGCACACAGACTGCAGTGTCCATCATATCCACACACAGGCTGCAGTGTCCATCAGATCCACACACACAGACTGCAGTGTGCATCAGATCCACACACACAGACTGCAGTGTCCATCAGATCCACACACAGGCTGCAGTGTCCATCAGATTCACACGCAGGATGCAGTGTCCATCAGATCATCACACAGGCTGCAGTGTCCATCAGATCCTCACACAGGCTGCAGTGTCCATCAGGACCTCACACAGGCTGTAGTTTCCATCAGGTCCTCACACAGGCTGCAGTGTCCATCACATCCTCACACACATACTGTAGGGTCCATCAGACAGTCACACACAGGCTGCAGTGTCCATCAGATCCTCACACAGGCTGCAGTGTCCATCAGATCCACACACAGGCTGCAGTGTCCATCAGATTCACACGCAGGGTGCAGTGTCCATCAGATCATCACACAGGCTGCAGTGTCCATCAGATCCTCACACAGGCTGCAGTGTCCATCAGGACCTCACACAGGCTGTAGTTTCCATCAGGTCCTCACACAGGCTGCAGTGTCCATCACATCCTCACACACATACTGCAGGGTCCATCAGACACTCACACACAGGCTGCAGTGTCCATCAGATCCTCACACAGGCTGCAGTGTCCATCAGATCCTCACACAGGCTGCAGTTTCCATCTGGTCCTCACACAGGCTGCAGTGTCCATCACATCCTCACACACAGACTGCAGTGTCCATCAGACACTCACACACAGACTGCAGGGTCCATCAGAAACTCACACACAGGCTGCAGTGTCCATCAAATCCACACACAGGCTGCATTGTCCATCAGATCATCACACAGGCTGCAATGTCCATCAGATCCACACACAGGCTGCAGTGTCCATCACATCCACACACAGGCTGCAATGTCCATCAGATCCACACACAGGCTGCAGTGTCCATCAGATCCACACGCAGGCTGCAGTGTCCATCAGATCCTCCCACAGGCTGCAGTGTCCATCAGATCCACACCCAGGCTGCAGTGTCCATCAGATCCTCACACAGGCTGCAGTGTCCATCAGATCCTCACACAGGCTGCAGTGTCCATCAGTCACTCAAACACAGACTGCAGTGTCCATCAGACCCTCACACTGTCTGCCATGTACATCACATTCTCACACACAGATTGCAGTGTCCATCAGACACTCACACACAGGCTGCAGTGTCCATCAGATCCACACACAGGCTGCAGTGTCCATCAGATCCACACACAGGCTGCAGTGTCCATCAGATCCTCACACAGGCTGCAGTGTCCTTCAGATCCACACATAGACTACAGTGTCCGTCAGATCCACACACAGACTGCAGTGTCCATCAGATTCACACACAGGCTGCAGTGTCCATCAGATCCTCTCACAGGTTGCAGTGTCCATCAGGACCTCACACAGGCTCTAGTTTCCATCAGGTCCTCACACAGGCTGCAGTGTCCATCAGATCCTCACACAGGCTGCAGTGTCCTTCAGGTCCTCACACAGACTGCAGTGTCCATCAGACCCTCAAACAGTCTGCCATGTACATCACATCCTCACACACAGATTGCACTGTCCATCAGACACTCACACACAGGCTGCAATGTCCATCACATCCTCACGCAGGCTGCAGTGTCCATCAGATCCTCAAGCAGGCTGCAGTGTCTGTCAGATTCACACACAGGCTGCAGTGTCCATCAGATCCACACACAGGCTGCAGTGTCCATCATATCCACACGCAGGCTGCAGTGTCCATCAGATCATCACACAGGCTGCAGTGTCCATCAGATCCTCACATAGGCTGCAGTGTCCATCAGATCATCACACAGGCTGCAGTGTCCGTCAGATCCGCACAAAGGCTGCTGTTTCAATCAGATCCACACGCAGGGTGCAGTGTCCATCAGATCATCACACAGGCTGCAGTGTCCATCAGATCCTCACATAGGCTGCAGTGTCCATCAGATCCTCACACAGGCTGCAGTGTCCATCAGATCCTCACACAGGCTGCAGTGTCCATCAGATCCTCACACATGCTGCAATGTCCATCAGATCCTCACACAGGTTGCAGTGTCAATCAGATCTACACACAGGCTGCAGTGTCCATCAGATCCTCACACAGGCTACAGTGTCCATCAGATCCTCAGACAGGCTGCAGTGTCCATCAGTCACTCAAACACAGACTGCAGTGTCCATCAGACATTCACACAAAGACTGCAGTGTCCATCAGATCCACCTGCAGGCTACAGTGTCCATCAGATCAGCACACAGACTGCAGTGTCCATCATATCCACACTCAGGCTGCAGTATCCATCAGATCCACACACACAGACTGCAGTGTGCATCAGATCCACACACACAGACTGCAGTGTCCATCAGATCCACACACAGGCTGCAGTGTCCATCAGATCCACACGCAGGGTGCAGTGTCCATCAGATCATCACACAGGCTGCAGTGTCCATCAGATCCTCACACAGGCTGCAGTGTCCATCAGGACCTCACACAGGCTGTAGTTTCCATCAGGTCCTCACACAGGCTGCAGTGTCCATCACATCCTCACACACATACTGCAGGGTCCATCTGACACTCACTCAGAGGCTGCAGTGTCCATCAGATCCTCACACAGGCTGCACTGTCCATCAGATCCTCACACAGGCTGCAGTTTCCATCAGGTCCTCACTCAGGCTGCAGTGTCCATCACAACCTCACACATAGACTGTAGCGTCCGTCAGACACTCACACACAGACTGCAGTGTACGTCAGACACTCACTCACAGACTGCAAGGTCCGTCAGATCCTCACACACAGGCTGCAGTGTCCATCAGATCCACACACAGGCTGCATTGTCCATCAGATCATCACAAAGGCTGCAATGTCCATCAGATCCACACACAGGCTGCAGTGTCCATCAGATCCACACACAGGCTGCAATGTCCATCAGATCCACACACAGGCTGCAGTGTCCATCAGATCCACACGCAGGCTGCAGTGTCCATCAGATCCTCACACAGGCTGCAGTGTCCAACAGATCCACACCCAGGCTGCAGTGTCCATCAGATCCTCACACAGGCTGCAGTGTCCATCAGATCCTCACACAGGCTGCAGTGTCCATCAGTCACTCAAACACAGACTGCAGTGTCCATCAGACCCTCACACAGTCTGACATGTACATCACATCCTCACACACAGTTTGCAGTGTACATCAGACACTCACACACAGGCTGCAGTGTCCATCAGATCCACACACAGGCTGCAGTGTCCGTCAGATCCACACATAGACTGCAGTGTCCGTCAGATCCACACACAGACTGCAGTGTCCATCAGATCCTCACACAGGCTGCAGTGTCCATCAGATCCTCACACAGACTGCATTGTCCATCACATCCTCACACACAGACTGCATTGTCCATCAGACACTCACACACAGACTGCAGTGTCCATCAGACACTCACACACAGACAGCAGTTTCCGTTAGACACTCACGCACAGATTGTAGTGTCCATCAGACACTCACACACATGCTGCAATGTCCATCAGATCCTCACACAGGCTGCAGTGTCCATCAGATCCTCACGCAGGCTGCAGTGTCTGTCAGATTCACACATAGGCTGCAGTGTCCATCAGATCCACACACAGGCTGCAGTATCCATCAGATCATCACACAGGCTGCAGTGTCCATCAGACCCTCACACAGTCTTCTATTTACATCACATCCTCACACACAGACTGCAGTGTCCATCAGACACTCATACACAGGCTGCAGTGTCCATCAGGTCCACACACAGGCTGCAGCGTCCGTCAGATCCACTCACACTGGCTGCAGTGTCCATCAGATCCACGCATAGGCTGCAGTGTCCATCAGATCCACACACAGGCTGCAGTGTCCATCAGATCCTCACACAGGCTGCAGTGTCCATCAGTCACTCAAACACAAACTGCAGTGTCCATCTGACCCTCACACAGTCTGCCATGTACATCACATCCTCACACACAGACTGCAGTGTCCATCAGACACTCACACACAGGCTGCAGTGTCCATCAGATCCACACACAGGCTGCAGTGTCCATCAGATCCACACACAGGCTGCAGTGTCCATCAGATCCTCACACAGGCTGCAGTGTCCATCAGATCCACACACAGACTGCAGTGTCCATCAGATCCACACACAGACTGCAGTTTCCATCAGATTCACACACAGACTGCAGTGTCCATCTGATCCTCACACAAACTGCAGTGTCCATCGCATCCGCACACAAAGGCTGCAGTTTCCATCAGATCCTCACACAGGCTGCAGTTTCCATCAGATCCTCACACAGGCTGCAGTGTCCATCAGATCCTCACACACAGACTGCAGTGTCCATCAGACACTCACACACAGACAGCAGTGTCCATCAGACACCCACACTCAGACTGCAGTGTCCATCAGACACTCACACAGATTTCCGTGTCCATCAGACACTCACACACAGGCTGCAGTGTCAATCAGATCCTCACACAGACTGCAGTGTCCATCACATCCTCACACACAGACTGCATTGTCCATCAGACACTCACACACAGACTGCAGTGTCCATCAGACACTCACACACAGACAGCAGTGTCCATCAGATCCACACACAGGCTGCCGTGTCCATCAGATCCTCACACAGGCTGTAGTGTTCGTCAGATCCACACACAGACTGGAGTGTCCATCAGATTCACACACAGACTGCAGTGTCCATGAGATCCTCACACAATCTGCAGTGTCCATCGCATCAGCACACAAAGGCTGCAGTTTCCATCAGAACCTCACACAGGCTGCAGTGTCCATCAGATCCTCACACTGGCTGCAGTGTCCATCAGATCCTCACACACAGACTGCATTATCCATCAGACACTCACACACAGGCTGCAGTATCCATCAGATCCTCACACAGGCTGCAGAATCCATCAGATCCACACACAGACTGCAGTGTCCATCAGATCCACACACAGACTGCAGTGACCATCAGATCCTCACACAGGCTGCAGTGTCCAGCAGATCCTCACACATACTGCAGTGACCATCAGATCCTCACACAGGCTGCAGTTTCCATCAGGTCCTCACACAGGCTGCAGTGTCCATCAGATACACACCCAGGCTGCAGTGACCATCAGATCCTCACACAGGCTGCAGTGTCCAGCAGATCCTCATACAGGCTGCAGTGTCCATCAGATCCTCACACAGGCTGCAGTGTCCATCAGTCACTCAAACACAAACTGCAGTGTCCATCTGACCCTCACACAGTCTGCCATGTACATCACATCCTCACACACAGACTGCAGTGTCCATCAGACACTCACACACAGGCTGCAGTGTCCATCAGATCCACACACAGACTGCAGTGTCCATCAGATCCACACACAGGCTGCAGTGTCTATCAGATCCTCACACAGGCTGCAGTGTCCGTCAGATCCACACACATACTGCAGTGTCCATCAGATTCACACACAGGCTGCAGTTTCCATCAGATCCACACACACAGACTGCAGTGTCCGTCAGATCCACACACAGACTTCTGTGTCCATCAGATTCACACACAGACTGCAGTGTCCATCTGATCCTCACACAAACTGCAGTGTCCATCGCATGCGCACACAAAGGCTGCAGTTTCCATCAGATCCTCACACAGGCTGCAGTGTCCATCAGGTCCTTACACAGACTGCAGTGTCCATCACATCCTCACACACAGACTGCATTGTCCATCAGACACTCACACACAGACTGCAGTGTCCAGCAGACACTCACACACAGACAGCAGTTTCCGTTAGACACTCAGGCACAGATTGTAGTGTCCATCAGACACTCACACACATGCTGCAATGTCCATCAGATCCTCACACAGGCTGCAGTGTCCATCAGATCCTCACGCAGGCTGCAGTGTATGTCAGATTCACACATAGGCTGCAGTGTCCATCAGATCCACACACAGGCTGCAGTATCCATCAGATCATCACACAGGCTGCAGTGTCCATCAGACTCTCACACAGTCTTCTATTTACATCACATCCTCACACACAGACTGCAGTGTCCATCAGACACTCATACACAGGCTGCAGTGTCCATCAGGTCCACACACAGGCTGCAGCGTCCGTCAGATCCACTCACACTGGCTGCAGTGTCCATCAGATCCACGCACAGGCTGCAGTGTCCATCAGATCCACACACAGGCTGCAGTGTCCATCAGATCCTCACACAGGCTGCAGTGTCCATCAGTCACTCAGGCACAAACTGCAGTGTCCATCTGACCCTCACACAGTCTGCCATGTACATCACATCCTCACACACAGACTGCAGTGTCCATCAGACACTCACACACAGGCTGCAGTGTCCATCAGATCCACACACAGGCTGCAGTGTCCATCAGATCCACACACAGGCTGCAGTGTCCATCAGATCCTCACACAGGCTGCAGTGTCCATCAGATCCACACACAGACTGCAGTGTCCATCAGATCCACACACAGACTGCAGTTTCCATCAGATTCACACACAGACTGCAGTGTCCATCTGATCCTCACACAAACTGCAGTGTCCATCGCATCCGCACACAAAGGCTGCAGTTTCCATCAGATCCTCACACAGGCTGCAGTTTCCATCAGATCCTCACACAGGCTGCAGTGTCCATCAGATCCTCACACACAGACTGCAGTGTCCATCAGACACTCACACACAGACAGCAGTGTCCATCAGACACCCACACTCAGACTGCAGTGTCCATCAGACACTCACACACAGATTTCCGTGTCCATCAGACACTCACACACAGGCTGCAGTGTCAATCAGATCCTCACACAGACTGCAGTGTCCATCACATCCTCACACACAGACTGCATTGTCCATCAGACACTCACACACAGACTGCAGTGTCCATCAGACACTCACACACAGACAGCAGTGTCCATCAGATCCACACACAGGCTGCCGTGTCCATCAGATCCTCACACAGGCTGTAGTGTTCGTCAGATCCACACACAGACTGGAGTGTCCATCAGATTCACACACAGACTGCAGTGTCCATGAGATCCTCACACAATCTGCAGTGTCCATCGCATCAGCACACAAAGGCTGCAGTTTCCATCAGAACCTCACACAGGCTGCAGTGTCCATCAGATCCTCACACTGGCTGCAGTGTCCATCAGATCCTCACACACAGACTGCATTATCCATCAGACACTCACACACAGGCTGCAGTATCCATCAGATCCTCACACAGGCTGCAGAATCCATCAGATCCACACACAGACTGCAGTGTCCATCAGATCCACACACAGACTGCAGTGACCATCAGATCCTCACACAGGCTGCAGTGTCCAGCAGATCCTCACACATACTGCAGTGACCATCAGATCCTCACACAGGCTGCAGTTTCCATCAGGTCCTCAAACAGGCTGCAGTGTCCATCAGATACACACCCAGGCTGCAGTGACCATCAGATCCTCACACAGGCTGCAGTGTCCAGCAGATCCTCATACAGGCTGCAGTGTCCATCAGATCCTCACACAGGCTGCAGTGTCCATCAGTCACTCAAACATAAACTGCAGTGTCCATCTGACCCTCACACAGTCTGCCATGTACATCACATCCTCACACACAGACTGCAGTGTCCATCAGACACTCACACACAGGCTGCAGTGTCCATCAGATCCACACACAGACTGCAGTGTCCATCAGATCCACACACAGGCTGCAGTGTCTATCAGATCCTCACACAGGCTGCAGTGTCCGTCAGATCCACACACAGACTGCAGTGTCCATCAGATTCACACACAGGCTGCAGTTTCCATCAGATCCACACACACAGACTGCAGTGTCCGTCAGATCCACACACAGACTTCAGTGTCCATCAGATTCACACACAGACTGCAGTGTCCATCTGATCCTCACACAAACTGCAGTGTCCATCGCATGCGCACACAAAGGCTGCAGTTTCCATCAGATCCTCACACAGGCTGCAGTGTCCATCAGGTCCTCACACAGACTGCAGTGTCCATCACATCCTCACACACAGACTGCATTGTCCATCAGACACTCACACACAGACTGCAGTGTCCATCAGACACTCACACACAGACAGCAGTGTCCATCAGACACCCACACTCAGACTGCAGTGTCCATCAGACATTCACACACAGATTTCCGTGTCCATCAGACACTCACACACAGGCTGCAGTGTCAATCAGATCCTCATACAGGCTACAGTGTCCTTCAAATCCTCAAACAGGCTGCAGTGTCCATCAGATCCTCACACAGGCTGCAGTGTCCATCAGGACCTCACACAGGCTGTAGTTTCCATCAGGTCCTCACACAGGCTGCAGTGTCCATCACATCCTCACACACATACTGCAGGGTCCATCAGACACTCACACACAGGCTGCAGTGTCCATCAGATCCTCACAGAGGCTGCAGTGTCCATCAGATCCTCACACAGGCTGCAGTGTCCATCAGGTCCTCACACAGGCTGCAGTTTCCATCAGGTCCTCACACAGGCTGCAGTGTCCATCACATCCTAACACACAGATTGTAGCGTCCATCAGACACTCACACACAGACTGTAGTGTCCATCAGACACTCACACACAGACTGCAGGATCCATCAGACACTCACTCACAGGCTGCAGTGTCCATCAGATCCACACACAGGCTGCAGAGTCCATCACATCCACACACAGGCTGCAATGTCCATCAGATCCACACACAGGCTGCAGTGTCCATCAGATCCACACGCAGGCTGCAATGTCCATCAGATCCTCACACAGGCTGCAATGTCCATCAGATCCACACCCAGGCTGCAGTGTCCATCAGATACTCACACAGGCTGCAGTGTCCATCAGATCCTCACACAGGCTGCAGTGTCCATCAGTCACTCAAACACAGACTGCAGTGTCCATCAGACCCTCACACAGTCTGCCATGTACATCACATCCTCACACACAGATTGCAGTGTCCATCAGACACTCACACACTGGCTGCAGTGTCCATCAGATCCACACACAGGCTGCAGTGTCCATCAGATCCACACACAGGCTGCCGTGTCCATCAGATCCTCACACAGGCTGCAGTGTCCGTCAGATCCACACACAGACTGGAGTGTCCATCAGATTCACACACAGACTGCAGTGTCCATGAGATCCTCACACAATCTGCAGTGTCCATCGCATCCGCACACAAAAGCTGCAGTTTCCATCAGAACCTCACACAGGCTGCAGTGTCCATCAGATCCTCACACAGGCTGCACTGTCCATCGGATCCTCACACACAGACTGCATTATCCATCAGACACTCACACACAGGCTGCAGTATCCATCAGATCCTCACACAGACTGCAGTGTCCATCAGGACCTCACACAGGCTGCAGTTTCCATCAGGTCCTCACACAGGCTGCAGTGTCCATCACATCCTCACACACAGACTGTAGCGTCCATCAGACACTCACACACAGACTGCAGTGTCCATCAGACACTCACACACAGACTGCAGGATCCATCAGACACTCACACACAGGCTCCAGTGTCCATCAGATCCACACACAGGCTGCGTTGTCCATCAGATCATCACACAGGCTGCAGTGTCCATCAGATCCACACACAGGCTGCAGTGTTCATCAAATCCACACACAGGCTGCAGTGTCCATCAGATCATCACACAGGCTGCAGTGTCCATCAGATCATCACATAGGATGCAGTGTCCATCAGATCATCACACAGGCTGCAGTGTCCATCAGATCCTCACATAGGCTGCAGTGTCCATCAGATCCTCACACAGGCTGCAGTGTCCATCAGATCCTCACACAGGCTGCAGTGTCCATCAGATCCTCACACATGCTGCAGTGTCCATCAGATCCTTACGCAGGCTGCAGTGTCCATCAGTCACTCAAATACAGACTGAAGTGTCCATCTGACCCTCACACAGTCTGCTATGTACGTCACATCCTCACACACAGACTGCAGTGTCCATCAGACACTCATACACAGGCTGCAGTGTCTATCAGATCCACACACAGGCTGCAGTGTCCGTCAGATCCACTCACAGTCTGCAGTGTCCATCAGATCCACACACAGGCTGCAGTGTCCATCAGATCCACACACAGGCTGCAATGTCCATCAGATCCTCACACAGGCTGCAGTGTCCATCAGATCCTCACACAGGCTGCAGTGTCCATGAGATCCTCACACAGGCTGCAGTGTCCATCAGATCCACACACAGGCTGCAGTGTCCATCAGATCCACACACAGGCTGCAGTGTCCATCAGATCCTCACGTAGGCTGCAGTGCCCATCAGATCCTCACGTAGGCTGCAGTGCCCATCAGATCCTCACACAGGCTGCAGTGTCCATCTGATCCACACAGAGACTGCAGTGTGCATCAGATTCTCACACATGCTGCAGTGTCCATCAGATCCACACACAGGCTGCAGTGTCCATCAGATCCACACACAGGCTGCAGTGTCCATCAGATCCACACACAGGCTGCAGTGTCCATCAGATCCACACACAGGCTGCAGTGTCCATCAGATCCATGCACAGACTGCAGTGTGCATCAGATTCTCACACAGGCTGCAGTGTCCATCAGATCCACACACAGGCTGCAGTGTCCATCTGATCCTCACACAAACTGCAGTGTCCATCGCACGCGCACACAAAGGCTGCAGTTTCCATCAGATCCTCACACAGGCTGCAGTGTCCATCAGGTCCTCACACAGACTGCAGTGTCCATCACATCCTCACACACAGACTGCATTGTCCATCAGACACTCACACACAGACAGCAGTGTCCATCAGACACTCACACACAGACAGCAGTGTCCATCAGACACCCACACTCAGACTGCAGTGTCCATCAGACACTCACACACAGATTTCCGTGTCCATCAGACACTCACACACAGGCTGCAGTGTCAATCAGATCCTCACACAGGCTACAGTGTCCTTCAAATCCTCAAACAGGCTGCAGTGTCCATCAGATCCTCACACAGGCTGCAGTGTCCATCAGGACCTCACACAGGCTGTAGTTTCCATCAGGTCCTCACACAGGCTGCAGTGTCCATCACATCCTCACACACATACTGCAGGGTCCATCAGACACTCACACACAGGTTGCAGTGTCCATCAGATCCTCACAGAGGCTGCAGTGTCCATCAGATCCTCACACAGGCTGCAGTGTCCATCAGGACCTCACACAGGCTGCAGTTTCCATCAGGTCCTCACACAGGCTGCACTGTCCATCACATCCTAACACACAGATTGTAGCGTCCATCAGACACTCACACACAGACTGTAGTGTCCATCAGACACTCACACACAGACTGCAGGATCCATCAGACACTCACTCACAGGCTGCAGTGTCCATCAGATCCACACACAGGCTGCAGAGTCCATCACATCCACACACAGGCTGCAATGTCCATCAGATCCACACACAGGCTGCAGTGTCCATCAGATCCACACGCAGGCTGCAATGTCCATCAGATCCTCACACAGGCTGCAATGTCCATCAGATCCACACCCAGGCTGCAGTGTCCATCAGATACTCACACAGGCTGCAATGTCCATCAGATCCACACACAGGCTGCAGTGTCCATCAGATCCACACGCAGGCTGCAATGTCCATCAGATCCTCACACAGGCTGCAATGTCCATCAGATCCACACCCAGGCTGCAGTGTCCATCAGATACTCACACAGGCTGCAGTGTCCATCAGATCCTCACACAGGCTGCAGTGTCCATCAGTCACTCAAACACAGACTGCAGTGTCCATCAGACCCTCACACAGTCTGCCATGTACATCACATCCTCACACACAGATTGCAGTGTCCATCAGACACTCACACACTGGCTGCAGTGTCCATCAGATCCACACACAGGCTGCAGTGTCCATCAGATCCACACACAGGCTGCCGTGTCCATCAGATCCTCACACAGGCTGCAGTGTCCGTCAGATCCACACACAGACTGGAGTGTCCATCAGATTCACACACAGACTGCAGTGTCCATGAGATCCTCACACAATCTGCAGTGTCCATCGCATCCGCACACAAAAGCTGCAGTTTCCATCAGAACCTCACACAGGCTGCAGTGTCCATCAGATCCTCACACAGGCTGCACTGTCCATCGGATCCTCACACACAGACTGCATTATCCATCAGACACTCACACACAGGCTGCAGTATCCATCAGATCCTCACACAGACTGCAGTGTCCATCAGGACCTCACACAGGCTGCAGTTTCCATCAGGTCCTCACACAGGCTGCAGTGTCCATCACATCCTCACACACAGACTGTAGCGTCCATCAGACACTCACACACAGACTGCAGTGTCCATCAGACACTCACACACAGACTGCAGGATCCATCAGACACTCACACACAGGCTCCAGTGTCCATCAGATCCACACACAGGCTGCGTTGTCCATCAGATCATCACACAGGCTGCAGTGTCCATCAGATCCACACACAGGCTGCAGTGTTCATCAAATCCACACACAGGCTGCAGTGTCCATCAGATCATCACACAGGCTGCAGTGTCCATCAGATCATCACATAGGATGCAGTGTCCATCAGATCATCACACAGGCTGCAGTGTCCATCAGATCCTCACATAGGCTGCAGTGTCCATCAGATCCTCACACAGGCTGCAGTGTCCATCAGATCCTCACACAGGCTGCAGTGTCCATCAGATCCTCACACATGCTGCAGTGTCCATCAGATCCTTACGCAGGCTGCAGTGTCCATCAGTCACTCAAATACAGACTGAAGTGTCCATCTGACCCTCACACAGTCTGCTATGTACGTCACATCCTCACACACAGACTGCAGTGTCCATCAGACACTCATACACAGGCTGCAGTGTCTATCAGATCCACACACAGGCTGCAGTGTCCGTCAGATCCACTCACAGTCTGCAGTGTCCATCAGATCCACACACAGGCTGCAGTGTCCATCAGATCCACACACAGGCTGCAATGTCCATCAGATCCTCACACAGGCTGCAGTGTCCATCAGATCCTCACACAGGCTGCAGTGTCCATGAGATCCTCACACAGGCTGCAGTGTCCATCAGATCCACACACAGGCTGCAGTGTCCATCAGATCCACACACAGGCTGCAGTGTCCATCAGATCCTCACGTAGGCTGCAGTGCCCATCAGATCCTCACGTAGGCTGCAGTGCCCATCAGATCCTCACACAGGCTGCAGTGTCCATCTGATCCACACAGAGACTGCAGTGTGCATCAGATTCTCACACATGCTGCAGTGTCCATCAGATCCACACACAGGCTGCAGTGTCCATCAGATCCACACACAGGCTGCAGTGTCCATCAGATCCACACACAGGCTGCAGTGTCCATCAGATCCACACACAGGCTGCAGTGTCCATCAGATCCATGCACAGACTGCAGTGTGCATCAGATTCTCACACAGGCTGCAGTGTCCATCAGATCCACACACAGGCTGCAGTGTCCATCTGATCCTCACACAAACTGCAGTGTCCATCGCACGCGCACACAAAGGCTGCAGTTTCCATCAGATCCTCACACAGGCTGCAGTGTCCATCAGGTCCTCACACAGACTGCAGTGTCCATCACATCCTCACACACAGACTGCATTGTCCATCAGACACTCACACACAGACAGCAGTGTCCATCAGACACTCACACACAGACAGCAGTGTCCATCAGACACCCACACTCAGACTGCAGTGTCCATCAGACACTCACACACAGATTTCCGTGTCCATCAGACACTCACACACAGGCTGCAGTGTCAATCAGATCCTCACACAGGCTACAGTGTCCTTCAAATCCTCAAACAGGCTGCAGTGTCCATCAGATCCTCACACAGGCTGCAGTGTCCATCAGGACCTCACACAGGCTGTAGTTTCCATCAGGTCCTCACACAGGCTGCAGTGTCCATCACATCCTCACACACATACTGCAGGGTCCATCAGACACTCACACACAGGTTGCAGTGTCCATCAGATCCTCACAGAGGCTGCAGTGTCCATCAGATCCTCACACAGGCTGCAGTGTCCATCAGGACCTCACACAGGCTGCAGTTTCCATCAGGTCCTCACACAGGCTGCACTGTCCATCACATCCTAACACACAGATTGTAGCGTCCATCAGACACTCACACACAGACTGTAGTGTCCATCAGACACTCACACACAGACTGCAGGATCCATCAGACACTCACTCACAGGCTGCAGTGTCCATCAGATCCACACACAGGCTGCAGAGTCCATCACATCCACACACAGGCTGCAATGTCCATCAGATCCACACACAGGCTGCAGTGTCCATCAGATCCACACGCAGGCTGCAATGTCCATCAGATCCTCACACAGGCTGCAATGTCCATCAGATCCACACCCAGGCTGCAGTGTCCATCAGATACTCACACAGGCTGCAGTGTCCATCAGATCCTCACACAGGCTGCAGTGTCCATCAGTCGCTCAAACACAGACTGCAGTGTCCATCAGACCCTCACACAGTCTGCCATGTACATCACATCCTCACACACAGATTGCAGTGTCCATCAGACACTCACACACTGGCTGCAGTGTCCATCAGATCCACACACAGGCTGCCATGTCCATCAGATCCTCACACAGGCTGCAGTGTCCGTCAGATCCACACACAGACTGGAGTGTCCATCAGATTCACACACAGACTGCTGTGTCCATGAGATCCTCACACAATCTGCAGTGTCCATCGCATCCGCACACAAAGGCTGCAGTTTCCATCAGAACCTCACACAGGCTGCAGTGTCCATCAGATCCTCACACAGGCTGCAGTGTCCATCAGATCCTCACACACAGACTGCATTATCCATCAGACAGTCACACACAGGCTGCAGTATCCATCAGATCCTCACACAGACTGCAGTGTCCATCAGGACCTCACACAGGCTGCAGTTTCCATCAGGTCCTCACACAGGCTGCAGTGTCCATCACATCCTCACACACAGACTGTAGCGTCCATCAGACACTCACACACAGACTGCAGTGTCCATCAGACACTCACACACAGACTGCAGGATCCATCAGACACTGACACACAGGCTGCAGTGTCCATCAGATCCACACACAGGCTGCATTGTCCATCAGATCATCACACAGGCTGCAGTGTCCATCAGGTCCACACACAGGCTGCAGTGTTCATCATATCCACACACAGGCTGCAGTGTCCATCAGATCATCACACAGGCTGCAGTGTCCATCAGATCATCACACAGGCTGCAGTGTCCATCAGATCCTCACATAGGCTGCAGTGTCCATCAGATCCTCACACAGGCTGCAGTGTCCATCAGATCCTCACACAGGCTGCAGTGTCCATCAGATCCTCACACATGCTGCAGTGTCCATCAGATCCTTACGCAGGCTGCAGTGTCCATCAGTCACTCAAATACAGACTGAAGTGTCCATCTGACCCTCACACAGTCTGCTATGTACGTCACATCCTCACACACAGACTGCAGTGTCCATCAGACACTCATACACAGGCTGCAGTGTCTATCAGATCCACTCACAGGCTGCAGTGTCCGTCAGATCCACTCACAGTCTGCAGTGTCCATCAGATCCACACACAGGCTGCAGTGTCCATCAGATCCACACACAGGCTGCAATGTCCATCAGATCCTCACACGGGCTGCAGTGTCCATCAGATCCTCACACAGGCTGCAGTGTCCATGAGATCCTCACACAGGCTGCAGTGTCCATCAGATTCACACACAGGCTGCAGTGTCCATCAGATCCACACACAGGCTGCAGTGTCCATCAGATCCTCACGTAGGCTGCAGTGCCCATCAGATCCTCACACAGGCTGCAGTGTCCATCAAATCCACACAGAGACTGCAGTGTGCATCAGATTCTCACACATGCTGCAGTGTCCATCAGATCCACACACAGGCTGCAGTGTCCATCCGATCCACACACAGGCTGCAGTGTCCATCAGATCCACACACAGGCTGCAGTGTCCATCAGATCCACACACAGGCTGCAGTGTCCATCAGATCCATGCACAGACTGCAGTGTGCATCAGATTCTCACTCAGGCTGCAGTGTCCATCAGATCCACACACAGGCTGCAGTGTCCATCATATCTTCACACAGTCTGCAGAATCCATCAGGTCCTCAAACAGGCTGCAGTGTCCATCAGATCCACACACAGGCTGCAGAATCCATCAGATCCACACACAGACTGCAGTGTCCATCAGATCCACACACAGACTGCAGTGACCATCAGATCCTCACACAGGCTGCAGTGTCCAGCAGATCCTCACACAGACTGCAGTGACCATCAGATCCTCACACAGGCTGCAGTTTCCATCAGGTCCTCACACAGGCTGCAGTGTCCATCAGATCCACACCCAGGCTGCAGTGACCATCAGATCCGCTCACAGGCTGCAGTGTCCAGCAGATCCTCCTACAGGCTGCAGTGTCCATCAGATCGTCACTCAGGCTGCAGTGTCCATCAGTCACTCAAACATAAACTGCAGTGTCCATTTGACCCTCACACAGTCTGCCATGTACATCACATCCTCACACACAGACTGCAGTGCCCATCAGACACACACAGAGGCTGCAGTGTCCATCAGATCCACACACAGTCTGCAGTGTCCATCAGATCCACACACAGGCTGCAGTGTCCATCAGATCCTCTCACAGGCTGCAGTGTCCGTCAGATCCACACATAGACTGCAGTGTCCGTCAGATCCACACACAGTCTGCAGTGTCCATCAGATTCACACACAGACTGCAGTGTCCATGAGATCCTCACACAAACTGCAGTGTCCATCGCATCCGCACACAAAGGCTGCAGTTTCCATCGGAACCTCACACAGGCTGCAGTGTCCATCAGATCCTCACACACAGTCTGCATTATCCATCAGACACTCACACACAGGCTGCAGTGTCCATCAGATCCTCACACAGGCTGCAGTATCCATCAGATCCTCACACAGGCTGCAGTGTCCATCAGGACCTCACACAGGCTGCAGTTTCCATCAGGTCCTCACACAGGCTGCAGTGTCCATCACATCCTCACACACAGACTGTAGCGTCCATTAGACACTCACACACAAACTGCAGTGTCCATCAGACACTCACACACAGACTGCAGGATCCATCAGACACTCACACACAGGCTGCAGTGTCCATCAGATCCACACATAGACTGCAGTGTCCATCACATCCACACACAGGCTGCAATGTCTTTCAGATCCACACACAGGCTGCAGTGTCCATCAGATCCACACGCAGGCTGCAGTGTCCATCAGATCCTCACACAGGCTGCAGTGTCCATCAGATCCACACATAGACTGCAGTGTCCATCACATCCACACTCAGGCTGCAATGTCCATCAGATCCACACACAGGCTGCAGTGTCCATCAGATCCACACCCAGGCTGCAGTGTCCATCAGATCCTCACACAGGCTGCAGTGTCCTTCAGATCCTCACACAGGCTGCAGTGTCCATCAGTCACTCAAACACAGACTGCAGTGTCCATCAGACCCTCACACAGTCTGCCATGTACATCACATCCTCACACATAGACTGCAGTGTCCATCAGACACTCACACACAGGCTGCAGTGTCCATCAGATCCACACACAGGCTGCAGTGTCCATCAGATCCAGACACAGGCTGCAGTGTCCATCAGATCCTCACACAGGCTGCAGTGTCCATCAGATCCACACACAGACTGCAGTTTCCATCAGATTCACACACAGACTGCAGTGTCCATCTGATCCTCACACAAACTGCAGTGTCCATCGCATCCGCACACAAAGGCTGCAGTTTCCATCAGATCCTCACACAGGCTGCAGTTTCCATCAGATCCTCACACAGGCTGCAGTGTCCATCAGATCCTCACACACAGACTGCAGTGTCCATCAGACACTCACACACAGACAGCAGTGTCCATCAGACACCCACACTCAGACTGCAGTGTCCATCAGACACTCACACTCAGATTTCCGTGTCCATCAGACACTCACACACAGGCTGCAGTGTCAATCAGATCCTCACACAGACTGCAGTGTCCATCACATCCTCACACACAGACTGCATTGTCCATCAGACACTCACACACAGACTGCAGTGTCCATCAGACACTCACACACAGACAGCAGTGTCCATCAGATCCACACACAGGCTGCCGTGTCCATCAGATCCTCACACAGGCTGTAGTGTTCGTCAGATCCACACACAGACTGGAGTGTCCATCAGATTCACACACAGACTGCAGTGTCCATGAGATCCTCACGCAATCTGCAGTGTCCATCGCATCAGCACACAAAGGCTGCAGTTTCCATCAGAACCTCACACAGGCTGCAGTGTCCATCAGATCCTCACACTGGCTGCAGTGTCCATCAGATCCTCACACACAGACTGCATTATCCATCAGACACTCACACACAGGCTGCAGTATCCATCAGATCCTCACACAGGCTGCAGAATCCATCAGATCCACACACAGACTGCAGTGTCCATCAGATCCACACACAGACTGCAGTGACCATCAGATCCTCACACAGGCTGCAGTGTCCAGCAGATCCTCACACATACTGCAGTGACCATCAGATCCTCACACAGGCTGCAGTTTCCATCAGGTCCTCACACAGGCTGCAGTGTCCATCAGATACACACCCAGGCTGCAGTGACCATCAGATCCTCACACAGGCTGCAGTGTCCAGCAGATCCTCATACAGGCTGCAGTGTCCATCAGATCCTCACACAGGCTGCAGTGTCCATCAGTCACTCAAACACAAACTGCAGTGTCCATCTGACCCTCACACAGTCTGCCATGTACATCACATCCTCACACACAGACTGCAGTGTCCATCAGACACTCACACACAGGCTGCAGTGTCCATCAGATCCACACACAGACTGCAGTGTCCATCAGATCCACACACAGGCTGCAGTGTCTATCAGATCCTCACACAGGCTGCAGTGTCCGTCAGATCCACACACAGACTGCAGTGTCCATCAGATTCACACACAGGCTGCAGTTTCCATCAGATCCACACACACAGACTGCAGTGTCCGTCAGATCCACACACAGACTTCAGTGTCCATCAGATTCACACACAGACTGCAGTGTCCATCTGATCCTCACACAAACTGCAGTGTCCATCGCATGCGCACACAAAGGCTGCAGTTTCCATCAGATCCTCACACAGGCTGCAGTGTCCATCAGGTCCTCACACAGACTGCAGTGTCCATCACATCCTCACACACAGACTGCATTGTCCATCAGACACTCACACACAGACTGCAGTGTCCATCAGATCCACACACAGGCTGCAGTGTCCATCAGATCCACACACAGGCTGCAATGTCCATCAGATCCTCACACAGGCTGCAGTGTCCATCAGATCCTCACACAGGCTGCAGTGTCCATGAGATCCTCACACAGGCTGCAGTGTCCATCAGATCCACACACAGGCTGCAGTGTCCATCAGATCCACACACAGGCTGCAGTGTCCATCAGATCCTCACGTAGGCTGCAGTGCCCATCAGATCCTCACGTAGGCTGCAGTGCCCATCAGATCCTCACACAGGCTGCAGTGTCCATCTGATCCACACAGAGACTGCAGTGTGCATCAGATTCTCACACATGCTGCAGTGTCCATCAGATCCACACACAGGCTGCAGTGTCCATCAGATCCACACACAGGCTGCAGTGTCCATCAGATCCACACACAGGCTGCAGTGTCCATCAGATCCACACACAGGCTGCAGTGTCCATCAGATCCATGCACAGACTGCAGTGTGCATCAGATTCTCACACAGGCTGCAGTGTCCATCAGATCCACACACAGGCTGCAGTGTCCATCTGATCCTCACACAAACTGCAGTGTCCATCGCACGCGCACACAAAGGCTGCAGTTTCCATCAGATCCTCACACAGGCTGCAGTGTCCATCAGGTCCTCACACAGACTGCAGTGTCCATCACATCCTCACACACAGACTGCATTGTCCATCAGACACTCACACACAGACAGCAGTGTCCATCAGACACTCACACACAGACAGCAGTGTCCATCAGACACCCACACTCAGACTGCAGTGTCCATCAGACACTCACACACAGATTTCCGTGTCCATCAGACACTCACACACAGGCTGCAGTGTCAATCAGATCCTCACACAGGCTACAGTGTCCTTCAAATCCTCAAACAGGCTGCAGTGTCCATCAGATCCTCACACAGGCTGCAGTGTCCATCAGGACCTCACACAGGCTGTAGTTTCCATCAGGTCCTCACACAGGCTGCAGTGTCCATCACATCCTCACACACATACTGCAGGGTCCATCAGACACTCACACACAGGTTGCAGTGTCCATCAGATCCTCACAGAGGCTGCAGTGTCCATCAGATCCTCACACAGGCTGCAGTGTCCATCAGGACCTCACACAGGCTGCAGTTTCCATCAGGTCCTCACACAGGCTGCACTGTCCATCACATCCTAACACACAGATTGTAGCGTCCATCAGACACTCACACACAGACTGTAGTGTCCATCAGACACTCACACACAGACTGCAGGATCCATCAGACACTCACTCACAGGCTGCAGTGTCCATCAGATCCACACACAGGCTGCAGAGTCCATCACATCCACACACAGGCTGCAATGTCCATCAGATCCACACACAGGCTGCAGTGTCCATCAGATCCACACGCAGGCTGCAATGTCCATCAGATCCTCACACAGGCTGCAATGTCCATCAGATCCACACCCAGGCTGCAGTGTCCATCAGATACTCACACAGGCTGCAGTGTCCATCAGATCCTCACACAGGCTGCAGTGTCCATCAGTCGCTCAAACACAGACTGCAGTGTCCATCAGACCCTCACACAGTCTGCCATGTACATCACATCCTCACACACAGATTGCAGTGTCCATCAGACACTCACACACTGGCTGCAGTGTCCATCAGATCCACACACAGGCTGCCATGTCCATCAGATCCTCACACAGGCTGCAGTGTCCGTCAGATCCACACACAGACTGGAGTGTCCATCAGATTCACACACAGACTGCTGTGTCCATGAGATCCTCACACAATCTGCAGTGTCCATCGCATCCGCACACAAAGGCTGCAGTTTCCATCAGAACCTCACACAGGCTGCAGTGTCCATCAGATCCTCACACAGGCTGCAGTGTCCATCAGATCCTCACACACAGACTGCATTATCCATCAGACAGTCACACACAGGCTGCAGTATCCATCAGATCCTCACACAGACTGCAGTGTCCATCAGGACCTCACACAGGCTGCAGTTTCCATCAGGTCCTCACACAGGCTGCAGTGTCCATCACATCCTCACACACAGACTGTAGCGTCCATCAGACACTCACACACAGACTGCAGTGTCCATCAGACACTCACACACAGACTGCAGGATCCATCAGACACTGACACACAGGCTGCAGTGTCCATCAGATCCACACACAGGCTGCATTGTCCATCAGATCATCACACAGGCTGCAGTGTCCATCAGGTCCACACACAGGCTGCAGTGTTCATCATATCCACACACAGGCTGCAGTGTCCATCAGATCATCACACAGGCTGCAGTGTCCATCAGATCATCACACAGGCTGCAGTGTCCATCAGATCCTCACATAGGCTGCAGTGTCCATCAGATCCTCACACAGGCTGCAGTGTCCATCAGATCCTCACACAGGCTGCAGTGTCCATCAGATCCTCACACATGCTGCAGTGTCCATCAGATCCTTACGCAGGCTGCAGTGTCCATCAGTCACTCAAATACAGACTGAAGTGTCCATCTGACCCTCACACAGTCTGCTATGTACGTCACATCCTCACACACAGACTGCAGTGTCCATCAGACACTCATACACAGGCTGCAGTGTCTATCAGATCCACTCACAGGCTGCAGTGTCCGTCAGATCCACTCACAGTCTGCAGTGTCCATCAGATCCACACACAGGCTGCAGTGTCCATCAGATCCACACACAGGCTGCAATGTCCATCAGATCCTCACACGGGCTGCTGTGTCCATCAGATCCTCACACAGGCTGCAGTGTCCATGAGATCCTCACACAGGCTGCAGTGTCCATCAGATTCACACACAGGCTGCAGTGTCCATCAGATCCACACACAGGCTGCAGTGTCCATCAGATCCTCACGTAGGCTGCAGTGCCCATCAGATCCTCACACAGGCTGCAGTGTCCATCAAATCCACACAGAGACTGCAGTGTGCATCAGATTCTCACACATGCTGCAGTGTCCATCAGATCCACACACAGGCTGCAGTGTCCATCCGATCCACACACAGGCTGCAGTGTCCATCAGATCCACACACAGGCTGCAGTGTCCATCAGATCCACACACAGGCTGCAGTGTCCATCAGATCCATGCACAGACTGCAGTGTGCATCAGATTCTCACTCAGGCTGCAGTGTCCATCAGATCCACACACAGGCTGCAGTGTCCATCATATCTTCACACAGTCTGCAGAATCCATCAGGTCCTCAAACAGGCTGCAGTGTCCATCAGATCCACACACAGGCTGCAGAATCCATCAGATCCACACACAGACTGCAGTGTCCATCAGATCCACACACAGACTGCAGTGACCATCAGATCCTCACACAGGCTGCAGTGTCCAGCAGATCCTCACACAGACTGCAGTGACCATCAGATCCTCACACAGGCTGCAGTTTCCATCAGGTCCTCACACAGGCTGCAGTGTCCATCAGATCCACACCCAGGCTGCAGTGACCATCAGATCCGCTCACAGGCTGCAGTGTCCAGCAGATCCTCCTACAGGCTGCAGTGTCCATCAGATCGTCACTCAGGCTGCAGTGTCCATCAGTCACTCAAACATAAACTGCAGTGTCCATTTGACCCTCACACAGTCTGCCATGTACATCACATCCTCACACACAGACTGCAGTGCCCATCAGACACACACAGAGGCTGCAGTGTCCATCAGATCCACACACAGTCTGCAGTGTCCATCAGATCCACACACAGGCTGCAGTGTCCATCAGATCCTCTCACAGGCTGCAGTGTCCGTCAGATCCACACATAGACTGCAGTGTCCGTCAGATCCACACACAGTCTGCAGTGTCCATCAGATTCACACACAGACTGCAGTGTCCATGAGATCCTCACACAAACTGCAGTGTCCATCGCATCCGCACACAAAGGCTGCAGTTTCCATCGGAACCTCACACAGGCTGCAGTGTCCATCAGATCCTCACACACAGTCTGCATTATCCATCAGACACTCACACACAGGCTGCAGTGTCCATCAGATCCTCACACAGGCTGCAGTATCCATCAGATCCTCACACAGGCTGCAGTGTCCATCAGGACCTCACACAGGCTGCAGTTTCCATCAGGTCCTCACACAGGCTGCAGTGTCCATCACATCCTCACACACAGACTGTAGCGTCCATTAGACACTCACACACAAACTGCAGTGTCCATCAGACACTCACACACAGACTGCAGGATCCATCAGACACTCACACACAGGCTGCAGTGTCCATCAGATCCACACATAGACTGCAGTGTCCATCACATCCACACACAGGCTGCAATGTCTTTCAGATCCACACACAGGCTGCAGTGTCCATCAGATCCACACGCAGGCTGCAGTGTCCATCAGATCCTCACACAGGCTGCAGTGTCCATCAGATCCACACATAGACTGCAGTGTCCATCACATCCACACTCAGGCTGCAATGTCCATCAGATCCACACACAGGCTGCAGTGTCCATCAGATCCACACCCAGGCTGCAGTGTCCATCAGATCCTCACACAGGCTGCAGTGTCCTTCAGATCCTCACACAGGCTGCAGTGTCCATCAGTCACTCAAACACAGACTGCAGTGTCCATCAGACCCTCACACAGTCTGCCATGTACATCACATCCTCACACATAGACTGCAGTGTCCATCAGACACTCACACACAGGCTGCAGTGTCCATCAGATCCACACACAGGCTGCAGTGTCCATCAGATCCAGACACAGGCTGCAGTGTCCATCAGATCCTCACACAGGCTGCAGTGTCCATCAGATCCACACACAGACTGCAGTTTCCATCAGATTCACACACAGACTGCAGTGTCCATCTGATCCTCACACAAACTGCAGTGTCCATCGCATCCGCACACAAAGGCTGCAGTTTCCATCAGATCCTCACACAGGCTGCAGTTTCCATCAGATCCTCACACAGGCTGCAGTGTCCATCAGATCCTCACACACAGACTGCAGTGTCCATCAGACACTCACACACAGACAGCAGTGTCCATCAGACACCCACACTCAGACTGCAGTGTCCATCAGACACTCACACTCAGATTTCCGTGTCCATCAGACACTCACACACAGGCTGCAGTGTCAATCAGATCCTCACACAGACTGCAGTGTCCATCACATCCTCACACACAGACTGCATTGTCCATCAGACACTCACACACAGACTGCAGTGTCCATCAGACACTCACACACAGACAGCAGTGTCCATCAGATCCACACACAGGCTGCCGTGTCCATCAGATCCTCACACAGGCTGTAGTGTTCGTCAGATCCACACACAGACTGGAGTGTCCATCAGATTCACACACAGACTGCAGTGTCCATGAGATCCTCACGCAATCTGCAGTGTCCATCGCATCAGCACACAAAGGCTGCAGTTTCCATCAGAACCTCACACAGGCTGCAGTGTCCATCAGATCCTCACACTGGCTGCAGTGTCCATCAGATCCTCACACACAGACTGCATTATCCATCAGACACTCACACACAGGCTGCAGTATCCATCAGATCCTCACACAGGCTGCAGAATCCATCAGATCCACACACAGACTGCAGTGTCCATCAGATCCACACACAGACTGCAGTGACCATCAGATCCTCACACAGGCTGCAGTGTCCAGCAGATCCTCACACATACTGCAGTGACCATCAGATCCTCACACAGGCTGCAGTTTCCATCAGGTCCTCACACAGGCTGCAGTGTCCATCAGATACACACCCAGGCTGCAGTGACCATCAGATCCTCACACAGGCTGCAGTGTCCAGCAGATCCTCATACAGGCTGCAGTGTCCATCAGATCCTCACACAGGCTGCAGTGTCCATCAGTCACTCAAACACAAACTGCAGTGTCCATCTGACCCTCACACAGTCTGCCATGTACATCACATCCTCACACACAGACTGCAGTGTCCATCAGACACTCACACACAGGCTGCAGTGTCCATCAGATCCACACACAGACTGCAGTGTCCATCAGATCCACACACAGGCTGCAGTGTCTATCAGATCCTCACACAGGCTGCAGTGTCCGTCAGATCCACACACAGACTGCAGTGTCCATCAGATTCACACACAGGCTGCAGTTTCCATCAGATCCACACACACAGACTGCAGTGTCCGTCAGATCCACACACAGACTTCAGTGTCCATCAGATTCACACACAGACTGCAGTGTCCATCTGATCCTCACACAAACTGCAGTGTCCATCGCATGCGCACACAAAGGCTGCAGTTTCCATCAGATCCTCACACAGGCTGCAGTGTCCATCAGGTCCTCACACAGACTGCAGTGTCCATCACATCCTCACACACAGACTGCATTGTCCATCAGACACTCACACACAGACTGCAGTGTCCATCAGACACTCACACACAGACAGCAGTGTCCATCAGACACCCACACTCAGACTGCAGTGTCCATCAGACATTCACACACAGATTTCCGTGTCCATCAGACACTCACACACAGGCTGCAGTGTCAATCAGATCCTCATACAGGCTACAGTGTCCTTCAAATCCTCAAACAGGCTGCAGTGTCCATCAGATCCTCACACAGGCTGCAGTGTCCATCAGGACCTCACACAGGCTGTAGTTTCCATCAGGTCCTCACACAGGCTGCAGTGTCCATCACATCCTCACACACATACTGCAGGGTCCATCAGACACTCACACACAGGCTGCAGTGTCCATCAGATCCTCACAGAGGCTGCAGTGTCCATCAGATCCTCACACAGGCTGCAGTGTCCATCAGGTCCTCACACAGGCTGCAGTTTCCATCAGGTCCTCACACAGGCTGCAGTGTCCATCACATCCTAACACACAGATTGTAGCGTCCATCAGACACTCACACACAGACTGTAGTGTCCATCAGACACTCACACACAGACTGCAGGATACATCAGACACTCACTCACAGGCTGCAGTGTCCATCAGATCCACACACAGGCTGCAGAGTCCATCACATCCACACACAGGCTGCAATGTCCATCAGATCCACACACAGGCTGCAGTGTCCATCAGATCCACACGCAGGCTGCAATGTCCATCAGATCCTCACACAGGCTGCAATGTCCATCAGATCCACACCCAGGCTGCAGTGTCCATCAGATACTCACACAGGCTGCAGTGTCCATCAGATCCTCACACAGGCTGCAGTGTCCATCAGTCACTCAAACACAGACTGCAGTGTCCATCAGACCCTCACACAGTCTGCCATGTACATCACATCCTCACACACAGATTGCAGTGTCCATCAGACACTCACACACTGGCTGCAGTGTCCATCAGATCCACACACAGGCTGCAGTGTCCATCAGATCCACACACAGGCTGCCGTGTCCATCAGATCCTCAGACAGGCTGCAGTGTCCGTCAGATCCACACACAGACTGGAGTGTCCATCAGATTCACACACAGACTGCAGTGTCCATGAGATCCTCACACAATCTGCAGTGTCCATCGCATCCGCACACAAAAGCTGCAGTTTCCATCAGAACCTCACACAGGCTGCAGTGTCCATCAGATCCTCACACAGGCTGCACTGTCCATCGGATCCTCACACACAGACTGCATTATCCATCAGACACTCACACACAGGCTGCAGTATCCATCAGATCCTCACACAGACTGCAGTGTCCATCAGGACCTCACACAGGCTGCAGTTTCCATCAGGTCCTCACACAGGCTGCAGTGTCCATCACATCCTCACACACAGACTGTAGCGTCCATCAGACACACACACAGACTGCAGTGTCCATCAGACACTCACACACAGGCTGCAGTGTCCATCAGATCCACACACAGGCTGCATTGTCCATCAGATCATCACACAGGCTGCAGTGTCCATCAGATCCACACACAGGCTGCAGTGTTCATCATATCCACACACAGGCTGCAGTGTCCATCAGATCATCACACAGGCTGCAGTGTCCATCAGATCATCACATAGGATGCAGTGTCCATCAGATCATCACAC
This sequence comes from Isurus oxyrinchus, assembly GCA_026770705.1. NCBI lineage: Eukaryota > Metazoa > Chordata > Chondrichthyes > Lamniformes > Lamnidae > Isurus > Isurus oxyrinchus. The sequence continues at coordinate 158,126 of JANJGN010000315.1, forward strand.
AGGCTGCAGTGTCCATCAGATCCTCACATAGGCTGCAGTGTCCATCAGATCCTCACACAGGCTGCAGTGTCCATCAGATCCTCACACAGGCTGCAGTGTCCATCAGATCCTCACACATGCTGCAGTGTCCATCAGATCCTTACGCAGGCTGCAGTGTCCATCAGTCACTCAAATACAGACTGAAGTGTCCATCTGACCCTCACACAGTCTGCTATGTACGTCACATCCTCACACACAGACTGCAGTGTCCATCAGACACTCATACACAGGCTGCAGTGTCTATCAGATCCACACACAGGCTGCAGTGTCCGTTAGATCCACTCACAGTCTGCAGTGTCCATCAGATCCACACACAGGCTGCAGTGTCCATCAGATCCACACACAGGCTGCAATGTCCATCAGATCCTCACACAGGCTGCAGTGTCCATCAGATCCTCACACAGGCTGCAGTGTCCATGAGATCCTCACACAGGCTGCAGTGTCCATCAGATCCACACACAGGCTGCAGTGTCCATCAGATCCACACACAGGCTGCAGTGTCCATCAGATCCTCACGTAGGCTGCAGTGCCCATCAGATCCTCACGTAGGCTGCAGTGCCCATCAGATCCTCACACAGGCTGCAGTGTCCATCAGATCCACACAGAGACTGCAGTGTGCATCAGATTCTCACACATGCTGCAGTGTCCATCAGATCCACACACAGGCTGCAGTGTCCATCAGATCCACACACAGGCTGCAGTGTCCATCAGATCCACACACAGGCTGCAGTGTCCATCAGATCCACACACAGGCTGCAGTGTCCATCAGATCCATGCACAGACTGCAGTGTGCATCAGATTCTCACACAGGCTGCAGTGTCCATCAGATCCACACACAGGCTGCAGAGTCCATCAGATCTTCACACAGTCTGCAGAATCCATCAGGTCCTCAAACAGGCTGCAGTGTCCATCAGATCCACACACAGGCTGCAGTGTCCATCTGATCCTCACACAAACTGCAGTGTCCATCGCATGCGCACACAAAGGCTGCAGTTTCCATCAGATCCTCACACAGGCTGCAGTGTCCATCAGGTCCTCACACAGACTGCAGTGTCCATCACATCCTCACACACAGACTGCATTGTCCATCAGACACTCACACACAGACAGCAGTGTCCATCAGACACTCACACACAGACAGCAGTGTCCATCAGACACCCACACTCAGACTGCATTGTCCATCAGACACTCACACACAGATTTCCGTGTCCATCAGACACTCACACACAGGCTGCAGTGTCAATCAGATCCTCACACAGGCTACAGTGTCCTTCAAATCCTCAAACAGGCTGCAGTGTCCATCAGATCCTCACACAGGCTGCAGTGTCCATCAGGACCTCACACAGGCTGTAGTTTCCATCAGGTCCTCACACAGGCTGCAGTGTCCATCACATCCTCACACACATACTGCAGGGTCCATCAGACACTCACACACAGGTTGCAGTGTCCATCAGATCCTCACAGAGGCTGCAGTGTCCATCAGATCCTCACACAGGCTGCAGTGTCCATCAGGACCTCACACAGGCTGCAGTTTCCATCAGGTCCTCACACAGGCTGCACTGTCCATCACATCCTAACACACACATTGTAGCGTCCATCAGACACTCACACACAGACTGTAGTGTCCATCAGACACTCACACACAGACTGCAGGATCCATCAGACACTCACTCACAGGCTGCAGTGTCCATCAGATCCACACACAGGCTGCAGAGTCCATCACATCCACACACAGGCTGCAATGTCCATCAGATCCACACACAGGCTGCAGTGTCCATCAGATCCACACGCAGGCTGCAATGTCCATCAGATCCTCACACAGGCTGCAATGTCCATCAGATCCACACCCAGGCTGCAGTGTCCATCAGATACTCACACAGGCTGCAATGTCCATCAGATCCTCACACATGCTGCAGTGTCCATCAGTCACTCAAACACAGACTGCAGTGTCCATCAGACCCTCACACAGTCTGCCATGTACATCACATCCTCACACACAGATTGCAGTGTCCATCAGACACTCACACACTGGCTGCAGTGTCCATCAGATCCACACACAGGCTGCAGTGTCCATCAGATCCACACACAGGCTGCCATGTCCATCAGATCCTCACACAGGCTGCAGTGTCCGTCAGATCCACACACAGACTGGAGTGTCCATCAGATTCACACACAGACTGCTGTGTCCATGAGATCCTCACACAATCTGCAGTGTCCATCGCATCCGCACACAAAGGCTGCAGTTTCCATCAGAACCTCACACAGGCTGCAGTGTCCATCAGATCCTCACACAGGCTGCAGTGTCCATCAGAACATCACACACAGACTGCATTATCCATCAGACACTCACACACAGGCTGCAGTATCCATCAGATCCTCACACAGACTGCAATGTCCATCAGGACCTCACACAGGCTGCAGTTTCCATCAGGTCCTCACACAGGCTGCAGTGTCCATCACATCCTCACACACAGACTGTAGCGTCCATCAGACACTCACACACAGACTGCAGTGTCCATCAGACACTCACACACAGACTGCAGGATCCATCAGACACTCACACACAGGCTGCAGTGTCCATCAGATCCACACACAGGCTGCATTGTCCATCAGATCATCACACAGGCTGCAGTGTCCATCAGATCCACACACAGGCTGCAGTGTTCATCATATCCACACACAGTCTGCAGTGTCCATCAGATCATCACACAGGCTGCAGTGTCCATGAGATCATCACATAGGATGCAGTGTCCATCAGATCATCACACAGGCTGCAGTGTCCATCAGATCCTCACATAGGCTGCAGTGTCCATCAGATCCTCACACAGGCTGCAGTGTCCATCAGATCCTCACACAGGCTGCAGTGTCCATCAGATCCTCACACATGCTGCAGTGTCCATCAGATCCTTACGCAGGCTGCAGTGTCCATCAGTCACTCAAATACAGACTGAAGTGTCCATCTGACCCTCACACAGTCTGCTATGTACGTCACATCCTCACACACAGACTGCAGTGTCCATCAGACACTCATACACAGGCTGCAGTGTCTATCAGATCCACTCACAGGCTGCAGTGTCCGTCAGATCCACTCACAGTCTGCAGTGTCCATCAGATCCACACACAGGCTGCAGTGTCCATCAGATCCACACACAGGCTGCAATGTCCATCAGATCCTCACACAGGCTGCAGTGTCCATCAGATCCTCACACAGGCTGCAGTGTCCATGAGATCCTCACACAGGCTGCAGTGTCCATCAGATCCACACACAGGCTGCAGTGTCCATCAGATCCACACACAGACTGCAGTGTCCATCATATCCTCACACAGGCTGCAGTGTCCAGCAGGTCCTCACGCAGACTGCAGTGACCATCAGATCCTCACACAGGCTGCAGTTTCCATCAGGTCCTCACACAGGCTGCAGTGTCCATCTGATCCTCACACAAACTGCAGTGTCCATCGCATGCGCACACAAAGGCTGCAGTTTCCATCAGATCCTCACACAGGCTGCAGTGTCCATCAGGTCCTCACACAGACTGCAGTGTCCATCACATCCTCACACACAGACTGCATTGTCCATCAGACACTCACACACAGACAGCAGTGTCCATCAGACACTCACACACAGACAGCAGTGTCCATCAGACACCCACACTCAGACTGCATTGTCCATCAGACACTCACACACAGATTTCCGTGTCCATCAGACACTCACACACAGGCTGCAGTGTCAATCAGATCCTCACACAGGCTACAGTGTCCTTCAAATCCTCAAACAGGCTGCAGTGTCCATCAGATCCTCACACATGCTGCAGTGTCCATCAGGACCTCACACAGGCTGTTGTTTCCATCAGGTCCTCACACAGGCTGCAGTGTCCATCACATCCTCACACACATATTGCAGGGTCCATCAGACACTCACACACAGGTTGCAGTGTCCATCAGATCCTCACAGAGGCTGCAGTGTCCATCAGATCCTCACACAGGCTGCAGTGTCCATCAGGCCTCACACAGGCTGCAGTTTCCATCAGGTCCTCACACAAGCTGCACTGTCCATCACATCCTAACACACACATTGTAGCGTCCATCAGACACTCACACACAGACTGTAGTGTCCATCAGACACTCACACACAGACTGCAGGATCCATCAGACACTCACTCACAGGCTGCAGTGTCCATCAGATCCACACACAGGCTGCAGAGTCCATCACATCCACACACAGGCTGCAATGTCCATCAGATCCACACACAGGCTGCAGTGTCCATCAGATCCTCACACAGGCTGCAGTGTCCATCAGATCCTCACACAGGCTGCAGTGTCCATCAGTCACTCAAACACAGACTGCAGTTTCCATCAGACCCTCACACAGTCTGCCATGTACATCACATCCTCACACACAGATTGCAGTGTCCATCAGACACTCACACACTGGCTGCAGTGTCCATCAGATCCACACACAGGCTGCAGTGTCCATCAGATCCACACACAGGCTGCCATGTCCATCAGATCCTCAGACAGGCTGCAGTGTCCGTCAGATCCACACACAGACTGGAGTGTCCATCAGATTCACACACAGACTGCTGTGTCCATGAGATCCTCACACAATCTGCAGTGTCCATCGCATCCGCACACAAAGGCTGCAGTTTCCATCAGAACCTCACACAGGCTGCAGTGTCCATCAGATCCTCACACAGGCTGCAGTGTCCATCAGATCCTCACACACAGACTGCATTATCCATCAGACACTCACACACAGGCTGCAGTATCCATCAGATCCTCACACAGACTGCAGTGTCCATCAGGACCTCACACAGGCTGCAGTTTCCATCAGGTCCTCACACAGGCTGCAGTGTCCATCACATCCTCACACACAGACTGTAGCGTCCATCAGACACTCACACACAGACTGCAGTGTCCATCAGACACTCACACACCGACTGCAGGATCCATCAGACACTCACACACAGGCTGCAGTGTCCATCAGATCCACACACAGGCTGCATTGTCCATCAGATCATCACACAGGCTGCAGTGTCCATCAGATCCACACACAGGCTGCAGTGTTCATCATATCCACACACAGGCTGCAGTGTCCATCAGATCCTCACATAGGCTGCAGTGTCCATCAGATCCTCACACAGGCTGCAGTGTCCATCAGATCCTCACACAGGCTGCAGTGTCCATCAGATCCTCACACATGCTGCAGTGTCCATCAGATCCTTACGCAGGCTGCAGTGTCCATCAGTCACTCAAATACAGACTGAAGTGTCCATCTGACCCTCACACAGTCTGCTATGTACGTCACATCCTCACACACAGAATGCAGTGTCCATCAGACACTCATACACAGGCTGCAGTGTCTATCAGATCCACTCACAGGCTGCAGTGTCCGTCGGATCCACTCACAGTCTGCAGTGTCCATCAGATCCACACACAGGCTGCAGTGTCCATCAGATCCACACACAGGCTGCAATGTCCATCAGATCCTCACACAGGCTGCAGTGTCCATCAGATCCTCACACAGGCTGCAGTGTCCATGAGATCCTCACACAGGCTGCAGTGTCCATCAGATCCACACACAGGCTGCAGTGTCCATCAGATCCACACACAGACTGCAGTGTCCATCAGATCCTCACACAGGCTGCAGTGTCCAGCAGGTCCTCACGCAGACTGCAGTGACCATCAGATCCTCACACAGGCTGCAGTTTCCATCAGGTCCTCACACAGGCTGCAGTGTCCATCTGATCCTCACACAAACTGCAGTGTCCATCGCATGCGCACACAAAGGCTGCAGTTTCCATCAGATCCTCACACAGGCTGCAGTGTCCATCAGGTCCTCACACAGACTGCAGTGTCCATCACATCCTCACACACAGACTGCATTGTCCATCAGACACTCACACACAGACAGCAGTGTCCATCAGACACTCACACACAGACAGCAGTGTCCATCAGACACCCACACTCAGACTGCATTGTCCATCAGACACTCACACACAGATTTCCGTGTCCATCAGACACTCACACACAGGCTGCAGTGTTAATCAGATCCTCACACAGGCTACAGTGTCCTTCAAATCCTCAAACAGGCTGCAGTGTCCATCAGATCCTCACACAGGCTGCAGTGTCCATCAGGACCTCACACAGGCTGTAGTTTCCATCAGGTCCTCACACAGGCTGCAGTGTCCATCACATCCTCACACACATACTGCAGGGTCCATCAGACACTCACACACAGGTTGCAGTGTCCATCAGATCCTCACAGAGGCTGCAGTGTCCATCAGATCCTCACACAGGCTGCAGTGTCCATCAGGACCTCACACAGGCTGCAGTTTCCATCAGGTCCTCACACAGGCTGAACTGTCCATCACATCCTAACACACACATTGTAGCGTCCATCAGACACTCACACACAGACTGTAGTGTCCATCAGACACTCACACACAGACTGCAGGATCCATCAGACACTCACTCACAGGCTGCAGTGTCCATCAGATCCACACACAGGCTGCAGAGTCCATCACATCCACACACAGGCTGCAATGTCCATCAGATCCACACACAGGCTGCAGTGTCCATCAGATCCACACGCAGGCTGCAATGTCCATCAGATCCTCACACAGGCTGCAATGTCCATCAGATCCACACCCAGGCTGCAGTGTCCATCAGATACTCACACAGGCTGCAGTGTCCATCAGATCCTCACACATGCTGCAGTGTCCATCAGTCACTCAAACACAGACTGCAGTGTCCATCAGACCCTCACACAGTCTGCCATGTACATCACATCCTCACACACAGATTGCAGTGTCCATCAGACACTCACACACTGGCTGCAGTGTCCATCAGATCCACACACAGGCTGCAGTGTCCATCAGATCCACACACAGGCTGCCATGTCCATCAGATCCTCACACAGGCTGCAGTGTCCGTCAGATCCACACACAGACTGGAGTGTCCATCAGATTCACACACAGACTGCTGTGTCCATGAGATCCTCACACAATCTGCAGTGTCCATCGCATCCGCACACAAAGGCTGCAGTTTTCATCAGAACCTCACACAGGCTGCAGTGTCCATCAGATCCTCACACAGGCTGCAGTGTCCATCAGATCCTCACACACAGACTGCATTATCCATCAGACACTCACACACAGGCTGCAGTATCCATCAGATCCTCACACAGACTGCATTGTCCATCAGGACCTCACACAGGCTGCAGTTTCCATCAGGTCCTCACACAGGCTGCAGTGTCCATCACATCCTCACACACAGACTGTAGCGTCCATCAGACACTCACACACAGACTGCAGTGTCCATCAGACACTCACACACAGACTGCAGGATCCATCAGACACTCACACACAGGCTGCAGTGTCCATCAGATCCACACACAGGCTGCATTGTCCATCAGATCATCACACAGGCTGCAGTGTCCATCAGATCCACACACAGGCTGCAGTGTTCATCATATCCACACACAGGCTGCAGTGTCCATCAGATCATCACACAGGCTGCAGTGTCCATCAGATCATCACATAGGATGCAGTGTCCATCAGATCATCACACAGGCTGCAGTGTCCATCAGATCCTCACATAGGCTGCAGTGTCCATCAGATCCTCACACAGGCTGCAGTGTCCATCAGATCCTCACACAGGCTGCAGTGTCCATCAGATCCTCACACATGCTGCAGTGTCCATCAGATCCTTACGCAGGCTGCAGTGTCCATCAGTCACTCAAATACAGACTGAAGTGTCCATCTGACCCTCACACAGTCTGCTATGTACGTCACATCCTCACACACAGACTGCAGTGTCCATCAGACACTCATACACAGGCTGCAGTGTCTATCAGATCCACTCACAGGCTGCAGTGTCCGTCAGATCCACTCACAGTCTGCAGTGTCCATCAGATCCACACACAGGCTGCAGTGTCCATCAGATCCACAAACAGGCTGCAATGTCCATCAGATCCTCACACAGGCTGCAGTGTCCATCAGATCCTCACACAGGCTGCAGTGTCCATGAGATCCTCACACAGGCTGCAGTGTCCATCAGATCCACACACAGGCTGCAGTGTCCATCAGATCCACACACAGGCTGCAGTGTCCATCAGATCCTCACGTAGGCTGCAGTGCCCATCAGATCCTCACACAGGCTGCAGTGTCCATCAAATCCACACAGAGACTGCAGTGTGCATCAGATTCTCACACATGCTGCAGTGTCCATCAGATGCACACACAGGCTGCAGTGTCCATCAGATCCACACACAGGCTGCAGTGTCCATCAGATCCACACACAGGCTGCAGTGTCCATCAGATCCACACACAGGCTGCAGTGTCCATCAGATCCATGCACAGACTGCAGTGTGCATCAGATTCTCACTCAGGCTGCAGTGTCCATCAGATCCACACACAGGCTGCAGTGTCCATCATATCTTCACACAGTCTGCAGAATCCATCAGGTCCTCAAACAGGCTGCAGTGTCCACCAGATCCACACACAGGCTGCAGAATCCATCAGATCCACACGCAGACTGCAGTGTCCATCAGATCCACACACAGACTGCAGTGACCATCAGATTCTCACACAGGCTGAAGTGTCCAGCAGATCCTCACACAGACTGCAGTGACCATCAGATCCTCACACAGGTAGCAGTTTCCATCAGGTCCTCACACAGGCTGCAGTGTCCATCAGATCCACACCCAGGCTGCAGTGACCATCAGATCCTCACACAGGCTGCAGTGTCCAGCAGATCCTCCTACAGGCTGCAGTGTCCATCAGATCGTCACTCAGGCTGCAGTGTCCATCAGTCACTCAAACATAAACTGCAGTGTCCATTTGACCCTCACACAGTCTGCCATGTACATCACATCCTCACACACAGACTGAAGTGTCCATCAGACACACACAGAGGCTGCAGTGTCCATCAGATCCACACACAGTCTGCAGTGTCCATCAGATCCACACACAGGCTGCAGTGTCCATCAGATCCTCTCACAGGCTGCAGTGTCCGTCAGATCCACACATAGACTGCAGTGTCCGTCAGATCCACACACAATCTGCAGTGTCCATCAGATTCACACACAGACTGCAGTGTCCATGAGATCCTCACACAAACTGCAGTGTCCATCGCATCCGCACACAAAGGCTGCAGTTTCCATCAGAACCTCAGACAGGCTGCAGTGTCCATCAGATCCTCACACACAGACTGCATTATCCATCAGACACTCACACACAGGCTGCAGTGTCCATCAGATCATCACACAGGCTGCAGTATCCATCAGATCCTCACACAGGCTACAGTGTCCATCAGGACCTCACACAGGCTGCAGTTTCCATCAGGTCCTCACACAGGCTGCAGTGTCCATCACATCCTCACACACAGACTGTAGCGTCCATTAGACACTCACACACAAACTGCAGTGTCCATCAGACACTCACACACAGACTGCAGGATCAATCAGACACTCACACACAGGCTGCAGTGTCCATCAGATCCACACATAGACTGCAGTGTCCATCACATCCACACACAGGCTGCAATGTCTTTCAGATCCACACACAGGCTGCAGTGTCCATCAGATCCACACGCAGGCTGCAGTATCCATCAGATCCTCACACAGGCTGCAGTGTCCATCAGATCCACACATAGACTGCAGTGTCCATCACATCCACACTCAGGCTGCAATGTCCATCAGATCCACACACAGGCTGCAGTGTCCATCAGATCCACACGCAGGCTGCAGTGTCCATCTGATCCTCACACAGGCTGCCGTGTCCATCAGATCCACACCCAGGCTGCAGTGTCCATCAGATCCTCACACAGGCTGCAGTGTCCTTCAGATGCTCACACAGGCTGCAGTGTCCATCAGTCACTCAAACACAGACTGCAGTGTCCATCAGACCCTCACACAGTCTGCCATGTACATCACATCCTCACACACAGATTGCAGTGTTCATCAAACACTCACACACAGGCTGCAGTGTCCATCAGATCCACACACAGGCTGCAGTGTCCATCAGATCCACACACAGGCTGCCATGTCCATCAGATCCTCACACAGGCTGCAGTGTCCGTCAGATCCACACACAGACTGGAGTGTCCATCAGATTCACACACAGACTGCAGTGTCCATGAGATCCTCACACAATCTGCAGTGTCCATCGCATCCGCACACAAAGGCTGCAGTTTCCATCAGAACCTCACACAGGCTGCAGTGTCCATCAGATCCTCACACAGGCTGCAGTGTCCATCAGATCCTCACACACAGACTGCATTATCCATCAGACACTCACACACAGGCTGCAGTATCCATCAGATCCTCACACAGACTGCAGTGTCCATCAGGACCTCACACAGGCTGCAGTTTCCATCAGGTCCTCACACAGGCTGCAGTGTCCATCACATCCTCACACGCAGACTGTAGCGTCCATCAGACACTCACACACAGACTGCAGTGTCCATCAGACACTCACACACAGACTGCAGGATCCATCAGACACTCACACACAGGCTGCAGTGTCCATCAGATCATCACACAGGCTGCAGTGTCCATCAGATCCACACACAGGCTGCAGTGTTCATCATATCCACACACAGGCTGCAGTGTCCATCAGATCCTCACACAGGCTGCAGTGTCCATCAGTCACTCAAACACAAACTGCAGTGTCCATCTGACCCTCACACAGTCTGCCATGTACATCACATCCTCACACACAGACTGCAGTGTCCATCAGACACTCACACACAGGCTGCAGTGTCCATCAGATCCACACACAGGCTGCAGTGTCCATCAGATCCACACACAGGCTGCAGTGTCCATCAGATCCTCACACAGGCTGCAGTGTCCATCAGATCCACACACAGACTGCAGTGTCCATCAGATTCACACACAGGCTGCAGTTTCCATCAGATCCACACACAGACTGCAGTGTCCATCAGATTCACACACAGACTGCAGTGTCCATCTGATCCTCACACAAACTGCAGTGTCCATCGCATCCGCACACAAAGGCTGCAGTTACCATCAGATCCTCACACAGGCTGCAGTTTCCATCAGATCCTCACACAGGCTGCAGTGTCCATCAGATCCTCACACACAGACTGCAGTGTCCATCAGACACTCACACACAGACAGCAGTGTCCATCAGACACCCACACTCAGACTGCAGTGTCCATCAGACACTCACACACAGATTTCGGTGTCCATCAGACACTCACACACAGGCTGCAGTGTCAATCAGATCCTCACACAGACTGCAGTGTCCATCACATCCTCACACACAGACTGCATTGTCCATCAGACACTCACACACAGACTGCAGTTTCCATCAGACACTCACACACAGACAGCAGTGTCCATCAGATCCACACACAGGCTGCAGTGTCCATCAGATCCACACACAGGCTGCCGTGTACATCAGATCCTCACACAGGCTGCAGTGTCCGTCAGATCCACACACAGACTGGAGTGTCCATCAGATTCACACACAGACTGCAGTGTCCATGAGATCCTCACACAATCTGCAGTGTCCATCGCATCCGCACACAAAGGCTGCAGTTTCCATCAGAACCTCACACAGGCTGCAGTGTTCATCAGATCCTCACACAGGCTGCAGTGTCCATCAGATCCTCACACACAGACTGCATTATCCATCAGACACTCACACACAGGCTGCAGTATCCATCAGATCCTCACACAGACTGCAGTGTCCATCAGGACCTCACACAGGCTGCAGTTTCCATCAGGTCCTCACACAGGCTGCAGTGTCCATCAGATCCTCACACACAGACTGTAGCGTCCATCAGACACTCACACACAGACTGCAGTGTCCATCAGACACTCACACACAGACTGCAGGATCCATCAGACACTCACAGACAGGCTGCAGTGTCCATCAGATCCACACACAGGCTGCATTGTCCATCAGATCATCACACAGGCTGCAGTGTCCATCAGATCCACACACAGGCTGCAGTGTTCATCATATCCACACACAGGCTGCAGTGTCTATCAGATCCACTCACAGTCTGCAGTTCCATCAGATCCACACACAGGCTGCAGTGTCCATCAGATCCACACACAGGCTGCAATGTCCATCAGATCCTCACACATGGTGCAGTTTCCATCAGGTCCTCACACAGGCTGCAGTTACCATCAGATCCTCACACAGGCTGCAGTGTCCATCACATCCTCACACACAGACTGCAGGGTCCATCAGACACTCACTCACAGACTGCAGTGTCCATCAGTCATTCACACAAAGACTGCAGTGTCCATCAGATCCACACACAGGCTACAGTGTCCAACAGATCAGCACACAGACTGCAGTGTCCATCATATCCACACACAGGCTGCAGTGTCCATCAGATCCACACACACAGACTGCAGTGTGCATCAGATCCACACACACAGACTGCAGTGTCCATCAGATCCACACACAGGCTGCAGTGTCCATCAGATTCACACGCAGGGTGCAGTGTCCATCAGATCATCACACAGGCTGCAGTGTCCATCAGATCCTCACACAGGCTGCAGTGTCCATCAGGACCTCACACAGGCTGTAGTTTCCATCAGGTCCTCACACAGGCTGCAGTGTCCATCACATCCTCACACACATACTGCAGGGTCCATCAGACACTCACACACAGGCTGCAGTGTCCATCAGATCCTCACACAGGCTGCAGTGTCCATCAGATCCTCACACACAGACTGTAGCGTCCATCAGACACTCACACACAGACTGCAGTGTCCATCAGACACTCACACACAGACTGCAGGATCCATCAGACACTCACACACAGGCTGCAGTATCCATCAGATCCTCACACAGACTGCAGTGTCCATCAGAACCTCACACAGGCTGCAGTTTCCATCAGGTCCTCACACAGGCTGCAGTGTCCATCAGATGCTCACACACAGACTGTAGCGTCCATCAGACACTCACACACAGACTGCAGTGTCCATCAGACACTCACACACAGACTGCAGGATCCATCAGACACACACACAGGCTGCATTGTCCATCAGATCCACACACAGGCTGCATTGTCCATCAGATCATCACACAGGCTGCAGTGTCCATCAGATCCACACACAGGCTGCAGTGTTCATCATATCCACACACAGGCTGCAGTGTCCATCAGATCATCACACTGGCTGCAGTGTCCATCAGATCCTCACATAGGATGCAGTGTCCATCAGATCATCACACAGGCTGCAGTGTCCATCAGATCCACACACAGGCTGCAGTGTCCTTCAGATCCACACATAGACTGCAATGTCCGTCAGATCCACACACAGACTTCAGTGTCCATCAGATTCACACACAGGCTGCAGTGTCCATCAGATCCTCACACAGGCTGCAGTGTCCATCAGGACCTCACACAGGCTGTAGTTTCCATCAGGTCCTCACACATGCTGCAGTGTCCATCACATCCTCACACACAGACTGTAGCGTCCATCAGACACTCACACACAGACTGCAGTGTCCATCAGACACTCACACACAGACTGCAGGATCCATCAGACACTCACACACAGGCTGCAGTGTCTATCAGATCCACACACAGGCTGCATTGTCCATCAGATCATCACACAGGCTGCAGTGTCCATCAGATCCACACACAGGCTGCAGTGTTCATCATATCCACACACAGGCTGCAGTGTCCATTAGATCATCACACTGGCTGCAGTGTCCATCAGATCCTCACATAGGATGCAGTGTCCATCAGATCATCACACAGGCTGCAGTGTCCATCAGATCCTCACATAGGCTGCAGTGTCCATCAGATCCTCACACAGGCTGCAGTGTCCATCAGATCCTCACACAGGCTGCAGTGTCCATCAGATCCTCACACATGCTGCAGTGTCCATCAGATCCTTACGCAGGCTGCAGTGTCCATCAGTCACTCAAATACAGACTGAAGTGACCATCTGACCCTCACACAGTCTGCTATGTACATCACATCCTCACACACAGACTGCAGTGTCCGTCAGACACTCATACACAGACTGCAGTGTCTATCAGATCCACACACAGGCTGCAGTGTCCGTCAGATCCACTCACAGTCTGCAGTGTCCATCAGATCCACACACAGGCTGCAGTGTCCATCAGATCCACACACAGGCTGCAATGTCCATCAGATCCTCACACATGGTGCAGTGTCCATCAGATCCTCACACAGGCTGCAGTTTCCATCAGATCCTCACACAGGCTGCAGTGTCCATCACATCCTCACATACAGACTGCAGGGTCCATCAGACACTCACTCACAGACTGCAGTGTCCATCAGTCATTCACACAAAGACTGCAGTGTCCATCAGATCCACACACAGGCTACAGTGTCCAACAGATCAGCACACAGACTGCAGTGTCCATCATATCCACACACAGGCTGCAGTGTCCATCAGATCCACACACACAGACTGCAGTGTGCATCAGATCCACACACACAGACTGCAGTGTCCATCAGATCCACACACAGGCTGCAGTGTCCATCAGATTCACACGCAGGGTGCAGTGTCCATCAGATCATCACACAGGCTGCAGTGTCCATCAGATCCTCACACAGGCTGCAGTGTCCATCAGGACCTCACACAGGCTGTAGTTTCCATCAGGTCCTCACACAGGCTGCAGTGTCCATCACATCCTCACACACATACTGCAGGGTCCATCAGACACTCACACACAGGCTGCAGTGTCCATCAGATCCTCACACAGGCTGCAGTGTCCATCAGATCCACACACAGGCTGCAGTGTCCATCAGATTCACACGCAGGGTGCAGTGTCCATCAGATCATCACACAGGCTGCAGTGTCCATCAGATTCTCACACAGGCTGCAGTGTCCATCAGGACCTCACACAGGCTGTAGTGTCCATCAGGTCCTCACACAGGCTGCAGTGTCCATCACATCCTCACACACATACTGCAGGGTCCATCAGACACTCACACACAGGCTGCAGTGTCCATCAGATCCTCACACAGGCTTCAGTGTCCATCAGATCCTCACACAGGCTGCAGTTTCCATCAGGTCCTCACACAGGCTGCAGTGTCCATCACATCCTCACACACAGACTGCAGTGTCCATCAGACACTCACACACAGACTGCAGGGTCCATCAGATACTCACACACAGGCTGCAGTGTCCATCAAAACCACACACAGGCTGCATTGTCCATCAGATCATCGCACAGGCTGCAATGTCCATCAGATCCACACACAGGCTGCAGTGTCCATCACATCCACACACAGGCTACAATGTCCATCAGATCCACACACAGGCTGCAGTGTCCATCAGATCCACACGCAGGCTGCAGTGTCCATCAGATCCTCACACAGGCTGCAGTGTCCATCAGATTCACACACAGGCTGCAGTCTCCATCAGAACCTCACACAGGCTGCAGTGTCCATCAGGACCTCACACAGGCTGTAGTTTCCATCAGACCGTCACCCAGTCTGCCATGTACATCACATTCTCACACACAGATTGCAGTGTCCATCAGACACTCACACACAGGCTGCAGTGTCCATCAGATCCACACACAGGGTGCAGTGTCCTTCAGATCCACACATAGACTGCAATGTCCGTCTGATCCACACACAGACTGCAGTGTCCATCAGATTCACACACAGGCTGCAGTGTCCATCAGATCCTCACACAGGCTGCAGTGTCCATCAGGACCTCACACAGGCTGTAGTTTCCATCAGGTCCTCACACATGCTGCAGTGTCCATCACATCCTCACACACAGACTATAGCGTCCATCAGACACTCACACACAGACTGCAGTGTCCATCAGACACTCACACACTCAGACTGCAGGATCCATCAGACACTCACACACAGGCTGCAGTGTCCATCAGATCCACACACAGGCTGCATTGTCCATCAGATCATCACACAGGCTGCAGTGTCCATCAGATCCACACACAGGCTGCAGTGTTCATCATATCCACACACAGGCTGCAGTGTCCATTAGATCATCACACTGGCTGCAGTGTCCATCAGATCCTCACATAGGATGCATTGTCCATCAGATCATCACACAGGCTGCAGTGTCCATCAGATCCACACACAGGCTGCAGTGTTCATCAAATCCACACACATGCTGCAGTGTCCATCAGATCATCACACTGGCTGCAGTGTCCATCAGATCCTCACATAGGATGCAGTGTCCATCAGATCATCACACAGGCTGCAGTGTCCATCAGATCCTCACATAGGCTGCAGTGTCCATCAGATCCTCACACAGGCTGCAGTGTCCATCAGATCCTCACACAGGCTGCAGTGTCCATCAGATCCTCACACATGCTGCAGTGTCCATCAGATCCTTACGCAGGCTGCAGTGTCCATCAGTCACTCAAATACAGACTGAAGTGACCATCTGACCCTCACACAGTCTGCTATGTACATCACATCCTCACACACAGACTGCAGTGTCCGTCAGACACTCATACACAGACTGCAGTGTCTATCAGATCCACACACAGGCTGCAGTGTCCGTCAGATCCACTCACAGTCTGCAGTGTCCATCAGATCCACACACAGGCTGCAGTGTCCATCAGATCCACACACAGGCTGCAGTGTCCATCACATCCTCACACACAGACTGCAGGGTCCATCAGACACTCACTCACAGACTGCAGTGTCCATCAGACATTCACACACAGGCTGCAGTGTCCATCAGATCCTCACACAGGCTGCAGTGTCCATCAGATCCACACACAGACTGCAGTGTCCATCAGATTCACACGCAGGGTGCAGTGTCCATCAGATCATCACACAGGCTGCAGTGTCCATCAGATTCTCACACAGGCTGCAGTGTCCATCAGGACCTCACACAGGCTGTAGTGTCCATCAGGTCCTCACACAGGCTGCAGTGTCCATCACATCCTCACACACATACTGCAGGGTCCATCAGACACTCACACACAGGCTGCAGTGTCCATCAGATCCTCACACAGGCTGCAGTGTCCATCAGATCCTCACACAGGCTGCAGTTTCCATCAGGTCCTCACACAGGCTGCAGTGTCCATCACATCCTCACACACAGACTGCAGTGTCCATAAGACACTCACACACAGACTGCAGGGTCCATCAGATACTCACACACAGGCTGCAGTGTCCATCAAATCCACACACAGGCTGCATTGTCCATCAGATCATCACACAGGCTGCAATGTCCATCAGATCCACACACAGGCTGCAGTGTCCATCACATCCACACACAGGCTGCAATGTCCATCAGATCCACACACAGGCTGCAGTGTCCATCAGATCCACACGCAGGCTGCAGTGTCCATCAGATCCTCACACAGGCTGCAGTGTCCATCAGATCCACACCCAGGCTGCAGTGTCCATCAGATCCTCACACAGGCTGCAGTGTCCATCAGATCCTCACACAGGCTGCAGTGTCCATCAGTCACTCAAACACAGACTGCAGTTTCCATCAGACCCTCACACAGTCTGCCATGTACATCACATTCTCACACACAGATTGCAGTGTCCATCAGACACTCACACACAGGCTGCAGTGTCCATCAGATCCACACACAGGCTGCAGTGTCCATCAGATCCACACACAGGCTGCAGTGTCCATCAGATCCTCACACAGGCTGCAGTGTCCTTCAGATCCACACATAGACTGCAATGTCCGTCAGATCCACACAGAGACTGCAGTGTCCATCAGATTCACACACAGGCTGCAGTGTCCATCAGATCCTCACACAGGCTGCAGTGTCCATCAGATTCTCACACAGGCTGCAGTGTCCATCAGGACCTCACACAGGCTGTAGTGTCCATCAGGTCCTCACACAGGCTGCAGTGTCCATCACATCCTCACACACATACTGCAGGGTCCATCAGACACTCACACACAGATTGCAGTGTCCATCAGATCCTCACACAGGCTGCAGTGTCCATCAGATCCTCACACAGGCTGCAGTTTCCATCAGGTCCTCACACAGGCTGCAGTGTCCATCACATCCTCACACACAGACTGCAGTGTCCATCAGACACTCACACACAGACTGCAGGCTCCATCAGATACTCACACACAGGCTGCAGTGTCCATCAAATCCACACACAGGCTGCATTGTCCATCAGATCATCACACAGGCTGCAATGTCCATCAGATCCACACACAGGCTGCAGTGTCCATCACATCCACACACAGGCTGCAATGTCCATCAGATCCACACACAGGCTGCAGTGTCCATCAGATCCACACGCAGGCTGCAGTGTCCATCAGATCCTCACACAGGCTGCAGTGTCCATCAGATCCACACCCAGGCTGCAGTGTCCATCAGATCCTCACACAGGCTGCAGTGTCCATCAGATCCTCACACAGGCTGCAGTGTCCATCAGTCACTCAAACACAGACTGCAGTTTCCATCAGACCCTCATACAGTCTGCCATGTACATCACATTCTCACACACAGATTGCAGTGTCCATCAGACACTCACACACAGGCTGCAGTGTCCATCAGATCCACACACAGGCTGCAGTGTCCATCACATCCACACACAGGCTGCAGTGTCCATCAGATCCACACACAGGCTGCAGTGTTCTTCAGATCCACACATAGACTGCAATGTCCGTCAGATCCACACACAGACTGCAGTGTCCATCAGATTCACACAAAGGCTGCAGTGTCCATCAGATCCTCACACAGGCTGCAGTGTCCATCAGGACCTCACACAGGCTGTAGTTTCCATCAGGTCCTCACACATGCTGCAGTGTCCATCACATCCTCACACACAGACTGTAGCGTCCATCAGACACTCACACACAGACTGCAGTGTCCATCAGACACTCACACACAGACTGCAGGATCCATCAGACACTCACACACAGGCTGCAGTGTCCATCAGATCCACACACAGGCTGCATTGTCCATCAGATCATCACACAGGCTGCAGTGTCCATCAGATCCACACACAGGCTGCAGTGTTCATCATATCCACACACAGGCTGCAGTGTCCATCAGATCATCACACTGGCTGCAGTGTCCATCAGATCCTCACATAGGATGCAGTGTCCATCAGATCATCACACAGGCTGCAGTGTCCATCAGATCCTCACATAGGCTGCAGTGTCCATCAGATCCTCACACAGGCTGCAGTGTCCATCAGATCCTCACACAGGCTGCAGTGTCCATCAGATCCTCACTCATGCTGCAGTGTCCATCAGATCCTTACGCAGGCTGCAGTGTCCATCAGTCACTCAAATACAGACTGAAGTGACCATCTGACCCTCACACAGTCTGCTATGTACATCACATCCTCACACACAGACTGCAGTGTCCGTCAGACACTCATACACAGACTGCAGTGTCTATCAGATCCACACACAGGCTGCAGTGTCCGTCAGATCCACTCACAGTCTGCAGTGTCCATCAGATCCACACACAGGCTGCAGTGTCCATCAGATCCACACACAGGCTGCAATGTCCATCAGATCCTCACACATGGTGCAGTGTCCATCAGGTCCTCACACAGGCTGCAGTTTCCATCAGATCCTCACACAGGCTGCAGTGTCCATCACATCCTCACACACAGACTGCAGGGTCCATCAGACTCTCACTCACAGACTGCAGTGTCCATCAGACATTCACACAACGACTGCAGTGTCCATCAGATCCACACACAGGCTACAGTGTCCAACAGATCAGCACACAGACTGCAGTGTCCATCATATCCACACACAGGCTGCAGTGTCCATCAGATCCACACACACAGACTGCAGTGTGCATCAGATCCACACACACAGACTGCAGTGTCCATCAGATCCACACACAGGCTGCCGTGTCCATCAGATTCACACGCAGGGTGCAGTGTCCATCAGATCATCACACAGGCTGCAGTGTCCATCAGATCCTCACACAGGCTGCAGTGTCCATCAGGACCTCACACAGGCTGTAGTTTCCATCAGGTCCTCACACAGGCTGCAGTGTCCATCACATCCTCACACACATACTGCAGGGTCCATCAGACACTCACACACAGACTGCAGTGTCCATCAGATCCTCACACAGGCTGCAGTGTCCATCAGATCCACACACAGGCTGCAGTGTCCATCAGATTCACACGCAGGGTGCAGTGTCCATCAGATCATCACACAGGCTGCAGTGTCCATCAGATTCTCACACAGGCTGCAGTGTCCATCAGGACCTCACACAGGCTGTAGTGTCCATCAGGTCCTCACACAGGCTGCAGTGTCCATCACATCCTCACACACATACTGCAGGGTCCATCAGACACTCACACACAGGCTGCAGTGTCCATCAGATCCTCACACAGGCTGCAGTGTCCATCAGATCCTCACACAGGCTGCAGTTTCCATCAGGTCCTCACACAGGCTGCAGTGTCCATCACATCCTCACACACAGACTGCAGTGTCCATAAGACACTCACACACAGACTGCAGGGTCCATCAGATACTCACACACAGGCTGCAGTGTCCATCAAATCCACACACAGGCTGCATTGTCCATCAGATCATCACACAGGCTGCAATGTCCATCAGATCCACACACAGGCTGCAGTGTCCATCACATCCACACACAGGCTGCAATGTCCATCAGATCCACACACAGGCTGCAGTGTCCATCAGATCCACACGCAGGCTGCAGTGTCCATCAGATCCTCACACAGGCTGCAGTGTCCATCAGATCCACACCCAGGCTGCAGTGTCCATCAGATCCTCACACAGGCTGCAGTGTCCATCAGATCCTCACACAGGCTGCAGTGTCCATCAGTCACTCAAACACAGACTGCAGTTTCCATCAGACCCTCACACAGTCTGCCATGTACATCACATTCTCACACACAGATTGCAGTGTCCATCAGACACTCACACACAGGCTGCAGTGTCCATCAGATCCACACACAGGCTGCAGTGTCCATCAGATCCACACACAGGCTGCAGTGTCCATCAGATCCTCACACAGGCTGCAGTGTCCTTCAGATCCACACATAGACTGCAATGTCCGTCAGATCCACACACAGACTGCAGTGTCCATCAGATTCACACACAGGCTGCAGTGTCCATCAGATCCTCACACAGGCTGCAGTGTCCATCAGGACCTCACACAGGCTGTAGTTTCCATCAGGTCCTCACACATGCTGCAGTGTCCATCACATCCTCACACACAGACTGCAGGGTCCATCAGACACTCACACACAGGCTGCAGTGTCTATCAGATCCTCACACAGGCTGCAGTGTCCATCAGATCCTCACACAGGCTGCAGTGTCCTTCAGGTCCTCACACAGACTGCAGTGTCCATCAGACCCTCAAACAGTCTGCCATGTACATCACATCCACACACACAGATTGCACTGTCCATTAGACACTCACACACAGGCTGCAATGTCCATCACATCCTCACGCAGGCTGCAGTGTCCATCAGATCCTCAAGCAGGCTGCAGTGTCTGTCAGATTCACACACAGGCTGCAGTTTCCATCAGATCCACACACAGGCTGCAGTGTCCATCATAGACACACACAGGCTGCAGTGTCCATCAGATCATCACACAGGCTGCAGTGTCCATCAGATCCTCACATAGGCTGCAGTGTCCATCAGATCATCACACAGGCTGCAGTGTCCGTCAGATCCGCACACAGGCTGCTGTTTCCATCAGATCCACACGCAGGGTGTTGTGTCCATCAGATCATCACACACAGACTGTAGCATCCATCAGACACTCACACACACACTGCAGTGTCCATCAGACACTCACACACAGACTGCAGGGTCCGTCAGACACTCACACACAGGCTGCAGTGTCCATCAGATCCACACACAGGCTGCATTGTCCATCAGATCATTACAAAGGCTGCAATGTCCATCAGATCCACACACAGGCTGCAGTGTCCATCACATCCACACAAAGACTGCAATGTCCATCAGATCCACTCACAGGCTGCAGTGTCCATCAGATCCACACCCAGGCTGCAGCGTCCATCAGATCCTCACACAAGCTGCAGTGTCCATCAGATCCTCACACAGGTTGCAGTGTCCATCAGTCACTCAAACACAGACTGCAGTGTCCATCAGACCCTCACACAGTCTGCCATGTACATCACATCCTCACACACAGATTGCAGTGTCCATCAGACACTCACACACAGGCTGCAGTGTCCATCAGATCCACACACAGGCTGTAGTGTCCATCAGATGCACACACAGGCTGCAGTGTCCATCAGATCCTCACACAGGCTGCAGTGTCCGTCAGATCCACACATAGACTGCAGTGTCCGTCAGATCCACACACAGACTGCAGTGTCCATCAGATTCACACACAGACTGCAGTGTCCATCAGAACGTCACACAGGCTGCAGTGTCCATCAGATCCTCACACAGGCTGCAGTGTCCATCAGATCCACACACAGGCTGCAGTGTCCATCAGATCCTCACACAGACTGCAGTGTCCATCACATCCTCACACACAGACTGCATTGTCCATCAGACACTCACACACAGACTGCAGTGTCCATCAGACACTCACACACAGACAGCAGTTTCCGTTAGACACTCACACACAGATTGTAGTGTCCATCAGACACTCACACACATGCTGCAATGTCCATCAGATCCTCACACAGGCTGCAGTGTCCATCAGATCCTCACGCAGGCTGCAGTGTCTGTCAGATTCACACATAGGCTGCAGTGTCCATCAGATCCACACACAGGCTGCAGTGTCCATCATATCAACACACAGGCTGCAGTGTCCATCAGATCATCACACAAGCTGCAGTGTCCATCAGATCCTCACATAGGCTGCAGTATCCATCAGATCATCACACAGACTGCAGTGTCCATCAGACACTCGCACAGAGACAGCAGTGTCCATCAGACACCCACACTCAGACTGCAGTTTCCGTTAGACACTCACACACAGATTGCAGTGTCCATCAGACACTCACTCACATGCTGCAATGTCCATCAGATCCTCACACAGGCTGCAGTGTCCATCAGATCCTCACGCAGGCTGCAGTGTCTGTCAGATTCACACACAGGCTGCAGTGTCCATCAGATCCACACACAGGCTGCAGTGTCCATCATATCCACACACAGGCTGCAGTGTCCATCAGATCCACACACAGACTGCAGTATCCATCAGATCCTCACACAGGCTGCAGTGTCCATCGGATCCTCACACAGGCTGCAGTGTCCATCAGATCTACTCGCAGGCTGCAGTGTCCATCAGATCATCACACAGGCTGCAGTGTCCATCAGATCCTCACACAGGCTGCAGTGTCCATCAGGATCTCACACAGGCTGTAGTTTCCATCAGGTCCTCACACATGCTGCAGTATCCATCACATCCTCACACACAGACCGCAGGGTCCATCAGACACTCACACACAGGCTGCAGTGTCCATCAGATCCTCACACAGGCTGCAGTGTCCATCAGATCCTCACACAGGCTGCAGTGTCCTTCAGGTCCTCACACAGGCTGCAGTGTCCATCAGATCTGCACACAGCCTGCAGTGTCCATCAGATCCTCACACAGGCTGCAGTGTCCATCAGATCCTCACGCAGGCTACAGTGTCTGTCAGATTCACACACAGTCTGCAGTGTCCATTAGATCGACACACCGGCTGCAGTGTCCATCATATCCACACACAGGCTGCAGTGTCCGTCAGATCCACACACACAGGCTGCGGTGTCCCTCAGATCCACACACACAGACTGCAGTGTCCATCAGATCCACACACAGGCTGCAGTGTCCATCAGATCCACACGCAGGCTGCAGTGTCCGTCAGATCTTCACACAGGCTGCAGTGTCCATCAGATCCTCACACATGGTGCAGTGTCCATCTGGTCCTCACACAGGCTGCAGTTTCCATCAGATCCTCAGACAGGCTGCAGTGTCCATCACATCCTCACACACAGACTGCAGTGTCCATCAGACACTCACACACAGACTGCAGTGTCCATCAGACACTCACACACAGACTGCAGGGTCCATCAGACACTCACACACAGGCTGCAGTGTCCATCAGATCCACACACAGGCTGCATTGTCCATTAGATCATCACACAGGCTGCAATGTCCATCAGATCCACACACAGGCTGCAGTGTCCATCAGATCCTCACGCAGGCTGCAGTGTCCATCAGATCCTCACACAGGCTGCAGTGTCCATCACATCCGCACACAGGCTGCAATGTCCATCAGATCCACACACAGGCTGCAGTGTCCATCACATCCACACACAGGCTGCAATGTCCATCAGATCCACACACAGGCTGCAGTGTCCATCAGATCCACACGCAGGCTGCAGTGTCCATCAGATCCTCACACAGGCTGCAGTGTCCATCAGATCCACACCCAGGCTGCAGTGTCCATCAGATCCTCACACAGGCTGCAGTGTCCATCAGATCCTCGCACAGGCTGCAGTGTCCATCAGTCACTCAAACACAGACTGCAGTTTCCATCAGACCCTCACACAGTCTGCCATGTACATCACATTCTCACACACAGATTGCAGTGTCCATCAGACACTCACACACAGGCTGCAGTGTCCATCAGATCCACACACAGGCTGCAGTGTCCATCACATCCACACACAGGCTGCAGTGTCCATCAGATCCACACACAGGCTGCAGTGTTCTTCAGATCCACACATAGACTGCAATGTCCGTCAGATCCACACACAGACTGCAGTGTCCATCAGATTCACACAAAGGCTGCAGTGTCCATCAGATCCTCACACAGGCTGCAGTGTCCATCAGGACCTCACACAGGCTGTAGTTTCCATCAGGTCCTCACACATGCTGCAGTGTCCATCACATCCTCACACACAGACTGTAGCGTCCATCAGACACTCACACACAGACTGCAGTGTCCATCAGACACTCACACACAGACTGCAGGATCCATCAGACACTCACACACAGGCTGCAGTGTCCATCAGATCCACACACAGGCTGCATTGTCCATCAGATCATCACACAGGCTGCAGTGTCCATCAGATCCACACACAGGCTGCAGTGTTCATCATATCCACGCACAGGCTGCAGTGTCCATCAGATCATCACACTGGCTGCAGTGTCCATCAGATCCTCACATAGGATGCAGTGTCCATCAGATCATCACACAGGCTGCAGTGTCCATCAGATCCTCACATAGGCTGCAGTGTCCATCAGATCCTCACACAGGCTGCAGTGTCCATCAGATCCTCACACAGGCTGCAGTGTCCATCAGATCCTCACACATGCTGCAGTGTCCATCAGATCCTTACGCAGGCTGCAGTGTCCATCAGTCACTCAAATACAGACTGAAGTGACCATCTGACCCTCACACAGTCTGCTATGTACATCACATCCTCACACACAGACTGCAGTGTCCGTCAGACACTCATACACAGACTGCAGTGTCTATCAGATCCACACACAGGCTGCAGTGTCCGTCAGATCCACTCACAGTCTGCAGTGTCCATCAGATCCACACACAGGCTGCAGTGTCCATCAGATCCACACACAGGCTGCAATGTCCATCAGATCCTCACACATGGTGCAGTGTCCATCAGGTCCTCACACAGGCTGCAGTTTCCATCAGATCCTCACACAGGCTGCAGTGTCCATCACATCCTCACACACAGACTGCAGGGTCCATCAGACACTCACTCACAGACTGCAGTGTCCATCAGACATTCACACAACGACTGCAGTGTCCATCAGATCCACACACAGGCTACAGTGTCCAACAGATCAGCACACAGACTGCAGTGTCCATCATATCCACACACAGGCTGCAGTGTCCATCAGATCCACACACACAGACTGCAGTGTGCATCAGATCCACACACACAGACTGCAGTGTCCATCAGATCCACACACAGGCTGCAGTGTCCATCAGATTCACACGCAGGGTGCAGTGTCCATCAGATCATCACACAGGCTGCAGTGTCCATCAGATCCTCACACAGGCTGCAGTGTCCATCAGGACCTCACACAGGCTGTAGTTTCCATCAGGTCCTCACACAGGCTGCAGTGTCCATCACATCCTCACACACATACTGCAGGGTCCATCAGACACTCACACACAGACTGCAGTGTCCATCAGATCCTCACACAGGCTGCAGTGTCCATCAGATCCACACACAGGCTGCAGTGTCCATCAGATTCACACGCAGGGTGCAGTGTCCATCAGATCATCACACAGGCTGCAGTGTCCATCAGATTCTCACACAGGCTGCAGTGTCCATCAGGACCTCACACAGGCTGTAGTGTCCATCAGGTCCTCACACAGGCTGCAGTGTCCATCACATCCTCACACACATACTGCAGGGTCCATCAGACACTCACACACAGGCTGCAGTGTCCATCAGATCCTCACACAGGCTGCAGTGTCCATCAGATCCTCACACAGGCTGCAGTTTCCATCAGGTCCTCACACAGGCTGCAGTGTCCATCACATCCTCACACACAGACTGCAGTGTCCATAAGACACTCACACACAGACTGCAGGGTCCGTCAGATACTCACACACAGGCTGCAGTGTCCATCAAATCCACACACAGGCTGCATTGTCCATCAGATCATCACACAGGCTGCAATGTCCATCAGATCCACACACAGGCTGCAGTGTCCATCACATCCACACACAGGCTGCAATGTCCATCAGATCCACACACAGGCTGCAGTGTCCATCAGATCCACACGCAGGCTGCAGTGTCCATCAGATCCTCACACAGGCTGCAGTGTCCATCAGATCCACACCCAGGCTGCAGTGTCCATCAGATCCTCACACAGGCTGCAGTGTCCATCAGATCCTCACACAGGCTGCAGTGTCCATCAGTCACTCAAACACAGACTGCAGTTTCCATCAGACCCTCACACAGTCTGCCATGTACATCACATTCTCACACACAGATTGCAGTGTCCATCAGACACTCACACACAGGCTGCAGTGTCCATCAGATCCACACACAGGCTGCAGTGTCCATCAGATCCACACACAGGCTGCAGTGTCCATCAGATCCTCACACAGGCTGCAGTGTCCTTCAGATCCACACATAGACTGCAATGTCCGTCAGATCCACACACAGACTGCAGTGTCCATCAGATTCACACACAGGCTGCAGTGTCCATCAGATCCTCACACAGGCTGCAGTGTCCATCAGGACCTCACACAGGCTGTAGTTTCCATCAGGTCCTCACACATGCTGCAGTGTCCATCACATCCTCACACACAGACTGCAGGGTCCATCAGACACTCACACACAGGCTGCAGTGTCTATCAGATCCTCACACAGGCTGCAGTGTCCATCAGATCCTCACACAGGCTGCAGTGTCCTTCAGGTCCTCACACAGACTGCAGTGTCCATCAGACCCTCAAACAGTCTGCCATGTACATCACATCCACACACACAGATTGCACTGTCCATTAGACACTTACACACAGGCTGCAATGTCCATCACATCCTCACACAGGCTGCAGTGTCCATCAGATCCTCAAGCAGGCTGCAGTGTCTGTCAGATTCACACACAGGCTGCAGTTTCCATCAGATCCACACACAGGCTGCAGTGTCCATCATAGACACACACAGGCTGCAGTGTCCATCAGATCATCACACAGGCTGCAGTGTCCATCAGATCCTCACATAGGCTGCAGTGTCCATCAGATCATCACACAGGCTGCAGTGTCCGTCAGATCCGCACACAGGCTGCTGTTTCCATCAGATCCACACGCAGGGTGTTGTGTCCATCAGATCATCACACACAGACTGTAGCATCCATCAGACACTCACACACACACTGCAGTGTCCATCAGACACTCACACACAGACTGCAGGGTCCGTCAGACACTCACACACAGGCTGCAGTGTCCATCAGATCCACACACAGGCTGCATTGTCCATCAGATCATTACAAAGGCTGCAATGTCCATCAGATCCACACACAGGCTGCAGTGTCCATCACATCCACACAAAGGCTGCAATGTCCATCAGATCCACTCACAGGCTGCAGTGTCCATCAGATCCACACCCAGGCTGCAGCGTCCATCAGATCCTCACACAAGCTGCAGTGTCCATCAGATCCTCACACAGGCTGCAGTGTCCATCAGTCACTCAAACACAGACTGCAGTGTCCATCAGACCCTCACACAGTCTGCCATGTACATCACATCCTCACACACAGATTGCAGTGTCCATCAGACACTCACACACAGGCTGCAGTGTCCATCAGATCCACACACAGGCTGTAGTGTCCATCAGATGCACACACAGGCTGCAGTGTCCATCAGATCCTCACACAGGCTGCAGTGTCCGTCAGATCCACACATAGACTGCAGTGTCCGTCAGATCCACACACAGACTGCAGTGTCCATCAGATTCACACACAGACTGCAGTGTCCATCAGAACGTCACACAGGCTGCAGTGTCCATCAGATCCTCACACAGGCTGCAGTGTCCATCAGATCCACACACAGGCTGCAGTGTCCATCAGATCCTCACACAGACTGCAGTGTCCATCACATCCTCACACACAGACTGCATTGTCCATCAGACACTCACACACAGACTGCAGTGTCCATCAGACACTCACACACAGACAGCAGTTTCCGTTAGACACTCACACACAGATTGTAGTGTCCATCAGACACTCACACACATGCTGCAATGTCCATCAGATCCTCACACAGGCTGCAGTGTCCATCAGATCCTCACGCAGGCTGCAGTGTCTGTCAGATTCACACATAGGCTGCAGTGTCCATCAGATCCACACACAGGCTGCAGTGTCCATCATATCAACACACAGGCTGCAGTGTCCATCAGATCATCACACAGGCTGCAGTGTCCATCAGATCCTCACATAGGCTGCAGTATCCATCAGATCATCACACAGACTGCAGTGTCCATCAGACACTCGCACAGAGACAGCAGTGTCCATCAGACACCCACACTCAGACTGCAGTTTCCGTTAGACACTCACACACAGATTGCAGTGTCCATCAGACACTCACACACATGCTGCAATGTCCATCAGATCCTCACACAGGCTGCAGTGTCCATCAGATCCTCACGCAGGCTGCAGTGTCTGTCAGATTCACACACAGGCTGCAGTGTCCATCAGATCCACACACAGGCTGCAGTGTCCATCATATCCACACACAGGCTGCAGTGTCCATCAGATCCACACACAGACTGCAGTATCCATCAGATCCTCACACAGGCTGCAGTGTCCATCGGATCCTCACACAGGCTGCAGTGTCCATCAGATCTACTCGCAGGCTGCAGTGTCCATCAGATCATCACACAGGCTGCAGTGTCCATCAGATCCTCACACAGGCTGCAGTGTCCATCAGGATCTCACACAGGCTGTAGTTTCCATCAGGTCCTCACACATGCTGCAGTATCCATCACATCCTCACACACAGACCGCAGGGTCCATCAGACACTCACACACAGGCTGCAGTGTCCATCAGATCCTCACACAGGCTGCAGTGTCCATCAGATCCTCACACAGGCTGCAGTGTCCTTCAGATCCTCACACAGGCTGCAGTGTCCATCAGATCTGCACACAGCCTGCAGTGTCCATCAGATCCTCACACAGGCTGCAGTGTCCATCAGATCCTCACGCAGGCTACAGTGTCTGTCAGATTCACACACAGTCTGCAGTGTCCATTAGATCGACACACCGGCTGCAGTGTCCATCATATCCACACACAGGCTGCAGTGTCCGTCAGATCCACACACACAGGCTGCGGTGTCCATCAGATCCACACACACAGACTGCAGTGTCCATCAGATCCACACACAGGCTGCAGTGTCCATCAGATCCACACGCAGGCTGCAGTGTCCGTCAGATCTTCACACAGGCTGCAGTGTCCATCAGATCCTCACACATGGTGCAGTGTCCATCTGGTCCTCACACAGGCTGCAGTTTCCATCAGATCCTCAGACAGGCTGCAGTGTCCATCACATCCTCACACACAGACTGCAGTGTCCATCAGACACTCACACACAGACTGCAGGGTCCATCAGACACTCACACACAGGCTGCAGTGTCCATCAGATCCACACACAGGCTGCATTGTCCATTAGATCATCACACAGGCTGCAATGTCCATCAGATCCACACACAGGCTGCAGTGTCCATCAGATCCTCACGCAGGCTGCAGTGTCCATCAGATCCTCACACAGGCTGCAGTGTCCATCACATCCACACACAGGCTGCAATGTCCATCAGATCCACACACAGGCTGCAGTGTCCATCAGATCCACACGCAGGCTGCAGTGTCCATCAGATCCTCACACAGGCTGCAGTGTCCATCAGATCCACACCCAGGCTGCAGTGTCCATCAGATCCTCACACAGGCTGCAGTGTCCATCAGATCCTCACACAGGCTGCAGTGTCCATCAGTCACTCAA
Organism: Isurus oxyrinchus; assembly: GCA_026770705.1. NCBI lineage: Eukaryota > Metazoa > Chordata > Chondrichthyes > Lamniformes > Lamnidae > Isurus > Isurus oxyrinchus. Next base: position 188,558 of record JANJGN010000315.1, read on the forward strand.
ACACAGACTGCAGTGTCCATCAGACCCTCACACAGGCTGCAGTGTCCATCAGATCCTCACACAGGCTGCAGTGTCCATCAGTCACTCAAACACAGACTGCAGTGTCCATCAGACCCTCACACAGTCTGCCATGTACATCACATCCTCACACACAGATTGCAGTGTCCATCAGACACTCACACAGGCTGCAGTGTCCGTCAGATCCACACATAGACTGCAGTGTCCGTCAGATCCACACATAGACTGCAGTGTCCGTCAGATCCACACACAGACTGCAGTGTCCATCAGATTCACAAACAGACTGCAGTGTCCATCAGATCCTGACACACAGACTGCATTGTCCATCAGACACTCACACTCAGACTGCAGAGTCCATCAGACACTCACACACAGACTGCAGTGTCCATCAGACACTCGCACAGAGACAGCAGTGTCCATCAGACACCCACACTCAGACTGCAGTTTCCGTCAGATCCACACACAGACTGCAGTGTCCATCAGATTCACACACAGACTGCAGTGTCCATCAGATCCTGACACACAGACTGCAGTGTCCATCAGATCCTCACACAGGCTGCAGTGTCCATCAGTCACTCAAACACAGACTGCAGTGTCCATCAGATCCTCACATAGGCTGCAGTGTCCATCAGTTCATCACACAGGCTGCAGTGTCCGTCAGATCCGCACACCGGCTGCAGTTTCCATCAGATCCACACGCAGGGTGCAGTGTCCATCAGATCATCACACAGGCTGCAGTGTCCATCAGATCCACACATAGGCTGCAGTGTCCATCAGATCCTCACACAGGCTGCAATGTCCATCAGATCCTCACACAGGCTGCACTGTCCATCAGATCCTCACACATGCTGCAGTGTCCATCAGACCCTCACACAGGCTGCAGTGTCAATCAGATCCACACACAGGCTGCAGTGTCCATCAGATCCTCACACAGGCTGCAGTGTCCATCAGATCCTCAGACAGGCTGCAGTGTCCATCAGTCACTCAAACACAGACTGCAGTGTCCATCAGACCCTCACACAGTCTGCCATGTACATCACATCCTCACACACAGATTGCACTGTCCATCAGACACTCACACACAGGCTGCAATATCCATCAGATCCTCACACAGGCTGCAGTGTCTTCGGATCCTCAAGCAGGCTGCAGTGTCTGTCAGATTCACACACAGGCTGCAGTGTCGATCAGATCCACACACAGGCTGCAGTCTCCATCATATCCACACACAGGCTGCAGTGTCCATCAGATCCACACACACAGAATGCAGTGTCCATCAGATCCGCACACACAGACTGCACTGTCCATCAGATCCACACACAGGCTGCAGTGTCCATCAGATCCACCCGCAGGCTACAGTGTCCATCAGATCAGCACACAGACTGCAGTTTCCATGATATCCACAAACAGGCTGAAGTGTCCATCAGATCCACACACACAGACTGCAGTGTGCATCAGATCCACACACACAGACTGCAGTGTCCATCAGATCCACGCACAGGCTGCAGTGTCCATCAGATCCACACGCAGGGTGCAGTGTCCATCAGATCATCACACAGGCTGCAGTGTCCATCAGATCCTCACACAGGATGCAGTTTCCATCAGATCCTCACACAGGCTGCAGTTTCCATCAGGTCCTCACTCAGGCTGCAGTGTCCATCACATCCTCACACACAGACTGTAGCGTCCATCAGACACTCACACACAGACTGCAGTGTCCATCAGACACTCACACACAGACTGCATGATCCATCAGACACTCACACACAGGCTGCAGTGTCCATCAGATCCACACACAGGCTGCATTGTCCATCAGATCATCACACAGGCTGCAATGTCCATCAGATCCACACACAGGCTGCAGTGTCCATCACATCCACACACAGGCTGCAATGTCCATCAGATCCACACACAGGCTGCAGTGTCCATCAGATCCACACGCAGGCTGCAGTGTCCATCAGATCCTCACACAGGCTGCAGTGTCCATCAGATCCACACCCAGGCTGCAGTGTCCATCAGATCCTCACACAGGCTGCAGTGTCCATCAGATCCTCACACAGGCTGCAGTGTCCATCAGTCACTCAAACACAGACTGCAGTGTGCATCAGACCCTCACACAGTCTGCCATGTACATCACATCCTCACACACAGATTGCAGTGTCCATCAGACACTCACACACAGGCTGCAGTGTCCATCAGATCCACACACAGGCTGCAGTGTCCATCAGATCCACACACAGATTGCAGTGTCCATCAGATCCTCACACAGGCTGCAGTGTCCGTCAGATCCACACATAGACTGCAGTGTCCGTCAGATCCACACACAGACTGCAGGGTCCATCAGATTCACACACAGACTGCAGTGTCCATCAGAACCTCACACAGGCTGCAGTGTCCATCAGATCCTCACACAGGCTGCAGTGTCCATCAGATCCTCACACAGGCTGCAGTGTCCATCAGATCCTCACACAGACTGCAGTGTCCATCACATCCTCACACACAGACTGCATTGTCCATCAGACACTCACACACAGACTGCAGTGTCCATCAGACACTCACACACAGACAACAGTTTCCGTTAGACACTCACACACAGATTGTAGTGTCCATCAGACACTCACACACATGCTGCAATGTCCATCAGATCCTCACACAGGCTGCAGTGTCCATCAGATCCTCACGCAGGCTGCAGTGTCCATCATATCCACACACAGGCTGCAGTGTCCATCAGATCATCACACAGACTGCAGTGTCCATCAGATCCTCACATAGGCTGCAGTATCCATCAGATCATCACACAGGCTGCAGTGTCCATCCGATCCTTACACAGGCTGCAGTGTCCATCAGTCACTCAAATACAGACTGAAGTGTCCATCAGACCCTCACACAGTCTTCTATGTACATCACATCCTCACACACAGACGGCAGTGTCCATCAGACACTCGTACACAGGCTGCAGTATCCATCAGATCCACACACAGGCTGCAGTGTCCGTCAGATCCACTCACAGTCTGCAGTGTCCATCAGATCCACACACAGGCTGCAGTGTCCATCAGATCCACACACAGGCTGCAAAGTCCATCAGATGCTAACACAGGCTGCAGTGTCCATCAGATCCTCACACAGGCTGCAGTGTCCATCAGATCCTCACACAGGCTGCAGTGTCCATCAGATCCTCAGACAGGCTGCAGTGTCCATCAGATCCACACACAGGCTGCAGTGTCCATCAGATCCACACGCAGGGTGCAGTGTCCATCAGATCATCACACAGGCTGCAGTGTCCATCAGATCCTCACACAGGATGCAGTTTCCATCAGATCCTCACACAGGCTGCAGTTTCCATCAGGTCCTCACTCAGACTGCAGTGTCCATCACATCCTCACACACAGACTGTAGCGTCCATCAGACACTCACACACAGACTGCAGTGTCCATCTGACACTCACACACAGACTGCATGATCCATCAGACACTCACACACAGGCTGCAGTGTCCATCAGATCCACACACAGGCTGCATTGTCCATCAGATCATCACACAGGCTGCAATGTCCATCAGATCCACACACAGGCTGCAGTGTCCATCACATCCACACACAGGCTGCAATGTCCATCAGATCCACACACAGGCTGCAGTGTCCATCAGATCCACACGCAGGCTGCAGTGTCCATCAGATCCTCACACAGGCTGCAGTGTCCATCAGATCCACACCCAGGCTGCAGTGTCCATCAGATCCTCACACAGGCTGCAGTGTCCATCAGATCCTCACACAGGCTGCAGTGTCCATCAGTCACTCAAACACAGACTGCAGTGTGCATCAGACCCTCACACAGTCTGCCATGTACATCACATCCTCACACACAGATTGCAGTGTCCATCAGACACTCACACACAGGCTGCAGTGTCCATCAGATCCACACACAGGCTGCAGTGTCCATCAGATCCACACACAGATTGCAGTGTCCATCAGATCCTCACACAGGCTGCAGTGTCCGTCAGATCCACACATAGACTGCAGTGTCCGTCAGATCCACACACAGACTGCAGTGTCCATCAGATTCACACACAGACTGCAGTGTCCATCAGAACCTCACACAGGCTGCAGTGTCCATCAGATCCTCACACAGGCTGCAGTGTCCATCAGATCCTCACACAGGCTGCAGTGTCCATCAGATCCTCACACAGACTGCAGTGTCCATCACATCCTCACACACAGACTGCATTGTCCATCAGACACTCACACACAGACTGCAGTGTCCATCAGACACTCACACACAGACAACAGTTTCCGTTAGACACTCACACACAGATTGTAGTGTCCATCAGACACTCACACACATGCTGCAATGTCCATCAGATCCTCACACAGGCTGCAGTGTCCATCAGATCCTCACGCAGGCTGCAGTGTCCATCATATCCACACACAGGCTGCAGTGTCCATCAGATCATCACACAGACTGCAGTGTCCATCCGATCCTTACACAGGCTGCAGTGTCCATCAGTCACTCAAATACAGACTGAAGTGTCCATCAGACCCTCACACAGTCTTCTATGTACATCACATCCTCACACACAGACGGCAGTGTCCATCAGACACTCGTACACAGGCTGCAGTATCCATCAGATCCACACACAGGCTGCAGTGTCCGTCAGATCCACTCACAGTCTGCAGTGTCCATCAGATCCACACACAGGCTGCAGTGTCCATCAGATCCACACACAGGCTGCAAAGTCCATCAGATGCTAACACAGGCTGCAGTGTCCATCAGATCCTCACACAGGCTGCAGTGTCCATCAGATCCTCACACAGGCTGCAGTGTCCATCAGATCCTCAGACAGGCTGCAGTGTCCATCAGATCCACACACAGGCTGCAGTGTCCATCAGTTCCACACACAGGCTGCAGTGTCCATCAGATCATCACACAGGCTGCAGTGTCTATCAGATCCTCACGCAGGCTGCAGTGTCTGTCAGATTCACACACAGGCTGCAGTGTCCATCAGGTCCACACACAGGCTGCAGTGTCCATCATATCCACACACAGGCTGCAGTGACCATCAGATCCACACACAGGCTGCAGTGTCCATCAGATCCACACACAGACTGCAATGTCCATCAGATCCACACACAGGCTGCAGTGTCCATCAGATCCACACGCAGGCTGCAGTGTCCATCAGATTCTCACACAGGCTGCAGTGTCCATCAGATCCACACCCAGGCTGCAGAGTCCATCAGATCCTCACACAGGCTGCAGTGTCCATCAGATCCTCACACAGGCTGCAGTGTCCATCAGACCCACACACAGACTGCAGTGTGCATCAGATTCTCACACATGCTGCAGTGTCCATCAGAACCTCACACAGGCTGCAGTGGCCATCAGGACATCATACAGGCTGTAGTTTCCATCAGGTCCTCACACATGCTGCAGTATCCATCACATCCTCACACACAGGCTGCAGTGTCCATCAGATCCTCGCACAGGCTGCAGTGTCCTCCAGGTCCTCACACAGGCTGCAGTGTCCATCAGATCTGCACACAGGCTGCAGTGTCCATCAGATCCTCACACAGGCTGCAGTGTCCATCAGATCCTCACGCAGGCTACAGTGTCTGTCAGATTCACACACAGTCTGCAGTGTCCATCAGATCGACACACAGGCTGCAGTGTCCATCATATCCACACACAGGCTGCAGTGTCCGTCTGATCCACACACACAGACTGCAGTGTCCATCAGATCCACACACAGGCTGCAGTGTCCATCAGTTCCACACGCAGGCTGCAGTGTCCATCAGATCTTCACACAGGCTGCAGTGTCCATCAGATCCTCACACATGGTGCAGTGTCCATCAGGTCCTCACACAGGCTGCAGTTTCAATCAGATCCTCAGACAGGCTGCAGTGTCCATCACATCCTCACACACATACTGCAGGGTCCATCAGACACTCACTCACAGACTGCAGTGTCCATGAGACATTCACACAAAGACTGCAGTGTCCATCAGATCCACACACAGGCTACAGTGTCCAACAGATCAGCACACAGACTGCAGTGTCCATCTTATCCACATACAGGCTGCAGTGTCCATCAGATCCACACACACAGACTGCAGTGTGCATCAGATCCACACACACAGACTGCAGTGTCCATCAGATCCACACGCAGGGTGCAGTGTCCATCAGATCATCACACAATCTGCAGTGTCCATCAGATCCACACGCAGGGTGCAGTGTTCATCAGATCATCACACAATCTGCAGTGTCCATCACATCCTCACACACATACTGCAGGGTCCATCAGACACTCACACACAGGCTGCAGTGTCATCAGATTCTCACACAGGCTGCAGTGTCCATCAGATCCTCACACAGGCTGCAGTTTCCATCAGGTCCTCACACAGGCTGCAGTGTCCATCACATCCTCACACACAGACTGCAGTGTCCATCAGACACTCACACACAGACTGCAGGGTCCATCAGACACTCACACACAGGCTGCAGTGTCCATCAGATCCACACACAGGCTGCATTGTCCATCAGATCATCACACAGGCTGCAGTGTCCATCACATCCACACACAGGCTGCAATGTCCATCAGATCCACACACAGGCTGCAGTGTCCATCAGATCCGCACGCAGGCTGCAGTGTCCATCAGATCCTCACACAGGCTGCAGTGTCCATCAGATCGACACACAGGCTGCAGTGTCCTTCAGATCCTCACACAGGCTGCAGTGTCCATCAGATCCTCACACAGGCTGCAGTGTCCATCAGTCACTCAAACACAGACTGCAGTGTCCATCAGACCCTCACACAGTCTGCCATATACATCACATTCTCACACACAGATTGCAGTGTCCATCAGACACTCACACACAGGCTGCAGTGTCCATCAGATCCACACACAGGCTGCAGTGTCCATCAGAGCCTCACACAGGCTGCAGTGTCCGTCAGATCCACACATAGACTGCAGTGTCCGTCAGATCCACACACAGACTGCAGTGTCCATCAGATTCACACACAGACTGCAGTGTCCATCAGATCCTCACACACAGACTGCATTGTCCATCAGACACTCACACTCAGACTGCAGTGTCCATCAGACACTCACACACAGATTGCAGTGTCCATCAGACACTCACACACATGCTGCAATGTCCATCAGATCCTCACACAGGCTGCAGTGTCCATCAGATCCTCTCGCAGGCTGCAGTGTCTGTCAGCTTCACACACAGGCTGCTGTGTCCATCAGATCCACACACAGGCTGCAGTGTCCATCATATCCACACACTGGCTGCAGTGTCCATCAGATCATCACACAGGCTGCAGTGTCCATCAGATCCTCACATAGGCTGCAGTATCCATCAGATCATCACACAGGCTGCCGTGTCCGCCAGATCCACACACAGGCTGCAGTTTCCATCAGATCCACACGCAGGCTGCAGTGTCCATCAGATCATCACACAGGCTGCAGTGTCCATCAGATCCTCACATAGGCTGCAGTGTCCACCAGATCCTCACACAGGGTGCAGTGTCCATCAGATCCTCACACAAGCTGCAGTGTCCATCAGATCCTCACACATGCTGCAGTGTCCATCAGATCCTTACACAGGCTGCGGTGTTCATCAGTCACTCAAATACAGACTGCAGTGTCCATCTGACCCTCAGACAGTCTGCTATGTACATCACATCCTCACACACAGACTGCAGTGTCCATCAGACACTCATACACAGGCTGCAGCGTCCATCAGATCCACACACAGGCTGCAGTGTCCATCAGATCCTCACACAGGCTGCAGTGTCGATCAGATCCTCACACAAGCTGCAGTGTCCATCAGATCCTCACACAGGCTGCACTGTCCATCAGATCCACGCTCCGACTGCAGTGTCCATCAGATACACACACCGGCTGCAGTGTCCATCAGATCCTCACATAGGCTGCAGTGCCCATCAGATCCTCACACAGGCTGCAGTGTCCATCAGATCCTCACTCAGGCTGCAGTGTCCATCAGATGCACACACAGACTGCAGTGTGCATCAGATTCTCACACATGCGGCAGTGTCCATCAGATCCACACACAGGCTGCAGTGTCCATCAGATCCACACAAAGGCTGCAGTGTCCATCAGATCCACACACAGGCTGCAGTGTCCATCAGATCCACACACAGGCTGCAGTGTCCATCAGATCCACACACAGGCTGCAGTGTCCATCAGATCCACACACAGGCTGCAGTGTCCATCAGATCCACACACAGACTGCAGTGTCCATCAGACACACACACAGGCTGCAGTGTCCATCAGACACACACACAGGCTGCAGTGTCCATCAGATCCACGCACAGACTGCAGTGCGCATCAGATTCTCACACAGGCTTCAGTGTCCAACAGATTCACACACAGACTGCAGTGTCCATCAGATCCACACACAGAGTGCAGTGACCATCAGATCCTCACACAGGCTGCAGTGTCCAGCAGATCCTAACACAGACTGCAGTGACCATCAGATCCTCACACAGGCTGCAGTTTCCATCAGGTCCTCACACAGGCTGCAGTGTCCATCAAATCCACACCCAGGCTGCAGTGACCATCAGATCCTCACACAGGCTGCAGTGTTCAGCAGATTCTCATACAGGCTGCAGTGTCCATCAGTCACTCAAACACAAACTGCAGTGTCCATCTGTCCCTCACACAGTCTGCCATGTACATCACATCCTCACACACAGACTGCAGTGTCCATCAGACACTCACTCACAGGCCGCAGTGTCCATCAGATCCACACACAGGATGCAGTGTCCATCAGATCCACACACAGGCTGCAGTGTCCGTCAGATCCACACACAGGCTGCAGTGTCCATCAGATCCACACACAGGCTGCAGTGTCCATCAGATTCACACACAGGCTGCAGTTTCCATCAGATCCACACACACAGACTGCAGTGTCCGTCAGATCCACACACAGACTGCAGTGTCCATCAGATTCACACACAGACTACAGTGTCCATCTGATCCTCACACAAACTGCAGTGTCCATCGCATCCGCACACAAAGGCTGCAGTTTCCATCAGATCCACACACAGGCTGCAGTGTCCATCAGATCATCACACAGGCTGCAGTGTCCATCAGATCATCACACAGGCTGCAGTGTCCATCATATCCACACACAGGCTGCAGTGTCCATCAAATCCTCACACAGGCTGCAGTGTCAATCAGATCCTCACACAGGCTGCAGTGTCCATCAAATCCTCAAACAGGCTGCAGTGTTCATCAGATCCTCACACAGGCTGCAGTGTCCATCAGGACCTCACACAGGCTGTAATTTCCATCAGGTCCTCACACAGGCTGCAGTGTCCATCACATCCTCACACACATACTGCAAGGTCCATCAGACACTCACACACAGGCTGCAGTGTCCATCAGATCCTCACACAGACTGCAGTGTCCATCAGATCCTCACACAGGCTGCAGTGTCCATCAGGACCTCACACAGGCTGCAGTTTCCATCAGGTCCTCACACATGCTGCAGTGTCCATCACATCCTCACACACAGACTGTAGCGTCCATCAGACACACACACAGACTGCAGTGTCCATCAGACACTCACACACAGACTGCAGGATCCATCAGACACTCACACACAGGCTGCAGTGTCCATCAGATCCACACACAGGCTGCATTGTCCATCAGATCATCACACAGGCTGCAATGTCCATCAGATCCACACACAGGCTGCAGTGTCCATCACATCCACACACAGGCTGCAATGTCCATCAGATCCACACACAGGCTGCAGTGTCCATCAGATCCACACGCAGGCTGCAATGTCCATCAGATCCTCACACAGGCTGCAGTGTCCATCAGATCCACACCCAGGCTGCAGTGTCCATCAGATCCTCACACAGGCTGCAGTGTCCATCAGATCCTCACACAGACTGCAGTGTCCATCAGATCCTCACACAGGCTGCAGTGTCCATCAGATCCTCACACAGGCTGCAGTGTCCATCAGTCACTCAAACACAGACTGCAGTGTCCATCAGACCCTCACACAGTCTGCCATGTACATCACATTCTCACACACAGATTGCAGTGTCCATCAGACACTCACACACAGGCTGCAGTGTCCATCAGATCCACACACAGGCTGCAGTGTCCATCAGAGCCTCACACAGGCTGCAGTGTCCGTCAGATCCACACATAGACTGCAGTGTCCGTCAGATCCACACACAGACTGCAGTGTCCATCAGATTCACACACAGACTGCAGTGTCCATCAGATCCTCACACACAGACTGCATTGTCCATCAGACACTCACACTCAGACTGCAGTGTCCATCAGACACTCACACACAGACTGCCGTGTCTTTCAGACACTCGCACAAAGACAGCAGTGTCCATCAGACACCCACACTCAGACTGCAGTTTCCGTTAGACACTCACACACAGATTGCAGTGTCCATCAGACACTCACACACATGCTGCAATGTCCATCAGATCCTCACACAGGCTGCAGTGTCCATCAGATCCTCTCGCAGGCTGCAGTGTCTGTCAGCTTCACACACAGGCTGCTGTGTCCATCAGATCCACACACAGGCTGCAGTGTCCATCATATCCACACACTGGCTGCATTGTCCATCAGATCATCACACAGGCTGCAGTGTCCATCAGATCCTCACATAGGCTGCAGTATCCATCAGATCATCACACAGGCTGCCGTGTCCGCCAGATCCACACACAGGCTGCAGTTTCCTTCAGATCCACACGCAGGCTGCAGTGTCCATCAGATCATCACACAGGCTGCAGTGTCCATCAGATCCTCACATAGGCTGCAGTGTCCACCAGATCCTCACACAGGGTGCAGTGTCCATCAGATCCTCACACAAGCTGCAGTGTCCATCAGATCCTCACACATGCTGCAGTGTCCATCAGATCCTTACACAGGCTGCGGTGTTCATCAGTCACTCAAATACAGACTGCAGTGTCCATCTGACCCTCAGACAGTCTGCTATGTACATCACATCCTCACACACAGACTGCAGTGTCCATCAGACACTCATACACAGGCTGCAGCGTCCATCAGATCCACACACAGGCTGCAGTGTCCATCAGATCCTCACACAGGCTGCAGTGTCGATCAGATCCTCACACAAGCTGCAGTGTCCATCAGATCCTCACACAGGCTGCACTGTCCATCAGATCCACGCTCCGACTGCAGTGTCCATCAGATACACACACCGGCTGCAGTGTCCATCAGATCCTCACATAGGCTGCAGTGCCCATCAGATCCTCACACAGGCTGCAGTGTCCATCAGATCCTCACTCAGGCTGCAGTGTCCATCAGATGCACACACAGACTGCAGTGTGCATCAGATTCTCACACATGCGGCAGTGTCCATCAGATCCACACACAGGCTGCAGTGTCCATCAGATCCACACAAAGGCTGCAGTGTCCATCAGATCCACACACAGGCTGCAGTGTCCATCAGATCCACACACAGGCTGCAGTGTCCATCAGATCCACACACAGGCTGCAGTGTCCATCAGATCCACACACAGGCTGCAGTGTCCATCAGATCCACACACAGACTGCAGTGTCCATCAGACACACACACAGGCTGCAGTGTCCATCAGACACACACACAGGCTGCAGTGTCCATCAGATCCACGCACAGACTGCAGTGCGCATCAGATTCTCACACAGGCTTCAGTGTCCTACAGATTCACACACAGACTGCAGTGTCCATCAGATCCACACACAGAGTGCAGTGACCATCAGATCCTCACACAGGCTGCAGTTTCCATCAGGTCCTCACACAGGCTGCAGTGTCCATCAAATCCACACCCAGGCTGCAGTGACCATCAGATCCTCACACAGGCTGCAGTGTTCAGCAGATTCTCATACAGGCTGCAGTGTCCATCAGTCACTCAAACACAAACTGCAGTGTCCATCTGTCCCTCACACAGTCTGCCATGTACATCACATCCTCACACACAGACTGCAGTGTCCATCAGATCCTCACACAGGCTGCAGTTTCCATCAGGTCCTCACACAGGCTGCAGTGTCCATCACATCCTCACACACAGACTGCAGTGTCCATCAGACACTCACACACAGACTGCAGGGTCCATCAGACACTCACACACAGGCTGCAGTGTCCATCAGATCCACACACAGGCTGCATTGTCCATCAGATCATCACACAGGCTGCAGTGTCCATCACATCCACACACAGGCTGCAATGTCCATCAGATCCACACACAGGCTGCAGTGTCCATCAGATCCACACGCAGGCTGCAGTGTCCATCAGATCCTCACACAGGCTGCAGTGTCCATCAGATCCACACACAGGCTGCAGTGTCCTTCAGATCCTCACACAGGCTGCAGTGTCCATCAGATCCTCACACAGGCTGCAGTGTCCATCAGTCACTCAACCACAGACTGCAGTGTCCATCAGACCCTCACACAGTCTGCCATATACATCACATCCTCACACACAGATTGCAGTGTCCATCAGACACTCACACACAGGCTGCAGTGTCCTTCAGATCCACACTCAGCCTGCAGTGTCCATCAGATCCACACACAGGCTGCAGTGTCCATCAGAGCCTCACACAGGCTGCAGTGTCCGTCAGATCCACACATAGACTGCAGTGTCCGTCAGATCCACACACAGACTGCAGTGTCCATCAGATTCACACACAGACTGCAGTGTCCATCAGATCCTCACACACAGACTGCATTGTCCATCAGACACTCACACTCAGACTGCAGTGTCCATCAGACACTCACACACAGACTGCCTTGTCTTTCAGACACTCGCACAGAGACAGCAGTGTCCATCAGACACCCACACTCAGACTGCAGTTTCCGTTAGACACTCACACACAGATTGCAGTGTCCATCAGACACTCACACACATGCTGCAATGTCCATCAGATCCTCACACAGGCTGCAGTGTCCATCCGATCCTCTCGCAGGCTGCAGTGTCTGTCAGCTTCACACACAGGCTGCTGTGTCCGTCAGATCCACACACAGGCTGCAGTGTCCATCATATCCACACACAGGCTGCAGTGTCCATCAGATCATCACACAGGCTGCAGTGTCCATCAGATCCTCACATAGGCTGCAGTATCCATCAGATCATCTCACAGGCTACCGTGTCCGCCAGATCCACACACAGGCTGCAGTTTCCATCAGATCATCACACAGGCTGCAGTGTCCATCAGATCCTCACATAGGCTGCAGTGTCCACCAGATCCTCACACAGGGTGCAGTGTCCATCAGATCCTCGCGCAGGCTGCAGTGTCCATCAGATCCTCACATAGGCTGCAGTGTCCACCAGATCCTCACATAGGCTGCAGTGTCCACCAGATCCTCACACAGGGTGCAGTGTCCATCAGATCCTCACACAAGCTGCAGTGTCCATCAGATCCTCACACATGCTGCAGTGTCCATCAGATCCTTACACAGGCTGCGGTGTCCATCAGTCACTCAAATACAGACTGCAGTGTCCATCTGACCCTCAGACAGTCTGCTATGTACATCACATCCTCACACACAGACTGCAGTGTCCATCAGACACTCATACACAGGCTGCAGCGTCCATCAGATCCAGACACAGGCTGCAGTGTCCATCAGATCCTCACACAGGCTGCAGTGTCGATCAGATCCTCACACAAGCTGCAGTGTCCATCAGATCCTCACACAGGCTGCACTGTCCATCAGATCCACGCACCGACTGCAGTGTCCATCAGATCCACATTCCGGCTGCAGTGTCCATCAGATCCTCACATAGGCTGCAGTGCCCATCAGATCCTCACACAGGCTGCAATGTCCATCAGACCCTCACTCAGGCTGCAGTGTCCATCAGATGCACACACAGACTGCAGTGTGCATCAGATTCTCACACATGCGGCAGTGTCCATCAAATCCACACCCAGGCTGCAGTGACCATCAGATCCTCACACAGGCTGCAGTGTTCAGCAGATTCTCATACAGGCTGCAGTGTCCATCAGTCACTCAAACACAAACTGCAGTGTCCATCTGTCCCTCACACAGTCTGCCATGTACATCACATCCTCACACACAGACTGCAGTGTCCATCAGACACTCACACACAGGCCGCAGTGTCCATCAGATCCACACACAGGATGCAGTGTCCATCAGATCCACACACAGGCTGCAGTGTCCGTCAGATCCACACACAGGCTGCAGTGTCCATCAGATCCACACACAGGCTGCAGTGTCCATCAGATTCACACACAGGCTGCAGTTTCCATCAGATCCACACACACAGACTGCAGTGTCCGTCAGATCCACACACAGACTGCAGTGTCCATCAGATTCACACACAGACTACAGTGTCCATCTGATCCTCACACAAACTGCAGTGTCCATCGCATCCGCACACAAAGGCTGCAGTTTCCATCAGATCCACACACAGGCTGCAGTGTCCATCAGATCATCACACAGGCTGCAGTGTCCATCAGATCATCACACAGGCTGCAGTGTCCATCATATCCACACACAGGCTGCAGTGTCCATCAAATCCTCACACAGGCTGCAGTGTCAATCAGATCCTCACACAGGCTGCAGTGTCCATCAAATCCTCAAACAGGCTGCAGTGTTCATCAGATCCTCACACTGGCTGCAGTGTCCATCAGGACCTCACACAGGCTGTAGTTTCCATCAGGTCCTCACACAGGCTGCAGTGTCCATCACATCCTCACACACATACTGCAAGGTCCATCAGACACTCACACACAGGCTGCTGTGTCCATCAGATCCTCACACAGACTGCAGTGTCCATCAGATCCTCACACAGGCTGCAGTGTCCATCAGGACCTCGCACAGGCTGCAGTTTCCATCAGGTCCTCACACATGCTGCAGTGTCCATCACATCCTCACACACAGACTGTAGCGTCCATCAGACACACACACAGACTGCAGTGTCCATCAGACACTCACACACAGACTGCAGGATCCATCAGACACTCACACACAGGCTGCAGTGTCCATCAGATCCACACACAGGCTGCATTGTCCATCAGATCATCACACAGGCTGCAATGTCCATCAGATCCACACACAGGCTGCAGTGTCCATCACATCCACACACAGGCTGCAATGTCCATCAGATCCACACACAGGCTGCAGTGTCCATCAGATCCACACGCAGGCTGCAATGTCCATCAGATCCTCACACAGGCTGCAGTGTCCATCAGATCCACACCCAGGCTGCAGTGTCCATCAGATCCTCACACAGGCTGCAGTGTCCATCAGATCCTCACACAGACTGCAGTGTCCATCAGACCCTCACACATTCTGCCATTTACATCTCATCCTCACACACAGATTGCAGTGTCCATCAGACACTCACTCACAGGCTGCAGTGTCCATCAGATCCACACACAGGCTGCAGTGTCCATCAGATCCACACACAGGCTGCAGTGTCCATCAGATCCTCACACAGGCTGCAGTGTCCATCAGACCTACACATAGACTGCAGTGTCCATCAGATCCTCACACACAGACTGCATTATCCATCAGACACTCACACACAGGCTGCAGTGTCCATCAGATCCTCACACAGGCTGCAGTATCCATCAGATCCTCACACAGACTGCAGTGTCCATCAGGACCTCACACAGGCTGCAGTTTCCATCAGGTCCTCACACAGGCTGCAGTGTCCATCACATCCTCACACACAGACTGTAGCGTCCATCAGACACTCACACACAGACTGCAGTGTCCATCAGACACTCACACACAGACTGCAGGATCCATCAGACACTGACACACAGGCTGCAGTGTCCATCAGATCCACACACAGGCTGCATTGTCCATCAGATCATCACACAGGCTGCAATGTCCATCAGATCCACGCACAGGCTGCAGTGTTCATCATATCCACACACAGGCTGCAGTGTCCATCAGATCATCGAACAGGCTGCAGTGTCCATCAGATCCTCACATAGGCTGCAGTGTCCATCAGATCATCACACAGGCTGCAGTGTCCATCAGATCCTCACATAGGCTGCAGTGTCCTTCAGATCCTCACACAGGCTGCCGTGTCCATCAGATCCTCACACAGGCTGCAGTGTCCATCAGATCCTCACACAGGCTGCAGTGTCCATCAGATCCTTACACAGGCTGCAGTGTCCATCAGTCACTCAAATACAGTCTGAAGTGTCCATCTGACCCTCACACAGTCTGCTATGTACATCACATCCTCACACACAGACTGCAGTGTCCATCAGACACTCATACACAGGCTGCAGTGTCCATCAGATCCACACACAGGCTGCAGTGTCCGTCAGATCCACTCATAATCTGCAGTGTCCATCAGATCAACACACAGGCTGCAGTGTCCATCACATCCACACACAGGCTGCAAAGTCCATCAGATGCTAACACAGGCTGCAGTGTCCATCAGATCCTCACACAGGCTGCAGTGTCCATCAGATCCACACACAGGCTGCAGTGTCCATCAGATCCTCACATAGTCTGCAGTGTCCATCAGATCCTCACACAGGCTGCAGTGTCCATCAGGTCCTCACACAGGCTGCAGTGTCCATCAGATCCACACACAGACTGCAGTGTGCATCAGATTCTCACACAGGCTGCAGTGTCCATCAGATCCTCACACAGGATGCAGTGTCCATCAGGACCTCACACAGGCTGTAGTTTCCATCAGGTCCTCACACAGGCTGCAGTGTCCATCACATCCTCACACACATACTGCAGGGTCCATCAGACACTCACACACAGGCTGCAGTGTCCATCAGATTCTCACACAGGCTGCAGTGTCCATCAGATCCTCACACAGGCTGCAGTTTCCATCAGGTCCTCACACAGGCTGCAGTGTCCATCACATCCTCACACACAGACTGCAGTGTCCATCAGACACTCACACACAGACTGCAGGGTCCATCAGACACTCACACACAGGCTGCAGTGTCCATCAGATCCACACACAGGCTGCATTGTCCATCAGATCATCACACAGGCTGCAGTGTCCATCACATCCACACACAGGCTGCAATGTCCATCAGATCCACACACAGGCTGCAGTGTCCATCAGATCCACACGCAGGCTGCAGTGTCCATCAGATCCTCACACAGGCTGCAGTGTCCATCAGATCCACACACAGGCTGCAGTGTCCTTCAGATCCTCACACAGGCTGCAGTGTCCATCAGATCCTCACACAGGCTGCAGTGTCCATCAGTCACTCAACCACAGACTGCAGTGTCCATCAGACCCTCACACAGTCTGCCATATACATCACATCCTCACACACAGATTGCAGTGTCCATCAGACACTCACACACAGGCTGCAGTGTCCTTCAGATCCACACACAGCCTGCAGTGTCCATCAGATCCACACACAGGCTGCAGTGTCCATCAGAGCCTCACACAGGCTGCAGTGTCCGTCAGATCCACACATAGACTGCAGTGTCCGTCAGATCCACACACAGACTGCAGTGTCCATCAGATTCACACACAGACTGCAGTGTCCATCAGATCCTCACACACAGACTGCATTGTCCATCAGACACTCACACTCAGACTGCAGTGTCCATCAGACACTCACACACAGACTGCCTTGTCTTTCAGACACTCGCACAAAGACAGCAGTGTCCATCAGACACCCACACTCAGACTGCAGTTTCCGTTAGACACTCACACACAGATTGCAGTGTCCATCAGACACTCACACACATGCTGCAATGTCCATCAGATCCTCACACAGGCTGCAGTGTCCATCAGGACCTCGCACAGGCTGCAGTTTCCATCAGGTCCTCACACATGCTGCAGTGTCCATCACATCCTCACACACAGACTGTAGCGTCCATCAGACACACACACAGACTGCAGTGTCCATCAGACACTCACACACAGACTGCAGGATCCATCAGACACTCACACACAGGCTGCAGTGTCCATCAGATCCACACACAGGCTGCATTGTCCATCAGATCATCACACAGGCTGCAATGTCCATCAGATCCACACACAGGCTGCAGTGTCCATCACATCCACACACAGGCTGCAATGTCCATCAGATCCACACACAGGCTGCAGTGTCCATCAGATCCACACGCAGGCTGCAATGTCCATCAGATCCTCACACAGGCTGCAGTGTCCATCAGATCCACACCCAGGCTGCAGTGTCCATCAGATCCTCACACAGGCTGCAGTGTCCATCAGATCCTCACACAGACTGCAGTGTCCATCAGACCCTCACACATTCTGCCATTTACATCTCATCCTCACACACAGATTGCAGTGTCCATCAGACACTCACTCACAGGCTGCAGTGTCCATCAGATCCACACACAGGCTGCAGTGTCCATCAGATCCACACACAGGCTGCAGTGTCCATCAGATCCTCACACAGGCTGCAGTGTCCATCAGACCTACACATAGACTGCAGTGTCCATCAGATCCTCACACACAGACTGCATTATCCATCAGACACTCACACACAGGCTGCAGTGTCCATCAGATCCTCACACAGGCTGCAGTATCCATCAGATCCTCACACAGACTGCAGTGTCCATCAGGACCTCACACAGGCTGCAGTTTCCATCAGGTCCTCACACAGGCTGCAGTGTCCATCACATCCTCACACACAGACTGTAGCGTCCATCAGACACTCACACACAGACTGCAGTGTCCATCAGACACTCACACACAGACTGCAGGATCCATCAGACACTGACACACAGGCTGCAGTGTCCATCAGATCCACACACAGGCTGCATTGTCCATCAGATCATCACACAGGCTGCAATGTCCATCAGATCCACGCACAGGCTGCAGTGTTCATCATATCCACACACAGGCTGCAGTGTCCATCAGATCATCGAACAGGCTGCAGTGTCCATCAGATCCTCACATAGGCTGCAGTGTCCATCAGATCATCACACAGGCTGCAGTGTCCATCAGATCCTCACATAGGCTGCAGTGTCCTTCAGATCCTCACACAGGCTGCCGTGTCCATCAGATCCTCACACAGGCTGCAGTGTCCATCAGATCCTCACACAGGCTGCAGTGTCCATCAGATCCTTACACAGGCTGCAGTGTCCATCAGTCACTCAAATACAGTCTGAAGTGTCCATCTGACCCTCACACAGTCTGCTATGTACATCACATCCTCACACACAGACTGCAGTGTCCATCAGACACTCATACACAGGCTGCAGTGTCCATCAGATCCACACACAGGCTGCAGTGTCCGTCAGATCCACTCATAATCTGCAGTGTCCATCAGATCAACACACAGGCTGCAGTGTCCATCACATCCACACACAGGCTGCAAAGTCCATCAGATGCTAACACAGGCTGCAGTGTCCATCAGATCCTCACACAGGCTGCAGTGTCCATCAGATCCACACACAGGCTGCAGTGTCCATCAGATCCTCACATTGTCTGCAGTGTCCATCAGATCCTCACACAGGCTGCAGTGTCCATCAGGTCCTCACACAGGCTGCAGTGTCCATCAGATCCACACACAGACTGCAGTGTGCATCAGATTCTCACACAGGCTGCAGTGTCCATCAGATCCTCACACAGGATGCAGTGTCCATCAGGACCTCACACAGGCTGTAGTTTCCATCAGGTCCTCACACAGGCTGCAGTGTCCATCACATCCTCACACACATACTGCAGGGTCCATCAGACACTCACACACAGGCTGCAGTGTCCATCAGATTCTCACACAGGCTGCAGTGTCCATCAGATCCTCACACAGGCTGCAGTTTCCATCAGGTCCTCACACAGGCTGCAGTGTCCATCACATCCTCACACACAGACTGCAGTGTCCATCAGACACTCACACACAGACTGCAGGGTCCATCAGACACTCACACACAGGCTGCAGTGTCCATCAGATCCACACACAGGCTGCATTGTCCATCAGATCATCACACAGGCTGCAGTGTCCATCACATCCACACACAGGCTGCAATGTCCATCAGATCCACACACAGGCTGCAGTGTCCATCAGATCCACACGCAGGCTGCAGTGTCCATCAGATCCTCACACAGGCTGCAGTGTCCATCAGATCCACACACAGGCTGCAGTGTCCTTCAGATCCTCACACAGGCTGCAGTGTCCATCAGATCCTCACACAGGCTGCAGTGTCCATCAGTCACTCAACCACAGACTGCAGTGTCCATCAGACCCTCACACAGTCTGCCATATACATCACATCCTCACACACAGATTGCAGTGTCCATCAGACACTCACACACAGGCTGCAGTGTCCTTCAGATCCACACACAGCCTGCAGTGTCCATCAGATCCACACACAGGCTGCAGTGTCCATCAGAGCCTCACACAGGCTGCAGTGTCCGTCAGATCCACACATAGACTGCAGTGTCCGTCAGATCCACACACAGACTGCAGTGTCCATCAGATTCACACACAGACTGCAGTGTCCATCAGATCCTCACACACAGACTGCATTGTCCATCAGACACTCACACTCAGACTGCAGTGTCCATCAGACACTCACACACAGACTGCCTTGTCTTTCAGACACTCGCACAAAGACAGCAGTGTCCATCAGACACCCACACTCAGACTGCAGTTTCCGTTAGACACTCACACACAGATTGCAGTGTCCATCAGACACTCACACACATGCTGCAATGTCCATCAGATCCTCACACAGGCTGCAGTGTCCATCCGATCCTCTCGCAGGCTGCAGTGTCTGTCAGCTTCACACACAGGCTGCTGTGTCCGTCAGATCCACACACAGGCTGCAGTGTCCATCATATCCACACACAGGCTGCAGTGTCCATCAGATCATCACACAGGCTGCAGTGTCCATCAGATCCTCACATGGGCTGCAGTATCCATCAGATCATCTCACAGGCTGCCGTGTCCGCCAGATCCACACACAGGCTGCAGTTTCCATCAGATCATCACACAGGCTGCAGTGTCCATCAGATCCTCACATAGGCTGCAGTGTCCACCAGATCCTCACACAGGGTGCAGTGTCCATCAGATCCTCGCGCAGGCTGCAGTGTCCATCAGATCCTCACATAGGCTGCAGTGTCCACCAGATCCTCACATAGGCTGCAGTGTCCACCAGATCCTCACACAGGGTGCAGTGTCCATCAGATCCTCACACAAGCTGCAGTGTCCATCAGATCCTCACACATGCTGCAGTGTCCATCAGATCCTTACACAGGCTGCGGTGTCCATCAGTCACTCAAATACAGACTGCAGTGTCCATCTGACCCTCAGACAGTCTGCTATGTACATCACATCCTCACACACAGACTGCAGTGTCCATCAGACACTCATACACAGGCTGCAGCGTCCATCAGATGCACACACAGGCTGCAGTGTCCATCAGATCCTCACACAGGCTGCAGTGTCGATCAGATCCTCACACAAGCTGCAGTGTCCATCAGATCCTCACACAGGCTGCACTGTCCATCAGATCCACGCACCGACTGCAGTGTCCATCAGATCCACATTCCGGCTGCAGTGTCCATCAGATCCTCACATAGGCTGCAGTGCCCATCAGATCCTCACACAGGCTGCAGTGTCCATCAGATCCTCACTCAGGCTGCAGTGTCCATCAGATGCACTCACAGACTGCAGTGTGCATCAGATTCTCACACATGCGGCAGTGTCCATCAGATCCACACACAGGCTGCAGTGTCCATCAGATCCACACAAAGGCTGCAGTGTCCATCAGATCCACACACAGGCTGCAGTGTCCATCAGATCCACACACAGGCTGCAGTGTCCATCAGATCCACACACAGGCTGCAGTGTCCATCAGATCCACACACAGGCTGCAGTGTCCATCAGATCCACACACAGACTGCAGTGTCCATCAAACACACACACAGTCTGCAGTGTCCATCAGACACACATACAGGCTGCAGTGTCCATCAGACACACACACAGACTGCAGTGTCCATCAGATCCACGCACAGACTGCAGTGCGCATCAGATTCTCACACAGGCTTCAGTGTCCAACAGATCCACACACAGACTGCAGTGTCCATCAGATCCACACACAGAGTGCAGTGACCATCAGATCCTCACACAGGCTGCAGTGTCCAGCAGATCCTCACACAGACTGCAGTGACCATCAGATCCTCACACAGCCTGCAGTTTCCATCAGGTCCTCACACAGGCTGCAGTGTCCATCAAATCCACACCCAGGCTGCAGTGACCATCAGATCCTCACACAGGCTGCAGTGTTCAGCAGATTCTCATACAGGCTGCAGTGTCCATCAGTCACTCAAACACAAACTGCTGTGTCCATCTGTCCCTCACACAGTCTGCCATGTACATCACATCCTCACACACAGACTGCAGTGTCCATCAGACACTCACACACAGGCTGCAGTGTCCATCAGATCCACACACAGGATGCAGTGTCCATCAGATCCACACACAGGCTGCAGTGTCCATCAGATCCACACACAGGCTGCAGTGTCCATCAGATCCTCACACAGGCTGCAGTGTCCATCAGATTCACACACAGTCTGCAGTATCCATCAGATCCACACACACAGACTGCAGTGTCCGTCAGATCCACACACAGACTGCAGTGTCCATCAGATTCACACACAGACTACAGTGTCCATCTGATCCTCACACAAACTGCAGTGTCCATCGCATCCGCACACAAAGGCTGCAGTTTCCATCAGATCCACACACAGGCTGCAGTGTCCATCAGATCATCACTCAGGCTGCAGTGTCCATCAGATCATCACACAGGCTGCAGTGTCCATCATATCCACACACAGGCTGCAGTGTCCATCAAATCCTCACACAGGCTGCAGTGTCAATCAGATCCTCACACAGGCTGCAGTGTCCATCAAATCCACAAACAGGCTGCAGTGTTCATCAGATCCTCACACAGGCTGCAGTGTCCATCAGGACCTCACACAGGCTGTAGTTTCCATCAGGTCCTCACACAGGCTGCAGTGTCCATCACATCCTCACACACATACTGCAAGGTCCATCAGACACTCACACACAGGCTGCAGTGTCCATCAGATCCTCACACAGACTGCAGTGTCCATCAGATCCTCACACAGGCTGCAGTGTCCATCAGGACCTCACACAGGCTGCAGTTTCCATCAGGTCCTCACACATGCTGCAGTGTCCATCACATCCTCACACACAGACTGTAGCGTCCATCAGACACACACACAGACTGCAGTGTCCATCAGACACTCACACACAGACTGCAGGATCCATCAGACACTCACACACAGGCTGCAGTGTCCATCAGATCCACACACAGGCTGCATTGTCCATCAGACCATCACACAGGCTGCAATGTCCATCAGATCCACACACAGGCTGCAGTGTCCATCACATCCACACACAGGCTGCAATGTCCATCAGATCCACACACAGGCTGCAGTGTCCATCAGATCCACACGCAGGCTGCAATGTCCATCAGATCCTCACACAGGCTGCAGTGTCCATCAGATCCACACCCAGGCTGCAGTGTCCATCAGATCCTCACACAGGCTGCAGTGTCCATCAGATCCTCACACAGACTGCAGTGTCCATCAGACCCTCACACATTCTGCCATTTACATCTCATCCTCACACACAGATTGCAGTGTCCATCAGACACTCACTCACAGGCTGCAGTGTCCATCAGATCCACACACAGGCTGCAGTGTCCATCAGATCCACACACAGGCTGCAGTGTCCATCAGATCCTCACACAGGCTGCAGTGTCCATCAGACCTACACATAGACTGCAGTGTCCATCAGATCCTCACTCACAGACTGCATTATCCATCAGACACTCACACACAGGCTGCAGTGTCCATCAGATCCTCACACAGGCTGCAGTATCCATCAGATCCTCACACAGACTGCAGTGTCCATCAGGACCTCACACAGGCTGCAGTTTCCATCAGGTCCTCACACAGGCTGCAGTGTCCATCACATCCTCACACACAGACTGTAGCGTCCATCAGACACTCACACACAGACTGCAGTGTCCATCAGACACTCACACACAGACTGCAGGATCCATCAGACACTGACACACAGGCTGCAGTGTCCATCAGATCCACACACAGGCTGCATTGTCCATCAGATCATCACACAGGCTGCAATGTCCATCAGATCCACGCACAGGCTGCAGTGTTCATCATATCCACACACAGGCTGCAGTGTCCATCAGATCATCGAACAGGCTGCAGTGTCCATCAGATCCTCACATAGGCTGCAGTGTCCATCAGATCATCACACAGGCTGCAGTGTCCATCAGATCCTCACATAGGCTGCAGTGTCCTTCAGATCCTCACACAGGCTGCCGTGTCCATCAGATCCTCACACAGGCTGCAGTGTCCATCAGATCCTCACACAGGCTGCAGTGTCCATCAGATCCTTACACAGGCTGCAGTGTCCATCAGTCACTCAAATACAGTCTGAAGTGTCCATCAGATCCACACACAGGCTGCAGTGTCCATCGGATCCACACACAGGATGCAGTGTCCATCAGATCCACACACAGGCTGCAGTGTCCATCAGATCCATGCACAGACTGCAGTGTGCATCAGATTCTCACACAGGCTGCAGTGTCCATCAGATCCACACACAGACTGCCGTGTCCATCATATCTTCACACAGTCTGCAGAATCCATCAGGTCCTCAAACAGGCTGCAGTGTCCATCAGATCCACACACAGGCTGCAGAATCCATCAGATCCACACACAGACTGCAGTGTCCATCAGATCCACACAGAGACTGCAGTGACCATCAGATCCTCACACAGGCTGCAGTGTCCAGCAGATCCTCACACAGACTGCAGTGACCATCAGATCCTCACACAGGCTGCAGTTTCCATCAGGTCCTCACACAGGCTGCAGTGTCCATCAGATCCACACCCAGGCTGCTGTGACCATCAGATCCTCACACAGGCTGCAGTGTCCAGCAGATCCTCCTACAGGCTGCAGTGTCCATCAGATCGTCACTCAGGCTGCAGTGTCCATCAGTCACTCAAACATAAACTGCAGTGTCCATTTGACCCTCACACAGTCTGCCATGTACATCACATCCTCACACACAGACTGCAGTGTCCATCAGACACACACAGAGGCTGCAGTGTCCATCAGATCCACACACAGTCTGCAGTGTCCATCAGATCCACACACAGGCTGCAGTGTCCATCAGATCCTCTCGCAGGCTGCAGTGTCCGTCAGATCCACACATAGACTGCAGTGTCCGTCAGATCCACACACAGACTGCAGTGTCCATCAGATTCACACACAGACTGCAGTGTCCATGAGATCCTCACACAAACTGCAGTGTCCATCGCATCCGCACACAAAGGCTGCAGTTTCCATCAGAACCTCACACAGGCTGCAGTGTCCATCAGATCCTCACACACAGACTGCATTATCCATCAGACACTCACACACAGGCAGCAGTGTCCATCAGATCCTCACACAGGCTGCAGTATCCATCAGATCCTCACACAGGCTGCAGTGTCCATCAGGACCTCACACAGGCTGCAGTTTCCATCAGGTCCTCACACAGGCTGCAATGTCCATCACATCCTCACACACAGACTGTAGCGTCCATCAGACACTCACACACAAACTGCAGTGTCCATCAGACACTCACACACAGACTGCAGGATCCATCAGATACTCACACACAGACTGCAGTGTCCATCAGATCCACACATAGACTGCAGTATCCATCACATCCACACACAGGCTGCATTGTCTTTCAGATCCACACACAGGCTGCAGTGTCCATCAGTTCCACACGCAGGCTGCAGTGTCCATCAGATCCTCACACAGGCTGCAGTGTCCAGCAGATCCACACATAGACTGCAGTGTGCATCACATCCACACTCAGGCTGCAATGTCCATCAGATCCAAACACAGGCTGCAGTGTCCATCAGATCCACACGCAGGCTGCAGTGTCCATCTGATCCTCACACAGGCTGCAGTGTCCATCAGATCCACACCCAGGCTGCAGTGTCCATCAGATCCTCACACAGGCTGCAGTGTCCTTCAGATCCTCACACAGGCTGCAGTGTCCATCAGTCACTCAAACACAGACTGCAGTGTCCATCAGACCCTCACACAGTCTGCCATGTACATCACATCCTCACACACAGATTGCAGTGTTCATCAAACACTCACACACAGGCTGCAGTGTCCATCAGATCCACACACAGGCTGCAGTGTCCATCAGATCCACACACAGTCTGCCGTGTCCATCAGATCCTCACACAGGCTGCAGTGTCCGTCAGATCCACACACAGACTGGAGTGTCCATCAGATTCACACACAGACTGCAGTGTCCATGAGATCCTCACACAGGCTGCAGTGTCCATCGCATCCGCACACAAAGGCTGCAGTTTCCATCAGAACCTCACACAGGCTGCAGTGTCCATCAGATCCTCACACAGGCTGCAGTGTCCATCAGATCCTCATACACAGACTGCATTATCCATCAGACACTCACACACAGGCTGCAGTATCCATCAGATCCTCACACAGACTGCAGTGTCCATCAGGACCTCACACAGGCTGCAGTTTCCATCAGGTCCTCACACAGGCTGCAGTGTCCATCACATCCTCACACACAGACTGTAGCGTCCATCAGACACTCACACACAGACTGCAGTGTCCATCAGACACTCACACACAGACTGCAGGATCCATCAGACACTCACACACAGGCTGCAGTGTCCATCAGATCCACACACAGGCTGCATTGTCCATCAGATCATCACACAGGCTGCAGTGTCCATCAGATCCTCACACAGGCTGCAGTGTCCATCAGTCACTCAAACACAAACTGCAGTGTCCATCTGACCCTCACACAGTCTGCCATGTACATCACATCCTCACACACAGACTGCAGTGTCCATCAGACACTCACACACAGGCTGCAGTGTCCATCAGATCCACACACAGGCTGCAGTGTCCATCATATCCACACACAGGCTGCAGTGTCCATCAGATCCTCACACAGGCTGCAGTGTCCATCAGATCCACACACAGACTGCAGTGTCCATCAGATTCACACACAGGCTGCAGTTTCCATCAGATCCACACACAGACTGCAGTGTCCATCAGATTCACACACAGACTGCAGTGTCCATCTGATCCTCACACAAACTGCAGTGTCCATCGCATCCGCACACAAAGGCTGCAGTTTCCATCAGATCCTCACACAGGCTGCAGTTTCCATCAGATCCTCACACAGGCTGCAGTGTCCATCAGATCCTCACACACAGACTGCAGTGTCCATCAGACACTCACACACAGACAGCAGTGTCCATCAGACACCCACACTCAGACTGCAGTGTCCATCAGACACTCACACACAGATTTCTGTGTCCATCAGACACTCACACACAGGCTGCAGTGTCAATCAGATCCTCGCACAGACTGCAGTGTCCATCACATCCTCACACACAGACTGCATTGTCCATCAGACACTCACACACAGACTGCAGTGTCCATCAGACACTCACACACAGACAGCAGTGTCCATCAGATCCACACACAGGCTGCCGTGTCCATCAGATCCTCACACAGGCTGTAGTGTTCGTCAGATCCACACACAGACTGGAGTGTCGATCAGATTCACACACAGACTGCAGTGTCCATGAGATCCTCACACAATCTGCAGTGTCCATCGCATCAGCACACAAAGGCTGCAGTTTCCATCAGAACCTCACACAGGCTGCAGTGTCCATCAGATCCTCACACTGGCTGCAGTGTCCATCAGATCCTCACACACAGACTGCATTATCCATCAGACACTCACACACAGGCTGCAGTATCCATCAGATCCTCACACAGGCTGCAGAATCCATCAGATCCACACACAGACTGCAGTGTCCATCAGATCCACACACAGACTGCAGTGACCATCAGATCCTCACACAGGCTGCAGTGTCCAGCAGATCCTCACACAGACTGCAGTGACCATCAGATCCTCACACAGGCTGCAGTTTCCATCAGGTCCTCACACAGGCTGCAGTGTCCATCAGATCCACACACAGGCTGCAGTGTCCATCAGATCCACACACAGGCTGCAGTGTCCATCAGATCCTCACGTAGGATGCAGTGCCCATCAGATCCTCACACAGGCTGCAGTGTCCATCAGATCCACATAGAGACTGCAGTGTGCATCAGATTCTCACACATGCTGCAGTGTCCATCAGATCCACACACAGGCTGCAGTGTCCATCAGATCCACACACAGGCTGCAGTGTCCATCAGATCCACACACAGGCTGCAGTGTCCATCAGATCCACACACAGGCTGCAGTGTCCATCAGATCCATGCACAGACTGCAGTGTGCATCAGATTCTCACACAGGCTGCAGTGTCCATCAGATCCACACACAGGCTGCAGTGTCCATCATATCTTCACACAGTCTGCAGAATCCATCAGGTCCTCAAACAGGCTGCAGTGTCCATCAGATCCACACACAGGCTGCAGAATCCATCAGATCCACACACAGACTGCAGTGTCCATCAGATCCACACACAGACTGCAGTGACCATCAGATCCTCACACAGGCTGCAGTGTCCAGCAGATCCTCACACAGACTGCAGTGACCATCAGATCCTCACACAGGCTGCAGTTTCCATCAGGTCCTCACACAGGCTGCAGTGTCCATCAGATCCACACCCAGGCTGCAGTGACCATCAGATCCTCACACAGGCTGCAGTGTCCAGCAGATCCTCCTGCAGGCTGCAGTGTCCATCAGATCGTCACTCAGGCTGCAGTGTCCATCAGTCACTCAAACATAAACTGCCGTGTCCATTTGACCCTCACACAGTCTGCCATGTACATCACATCCTCACACACAGACTGCAGTGTCCATCAGACACACACAGAGTCTGCAGTGTCCATCAGATCCACACACAGTCTGCAGTGTCCATCAGATCCACACACAGGCTGCAGTGTCGATCAGATCCTCTCACAGGCTGCAGTGTCCGTCAGATCCACACATAGACTGCAGTGTGCGTCAGATCCACACACAGACTGCAGTGTCCATCAGATTCACACACAGACTGCAGTGTCCATGAGATCCTCACACAAACTGCAGTGTCCATCGCATCCGCACACACAGGCTGCAGTTTCCATCAGAACCTCACACAGGCTGCAGTGTCCATCAGATCCTCACACACAGACTGCATTATCCATCAGACACTCACACACAGGCTGCAGTTTCCATCAGGTCCTCACACAGGCTGCAGTGTCCATCACATCCTCACACACAGACTGTAGCGTCCATCAGACACTCACACACAAACTGCAGTGTCCATCAGACACTCACACACAGACTGCAGGATCCATCAGACACTCACACACAGGCTGCAGTGTCCATCAGATCCACACATAGACTGCAGTGTCCATCACATCCACACACAGGCTGCAATGTCTTTCAGATACACACACAGGCTGCAGTGTCCATCAGATCCACACGCAGGCTGCAGTGTCCATCAGATCCTCACACAGGCTGCAGTGTCCATCAGATCCACACATAGACTGCAGTGTCCATCACATCCACACTCAGGCTGCAATTTCCATCAGATCCACACACAGGCTGCAGTGTCCATCAGATCCACACGCAGGCTGCAGTGTCCATCTGATCCTCACACAGGCTGCAGTGTCCATCAGATCCACACCCAGGCTGCAGTGTCCATCAGATCCTCACACTGGCTGCAGTGTCCTTCAGATCCTCACACAGGCTGCAGTGTCCATCAGTCACTCAAACACAGACTGCAGTGTCCATCAGACCCTCACACAGTGTGCCATGTACATCACATCCTCACACACAGATTGCAGTGTTCATCAAACACTCACACACAGGCTGCAGTGTCCATCAGATCCACACACAGGCTGCAGTGTCCATCAGATCCACACACAGGCTGCCGTGTCCATCAGATCCTCACACAGGCTGCAGTGTCCGTCAGATCCACACACAGACTGGAGTGTCCATCAGATTCACACACAGACTGCAGTGTCCATGAGATCCTCACACAATCTGCAGTGTCCATCGCATCCGCACACAAAGACTGCAGTTTCCATCAGAACCTCACACAGGCTGCAGTGTCCATCAGATCCTCACACAGGCTGCAGTGTCCATCAGATCCTCACACACAGACTGCATTATCCATCAGACACTCACACACAGGCTGCAGTATCCATCAGATCCTCACACAGACTGCAGTGTCCATCAGGACCTCACACAGGCTGCAGTTTCCATCAGGTCCTCACACAGGCTGCAGTGTCCATCACATCCTCACACACAGACTGTAGCGTCTATCAGACACTCACACACAGACTGCAGTGTCCATCAGACACTCACACACAGACTGCAGGATCCATCAGACACTCACACACAGGCTGCAGTGTCCATCAGATCCACACACAGGCTGCATTGTCCATCAGATCATCACACAGGCTGCAGTGTCCATCAGATCCACGCACAGGCTGCAGTGTTCATCATATCCACACACAGGCTGCAGTGTCCATCAGATCCTCACACAGGCTGCAGTGTCCATCAGTCACTCAAACACAAACTGCAGTGTCCATCTGACCCTCACACAGTCTGCCATGTACATCACATCCTCACACACAGACTGCAGTGTCCATCAGACACTCACACACAGGCTGCAGTGTCCATCAGATCCACACACAGGCTGCAGTGTCCATCAGATCCACACACAGGCTGCAGTGTCCATCAGATCCTCACACAGGCTGCAGTGTCCATCAGATCCACACACAGACTGCAGTGTCCATCAGATTCACACACAGACTGCAGTGTCCATGAGATCCTCACACAAACTGCAGTGTCCATCGCATCCGCACACACAGGCTGCAGTTTCCATCAGAACCTCACACAGGCTGCAGTGTCCATCAGATCCTCACACACAGACTGCATTATCCATCAGACACTCACACACAGGCTGCAGTTTCCATCAGGTCCTCACACAGGCTGCAGTGTCCATCACATCCTCACACACAGACTGTAGCGTCCATCAGACACTCACACACAAACTGCAGTGTCCATCAGACACTCACACACAGACTGCAGGATCCATCAGACACTCACACACAGGCTGCAGTGTCCATCAGATCCACACATAGACTGCAGTGTCCATCACATCCACACACAGGCTGCAATGTCTTTCAGATACACACACAGGCTGCAGTGTCCATCAGATCCACACGCAGGCTGCAGTGTCCATCAGATCCTCACACAGGCTGCAGTGTCCATCAGATCCACACATAGACTGCAGTGTCCATCACATCCACACTCAGGCTGCAATTTCCATCAGATCCACACACAGGCTGCAGTGTCCATCAGATCCACACGCAGGCTGCAGTGTCCATCTGATCCTCACACAGGCTGCAGTGTCCATCAGATCCACACCCAGGCTGCAGTGTCCATCAGATCCTCACACTGGCTGCAGTGTCCTTCAGATCCTCACACAGGCTGCAGTGTCCATCAGTCACTCAAACACAGACTGCAGTGTCCATCAGACCCTCACACAGTGTGCCATGTACATCACATCCTCACACACAGATTGCAGTGTTCATCAAACACTCACACACAGGCTGCAGTGTCCATCAGATCCACACACAGGCTGCAGTGTCCATCAGATCCACACACAGGCTGCCGTGTCCATCAGATCCTCACACAGGCTGCAGTGTCCGTCAGATCCACACACAGACTGGAGTGTCCATCAGATTCACACACAGACTGCAGTGTCCATGAGATCCTCACACAATCTGCAGTGTCCATCGCATCCGCACACAAAGACTGCAGTTTCCATCAGAACCTCACACAGGCTGCAGTGTCCATCAGATCCTCACACAGGCTGCAGTGTCCATCAGATCCTCACACACAGACTGCATTATCCATCAGACACTCACACACAGGCTGCAGTATCCATCAGATCCTCACACAGACTGCAGTGTCCATCAGGACCTCACACAGGCTGCAGTTTCCATCAGGTCCTCACACAGGCTGCAGTGTCCATCACATCCTCACACACAGACTGTAGCGTCTATCAGACACTCACACACAGACTGCAGTGTCCATCAGACACTCACACACAGACTGCAGGATCCATCAGACACTCACACACAGGCTGCAGTGTCCATCAGATCCACACACAGGCTGCATTGTCCATCAGATCATCACACAGGCTGCAGTGTCCATCAGATCCACGCACAGGCTGCAGTGTTCATCATATCCACACACAGGCTGCAGTGTCCATCAGATCCTCACACAGGCTGCAGTGTCCATCAGTCACTCAAACACAAACTGCAGTGTCCATCTGACCCTCACACAGTCTGCCATGTACATCACATCCTCACACACAGACTGCAGTGTCCATCAGACACTCACACACAGGCTGCAGTGTCCATCAGATCCACACACAGGCTGCAGTGTCCATCAGATCCACACACAGGCTGCAGTGTCCATCAGATCCTCACACAGGCTGCAGTGTCCATCAGATCCACACACAGACTGCAGTGTCCATCAGATTCACACACAGGCTTCGGTTTCCATCAGATCCACACACAGACTGCAGTGTCCATCAGATTCACACACAGACTGCAGTGTCCATCTGATCCTCACACAAACTGCAGTGTCCATCGCATCCGCACACACAGGCTGCAGTTTCCATCAGATCCTCACACAGGCTGCAGTGTCCATCAGATCCTCACACACAGACTGCAGTGTCCATCAGACACTCACACACAGACAGCAGTGTCCATCAGACACCCACACTCAGACTGCAGTGTCCATCAGACACTCACACACAGATTTCCGTGTCCATCAGACACTCACACACAGGCTGCAGTGTCAATCAGATCCTCACACAGACTGCAGTGTCCATCACATCCTCACACACAGACTGCATTGTCCATCAGACACTCACACACAGACTGCAGTGTCCATCAGACACTCACACACAGACAGCAGTGTCCATCAGATCCACACACAGGCTGCCGTGTCCATCAGATCCTCACACAGGCTGTAGTGTTCGTCAGATCCACACACAGACTGGAGTGTCCATCAGATTCACACACAGACTGCAGTGTCCATGAGATCCTCACACAATCTGCAGTGTCCATCGCATCAGCACACAAAGGCTGCAGTTTCCATCAGAACCTCACACAGGCTGCAGTGTCCATCAGATCCTCACACTGGCTGCAGTGTCCTTCAGATCCTCACACACAGACTGCATTATCCATCAGACACTCACACACAGGCTGCAGTATACATCAGATCCTCACACAGACTGCAGTGTCCATCAGATCCACACACAGACTGCAGTGTCCATCAGATCCACACACAGACTGCAGTGACCATCAGATCCTCACACAAGCTGCAGTGTCCATCAGATCCTCACACAGGCTGCAGTGTCCATCAGATCCTCACACACAGACTGCAGTGTCCATCAGACACTCACACACAGACAGCAGTGTCCATCAGACACCCACACTCAGACTGCAGTGTCCATCAGACACTCACACACAGATTTCCGTGTCCATCAGACACTCACACACAGGCTGCAGTGTCAATCAGATCCTCACACAGACTGCACTGTCCATCACATCCTCACACACAGACTGCATTGTCCATCAGACACTCACACACAGACTGCAGTGTCCATCAGACACTCATACACAGACAGCAGTGTCCATCAGATCCACACACAGGCTGCCGTGTCCATCAGATCCTCACACAGGCTGTGGTGTTCGTCAGATCCACACACAGACTGGAGTGTCCATCAGATTCACACACAGACTGCAGTGTCCATGAGATCCTCACACAATCTGCAGTGTCCATCGCATCAGCACACAAAGGCTGCAGTTTCCATCAGAACCTCACACAGGCTGCAGTGTCCATCAGATCCTCACACTGGCTGCAGTGTCCATCAGATCCTCACACACAGACTGCATTATCCATCAGACACTCACACACAGGCTGCAGTATCCATCAGATCCTCACACAGGCTGCAGAATCCATCAGATCCACACACAGACTGCAGTGTCCATCAGATCCACACACAGACTGCAGTGACCATCAGATCCTCACACAGGCTGCAGTGTCCAGCAGATCCTCACACAGACTGCAGTGACCTTCAGATCCTCACACAGGCTGCAGTTTCCATCAGGTCCTCACACAGGCTGCAGTGTCCATCAGATACACACCCAGGCTGCAGTGACCATCAGATCCTCACACAGGCTGCAGTGTCCAGCAGATCCTCATACAGGCTGCAGTGTCCATCAGATCCTCACACAGGCTGCAGTGTCCATCAGTCACTCAAACACAAACTGCAGTGTCCATCTGACCCTCACACAGTCTGCCATGTACATCACATCCTCACACACAGACTGCAGTGTCCATCAGACACTCACACACAGGCTGCAGTGTCCATCAGATCCACACACAGACTGCAGTGTCCATCAGATCCACACACAGGCTGCAGTGTCCATCAGATCCTCACACAGGCTGCAGTGTCCGTCAGATCCACACACAGACTGCAGTGTCCATCAGTTTCACACACAGGCTGCAGTTTCCATCAGATCCACACACACAGAGTGCAGTGTCCGTCAGATCCACACACAGACTTCAGTGTCCATCAGATTCACACATAGACTGCAGTGTCCATCTGATCCTCACACAAACTGCAGTGTCCATCGCATGCGCACACAAAGGCTGCAGTTTCCATCAGATCCTCACACAGGCTGCAGTGTCCATCAGGTCCTCACACAGACTGCAGTGTCCATCACATCCTCACACACAGACTGCATTGTCCATCAGACACTCACACACATACTGCAGTGTCCATCAGACACTCACACACAGACAGCAGTGTCCATCAGACACCCACACTCAGACTGCAGTGTCCATCAGACACTCACACACAGATTTCCGTGTCCATCAGACACTCACACACAGGCTGCAGTGTCAATCAGATCCTCATACAGGCTACAGTGTCCTTCAAATCCTCAAACAGGCTGCAGTGTCCATCAGATCCTCACACAGGCTGCAGTGTCCATCAGGACCTCACACAGGCTGTAGTTTCCATCAGGTCCTCACACAGGCTGCAGTGTCCATCACATCCTCACACACATACTGCAGGGTCCATCAGACACTCACACACAGGCTGCAGTGTCCATCAGATCCTCACAGAGGCTGCAGTGTCCATCAGATCCTCACACAGGCTGCAGTGTCCATCAGGACCTCACACAGGCTGCAGTTTCCATCAGGTCCTCACACAGGCTGCAGTGTCCATCACATCCTAACACACAGATTGTAGCGTCCATCAGACACTCACACACAGACTGTAGTGTCCATCAGACACTCACACACAGACTGCAGGATCCATCAGACACTCACTCACAGGCTGCAGTGTCCATCAGATCCACACCCAGGCTGCAGTGTCCATCAGATCCTCACACAGGCTGCAGTGTCCTTCAGATCCTCACACAGGCTGCAGTGTCCATCAGTCACTCAAACACAGACTGCAGTGTCCATCAGACCCTCACACAGTGTGCCATGTACATCACATCCTCACACACAGATTGCAGTGTTCATCAAACACTCACACACAGGCTGCAGTGTCCATCAGATCCACACACAGGCTGCAGTGTCCATCAGATCCACACACAGGCTGCCGTGTCCATCAGATCCTCACACAGGCTGCAGTGTCCGTCAGATCCACACACAGACTGGAGTGTCCATCAGATTCACACACAGACTGCAGTGTCCATGAGATCCTCACACAATCTGCAGTGTCCATCACATCCGCACACAAAGGCTGCAGTTTCCATCAGAACCTCACACAGGCTGCAGTGTCCATCAGATCCTCACACAGGCTGCAGTGTCCATCAGATCCTCACACACAGACTGCATTATCCATCAGACACTCACACACAGGCTGCAGTATCCATCAGATCCTCACACAGACTGCAGTGTCCATCAGGACCTCACACAGGCTGCAGTTTCCATCAGGTCCTCACACAGGCTGCAGTGTCCATCACATCCTCACACACAGACTGTAGCGTCTATCAGACACTCACACACAGACTGCAGTGTCCATCAGACACTCACACACAGACTGCAGGATCCATCAGACACTCACACACAGGCTGCAGTGTCCATCAGATCCACACACAGGCTGCATTGTCCATCAGATCATCACACAGGCTGCAGTGTCCATCAGATCCACACACAGGCTGCAGTGTTCATCATATCCACACACAGGCTGCAGTGTCCATCAGATCCTCACACAGGCTGCAGTGTCCATCAGTCACTCAAACACAAACTGCAGTGTCCATCTGACCCTCACACAGTCTGCCATGTACATCACATCCTCACACACACACTGCAGTGTCCATCAGACACTCACACACAGGCTGCAGTGTGCATCAGATCCACACACAGGCTGCAGTGTCCATCAGATCCACACACAGGCTGCAGTGTCCATCAGATCCTCACACAGGCTGCAGTGTCCATCAGATCCACACACAGACTGCAGTGTCCATCAGATTCACACACAGGCTGCAGTTTCCATCAGATCCACACACAGACTGCAGTGTCCATCAGATTCACACACAGACTGCAGTGTCCATCTGATCCTCACACAAACTGCAGTGTCCATCGCATCCGCACACACAGGCTGCAGTTTCCATCAGATCCTCACACAGGCTGCAGTGTCCATCAGATCCTCACACACAGACTGCACTGTCCATCAGACACTCACACACAGACAGCAGTGTCCATCAGACACCCACACTCAGACTGCAGTGTCCATCAGACACTCACACACAGATTTCCGTGTCCATCAGACACTCACACACAGGCTGCAGTGTCAATCAGATCCTCACACAGACTGCAGTGTCCATCACATCCTCACACCCAGACTGCATTGTCCATCAGACACTCACACACAGACTGCAGTGTCCATCAGACACTCACACACAGACAGCAGTGTCCATCAGATCCACACACAGGCTGCCGTGTCCATCAGATCCTCACACAGGCTGTAGTGTTCGTCAGATCCACACACAGACTGGAGTGTCCATCAGATTCACACACAGACTGCAGTGTCCATGAGATCCTCACACAATCTGCAGTGTCCATCGCATCAGCACACAAAGGCTGCAGTTTCCATCAGAACCTCACACAGGCTGCAGTGTCCATCAGATCCTCACACTGGCTGCAGTGTCCATCAGATCCTCACACACAGACTGCATTATCCATCAGACACTCACACACAGGCTGCAGTATACATCAGATCCTCACACAGGCTGCAGAATCCATCAGATCCACACACAGACTGCAGTGTCCATCAGATCCACACACAGACTGCAGTGACCATCAGATCCTCACACAGGCTGCAGTGTCCATCAGATCCTCACACAGGCTGCAGTGTCCATCAGATCCTCACACACAGACTGCAGTGTCCATCAGACTCTCACACACAGACAGCAGTGTCCATCAGACACCCACACTCAGACTGCAGTGTCCATCAGACACTCACACACAGATTTCCGTGTCCATCAGACACTCACACACAGGCTGCAGTGTCAATCAGATCCTCACACAGACTGCAGTGTCCATCACATCCTCACACACAGACTGCATTGTCCATCAGACACTCACACACAGACTGCAGTGTCCATCAGACACTCACACACAGACAGCAGTGTCCATCAGATCCACACACAGGCTGCCGTGTCCATCAGATCCTCACACAGGCTGTGGTGTTCGTCAGATCCACACACAGACTGGAGTGTCCATCAGATTCACACACAGACTGCAGTGTCCATGAGATCCTCACACAATCTGCAGTGTCCATCGCATCAGCACACAAAGGCTGCAGTTTCCATCAGAACCTCACACAGGCTGCAGTGTCCATCAGATCCTCACACTGGCTGCAGTGTCCATCAGATCCTCACACACAGACTGCATTATCCATCAGACACTCACACACAGGCTGCAGTATCCATCAGATCCTCACACAGGCTGCAGAATCCATCAGATCCACACACAGACTGCAGTGTCCATCAGATCCACACACAGACTGCAGTGACCATCAGATCCTCACACAGGCTGCAGTGTCCAGCAGATCCTCACACAGACTGCAGTGACCTTCAGATCCTCACACAGGCTGCAGTTTCCATCAGGTCCTCACACAGGCTGCAGTGTCCATCAGATACACACCCAGGCTGCAGTGACCATCAGATCCTCACACAGGCTGCAGTGTCAATCTGGACCTCACACAGGCTGTAGTTTCCATCAGGTCCTCACACAGGCTGCAGTGTCCATCACATCCTCACACACATACTGCAGGGTCCATCAGACACTCACACACAGGCTGCAGTGTCCATCAGATCCTCACAGAGGCTGCAGTGTCCATCAGATCCTCACACAGGCTGCAGTGTCCATCAGGACCTCACACAGGCTGCAGTTTCCATCAGGTCCTCACACTGGCTGCAGTGTCCATCACATCCTAACACACAGATTGTAGCGTCCATCAGACACTCACACACAGACTGTAGTGTCCATCAGACACTCACACACAGACTGCAGGATCCATCAGACACTCACACACAGGCTGCAGTGTCCATCAGATCCTCACAGAGGCTGCAGTGTCCATCAGATCTTCACACAGGCTGCAGTGTCCATCAGGACCTCACACAGGCTGCAGTTTCCATCAGGTCCTCACACTGGCTGCAGTGTCCATCACATCCTAACACACAGATTGTAGCGTCCATCAGACACTCACACACAGACTGTAGTGTCCATCAGACACTCACACACAGACTGCAGGATCCATCAGACACTCACTCACAGGCTGCAGTGTCCATCAGATCCACACACAGGCTGCAGTGTCCATCAGATCCACACACAGGCTGCCGTGTCCATCAGATCCTCACACAGGCTGCAGTGTCCGTCAGATCCACACACAGACTGGAGTGTCCATCAGATTCACACACAGACTGCAGTGTCCATGAGATCCTCACACAATCTGCAGTGTCCATCGCATCCGCACACAAAGGCTGCAGTTTCCATCAGATCCTCACACAGGCTGCAGTGTCCATCAGATCCTCACACACAGACTGCATTATCCATCAGACACTCACACACAGGCTGCAGTATCCATCAGATCCTCACACAGTCTGCAGTGTCCATCAGGACCTCACACAGGCTGCAGTTTCCATCAGGTCCTCACACAGGCTGCAGTGTCCATCACATCCTCACACACAGACTGTAGCATCCATCAGACACTCACACACAGACTGCAGTGTCCATCAGACACTCACACACAGACTGCAGGATCCATCAGACACTCAGACACAGGCTGCAGTGTCCATCAGATCCACACACAGGCTGCATTGTCCATCAGATCATCACACAGGCTGCAGTGTCCATCAGATCCACACACAGGCTGCAGTGTTCATCATATCCACACACAGGCTGCAGTGTCCATCAGATCATCAGACTGGCTGCAGTGTCCATCAGATCCTCACATAGGATGCAGTGTCCATCTGATCATCACACAGGCTGCAGTGTCCATCAGATCCTCACATAGGCTGCAGTGTCCATCAGATCCTCACACAGGCTGCAGTGTCCATCAGATCCTCACACAGGCTGCAGTGTCCATCAGATCCTCACACATGCTGCAGTGTCCATCAGATCCTTACGCAGGCTGCAGTGTCCATCAGTCACTCAAATACAGACTGAAGTGACCATCTGACCCTCACACAGTCTGCTATGTACATCACATCCTCACACACAGACTGCAGTGTCCGTCAGACACTCATACACAGACTGCAGTGTCTATCAGATCCACACACAGGCTGCAGTGTCCGTCAGATCCACTCACAGTCTGCAGTGTCCATCAGATCCACACACAGGCTGCAGTGTCCATCAGATCCACACACAGGCTGCAATGTCCATCAGATCCTCACACATGGTGCAGTGTCCATCAGGTCCTCACACAGGCTGCAGTTTCCATCAGATCCTTACACAGGCTGCAGTGTCCATCACATCCTCACACACAGACTGCAGGGTCCATCAGACACTCACTCACAGACTGCAGTGTCCATCAGACATTCACACAAAGACTGCAGTGTCCATCAGATCCACACACAGGCTACAGTGTCCAACAGATCAGCACACAGACTGCAGTGTCCATCATATCCACACACAGGCTGCAGTGTCCATCAGATCCACACACACAGACTGCAGTGTGCATCAGATCCACACACACAGACTGCAGTGTCCATCAGATCCACACACAGGCTGCAGTGTCCATCAGATTCACACGCAGGGTGCAGTGTCCATCAGATCATCACACAGGCTGCAGTGTCCATCAGATCCTCACACAGGCTGCAGTGTCCATCAGGACCTCACACAGGCTGTAGTTTCCATCAGGTCCTCACACAGGCTGCAGTGTCCATCACATCCTCACACACATACTGCAGGGTCCATCAGACACTCACACACAGGCTGCAGTGTCCATCAGATCCTGACACAGGCTGCAGTGTCCATCAGATCCACACACAGGCTGCAGTGTCCATCAGATTCACACGCAGGGTGCAGTGTCCATCAGATCATCACACAGGCTGCAGTGTCCATCAGATTCTCACACAGGCTGCAGTGTCCATCAGGACCTCACACAGGCTGTAGTGTCCATCAGGTCCTCACACAGGTTGCAGTGTCCATCACATCCTCACACACATACTGCAGGGTCCATCAGACACTCACACACAGGCTGCAGTGTCCATCAGATCCTCACACAGGCTGCAGTGTCCATCAGATCCTCACACAGGCTGCAGTTTCCATCAGGTCCTCACACAGGCTGCAGTGTCCATCACATCCTCACACACAGACTGCAGTGTCCATCAGACACTCACACACAGACTGCAGGGTCCATCAGATACTCACACACAGGCTGCAGTGTCCATCAAATCCACACACAGGCTGCCTTGTCCATCAGATCATCACACAGGCTGCAATGTCCATCAGATCCACACACAGGCTGCAGTGTCCATCACATCCACACACAGGCTGCAATGTCCATCAGATCCACACACAGGCTGCAGTGTCCATCAGATCCACATGCAGGCTGCAGTCACTCAAACACAGACTGCAGTTTCCATCAGACCCTCACACAGTCTGCCATGTACATCACATTCTCACACACAGATTGCAGTGTCCATCAGACACTCACAACAGGCTGCAGTGTCCATCAGATCCACACACAGGCTGCAGTGTCCTTCAGATCCACACATAGACTGCAATGTCCGTCAGATCCACACACAGACTGCAGTGTCCATCAGATTCACACACAGGCTGCAGTGTCCATCAGATCCTCACACAGGCTGCAGTGTCCATCAGGACCTCACACAGGCTGCAGTTTCCATCAGGTCCTCACACAGGCTGCAGTGTCCATCACATCCTCACACACAGACTGTAGCATCCATCAGACACTCACACACAGACTGCAGTGTCCATCAGACACTCACACACAGACTGCAGGATCCATCAGACACTCACACACAGGCTGCAGTGTCCATCAGATCCACACACAGGCTGCATTGTCCATCAGATCATCACACAGGCTGCAGTGTCCATCAGATCCACACACAGGCTGCAGTGTTCATCATATCCACACACAGGCTGCAGTGTCCATCAGATCATCAGACTGGCTGCAGTGTCCATCAGATCCTCACATAGGATGCAGTGTCCATCAGATCATCACACAGGCTGCAGTGTCCATCAGATCCTCACATAGGCTGCAGTATCCATCAGATCCTCACACAGGCTGCAGTGTCCATCAGATCCTCACACAGGCTGCAGTGTCCATCAGATCCTCACACATGCTGCAGTGTCCATCAGATCCTTACGCAGGCTGCAGTGTCCATCAGTCACTCAAATACAGACTGAAGTGACCATCTGACCCTCACACAGTCTGCTATGTACATCACATCCTCACACACAGACTGCAGTGTCCGTCAGACACTCATACACAGACTGCAGTGTCTATCAGATCCACACACAGGCTGCAGTGTCCGTCAGATCCACTCACAGTCTGCAGTGTCCATCAGATCCACACACAGGCTGCAGTGTCCATCAGATCCACACACAGGCTGCAATGTCCATCAGATCCTCACACATGGTGCAGTGTCCATCAGGTCCTCACACAGGCTGCAGTTTCCATCAGATCCTCACACAGGCTGCAGTGTCCATCAGACACTCACTCACAGACTGCAGTGTCCATCAGACATTCACACAAAGACTGCAGTGTCCATCAGATCCACACACAGGCTACAGTGTCCGACAGATCAGCACACAGACTGCAGTGTCCATCATATCCACACACAGGCTGCAGTGTCCATCAGATCCACAGACGCAGACTGCAGTGTGCATCAGATCCACACACACAGACTGCCGTGTCCATCAGATCCACACACAGGCTGCAGTGTCCATCAGATTCACACGCAGGGTGCAGTGTCCATCAGATCATCACACAGGCTGCAGTGTCCATCAGATCCTCACACAGGCTGCAGTTTCCATCAGGTCCTCACACAGGCTGCAGTGTCCATCACATCCTCACACACATACTGCAGGGTCCATCCGACACTCACACACAGGCTGCAGTGTCCATCAGATCCTCACACAGGCTGCAGTGTCCATCAGATCCA
Source organism: Isurus oxyrinchus (assembly GCA_026770705.1). Classification (NCBI taxonomy): domain Eukaryota; kingdom Metazoa; phylum Chordata; class Chondrichthyes; order Lamniformes; family Lamnidae; genus Isurus; species Isurus oxyrinchus. The sequence goes on from JANJGN010000315.1 coordinate 231,299, forward strand.
CACACAGGCTGCAGTGTCCATCAGATTCACACGCAGGGTGCAGTGTCCATCAGATCATCACACAGGCTGCAGTGTCCATCAGATTCTCACACAGGCTGCAGTGTCCATCAGGACCTCACACAGGCTGTAGTGTCCATCAGGTCCTCACACAGGCTGCAGTGTCCATCACATCCTCACACACATACTGCAGGGTCCATCAGACACTCACACACAGGCTGCAGTGTCCATCAGATCCTCACACAGGCTGCAGTGTCCATCAGATCCTCACACAGGCTGCAGTTTCCATCAGGTCCTCACACAGGCTGCAGTGTCCATCACATCCTCACACACAGACTGCAGTGTCCATAAGACACTCACACACAGACTGCAGGGTCCATCAGATACTCACACACAGGCTGCAGTGTCCATCAAATCCACACACAGGCTGCATTGTCCATCAGATCTTCACACAGGCTGCAGTGTCCATCAGATCCTCACACAGGCTGCAGTGTCCTTCAGATCCACACATAGACTGCAATGTCCGTCAGATCCACACACAGACTGCAGTGTCCATCAGATTCACACACAGGCTGCAGTGTCCATCAGATCCTCACACAGGCTGCAGTGTCCATCAGGACCTCACACAGGCTGTAGTTTCCATCAGTTCCTCACACATACTGCAGTGTCCATCACATCCTCACACACAGACTGCAGGGTCCATCAGACACTCACACACAGGCTGCAGTGTCTATCAGATCCTCACACAGGCTGCAGTGTCCATCAGATCCTCACACAGGCTGCAGTGTCCTTCTGGTCCTCACACAGACTGCAGTGTCCATCAGACCCTCAAACAGTCTGCCATGTACATCACATCCACACACACAGATTGCACTGTCCATTAGACACTCACACACAGGCTGCAATGTCCATCACATCCTCACGCAGGCTGCAGTGTCCATCAGATCCTCAAGCAGGCTGCAGTGTCTGTCAGATTCACACACAGGCTGCAGTGTCCATCATAGACACACACAGGCTGCAGTGTCCATCAGATCATCACACAAGCTGCAGTGTCCATCAGATCCTCACATAGGCTGCAGTGTCCATCAGATCATCACACAGGCTGCAGTGTCCGTCAGATCCGCACACAGGCTGCTGTTTCCATCAGATCCACGCGCAGGGTGCAGTGTCCATCAGATCATCACACACAGACTGTAGCATCCATCAGACACTCACACACAGACTGCAGTGTCCATCAGACACTCACACACAGACTGCAGGGTCCGTCAGACACTCACACACAGGCTGCAGTGTCCATCAGATCCACACACAGGCTGCATTGTCCATCAGATCATCACAAAGGCTGCAATGTCCATCAGATCCACACACAGGCTGCAGTGTCCATCACATCCACACAAAGGCTGCAATGTCCATCAGATCCACACCCAGGCTGCAGCGTCCATCAGATCCTCACACAAGCTGTAGTGTCCATCAGATCCTCACACAGGCTGCAGTGTCCATCAGTCACTCAAACACAGACTGCAGTGTCCATCAGACCCTCACACAGTCTGCCATGTACATCACATCCTCACACACAGATTGCAGTGTCCATCAGACACTCACACACAGGCTGCAGTGTCCATCAGATCCACACACAGGCTGTAGTGTCCATCAGATCCACACACAGGCTGCAGTGTCCATCAGATCCTCACACAGGCTGCAGTGTCCGTCAGATCCACACATAGACTGCAGTGTCCGTCAGATCCACACATAGACTGTAGCATCCATCAGACACTCACACACAGACTGCAGTGTCCATCAGACACTCACACACAGACTGCAGGATCCATCAGACACTCACACACAGGCTGCAGTGTCCATCAGATCCACACACAGGCTGCATTGTCCATCAGATCATCATACAGGCTGCAGTGTCCATCAGATCCACACACAGGCTGCAGTGTTCATCATATCCACACACAGGCTGCAGTGTCCATCAGATCATCAGACTGGCTGCAGTGTCCATCAGATCCTCACATAGGATGCAGTGTCCATCAGATCCTCACATAGGCTGCAGTGTCCATCAGATCCTCACACAGGCTGCAGTGTCCATCAGATCCTCACACAGGCTGCAGTGTCCATCAGATCCTCACACATGCTGCAGTGTCCATCAGATCCTTACGCAGGCTGCAGTGTCCATCAGTCACTCAAATACAGACTGAAGTGACCATCTGACCCTCACACAGTCTGCTATGTACATCACATCCTCACACACAGACTGCAGTGTCCGTCAGACACTCATACACAGACTGCAGTGTCTATCAGATCCACACACAGGCTGCAGTGTCCGTCAGATCCACTCACAGTCTGCAGTGTCCATCAGATCCACACACAGGCTGCAGTGTCCATCAGATCCACACACAGGCTGCAATGTCCATCAGATCCTCACACATGGTGCAGTGTCCATCAGGTCCTCACACAGGCTGCAGTTTCCATCAGATCCTCACACAGGCTGCAGTGTCCATCACATCCTCACACACAGGCTGCAGGGTCCATCAGACACTCACTCACAGACTGCAGTGTCCATCAGACATTCACACAAAGACTGCAGTGTCCATCAGATCCACACACAGGCTACAGTGTCCGACAGATCAGCACACAGACTGCAGTGTCCATCATATCCACACACAGGCTGCAGTGTCCATCAGATACACAGACACAGACTGCAGTGTGCATCAGATCCACACACACAGACTGCAGTGTCCATCAGATCCACACACAGGCTGCAGTGTCCATCAGATTCACACGCAGGGTGCAGTGTCCATCAGATCATCACACAGGCTGCAGTGTCCATCAGATCCTCACACAGGCTGCAGTGTCCATCAGGACCTCACACAGGCTGTAGTTTCCATCAGGTCCTCACACAGGCTGCAGTGTCCATCACATCCTCACACACATACTGCAGGGTCCATCAGACACTCACACACAGGCTGCAGTGTCCATCAGATCCTCACACAGGCTGCAGTGTCCATCAGATCCACACACAGGCTGCAGTGTCCATCAGATTCACACGGAGGGTGCAGTGTCCATCAGATCATCACACAGGCTGCAGTGTCCATCAGATTCTCACACAGGCTGCAGTGTCCATCAGGACCTCACACAGGCTGTAGTGTCCATCAGGTCCTCACACAGGCTGCAGTGTCCATCACATCCTCACACACATACTGCAGGGTCCATCAGACACTCACACACAGGCTGCAGTGTCCATCAGATCCTCACACAGGCTGCAGTGTCCATCAGATCCTCACACAGGCTGCAGTTTCCATCAGGTCCTCACACAGGCTGCAGTGTCCATCACATCCTCACACACAGACTGCAGTGTCCATAAGACACTCACACACAGACTGCAGGGTCCATCAGATACTCACACACAGGCTGCAGTGTCCATCAAATCCACACACAGGCTGCATTGTCCATCAGATCATCACACAGGCTGCAGTGTCCATCAGATCCTCACACAGGCTGCAGTGTCCTTCAGATCCACACATAGACTGCAATGTCCGTCAGATCCACACACAGACTGCAGTGTCCATCAGATTCACACACAGGCTGCAGTGTCCATCAGATCCTCACACAGGCTGCAGTGTCCATCAGGACCTCACACAGGCTGTAGTTTCCATCAGTTCCTCACACATGCTGCGGTGTCCATCACATCCTCACACACAGACTGCTGGGTCCATCAGACACTCACACACAGGCTGCAGTGTCTATCAGATCCTCACACAGGCTGCAGTGTCCATCAGATCCTCACACAGGCTGCAGTGTCCTTCAGGTCCTCACACAGACTGCAGTGTCCATCAGACCCTCAAACAGTCTGCCATGTACATCACATCCACACACACAGATTGCACTGTCCATTAGACACTCACACACAGGCTGCAATGTCCATCACATCCTCACGCAGGCTGCAGTGTCCATCAGATCCTCAAGCAGGCTGCAGTGTCTGTCAGATTCACACACAGGCTGCAGTGTCCATCAGATCCACACACAGGCTGCAGTGTCCATCATAGACACACACAGGCTGCAGTGTCCATCAGATCATCACACAGGCTGCAGTGTCCATCAGATCCTCACATAGGCTGCAGTGTCCATCAGATCATCACACAGGCTGCAGTGTCCGTCAGATCCGCACACAGGCTGCTGTTTCCATCAGATCCACACGCAGGGTGCAGTGTCCATCAGATCATCACACACAGACTGTAGCATCCATCAGACACTCACACACAGACTGCAGTGTCCATCAGACACTCACACACAGACTGCAGGGTCCGTCAGACACTCACACACAGGCTGCAGTGTCCATCAGATCCACACACAGGCTGCATTGTCCATCAGATCATCACAAAGGCTGCAATGTCCATCAGATCCACACACAGGCTGCAGTGTCCATCACATCCACACAAAGGCTGCAATGTCCATCAGATCCACACACAGGCTGCAGTGTCCATCAGATCCTCACACAAGCTGTAGTGTCCATCAGACCCTCACACAGTCTGCCATGTACATCACATCCTCACACACAGATTGCAGTGTCCATCAGACACTCACACACAGGCTGCAGTGTCCATCAGATCCACACACAGGCTGTAGTGTCCATCAGATCCACACACAGGCTGCAGTGTCCATCAGATCCTCACACAGGCTGCAGTGTCCGTCAGATCCACACATAGACTGCAGTGTCCGTCAGATCCACACATAGACTGTAGCATCCATCAGACACTCACACACAGACTGCAGTGTCCATCAGACACTCACACACAGACTGCAGGATCCATCAGACACTCACACACAGGCTGCAGTGTCCATCAGATCCACACACAGGCTGCATTGTCCATCAGATCATCATACAGGCTGCAGTGTCCATCAGATCCACACACAGGCTGCAGTGTTCATCATATCCACACACAGGCTGCAGTGTCCATCAGATCATCAGACTGGCTGCAGTGTCCATCAGATCCTCACATAGGATGCAGTGTCCATCAGATCCTCACATAGGCTGCAGTGTCCATCAGATCCTCACACAGGCTGCAGTGTCCATCAGATCCTCACACAGGCTGCAGTGTCCATCAGATCCTCACACATGCTGCAGTGTCCATCAGATCCTTACGCAGGCTGCAGTGTCCATCAGTCACTCAAATACAGACTGAAGTGACCATCTGACCCTCACACAGTCTGCTATGTACATCACATCCTCACACACAGACTGCAGTGTCCGTCAGACACTCATACACAGACTGCAGTGTCTATCAGATCCACACACAGGCTGCAGTGTCCGTCAGATCCACTCACAGTCTGCAGTGTCCATCAGATCCACACACAGGCTGCAGTGTCCATCAGATCCACACACAGGCTGCAATGTCCATCAGATCCTCACACATGGTGCAGTGTCCATCAGGTCCTCACACAGGCTGCAGTTTCCATCAGATCCTCACACAGGCTGCAGTGTCCATCACATCCTCACACACAGGCTGCAGGGTCCATCAGACACTCACTCACAGACTGCAGTGTCCATCAGACATTCACACAAAGACTGCAGTGTCCATCAGATCCACACACAGGCTACAGTGTCCGACAGATCAGCACACAGACTGCAGTGTCCATCATATCCACACACAGGCTGCAGTGTCCATCAGATACACAGACACAGACTGCAGTGTGCATCAGATCCACACACACAGACTGCAGTGTCCATCAGATCCACACACAGGCTGCAGTGTCCATCAGATTCACACGCAGGGTGCAGTGTCCATCAGATCATCACACAGGCTGCAGTGTCCATCAGATCCTCACACAGGCTGCAGTGTCCATCAGGACCTCACACAGGCTGTAGTTTCCATCAGGTCCTCACACAGGCTGCAGTGTCCATCACATCCTCACACACATACTGCAGGGTCCATCAGACACTCACACACAGGCTGCAGTGTCCATCAGATCCTCACACAGGCTGCAGTGTCCATCAGATCCACACACAGGCTGCAGTGTCCATCAGATTCACACGGAGGGTGCAGTGTCCATCAGATCATCACACAGGCTGCAGTGTCCATCAGATTCTCACACAGGCTGCAGTGTCCATCAGGACCTCACACAGGCTGTAGTGTCCATCAGGTCCTCACACAGGCTGCAGTGTCCATCACATCCTCACACACATACTGCAGGGTCCATCAGACACTCACACACAGGCTGCAGTGTCCATCAGATCCTCACACAGGCTGCAGTGTCCATCAGATCCTCACACAGGCTGCAGTTTCCATCAGGTCCTCACACAGGCTGCAGTGTCCATCACATCCTCACACACAGACTGCAGTGTCCATAAGACACTCACACACAGACTGCAGGGTCCATCAGATACTCACACACAGGCTGCAGTGTCCATCAAATCCACACACAGGCTGCATTGTCCATCAGATCATCACACAGGCTGCAGTGTCCATCAGATCCTCACACAGGCTGCAGTGTCCTTCAGATCCACACATAGACTGCAATGTCCGTCAGATCCACACACAGACTGCAGTGTCCATCAGATTCACACACAGGCTGCAGTGTCCATCAGATCCTCACACAGGCTGCAGTGTCCATCAGGACCTCACACAGGCTGTAGTTTCCATCAGTTCCTCACACATGCTGCGGTGTCCATCACATCCTCACACACAGACTGCTGGGTCCATCAGACACTCACACACAGGCTGCAGTGTCTATCAGATCCTCACACAGGCTGCAGTGTCCATCAGATCCTCACACAGGCTGCAGTGTCCTTCAGGTCCTCACACAGACTGCAGTGTCCATCAGACCCTCAAACAGTCTGCCATGTACATCACATCCACACACACAGATTGCACTGTCCATTAGACACTCACACACAGGCTGCAATGTCCATCACATCCTCACGCAGGCTGCAGTGTCCATCAGATCCTCAAGCAGGCTGCAGTGTCTGTCAGATTCACACACAGGCTGCAGTGTCCATCAGATCCACACACAGGCTGCAGTGTCCATCATAGACACACACAGGCTGCAGTGTCCATCAGATCATCACACAGGCTGCAGTGTCCATCAGATCCTCACATAGGCTGCAGTGTCCATCAGATCATCACACAGGCTGCAGTGTCCGTCAGATCCGCACACAGGCTGCTGTTTCCATCAGATCCACACGCAGGGTGCAGTGTCCATCAGATCATCACACACAGACTGTAGCATCCATCAGACACTCACACACAGACTGCAGTGTCCATCAGACACTCACACACAGACTGCAGGGTCCGTCAGACACTCACACACAGGCTGCAGTGTCCATCAGATCCACACACAGGCTGCATTGTCCATCAGATCATCACAAAGGCTGCAATGTCCATCAGATCCACACACAGGCTGCAGTGTCCATCACATCCACACAAAGGCTGCAATGTCCATCAGATCCACACACAGGCTGCAGTGTCCATCAGATCCTCACACAAGCTGCAGTGTCCATCAGATCCTCACACAGGCTGCAGTGTCCATCAGTCACTCAAACACAGACTGCAGTGTCCATCAGACCCTCACACAGTCTGCCATGTACATCACATCCTCACACACAGATTGCAGTGTCCATCAGACACTCACACACAGGCTGCAGTGTCCATCAGATCCACACACAGGCTGTAGTGTCCATCAGATCCACACACAGGCTGCAGTGTCCATCAGATCCTCACACAGGCTGCAGTGTCCGTCAGATCCACACATAGACTGCAGTGTCCGTCAGATCCACACACAGACTGCAGTGTCCATCAGATTCACACACAGACTGCAGTGTCCATCAGAACGTCACACAGGCTGCAGTGTCCATCAGATCCTCACACAGGCTGCAGTGTCCATCAGATCCTCACACAGGCTGCAGTGTCCATCAGATCCTCACACAGACTGCAGTGTCCATCACATCCTCACACACAGACTGCATTGTCCATCAGACACTCACACACAGACTGCAGTGTCCATCAGACACTCACACACAGACAGCAGTTTCCGTTAGACACTCACACACAGATTGTAGTGTCCATCAGACACTCACACACATGCTGCAATGTCCATCAGATCCTCACACAGGCTGCAGTGTCCATCAGATCCTCACGCAGGCTGCAGTGTCTGTCCGATTCACACATAGGCTGCAGTGTCCATCAGATCCACACACAGGCTGCAGTGTCCATCATATCAACACACAGGCTGCAGTGTCCATCAGATCATCACACAGGCTGCAGTGTCCATCAGATCCTCACATAGGCTGCAGTATCCATCAGATCATCACACAGACTGCAGTGTCCATCAGACACTCGCACAGAGACAGCAGTGTCCATCAGACACCCACACTCAGACTGCAGATTCCGTTAGACACTCACACACAGATTGCAGTGTCCATCAGACACTCACACACATGCTGCAATGTCCATCAGATCCTCACACAGGCTGCAATGTCCATCAGATCCTCACGCAGGCTGCAGTGCCTGTCAGATTCACACACAGGCTGCAGTGTCCATCAGATCCACACACAGGCTGCAGTGTCCATCATATCCACACACAGGCTGCAGTGTCCATCAGATCCACACACAGACTGCAGTATCCATCAGATCCTCACACAGGCTGCAGTGTCCATCGGATCCTCACACAGGCTGCAGTGTCCATCAGATCTACTCGCAGGCTGCAGTGTCCATCAGATCATCACACAGGCTGCAGTGTCCATCAGATCCTCACACAGGCTGCAGTGTCCATCAGGACCTCACACAGGCTGTAGTTTCCATCAGGTCCTCACACATGCTGCAGTATCCATCACATCCTCACACACAGACCGCAGGGTCCATCAGACACTCACACACAGGCTGCAGTGTCCATCAGACACTCACACACAGGCTGCAGTGTCCATCAGATCCACACACAGGCTGTAGTGTCCATCAGATCCACACACAGGCTGCAGTGTCCATCTGATCCTCACACAGGCTGCAGTGTCCGTCAGATCCACACATAGACTGCAGTGTCCGTCAGATCCACACACAGACTGCAGTGTCCATCAGATTCACACACAGACTGCAGTGTCCATCAGAACGTCACACAGGCTGCAGTGTCCATCAGATCCTCACACAGGCTGCAGTGTCCATCAGATCCTCACACAGGCTGCAGTGTCCATCAGATCCTCACACAGACTGCAGTGTCCATCACATCCTCACACACAGACTGCATTGTCCATCAGACACTCACACACAGACTGCAGTGTCCATCAGACACTCACACACAGACAGCAGTTTCCGTTAGACACTCACACACAGATTGTAGTGTCCATCAGACACTCACACACATGCTGCAATGTCCATCAGATCCTCACACAGGCTGCAGTGTCCATCAGATCCTCACGCAGGCTGCAGTGTCTGTCCGATTCACACATAGGCTGCAGTGTCCATCAGATCCACACACAGGCTGCAGTGTCCATCATATCAACACACAGGCTGCAGTGTCCATCAGATCATCACACAGGCTGCAGTGTCCATCAGTTCCTCACATAGGCTGCAGTATCCATCAGATCATCACACAGACTGCAGTGTCCATCAGACACTCGCACAGAGACAGCAGTGTCCATCAGACACCCACACTCAGACTGCAGATTCCGTTAGACACTCACACACAGATTGCAGTGTCCATCAGACACTCACACACATGCTGCAATGTCCATCAGATCCTCACACAGGCTGCAATGTCCATCAGATCCTCACGCAGGCTGCAGTGTCTGTCAGATTCACACACAGGCTGCAGTGTCCATCAGATCCACACACAGGCTGCAGTGTCCATCATATCCACACACAGGCTGCAGTGTCCATCAGATCCACACACAGACTGCAGTATCCATCAGATCCTCACACAGGCTGCAGTGTCCATCGGATCCTCACACAGGCTGCAGTGTCCATCAGATCTACTCGCAGGCTGCAGTGTCCATCAGATCATCACACAGGCTGCAGTGTCCATCAGATCCTCACACAGGCTGCAGTGTCCATCAGGACCTCACACAGGCTGTAGTTTCCATCAGGTCCTCACACATGCTGCAGTATCCATCACATCCTCACACACAGACCGCAGGGTCCATCAGACACTCACACACAGGCTGCAGTGTCCATCAGATCCTCACACAGGCTGCAGTGTCCATCAGATCCTCACACAGGCTGCAGTGTCCTTCAGGTCCTCACACAGGCTGCAGTGTCCATCAGATCTGCACACAGGCTGCAGTGTCCATCAGATCCTCACACAGGCTGCAGTGTCCATCAGATCCTCACGCAGGCTACAGTGTCTGTCAGATTCACACACAGTCTGCAGTGTCCATCAGATCGACACACCGGCTGCAGTGTCCATCATATCCACACACAGGCTGCAGTGTCCGTCAGATCCACACACACAGGCTGCGGTGTCCATCAGATCCACACACACAGACTGCAGTGTCCATCAGATCCACACACAGGCTGCAATGTCCATCAGATCCACACGCAGGCTGCAGTGTCCATCAGATCTTCACACAGGCTGCAGTGTCCATCAGATCCTCACACATGGTGCAGTGTCCACCAGGTCCTCACACAGGCTGCAGTTTCCATCAGATCCTCAGACAGGCTGCAGTGTCCATCACATCCTCACACACAGACTGCAGTGTCCATCAGACACTCACACACAGACTGCAGGGTCCATCAGACACTCACACACAGGCTGCAGTGTCCATCAGATCCACACACAGGATGCATTGTCCATCAGATCATCACACAGGCTGCAATGTCAATCAGATCCACACACAGGCTGCAGTGTCCATCAGATCCTCACGCAGGCTGCAGTGTCCATCAGATCCTCACACAGGCTGCAGTGTCCATCACATCCACACACAGGCTGCAATGTCCATCAGATCCACACACAGGCTGCAGTGTCCATCAGATCCACACGCAGGTTGCAGTGTCCATCAGATCCTCACACAGGCTGCAGTGTCCATCAGATCCACACCCAGGCTGCAGTGTCCATCAGATCCTCACACAGGCTGCAGTGTCCATCAGATCCTCACACAGGCTGCAGTGTCCATCAGTCACTCAAACACAGACTGCAGTGTCCATCAGACCCTCACACAGGCTGCAGTGTCCATCAGATCCTCACACAGGCTGCAGTGTCCATCAGTCACTCAAACACAGACTGCAGTGTCCATCAGACCCTCACACAGTCTGCCATGTACATCACATCCTCACACACAGATTGCAGTGTCCATCAGACACTCACACACAGGCTGCAGTGTCCATCAGATCCACACACAGGCTGCAGTGTCCATCAGATCCACACACAGGCTGCAGTGTCCATCAGATCCTCACACAGGCTGCAGTGTCCGTCAGATCCACACATAGACTGCAGTGTCCGTCAGATCCACACACAGACTGCAGTGTCCATCAGATTCACACACAGACTGCAGTGTCCATCAGATCCTGACACACAGACTGCATTGTCCATCAGACACTCACACTCAGACTGCAGAGTCCATCATACACTCACACACAGACTGCAGTGTCCATCAGATACTCGCACAGAGACAGCAGTGTCCATCAGACACCCACACTCAGACTGCAGTTTCCGTTAGACATTCACACACAGATTGCAGTGTCCATCAGACACTCACACACATGCTGCAATGTCCATCAGATCTTCACACAGGCTGCAGTGTCCATCAGATCCTCACGCAGGCTGCAGTGTCTGTCAGATTCACACACAGGCTGCAGTGTCCATCAGATCCACACACAGGCTGCAGTGTCCATCAGATCCTCACACACAGACTGCAGTGTCCATCAGACACTCATACACAGGCTGCAGTGTCCATCAGATCCTCACACAGGCTGCACTGTCCATCAGATCCTCACACATGCTGCAGTGTCCATCAGATCCTCACACAGGCTGCAGTGTCAATCAGATCCACACACAGGCTGCAGTGTCCATCAGATCCTCACACAGGCTGCAGTGTCCATCAGATCCTCAGACAGGCTGCAGTGTCCATCAGTCACTCAAACACAGACTGCAGTGTCCATCAGCCCCTCACACAGTCTGCCATGTACATCACATCCTCACACACAGATTGCAGTGTCCATCAGACACTCACACACAGGCTGCAATATCCATCAGATCCTCACACAGGCTGCAGTGTCCACGGATCCTCATGCAGGCTGCAGTGTCTGTCAGATTCACACACAGGCTGCAGTGTCGATCAGATCCACACACAGGCTGCAGTGTCCATCATATCCACACGCAGGCTGCAGTGTCCATCAGATCCACACACACAGAATGCAGTGTCCATCAGATCCGCACACACAGACTGCACTGTCCTTTAGATCCACACACAGGCTGCAGTGTCCATCAGATCCACACACAGGCTGCAGTGTCCATCAGATCCACACACAGGCTGCTGTGTCCATCAGATCCTCACACAGACTGCAGTGTCCATCAGATTATCACACAGGCTGCAGTGTCCATCAGATCTTCACACAGGCTGCAGTGTCCATCAGATCCTCACACAGAGTGCAGTGTCCATCAGGACCTCACACAGGCTGCAGTTTCCATCAGGTCCTCAGACAGGCTGCAGTGTCCATCACATCCTCACACACATACTGCAGGGTCCATCAGACACTCACTCACAGACTGCAATGTCCATCAGACATTCACACAAAGACTGCAGTGTCCATCAGATCCACCCGCAGGCTACAGTGTCCATCAGATCAGCACACAGACTGCAGTGTCCATCATATCCACAAACAGGCTGAAGTGTCCATCAGATCCACACACACAGACTGCAGTGTGCATCAGATCCACACACACAGACTGCAGTGTCCATCAGATCCACACACAGGCTGCAGTGTCCATCAGATCCACACGCAGGGTGCAGTGTCCATCAGATCATCACACAGGCTGCAGTGTCCATCAGATCCTCACACAGGCTGCAGTGTCCATCAGGACCTCACACAGGCTGCAGTTTCTATCAGGTCCTCACACAGGCTGCAGTGACCATCACATCCTCACACACATACTGCAGGGTCCATCTGACACTCACACTCAGGCTGCAGTGTCCATCAGATCCTCACACAGGATGCAGTTTCCATCTGATCCTCACACAGGCTGCAGTTTCCATCAGGTCCTCACTCAGGCTGCAGTGTCCATCACATCCTCACACACAGACTGTAGCGTCCATCAGACACTCACACACAGACTGCAGTGTCCATCAGACACTCACACACAGACTGCAGGGCCCATCAGACACTCACACACAGGCTGCAGTGTCCATCAGATCCACACACAGGCTGCATTGTCCATCAGATCATCACACAGGCTGCAATGTCCATCAGATCCACACACAGGCTGCAGTGTCCATCACATCCACACACAGGCTGCAATGTCCATCAGATCCACACACAGGCTGCAGTGTCCATCAGATCCACACGCAGGCTGCAGTGTCCATCAGATCCTCACACAGGCTGCAGTGTCCATCAGATCCACACCCAGGCTGCAGTGTCCATCAGATCCTCACACAGGCTGCAGTGTCCATCAGATCCTCACACAGGCTGCAGTGTCCATCAGTCACTCAAACACAGACTGCAGTGTGCATCAGACCCTCACACAGTCTGCCATGTACATCACATCCTCACACACAGATTGCAGTGTCCATCAGACACTCACACACAGGCAGCAGTGTCCATCAGATCCACACACAGGCTGCAGTGTCCATCAGATCCACACACAGGCTGCAGTGTCCATCAGATCCTCACACAGGCTGCAGTGTCCGTCAGATCCACACATAGACTGCAGTGTCCGTCAGATCCACACACAGACTGCAGTGTCCATCAGATTCACACACAGACTGCAGTGTCCATCAGAACCTCACACAGGCTGCAGTGTCCATCAGATCCTCACACAGGCTGCAGTGTCCATCAGATCCTCACACAGGCTGCAGTGTCCATCAGATCCTCACACAGACTGCAGTGTCCATCACATCCTCACACACAGACTGCATTGTCCATCAGACACTCACACACAGACTGCAGTGTCCATCAGACACTCACACACGGACAACAGTTTCCGTTAGACACTCACACACAGATTGTAGTGTCCATCAGACACTCACACACATGCTGCAATGTCCATCAGATCCTCACACAGGCTGCAGTGTCCATCAGATCCTCACGCAGGCTGCAGTGTCCATCATATCCACACACAGGCTGCAGTGTCCATCAGATCATCACACAGACTGCAGTGTCCATCAGATCCTCACATAGGCTGCAGTATCCATCAGATCATTACACAGGCTGCAGTGTCCATCCGATCCTTACACAGGCTGCAGTGTCCATCAGTCACTCAAATACAGACTGAAGTGTCCATCAGACCCTCACACAGTCTTCTATGTACATCACATCCTCACACACAGACGGCAGTGTCCATCAGACACTCGTACACAGGCTGCAGTGTCCATCAGATCCACACACAGGCTGCAGTGTCCATCAGATCCACTCACAGTCTGCAGTGTCCATCAGATCCACACACAGGCTGCAGTCTCCATCAGATCCACACACAGGCTGCAAAGTCCATCAGATGCTAACACAGGCTGCAGTGTCCATCAGATCCTCACACAGGCTGCAGTGTCCATCAGATCCTCACACAGGCTGCAGTGTCCATCAGATCCACACACAGGCTGCAGTATCCATCAGATCCACACACAGGCTGCAGTGTCCATCAGATCCACACACAGGCTGCAGTGTCCATCAGATCCACACACAGGCTGCAGTGTCCATCAGATCCACACACAGACTGCAGTGTCCATCAAACACACACACAGTCTGCAGTGTCCATCAGACACACATACAGGCTGCAGTGTCCATCAGACACACACACAGGCTGCAGTGTCCATCAGATCCACGCACAGATTGCAGTGCGCATCAGATTCTCACACAGGCTTCAGTGTCCATCAGATCCACACACAGGCTGCAGTGTCCATCAGATCATCACACAGGCTGCAGTGTCCATCAGATCATCACACAGGCTGCAGTGTCCATCATATCCACACACAGGCTGCAGTGTCCATCAAATCCTCACACAGGCTGCAGTGTCAATCAGATCCTCACACAGGCTGCAGTGTCCATCAAATCCTCAAACAGGCTGCAGTGTTCATCAGATCCTCACACAGGCTGCAGTGTCCATCAGGACCTCACACAGGCTGTAGTTTCCATCAGGTCCTCACACAGGCTGCAGTGTCCATCACATCCTCACACACATACTGCAAGGTCCATCAGACACTCACACACAGGCTGCAGTGTCCATCAGATCCTCACACAGACTGCAGTGTCCATCAGATCCTCACACAGGCTGCAGTGTCCAAACGGACCTCACACAGGCTGCAGTTTCCATCAGGTCCTCACACGTGCTGCAGTGTCCATCACATCCTCACACACAGACTGTAGCGTCCATCAGACACTCACACACAGACTGCAGTGTCCATCAGACACTCACACACAGACTGCAGGATCCATCAGACACTCACACACATGCTGCAGTGTCCATCAGATCCACACACAGGCTGCATTGTCCATCAGATCATCACACAGGCTGCAATGTCTATCAGATCCACACACAGGCTGCTGTGTCCATCACATCCACACACAGGCTGCAATGTCCATCAGAACCACACACAGGCTGGAGTGTCCATCAGATCCACACGCAGGCTGCAATGTCCATCAGATCCTCACACAGGCTGCAGTGTCCATCAGATCCACACCCAGGCTGCAGTGTCCATCAGATCCTCACACAGGCTGCAGTGTCCATCAGATCCTCACACAGACTGCAGTGTCCATCAGACCCTCACACATTCTGCCATTTACATCTCATCCTCACACACAGATTGCAGTGTCCATCAGACACTCACTCACAGGCTGCAGTGTCCATCAGATCCACACACAGGCTGCAGTGTCCATCAGATCCACACACAGGCTGCAGTGTCCATCAGATCCTCACACAGGCTGCAGTGTCCATCAGACCTACACATAGACTGCAGTGTCCATCAGATCCTCACACACAGACTGCATTATCCATCAGACACTCACACACAGGCTGCAGTGTCCATCTGATCCTCACACAGGCTGCAGTATCCATCAGATCCTCACACAGACTGCAGTGTCCATCAGGACCTCACACAGGCTGCAGTTTCCATCAGGTCCTCACACAGGCTGCAGTGTCCATCACATCCTCACACACAGACTGTAGCGTCCATCAGACACTCACACACAGACTGCAGTGTCCATCAGACACTCACACACAGACTGCAGGATCCATCAGACACTGACACACAGGCTGCAGTGTCCATCAGATCCACACACTGGCTGCATTGTCCATCAGATCATCACACAGGCTGCAATGTCCATCAGATCCACGCACAGGCTGCAGTGTTCATCATATCCACACACAGGCTGCAGTGTCCATCAGATCATCGAACAGGCTGCAGTGTCCATCAGATCCTCACATAGGCTGCAGTGTCCATCAGATCATCACACAGGCTGCAGTGTCCATCAGATCCTCACATAGGCTGCAGTGTCCTTCAGATCCTCACACAGGCTGCCGTGTCCATCAGATCCTCACACAGGCTGCAGTGTCCATCAGATCCTCACACAGGCTGCAGTGTCCATCAGATCCTTACACAGGCTGCAGTGTCCATCAGTCACTCAAATACAGTCTGAAGTGTCCATCTGACCCTCACACAGTCTGCTATGTACATCACATCCTCACACACAGACTGCAGTGTCCATCAGACACTCATACACAGGCTGCAGTGTCCATCAGATCCACACACAGGCTGCAGTGTCCGTCAGATCCACTCATAATCTGCAGTGTCCATCAGATCAACACACAGGCTGCAGTGTCCATCACATCCACACACAGGCTGCAAAGTCCATCAGATGCTAACACAGGCTGCAGTGTCCATCAGATCCTCACACAGGCTGCAGTGTCCATCAGATCCTCACACAGGCAGCAGTGTCAATCAGATCCACACACAGGCTGCAGTGTCCATCAGATCCACACACAGGCTGCAGTGTCCATCAGATTCTCACATAGTCTGCAGTGTCCATCAGATCCTCACACAGGCTGCAGTGTCCATCTGATCCTCACACAGGCTGCAGTGTCCATCAGATCCACACACAGACTGCAGTGTGCATCAGATTCTCACACAGGCTGCAGTGTCCATCAGATCCACACACAGGCTGCAGTGTCCATCAGATCCACACGCAGTCTGCAGTGTGCATCAGATCCACACACAGGCTGCAGTGTCCATCAGATCCACACACAAGCTGCAGTGTCCATCAGATCCTCACATAGGCTGCAGTGCCCATCAGATCCTCACACAGGCTGCAGTGTCCATCAGATCCTCACACAGGCTGCAGTGTCCATCAGATCCACACACAGACTGCAGTGTGCATCAGATTCTCACACATGCTGCAGTGTCCATCAGATCCACACACAGGCTGCAGTGTCCATCAGATCCACACGCAGGCTGCAGTGTCCATCAGATCCACACGCAGGCTGCAGTGTCCATCAGATCCACACACAGTCTGCAGTGTCCATCAGATGCACACACAGGCTGCAGTGTCCATCAGATCCACATACAGGCTGCTTTGTCCATCAGGTCCACACACAGACTGCAGTGTACATCAGAGACACACACAGGCTGCAGTGTCCATCAGATCCACGCACAGACTGCAGTGTGCATCAGATTCTCACACAGGCTACAGTGTCCATCAGATCCACACACAGGCTGCAGTGTCCATCAGATCTTCACACAGTCTGCAGAATCCATCAGGTCCTCAAACAGGCTGCAGTGTCCATCAGATCCACACACAGGCTGCAGAATCCATCAGATCCACACACAGACTGCAGTGTCCATCAGATCCACACACAGACTGCAGTGACCATCAGATCCTCACATAGGCTGCAGTGTCCAGCAGATCCTCACACAGACTGCAGTGACCATCAGATCCTCACACAGGCTGCAGTTTCCATCAGGTCCTCACACAGGCTGCAGTGTCCCTCAGATACACACCCAGGCTGCAGTGACCATCAGATCCTCACACAGGCTGCAGTGTCCAGCAGATCCTCATACAGGCTGCAGTGTCCATCAGATCCTCACACAGTCTGCCATGTACATCACATCCTCACACACAGACTGCAGTGTCCATCAGACACTCACACACAGGCTGCAGTGTCCATCAGATCCACACACAGGCTGCCGTGTCCATCAGATCCACACACAGGCTGCAGTGTCCATCAGATCCTCACACAGGCTGCAGTGTCCGTCAGATCCACACACAGACTGCAGTGTCCATCAGATTGACACACAGGCTGCAGTTTCCATCAGATCCACACACACAGACTGCAGTGTCCGTCAGATCCACACACAGACTGCAGTGTCCATCAGATTCACACACAGACTGCAGTGTCCATCTGATCCTCACACAAACTGCAGTGTCCATCGCATCCGCACACAAAGGCTGCAGTTTCCATCAGATCCTCACACAGGCTGCAGTTTCCATCAGATCCTCACACAGGCTGCAGTGTCCATCAGATCCTCTCACAGACTGCAGTATCCATCACATCCTCACACACAGACTGCATTGTCCATCAGACACTCACACACAGACTGCAGTGTCCATCAGACACTCACACACAGACAGCAGTGTCCATCAGACACCCACACTCAGACTGCAGTGTCCATCAGACACTCACACACAGATTTCCGTGTCCATCAGACACTCACACACAGGCTGCAGTGTCAATCAGATCCTCACACAGGCTACAGTGTCCTTCAAATCCTCAAACAGGCTGCAGTGTCCATCAGATCCTCTCACAGGCTGCAGTGTCCATCAGGACCTCACACAGGCTGTAGTTTCCATCAGGTCCTCACACAGGCTGCAGTGTCCATCACATCCTTAAACGCATACTGCAGGGTCCATCAGACACTCACACACAGTCTGCAGTGTCCATCAGATCCTCACAGAGGCTGCAGTGTCCATCAGATCCTCACACAGGCTGCCGTGTCCATCAGGACCTCACACAGGCTGCAGTTTCCATCAGGTCCTCACACAGGCTGCAGTGTCCATCACATCCTCACACACAGACTGTAGCGTCCATCAGACACTCACACACAGACTGTAGTGTCCATCAGACACTCACACACAGACTGCAGGATCCATCAGACACTCACTCACAGGCTGCAGTGTCCATCAGATCCACACACAGGCTGCATTGTCCATCAGATCATCACACAGGCTGCAATGTCCATCAGATCCACACACAGGCTGCAGAGTCCATCACATCCACACACAGGCTGCAATGTCCATCAGATCCACACACAGGCTGCAGTGTCCATCAGATCCACACGCAGGCTGCAATGTCCATCAGATCCTCACACAGGCTGCAGTGTCCATCTGATCCACACCCAGGCTGCAGTGTCCATCAGATCCTCACACAGGCTGCAGTGTCCATCAGATCCTCACACAGGCTGCAGTGTCCATCAGTCACTCAAACACAGACTGCAGTGTCCATCAGACCCTCACACAGTCTGCCATGTACATCCCATCCTCACACACAGATTGCAGTGTCCATCAGACACTCACACACAGGCTGCAGTGTCCATCAGATCCACACACAGGCTGCAGTGTCCATCAGATCCACACACAGGCTGCCGTGTCCATCAGATCCTCACACAGGTTGCAGTGTTCGTCAGATCCACACACAGACTGGAGTGTCCATCAGATTCACACACACACTGCAGTGTCCATGAAATCCTCACACAGTTTGCAGTGTCCATCGCATCCGCACACAAAGGCTGCAGTTTCCATCAGATCCTCACACAGGCTGCAGTGTCCATCAGATCCTCACACACAGACTGCATTATCCATCAGACACTCACACACAGGCTGCAGTATCCATCAGATCCTCACACAGGCTGCGGAATCCATCAGATCCACACACAGACTGCAGTGTCCATCAGATCCACACACAGACTGCAGTGACCATCAGATCCTCACACAGGCTGCAGTGTCCAGCAGATCCTCACACAGACTGCAGTGACCATCAGATCCTCACACAGGCTGCAGTTTCCATCAGGTCATCAGACAGGCTGCAGTGTCCATCAGATACACACCGAGGCTGCAGTGACCATCAGATCCTCACACAGGCTGCAGTGTCCAGCCGATCCTCATACAGGCTGCAGTGTCCATCAGATCCTCACACAGGCTGCAGTGTCCATCAGTCACTCAAACACAAACTGCAGTGTCCGTCTGACCCTCACACAGTCTGCCATGTACATCACATCCTCACACACAGTCTGCAGTGTCCATCAGACACTCACACACAGGCTGCAGTGTACATCAGATCCACACACAGGCTGCAGTGTCCATCAGATCCACACACAGGCTGCAGTGTCCATCAAATCCTCACGCAGGCTGCAGTGTCCGTCAGATCCACACACAGACTGCAGTGTCCATCAGATTCACACACAGGCTGCAGTTTCCATCAGATCCACACACACAGACTGCAGTGTCCTTCAGATCCACACACAGACTGCAGTGTCCATCAGATTCACACACAGACTGCAGTGTCCATCTGATCCTCACACAAACTGCAGTGTCCATCGCATCCGCACACAAAGGCTGCAGTTTCCATCAGATCCTCACACAGGCTGCAGTTTCCATCAGATCCTCACACAGGCTGCTGTGTCCATCAGATCCTCACACAGACTGCAGTGTCCATCACATCCTCACACACAGACTGCATTGTCCATCAGACACTCACACACAGACTGCAGTGTCCATCAGACACTCACTCACAGACAGCAGTGTCCATCAGACACCCACACTCAGACTGCAGTGTCCATCAGACACTCACACACAGATTTCCGTGTCCATCAGACACTCACACACAGGCTGCAGTGTCAATCAGATCCTCACACAGACTGCAGTGTCCATCACATCCTCACACACAGACTGCATTGTCCATCAGACACTCACACACAGACTGCAGTGTCCATCAGACACTCGCACACAGACAGCAGTGTCCATCAGATCCACACACAGGCTGCCGTGTCCATCAGATCCTCACACAGGCTGCAGTGTCCATCAGGCACTCACACACAGGCTGCAGTGTCCATCAGATCCTCACACAGGCTGCAGTGTCCGTCAGATCCACACACAGGCTGCAGTGTCCATCAGATCCTCACACAGGCTGCAGTGTCCGTCAGATCCACACACAGACTGCAGTGTCCATCAGATTCACACACAGGCTGCAGTTTCCATCAGATCCACACACACAGACTGCAGTGTCCGTCAGATCCACACACAGACTGCAGTGTCCATCAGATTCACACACAGACTGCAGTGTCCATCTGATCCTCACACAAACTGCAGTGTCCATCGCATCCGCACACAAAGGCTGCAGTTTCCATCAGATCCTCACACAGGCTGCAGTTTCCATCAGATCCTCACACAGGCTGCAGTGTCCATCAGATCCTCACACAGACTGCAGTGTCCATCACATCCTCACACACAGACTGCATTGTCCATCAGACACTCACACACAGACTGCAGTGTCCATCAGACACACACTCACAGACAGCAGTGTCCATCAGACACCCACACTCAGACTGCAGTGTCCATCAGACACTCACACACAGATTTCCGTTTCCATCAGACACTCACACACAGGCTGCAGTGTCAATCAGATCCTCACACAGACTGCAGTGTCCATCACATCCTCACACACAGACTGCATTGTCCATCAGACACACACACAGACTGCAGTGTCCATCAGACACTCACACACAGACAGCAGTGTCCATCAGATCCACACACAGGCTGCCGTGTCCATCAGATCCTCACACAGGCTGCAGTGTTCGTCAGATCCACACACAGACTGGAGTGTCCATCAGACACTCACACACAGGCTGCAGTATCCATCAGATCCTCACACAGGCTGCAGAATCCATCAGATCCACACACAGACTGCAGTGTCCATCAGATCCACACACAGACTGCAGTGACCATCAGATCCTCACACAGACTGCAGTGTCCATGAGATCCTCACACAATCTGCAGTGTCCATCGCATCAGCTCACAAAGGCTGCAGTTTCCATCAGAACCTCACACAGGCTGCAGTGTCCATCAGATCCTCACACAGGCTGCAGTGTCCATCAGATCCTCACACACAGACTGCATTATCCATCAGACACTCACACACAGGCTGCAGTATCCATCAGATCCTCACACAGGCTGCAGAATCCATCAGATCCACACACAGACTGCAGTGTCCATCAGATCCACACACAGACTGCAGTGACCATCAGATCCTCACACAGGCTGCAGTGTCCAGCAGATCCTCACACAGGCTGCAGTGTCCATCAGATACACACCCAGGCTGCAGTGACCATCAGATCCTCACACAGGCTGCAGTGTCCAGCAGATCCTCATACAGGCTGCAGTGTCCATCAGATCCTCACACAGGCTGCAGTGTCCATCAGTCACTCAAACACAAACTGCAGTGTCCATCTGACCCTCACACAGTCTGCCATGTACATCACATCCTCACACACAGACTGCAGTGTCCATCAGGCACTCACACACAGGCTGCAGTGTCCATCAGATCCACACACAGGCTGCAGTGTCCATCAGATCCACACACAGGCTGCAGTGTCCATCAGATCCTCACACAGGCTGCAGTGTCCGTCAGATCCACACACAGACTGCAGTGTCCATCAGATTCACTCACAGGCTGCAGTTTCCATCAGATCCACACACACAGACTGCAGTGTCCGTCAGATCCACACACAGACTTCAGTGTCCATCAGATTCACACACAGACTGCAGTGTCCATCTGATCCTCACACAAACTGCAGTGTCCATCGCATGCGCACACAAAGGCTGCAGTTTCCATCAGTTCCTCACACAGGCTGCAGTGTCCATCAGGTCCTCACACAGACTGCAGTGTCCATCAGATCCTCACACACAGACTGCATTGTCCATCAGACACTCACACACAGACTGCAGTGTCCATCAGACACTCACACACAGACAGCAGTGTCCATCAGACACCCACACTCAGACTGCAGTGTCCATCAGACACTCACACACAGATTTCCGTGTCCATCAGACACTCACACACAGGCTGCAGTGTCAATCAGATCCTCACACAGGCTACAGTGTCCTTCAAATCCTCAAACAGACTGCAGTGTCCATCAGATCCTCACACAGGCTGCAGTGTCCATCAGGACCTCACACAGGCTGTAGTTTCCATCAGGTCCTCACACAGACTGCAGTGTCCATCACATCCTCACACACATACTGCAGGGTCCATCAGACACTCACACACAGGCTGCAGTGTCCATCAGATCCTCACAGAGGCTGCAGTGTCCATCAGATCCTCACACAGGCTGCAGTGTCCATCAGGACCTCACACAGGCTGCAGTTTCCATCAGGTCCTCACACAGGCTGCAATGTCCATCACATCCTCACACACAGATTGTAGCGTCCATCAGACACTCACACACAGGCTGCAGTATCCTTCAGATCCTCACACAGGCTGCAGAATCCATCAGATCCACACACAGACTGCAGTGTCCATCAGATCCACACACAGACTGCAGTGACCATCAGATCCTCACACAGACTGCAGTGTCCATGAGATCCTCACACAATCTGCAGTGTCCATCGCATCAGCACACAAAGGCTGCAGTTTCCATCAGAACCTCACACAGGCTGCAGTGTCCATCAGATCCTCACACAGGCTGCAGTGTCCATCAGATCCTCACACACAGACTGCATTATCCATCAGACACTCACACACAGGCTGCAGTATCCATCAGATCCTCACACAGGCTGCAGAATCCATCAGATCCACACACAGACTGCAGTGTCCATCAGATCCACACACAGACTGCAGTGACCATCAGATCCTCTCACAGGCTGCAGTGTCCAGCAGATCCTCACACAGGCTGCAGTGTCCATCAGATACACACCCAGGCTGCAGTGACCATCAGATCCTCACACAGGCTGCAGTGTCCAGCAGATCCTCATACAGGCTGCAGTGTCCATCAGATCCTCACACAGGCTGCAGTGTCCATCAGTCACTCAAACACAAACTGCAGTGTCCATCTGACCCTCACACAGTCTGCCATGTACATCACATCCTCACACACAGACTGCAGTGTCCATCAGGCACTCACACACAGGCTGCAGTGTCCATCAGATCCACACACAGGCTGCAGTGTCCATCAGATCCACACACAGGCTGCAGTGTCCATCAGATCCTCACACAGGCTGCAGTGTTCGTCAGATCCACACACAGACTGCAGTGTCCATCAGATTCACTCACAGGCTGCAGTTTCCATCAGATCCACACACACAGACTGCAGTGTCCGTCAGATCCACACACAGACTTCAGTGTCCATCAGATTCACACACAGACTGCAGTGTCCATCTGATCCTCACACAAACTGCAGTGTCCATCGCATGCGCACTCAAAGGCTGCAGTTTCCATCAGTTCCTCACACAGGCTGCAGTGTCCATCAGGTCCTCACACAGACTGCAGTGTCCATCAGATCCTCACACACAGACTGCATTGTCCATCAGACACTCACACACAGACTGCAGTGTCCATCAGACACTCACACACAGACAGCAGTGTCCATCAGACACCCACACTCAGACTGCAGTGTCCATCAGACACTCACACACAGATTTCCGTGTCCATCAGACACTCACACACAGGCTGCAGTGTCAATCAGATCCTCACACAGGCTACAGTGTCCTTCAAATCCTCAAACAGACTGCAGTGTCCATCAGATCCTCACACAGGCTGCAGTGTCCATCAGGACCTCACACAGGCTGTAGTTTCCATCAGGTCCGCACACAGGCTGCAGTGTCCATCACATCCTCACACACATACTGCAGGGTCCATCAGACACTCACACACAGGCTGCAGTGTCCATCAGATCCTCACAGAGGCTGCAGTGTCCATCAGATCCTCACACAGGCTGCAGTGTCCATCAGGACCTCACACAGGCTGCAGTTTCCATCAGGTCCTCACACAGGCTGCAATGTCCATCACATCCTCACACACAGATTGTAGCGTCCATCAGACACTCACACACAGACTGTAGTGTCCATCAGACACTCACACACAGACTGCAGGATCCATCAGACACTCACTCACAGGCTGCAGTGTCCATCAGATCCACACACAGGCTGCAGAGTCCATCACATCCACATACAGGCTGCAATGTCCATCAGATCCACACACAGGCTGCAGTGTCCATCAGATCCACACGCAGGCTGCAATGTCCATCAGATCCTCACTCAGGCTGCAATGTCCATCAGATCCACACCCAGGCTGCAGTGTCCATCAGATACTCACACAGGCTGCAGTGTCCATCAGATCCTCACACAGGCTGCAGTGTCCATCAGTCACTCAAACACAGACTGCAGTGTCCATCAGACCCTCACACAGTCTGCCATGTACATCACATCCTCACACACAGATGGCAGTGTCCATCAGACACTCACACACAGGCTGCAGTGTCCATCAGATCCACACACAGGCTGCAGTGTCCATCAGATCCACACACAGGCTGCCGTGTCCATCAGATCCTCACACAGGCTGCAGTGTCCGTCAGATCCACACACAGACTGGAGTGTCCATCAGATTCACACACAGACTGCAGTGTCCATGAGATCCTCACACAATCTGCAGTGTCCATCGCATCCGCACACAAAGGCTGCAGTTTGCATCAGAACCTCACACCGGCTGCAGTGACCATCAGATCCTCACACAGGCTGCAGTGTCCATCAGATCCTCACACACAGACTGCATTATCCATCAGACACTCACACACAGGCTGCAGTATCCATCAGATCCTCACACAGACTGCAGTGTCCATCAGGACCTCACACAGGCTGCAGTGTCCATCAGATCCACACACAGGCTGCATTGTCCATCAGATCATCACACAGGCTGCAGTGTCCATCAGATCCACACACAGGCTGCAGTGTTCATCATATCCACACACAGGCTGCAGTGTCCATCAGATCATCACACAGGCTGCAGTGTCCATCAGATCCTCACATAGGATGCAGTGTCCATCAGATCATCACAAAGGCTGCAGTGTCCATCAGATCCTCACATAGGCTGCAGTGTCCATCAGATCCTCACACAGGCTGCAGTGTCCATCAGATCCTCACACAGCCTGCAGTGTCCATCAGATCCTCACACATGCTGCAGTGTCCATCAGATCCTTACGCAGGCTGCAGTGTCCATCAGTCACTCAAAAACAGATTGAAGTGTCCATCTGACCCTCACACAGTCTGCTATGTACGTCACATCCTCACACACAGACTGCAGTGTCCATCAGACACTCATACACAGACTGCAGTGTCTATCAGATCCTCACACAGGCTGCAGTGTCCATGAGATCCTCACACAGGCTGCAGTGTCCATCAGATCCACACACAGGCTGCAGTGTCCATCAGATCCACACACAGGCTGCAGTGTCCATCAGATCCTCACGTAGGCTGCAGTGCCCATCAGATCCTCACACAGGCTGCAGTGTCCATCAGATCCACACAGAGACTGCAGTGTGCATCAGATTGTCACACATGCTGCAGTGTCCATCAGATCCACACACAGGCTGCAGTGTCCATCAGATCCACACACAGGCTGCAGTGTCCATCAGATCCTCACACAGGCTGCAGTGTCCATCAGATCCACACACAGGCTGCAGTGTCCATCAGATCCATGCACAGACTGCAGTGTGCATCAGATTCTCACACAGGCTGCAGTGTCCATCAGATCCACTCACAGGCTGCAGTGTCCATCAGATCTTCACACAATCTGCAGAATCCATCAGGTCCTCAAACAGGCTGCAGTGTCCATCAGATCCACACACAGGCAGCAGAATCCATCAGATCCACACACAGACTGCAGTGTCCATCAGATCCACACACAGACTGCAGTGACCATCAGATCCTCACACAGGCTGCAGTGTCCTGCAGATCCTCACACAGACTGCAGTGACCATCAGATCCTCACACAGGCTGCAGTTTCCATCAGGTCCTCACACAGGCTGCAGTGTCCATCAGATCCACACCGAGGCTGCAGTGACCATCAGATCCTCACACAGGCTGCAGTGTCCAGCAGATCCTCATACAGGCTGCAGTGTCCATCAGATCGTCACTCAGGCTGCAGTGTCCATCAGTCACTCAAACACAAACTGCAGTGTCCATCTGACCCTCATACAGTCTGCCATGTACATCACATCCTCACACACAGACTGCAGTGTCCATCAGACACACACAGAGGCTGCAGTGTCCATCAGATCCACACACAGTCTGCAGTGTCCATCAGATCCACACACAGGCTGCAGTGTCTATCAGATCCTCACACAGGCTGCAGTGTCCATCAGATCCACACATAGACTGCAGTGTCCGTCAGATCCACACACAGACTGCAGTGTCCATCAGATTCACACACAGACTGCAGTGTCCATGAGATCCTCACACAAACTGCAGTGTCCATCGCATCCGCACACAAAGGCTGCAGTTTCCATCAGAACCTCACACAGGCTGCAGTATCCATCAGATCCTCACACAGGCTGCAGTGTCCATCAGACACTCACACACAGACTGCAGTGTCCATCAGACACTCACACACAGACAGCAGTGTCCATCAGACACCCACACTCAGACTGCAGTGTCCATCAGACACTCACACACAGATTTCCGTGTCCATCAGACACTCACACACAGGCTGCAGTGTCAATCAGATCCTCACACAGGCTACAGTGTCCTTCAAATCCTCAAACAGACTGCAGTGTCCATCAGATCCTCACACAGGCTGCAGTGTCCATCAGGACCTCACACAGGCTGTAGTTTCCATCAGGTCCTGACACAGGCTGCAGTGTCCATCACATCCTCACACACATACTGCAGGGTCCATCAGACACTCACACACAGGCTGCAGTGTCCATCAGATCCTCACAGAGGCTGCAGTGTCCATCAGATCCTCACACAGGCTGCAGTGTCCATCAGGACCTCACACAGGCTGCAGTTTCCATCAGGTCCTCACACAGGCTGCATTGTCCATCACATCCTCACACACAGATTGTAGCGTCCATCAGACACTCACACACAGGCTGCAGTATCCTTCAGATCCTCACACAGGCTGCAGAATCCATCAGATCCACACACAGACTGCAGTGTCCATCAGATCCACACACAGACTGCAGTGACCATCAGATCCTCACACAGACTGCAGTGTCCATGAGATCCTCACACAATCTGCAGTGTCCATCGCATCAGCACACAAAGGCTGCAGTTTCCATCAGAACCTCACACAGGCTGCAGTGTCCATCAGATCCTCACACAGGCTGCAGTGTCCATCAGATCCTCACACACAGACTGCATTATCCATCAGACACTCACACACAGGCTGCAGTATCCATCAGATCCTCACACAGGCTGCAGAATCCATCAGATCCACACACAGACTGCAGTGTCCATCAGATCCACACACAGACTGCAGTGACCATCAGATCCTCTCACAGGCTGCAGTGTCCAGCAGATCCTCACACAGGCTGCAGTGTCCATCAGATACACACCCAGGCTGCAGTGACCATCAGATCCTCACACAGGCTGCAGTGTCCAGCAGATCCTCATACAGGCTGCAGTGTCCATCAGATCCTCACACAGGCTGCAGTGTCCATCAGTCACTCAAACACAAACTGCAGTGTCCATCTGACCCTCACACAGTCTGCCATGTACATCACATCCTCACACACAGACTGCAGTGTCCATCAGGCACTCACACACAGGCTGCAGTGTCCATCAGATCCACACACAGGCTGCAGTGTCCATCAGATCCACACACAGGCTGCAGTGTCCATCAGATCCTCACACAGGCTGCAGTGTCCGTCAGATCCACACACAGACTGCAGTGTCCATCAGATTCACTCACAGGCTGCAGTTTCCATCAGATCCACACACACAGACTGCAGTGTCCGTCAGATCCACACACAGACTTCAGTGTCCATCAGATTCACACACAGACTGCAGTGTCCATCTGATCCTCACACAAACTGCAGTGTCCATCGCATGCGCACACAAAGGCTGCAGTTTCCATCAGTTCCTCACACAGGCTGCAGTGTCCATCAGGTCCTCACACAGACTGCAGTGTCCATCAGATCCTCACACACAGACTGCATTGTCCATCAGACACTCACACACAGACTGCAGTGTCCATCAGACACTCACACACAGACAGCAGTGTCCATCAGACACCCACACTCAGACTGCAGTGTCCATCAGACACTCACACACAGATTTCCGTGTCCATCAGACACTCACACACAGGCTGCAGTGTCAATCAGATCCTCACACAGGCTACAGTGTCCTTCAAATCCTCAAACAGACTGCAGTGTCCATCAGATCCTCACACAGGCTGCAGTGTCCATCAGGACCTCACACAGGCTGTAGTTTCCATCAGGTCCTCACACAGGCTGCAGTGTCCATCACATCCTCACACACATACTGCAGGGTCCATCAGACACTCACACACAGGCTGCAGTGTCCATCAGATCCTCACAGAGGCTGCAGTGTCCATCAGATCCTCACACAGGCTGCAGTGTCCATCAGGACCTCACACAGGCTGCAGTTTCCATCAGGTCCTCACACAGGCTGCAATGTCCATCACATCCTCACACACAGATTGTAGCGTCCATCAGACACTCACACACAGACTGTAGTGTCCATCAGACACTCACACACAGACTGCAGGATCCATCAGACACTCACTCACAGGCTGCAGTGTCCATCAGATCCACACACAGGCTGCAGAGTCCATCACATCCACATACAGGCTGCAATGTCCATCAGATCCACACACAGGCTGCAGTGTCCATCAGATCCACACGCAGGCTGCAATGTCCATCAGATCCTCACACAGGCTGCAATGTCCATCAGATCCACACCCAGGCTGCAGTGTCCATCAGATACTCACACAGGCTGCAGTGTCCATCAGATCCTCACACAGGCTGCAGTGTCCATCAGTCACTCAAACACAGACTGCAGTGTCCATCAGACCCTCACACAGTCTGCCATGTACATCACATCCTCACACACAGATTGCAGTGTCCATCAGACACTCACACACAGGCTGCAGTGTCCATCAGATCCACACACAGGCTGCAGTGTCCATCAGATCCACACACAGGCTGCCGTGTCCATCAGATCCTCACACAGGCTGCAGTGTCCGTCAGATCCACACACAGACTGGAGTGTCCATCAGATTCACACACAGACTGCAGTGTCCATGAGATCCTCACACAATCTGCAGTGTCCATCGCATCCGCACACAAAGGCTGCAGTTTGCATCAGAACCTCACACCGGCTGCAGTGACCATCAGATCCTCACACAGGCTGCAGTGTCCATCAGATCCTCACACACAGACTGCATTATCCATCAGACACTCACACACAGGCTGCAGTATCCATCAGATCCTCACACAGACTGCAGTGTCCATCAGGACCTCACACAGGCTGCAGTGTCCATCAGATCCACACACAGGCTGCATTGTCCATCAGATCATCACACAGGCTGCAGTGTCCATCAGATCCACACACAGGCTGCAGTGTTCATCATATCCACACACAGGCTGCAGTGTCCATCAGATCATCACACAGGCTGCAGTGTCCATCAGATCCTCACATAGGATGCAGTGTCCATCAGATCATCACAAAGGCTGCAGTGTCCATCAGATCCTCACATAGGCTGCAGTGTCCATCAGATCCTCACACAGGCTGCAGTGTCCATCAGATCCTCACACAGGCTGCAGTGTCCATCAGATCCTCACACATGCTGCAGTGTCCATCAGATCCTTACGCAGGCTGCAGTGTCCATCAGTCACTCAAAAACAGATTGAAGTGTCCATCTGACCCTCACACAGTCTGCTATGTACGTCACATCCTCACACACAGACTGCAGTGTCCATCAGACACTCATACACAGACTGCAGTGTCTATCAGATCCTCACACAGGCTGCAGTGTCCATGAGATCCTCACACAGGCTGCAGTGTCCATCAGATCCACACACAGGCTGCAGTGTCCATCAGATCCACACACAGGCTGCAGTGTCCATCAGATCCTCACGTAGGCTGCAGTGCCCATCAGATCCTCACACAGGCTGCAGTGTCCATCAGATCCACACAGAGACTGCAGTGTGCATCAGATTGTCACACATGCTGCAGTGTCCATCAGATCCACACACAGGCTGCAGTGTCCATCAGATCCACACACAGGCTGCAGTGTCCATCAGATCCTCACACAGGCTGCAGTGTCCATCAGATCCACACACAGGCTGCAGTGTCCATCAGATCCATGCACAGACTGCAGTGTGCATCAGATTCTCACACAGGCTGCAGTGTCCATCAGATCCACTCACAGGCTGCAGTGTCCATCAGATCTTCACACAATCTGCAGAATCCATCAGGTCCTCAAACAGGCTGCAGTGTCCATCAGATCCACACACAGGCAGCAGAATCCATCAGATCCACACACAGACTGCAGTGTCCATCAGATCCACACACAGACTGCAGTGACCATCAGATCCTCACACAGGCTGCAGTGTCCTGCAGATCCTCACACAGACTGCAGTGACCATCAGATCCTCACACAGGCTGCAGTTTCCATCAGGTCCTCACACAGGCTGCAGTGTCCATCAGATCCACACCGAGGCTGCAGTGACCATCAGATCCTCACACAGGCTGCAGTGTCCAGCAGATCCTCATACAGGCTGCAGTGTCCATCAGATCGTCACTCAGGCTGCAGTGTCCATCAGTCACTCAAACACAAACTGCAGTGTCCATCTGACCCTCATACAGTCTGCCATGTACATCACATCCTCACACACAGACTGCAGTGTCCATCAGACACACACAGAGGCTGCAGTGTCCATCAGATCCACACACAGTCTGCAGTGTCCATCAGATCCACACACAGGCTGCAGTGTCTATCAGATCCTCACACAGGCTGCAGTGTCCATCAGATCCACACATAGACTGCAGTGTCCGTCAGATCCACACACAGACTGCAGTGTCCATCAGATTCACACACAGACTGCAGTGTCCATGAGATCCTCACACAAACTGCAGTGTCCATCGCATCCGCACACAAAGGCTGCAGTTTCCATCAGAACCTCACACAGGCTGCAGTATCCATCAGATCCTCACACAGGCTGCAGTGTCCATCAGATCCTCACACACAGACTGCATTATCCATCGGACACTCACACACAGGCTGCAGTATCCATCAGATCCTCACACAGGCTGCAGTATCCATCAGATCCTCACACAGGCTGCAGTGTCCATCAGGACCTCACACAGGCTGCAGTTTCCATCAGGTCCTCACACAGGCTGCAGTGTCCATCACATCCTCACACACAGACTGTAGCATCCATCAGACACTCACACACAGACTGCAGTGTCCATCAGACACTCACACACAGACTGCAGGATACATCAGACACTGACACACAGGCTGCAGTGTCCATCAGATCCACACGCAAGCTGCAGTGTCCATCAGATCCTCACACAGGCTGCAGTGTCCATCAGATCCACACATAGACTGCAGTGTCCATCACATCCACACTCAGGCTGCAATGTCCATCAGATCCACACACAGGCTGCAGTGTCCATCAGATCCACACGCAGGCTGCAGTGTCCATCAGATCCTCACAGAGGCTGCAGTGTCCATCAGATCCTCACATAGGCTGCAGTGTCCGTCAGATCCTCACACAGGCTGCAGTGTCCATCAGATCCTCACACAGGCTGCAGTGTCCATCAGATCCTCACACATGCTGCAGTGTCCATCAGATCCTTACGCAGGCTGCAGTGTCCATCAGTCACTCAAATACAGATTGAAGTGTCCATCTGACCCCTACACAGTCTGCTATGTACATCACATCCTCACACACAGACTGCAGTGTCCATCAGACACTCATACACAGGCTGCAGTGTCTATCAGATCCACACACGGGCTGCAGTGTCCGTCAGATCCACTCACAGTCTGCAGTGTCCATCAGATCCACACACAGGCTGCAGTGTCCATCAGATCCACACACAGTCTGCAAAGTCCATCAGATCCTCACACAGGCTGCAGTGTCCATCAGATCCTCACACAGGCTGCAGTGTCCATCAGATCCTCACACAGGCTGCAGTGTCCATCAGATCCACACACAGGCTGCAGTGTCCATCAGATCCACACACAGGCTGCAGTGTCCATCAGATCCTCACATAGTCTGCAGTGCCCATCAGATCCTCACACAGGCTGCAGTGTCCATCAGATCCACACAGAGACTGCAGTGTGCATCAGATTCTCACACATGCTGCAGTGTCCATCAGATCCACACACAGGCTGCAGTGTCCATCAGATCCACACGCAGGCTGCAGTGTCCATCAGATCCACACACAGGCTGCAGTGTCCATCAGATCCTCACACAGGCTGCAGTGTCCATCATATCCATGCACAGACTGCAGTGTGCATCTGATTCTCACACAGGCTGCAGTGTCCATCAGATCCACACACAGGCTGCAGTGTCCATCAGATCCACACGCAGGCTGCAGTGTCCATCAGATCCTCACACAGTCTGCAATGTCCATCAGATCCACACACAGGCTGCAGTGTCCATCAGATCCTCACACAGGCTGCAGTGTCCATCAGATCTTCACACAGTCTGCAGAAATCATCAGGTCCTCAAACAGGCTGCAGTGTCCATCAGATCCACACACAGGCTGCAGAATCCATCAGATCCACACACAGACTGCAGTGTCCATCAGATCCACACACAGACTGCAGTGAACCATCAGATCCTCACACAGGCTGCAGTGTCCAGCAGATCCTCACACAGACTGCAGTGACCATCAGATCCTCACACAGGCTGCAGTTTCCATCAGGTCCTCACACATGCTGCAGTGTCCATCAGATCCACACCCAGGCTGCAGTGACCATCAGATCCTCACACAGGCTGCAGTGTCCAGCAGATCCTCATACAGGCTGCAGTGTCCATCAGATCGTCACTCAGGCTGCAGTCTCCATCAGTCACTCAAACACAAACTGCAGTGTCCATCTGACCCTCACACAGTCTGCCATGTACATCACATCCTCACACACAGACTGCGG
This sequence comes from Isurus oxyrinchus, assembly GCA_026770705.1. Taxonomy (NCBI): domain Eukaryota; kingdom Metazoa; phylum Chordata; class Chondrichthyes; order Lamniformes; family Lamnidae; genus Isurus; species Isurus oxyrinchus. Next base: position 265,598 of record JANJGN010000315.1, read on the forward strand.
TGTCCATCAGACACTCACACACAGGCTGCAGTGTCCATCAGATCCACACACAGGCTGCAGTGTCCATCAGATCCACACACAGGCTGCAGTATCCATCAGATCCACACACAGGCTGCAGTGTTCATCATATCCACACTCAGGCTGCAGTGTCCATCAGATCATCACACAGGCTGCAGTGTCCATCAGATCCTCACATAGGATGCAGTGTCCATCAGATCATCACACAGGCTGCAGTGTCCATCAGATCCTCACATAGGCTGCAGTGTCCATCAGATCCTCACACAGGCTGCAGTGTCCATCAGATCCTCACACAGGCTGCAGTGTCCATCAGATCCTCACACATGCTGCAGTGTCCATCAGATCCTTACGCAGGCTGCAGTGTCCATCAGTCACTCAAATACAGACTGAAGTGTCCATCTGACCCTCACACTGTCTGCTATGTACATCACATCCTCACACACAGACTGCAGTGTCCATCAGACACTCATACACAGGCTGCAGTGTCTATCAGATCCACACACGGGCTGCAGTGTCCGTCAGATCCACTCACAGTCTGCAGTGTCCATCAGATCCACACACAGGCTGCAGTGTCCATCAGATCCACACACAGTCTGCAAAGTCCATCAGATCCTCACACAGGCTGCAGTGTCCATCAGATCCTCACACAGGCTGCAGTGTCCATCAGATCCTCACACAGGCTGCAGTGTCCATCAGATCCACACACAGGCTGCAGTGTCTATCAGATCCACACACAGGCTGCAGTGTCCATCAGATCCTCACATAGTCTGCAGTGCCCATCAGATCCTCACACAGGCTGCAGTGTCCATCAGATCCACACAGAGACTGCAGTGTGCATCAGATTCTCACACATGCTGCAGTGTCCATCAGATCCACACACAGGCTGCAGTGTCCATCAGATCCACACGCAGGCTGCAGTGTCCATCAGATCCACACACAGGCTGCAGTGTCCATCAGATCCTCACACAGGGTGCAGTGTCCATCATATCCATGCACAGACTGCAGTGTGCATCTGATTCTCACACAGGCTGCAGTGTCCATCAGATCCACACACAGGCTGCAGTGTCCATCAGATCCACACGCAGGCTGCAGTGTCCATCAGATCCTCACACAGTCTGCAATGTCCATCAGATCCACACACAGGCTGCAGTGTCCATCAGATCCTCACACAGGCTGCAGTGTCCATCAGATCTTCACACAGTCTGCAGAAATCATCAGGTCCTCAAACAGGCTGCAGTGTCCATCAGATCCACACACAGGCTGCAGAATCCATCAGATCCACACACAGACTGCAGTGTCCATCAGATCCACACACAGACTGCAGTGAACCATCAGATCCTCACACAGGCTGCAGTGTCCAGCAGATCCTCACACAGACTGCAGTGACCATCAGATCCTCACACAGGCTGCAGTTTCCATCAGGTCCTCACACATGCTGCAGTGTCCATCAGATCCACACCCAGGCTGCAGTGACCATCAGATCCTCACACAGGCTGCAGTGTCCAGCAGATCCTCATACAGGCTGCAGTGTCCATCAGATCGTCACTCAGGCTGCAGTCTCCATCAGTCACTCAAACACAAACTGCAGTGTCCATCTGACCCTCACACAGTCTGCCATGTACATCACATCCTCACACACAGACTGCGGTGTCCATCAGACACTCACACACAGGCTGCAGTGTCCATCAGATCCACACACAGGCTGCAGTGTCCATCAGATCCACACACAGGCTGCAGTATCCATCAGATCCACACACAGGCTGCAGTGTTCATCATATCCACACACAGGCTGCAGTGTCCATCAGATCATCACACAGGCTGCAGTGTCCATCAGATCCTCACATAGGATGCAGTGTCCATCAGATCATCACACAGGCTGCAGTGTCCATCAGATCCTCACATAGGCTGCAGTGTCCATCAGATCCTCACACAGGCTGCAGTGTCCATCAGATCCTCACACAGGCTGCAGTGTCCATCAGATCCTCACACATGCTGCAGTGTCCATCAGATCCTTACGCAGGCTGCAGTGTCCATCAGTCACTCAAATACAGACTGAAGTGTCCATCTGACCCTCACACTGTCTGCTATGTACATCACATCCTCACACACAGACTGCAGTGTCCATCAGACACTCATACACAGGCTGCAGTGTCTATCAGATCCACACGCGGGCTGCAGTGTCCGTCAGATCCACTCACAGTCTGCAGTGTCCATCAGGTCCACACACAGGCTGCAGTGTCCATCAGATCCACACACAGGCTGCAAAGTCAATCAGATCCTCACACAGGCTGCAGTGTCCATCAGATCCTCACACAGGCTGCAGTGTCCATCAGATCCTCACACAGGCTGCAGTGTCCATCAGATCCACACACAGGCTGCAGTGTCCATCAGATCCACACACAGGCTGCAGTGTCCATCAGATCCTCACATAGGCTGCAGTGCCCATCAGATCCTCACACAGGCTGCAGTGCCAATCAGATCCATGCACAGACTGCAGTGTGCATCAGATTCTCACACAGGCTGCAGTGTCTATCAGATCCACACACAGGCTGCAGTGTCCATCAGATCTTCACACAGTCTGCAGAAATCATCAGGTCCTCAAACAGGCTGCAGTGTCCATCAGATCCACACACAGGCTGCAGAATCCATCTCGTCCACACACAGACTGCACTGTCCATCAGACCCACTCACAGACTGCAGTGAAATATCTGATCCTCACACAGGCTGCAGTGTCCAGCAGATCCTCACACAGACTGCAGTGACCATCAGATCCTCACACAGGCTTCAGTTTCCATCAGGTCCTCACACATGCTGCAGTGTCCATCAGATCCACACCCAGGCTGCAGTGACCATCAGATCCTCACACAGGCTGCAGTGTCCAGCAGATCCTCATACAAGCTGCAGTGTCCATCAGATCGTCAGTCAGGCTGCAGTGTCCATCAGTCACTCAAACACAAACTGCAGTATCCATCTGACCCTCACACAGTCTGCCATGTACATCACATCCTCACACACAGACTGCAGTGTCCATCAGACACTCACACACAGGCTGCAGTGTCCATCAGATCCACACACAGGCTGCAGTGTCCATCAGATCCACACACAGGCTGCAGTATCCGTCAGATCCACACACAAGCTGCAGTGTTCATCATATCCACACACAGGCTGCAGTGTCCATCAGATCATCACACAGGCTGCAGTGTCCATCAGATCCTCACATAGCATGCAGTGTCCATCAGATCATCACACAGGCTGCAGTGTCCATCAGATCCACACACAGGCTGCAGTGTCCATCAGATCCACACACAGGCTGCAGAATCCATCAGATCCTCACATAGGCTGCAGTGCCCATCAGATCGTCACACAGGCTGCAGTGTCCATCAGATCCACACAGAGACTGCAGTGTGCATCAGTTTCTCACTCCTACTGCAGTGTCCATCAGATCCACACACAGGCAGTAGTGTCCATCAGATCCACACGCAGGCCGCAGTGTCCATCAGATCCACACACAGGCTGCAGTGTCCATCAGATCCACACACAGGCTGCAGTGTCCATCAGATCCATGCACAGACTGCAGTGTGCATCAGATTCTCACACAGGCTGCAGTGTCTATCAGATCCACACACAGGCTGCAGTGTCCATCAGATCTTCACACAGTCTGCAGAATCCATCAGGTCTGCAAACAGGCTGCAGTGTCCATCAGATCCACACACAGGCTGCAGTATCCATCATATCCACACACATGCTGCAGTGTCCATCAGATCCACACACAGGCTGCAGTGTCCATCAGATCCACACACAGGCTGCAGTGTCCATCAGATCCACACACAGGCTGCAGTGTCCATCAGATCCACACACAGGCTGCAGTGTCCATCAGATCCACACACAGGCTGCATTGTCCATCAGATCCATACACAGACTGCAGTGTCCATCAGAGACACACAGAGGCTTAAGTGTCCATCAGATCCATGCACAGACTGCAGTGTGCATCAGATTCTCACACAGGCTGCAGTGTCCATCAGATCCACACACAGGCTGCAGTGTCCATCAGATCTTCACACAGTCTGCAGAATCCATCAGGTCCTCAAACAGGCTGCAGTGTCCATCAGATCCACACACAGGCTGCAGAGTCCATCACATCCACACACAGGCTGCAATGTCCATCAGATCCACACACAGGCTGCAGTGTCCATCAGATCCACACGCAGGCTGCAGTGTCCATCAGATCCTCACACAGGCTGCAATGTCCATCAGATCCTCACACAGGCTGCAGTGTCCATCAGTCACTCAAACACAGACTGCAGTGTCCATCAGACCCTCACACAGTCTGCCATGTACATCACATCCTCACACACAGATTGCAGTGTCCATCAGACACTCACGCACAGGCTGCAGTGTCCATCAGATCCACACACAGGCTGCAGTGTCCATCAGATCCACACACAGGCTGCCGTGTCCATCAGATCCTCACACAGGCTGCAGTGTCCATCAGATCCTCACACAGGCTGCAGTGCCCGTCAGATCCACAAACAAACTGCAGTGTCCATCAGATTCACACACAGACTGCAGTGTCCATGAGATCCTCACACAAACTGCAGTGTCCATCGCATCAGCACACAATGGCTGCAGTTTCCATCAGAACCTCACACAGACTGCAGTGTCCATCAGATCCTCACACAGGCTGCAGTGTCCGTCAGATCCTCACACACAGACTGCATTATCCATCAGACACTCACACACAGGCTGCAGTGTCCATCAGATCCTCACACAGGCTGCAGTATCCATCAGATCCTCACACAGACTGCAGTGTCCATCAGGACCTCACACAGGCTGCACTTTCCATCAGGTCCTCACACAGGCTGCAGTGTCCATCACATCCTCACACACAGACTGTAGCGTCCATCAGACACTCACACACAGACTGCAGTGTCCATCAGACACTCACACACAGACTGCAGGATCCATCAGACACACACACACAGGCTGCAGTGTCCATCAGATCCACACACAGGCTGCATTGTCCATCAGATCAACACGCAGGCTGCAATGTCCATCATATCCACACGCAGGCTGCAGTGTTCATCATATCCACACACAGGCTGCAGTGTCCATCAGATCCACACACAGGCTGCAGTGTCCATCAGATCCTCACATAGGATGCATGTCCATCAGATCATCACACAGGCTGCAGTGCCCATCAGATCCTCACATCGGCTGCAGTGTCCATCAGATCCTCACACAGGCTGCAGTGTCCATCAGATCCTCACACATGCTGCAGTGTCCATCAGAACCTCACACAGGCTGCAGTGTCCATCAGATCCTCACACAGGCTGCAGTGTCCATCAGATCCACACACAGGCTGCAGTGTCCATCAGATCCACACACAGGCTGCAGTGTCCATCAGATCCTCACATAGGCTGCAGTGCCCATCAGATCCTCACACAGGCTGCAGTGTCCATCAGATCCACACAGAGACTGCAGTGTGTATCAGATCCACACACATGCTGCAGTGTCCATCAGATCCACACACAGGCTGCAGTGTCCATCAGATGCACACGCAGGCTGCAGTGTCCATCAGATCCACACACAGGCTGCAGAATCCATCAGATCCACACACAGACTGCAGTGTCCATCAGATCCACACACAGACTGCAGTGAACCATCAGATCCTCACACAGGCTGCAGTGTCCAGCAGATCCTCACACAGACTGCAGTGACCATCAGATCCTCACACAGGCTGCAGTTTCCATCAGGTCCTCACACAGTCTGCAATGTCCATCTGATCCACACCCAGGCTGCAGTGACCATCAGATCCTCACACAGGCTGCAGTGTCCAGCAGATCCTCATACAGGCTGCAGTGTCCATCAGATCGTCACTCAGGCTGAAGTGTCCATCAGTCACTCAAACACAAACTGCAGTGTCCATCTGACCCTCACACAGTCTGCCATGTACATCACATCCTCACACACAGACTGCAGTGTCCATCAGACACTCACACACAGGCTGCAGTGTCCATCAGATCCACACACAGGCTGCAGTGTCCATCAGATCCACACACAGGCTGCAGTATCCATCAGATCCACACACAGGCTGCAGTGTTCCTCATATCCACACACAGGCTGCAGTGTCCATCAGATCATCACACAGGCTGCAGTGTCCATCAGATCCTCACATAGGATGCAGTGTCCATCAGATCCACACACAGGCTGCAGTGTCCATCAGATCCACACACAGGCTGCAGTGTCCATCAGATCCACACACAGGCTGCAGTGTCCATCAGATCCACACACAGGCTGCAGTGTCCATCAGATCCACACACAGGCTGCATTGTCCATCAGATCCATACACAGACTGCAGTGTCCATCAGAGACACACAGAGGCTTAAGTGTCCATCAGATCCATGCACAGACTGCAGTGTGCATCAGATTCTCACACAGGCTGCAGTGTCCATCAGATCCACACACAGGCTGCAGTGTCCATCAGATCTTCACACAGTCTGCAGAATCCATCAGGTCCTCAAACAGGCTGCAGTGTCCATCAGATCCACACACAGGCTGCAGAGTCCATCACATCCACACACAGGCTGCAATGTCCATCAGATCCACACACAGGCTGCAGTGTCCATCAGATCCACACGCAGGCTGCAGTGTCCATCAGATCCTCACACAGGCTGCAATGTCCATCAGATCCTCACACAGGCTGCAGTGTCCATCAGTCACTCAAACACAGACTGCAGTGTCCATCAGACCCTCACACAGTCTGCCATGTACATCACATCCTCACACACAGATTGCAGTGTCCATCAGACACTCACGCACAGGCTGCAGTGTCCATCAGATCCACACACAGGCTGCAGTGTCCATCAGATCCACACACAGGCTGCCGTGTCCATCAGATCCTCACACAGGCTGCAGTGTCCATCAGATCCTCACACAGGCTGCAGTGCCCGTCAGATCCACAAACAAACTGCAGTGTCCATCAGATTCACACACAGACTGCAGTGTCCATGAGATCCTCACACAAACTGCAGTGTCCATCGCATCAGCACACAATGGCTGCAGTTTCCATCAGAACCTCACACAGACTGCAGTGTCCATCAGATCCTCACACAGGCTGCAGTGTCCGTCAGATCCTCACACACAGACTGCATTATCCATCAGACACTCACACACAGGCTGCAGTGTCCATCAGATCCTCACACAGGCTGCAGTATCCATCAGATCCTCACACAGACTGCAGTGTCCATCAGGACCTCACACAGGCTGCAGTTTCCATCAGGTCCTCACACAGGCTGCAGTGTCCATCACATCCTCACACACAGACTGTAGCGTCCATCAGACACTCACACACAGACTGCAGTGTCCATCAGACACTCACACACAGACTGCAGGATCCATCAGACACACACACACAGGCTGCAGTGTCCATCAGATCCACACACAGGCTGCATTGTCCATCAGATCAACACGCAGGCTGCAATGTCCATCATATCCACACGCAGGCTGCAGTGTTCATCATATCCACACACAGGCTGCAGTGTCCATCAGATCCACACACAGGCTGCAGTGTCCATCAGATCCTCACATAGGATGCATGTCCATCAGATCATCACACAGGCTGCAGTGTCCATCAGATCCTCACATCGGCTGCAGTGTCCATCAGATCCTCACACAGGCTGCAGTGTCCATCAGATCCTCACACATGCTGCAGTGTCCATCAGAACCTCACACAGGCTGCAGTGTCCATCAGATCCTCACACAGGCTGCAGTGTCCATCAGATCCACACACAGGCTGCAGTGTCCATCAGATCCACACACAGGCTGCAGTGTCCATCAGATCCTCACATAGGCTGCAGTGCCCATCAGATCCTCACACAGGCTGCAGTGTCCATCAGATCCACACAGAGACTGCAGTGTGTATCAGATCCACACACATGCTGCAGTGTCCATCAGATCCACACACAGGCTGCAGTGTCCATCAGATCCACACGCAGGCTGCAGTGTCCATCAGATCCACACACAGGCTGCAGAATCCATCAGATCCACACACAGACTGCAGTGTCCATCAGATCCACACACAGACTGCAGTGAACCATCAGATCCTCACACAGGCTGCAGTGTCCAGCAGATCCTCACACAGACTGCAGTGACCATCAGATCCTCACACAGGCTGCAGTTTCCATCAGGTCCTCACACAGTCTGCAATGTCCATCTGATCCACACCCAGGCTGCAGTGACCATCAGATCCTCACACAGGCTGCAGTGTCCAGCAGATCCTCATACAGGCTGCAGTGTCCATCAGATCGTCACTCAGGCTGAAGTGTCCATCAGTCACTCAAACACAAACTGCAGTGTCCATCTGACCCTCACACAGTCTGCCATGTACATCACATCCTCACACACAGACTGCAGTGTCCATCAGACACTCACACACAGGCTGCAGTGTCCATCAGATCCACACACAGGCTGCAGTGTCCATCAGATCCACACACAGGCTGCAGTATCCATCAGATCCACACACAGGCTGCAGTGTTCCTCATATCCACACACAGGCTGCAGTGTCCATCAGATCATCACACAGGCTGCAGTGTCCATCAGATCCTCACATAGGATGCAGTGTCCATCAGATCATCACACAGGCTGCAGTGTCCATCAGATCCACACATAGGCTGCAGTGTCCATCAGATCCTCACACAGGCTGCAGTGTCCATCAGATCCTCACACAGGCTGCAGTGTCCATCAGATCCTCACACATGCTGCAGTGTCCATCAGATCCTTACGCAGGCTGCAGTGTCCATCAGTCACTCAAATACAGACTGAAGTGTCCATCTGACCCTCACACAGTCTGCTATGTACATCACATCCTTACACACAGACTGCAGTGTCCATCAGACACTCATAAACAGGCTGCCGTGTCTATCAGATCCACACACGGGCTGCAGTGTCCGTCAGATCCACTCACAGTCTGCAGTGTCCATCAGATCCACACACAGGCTGCAGTGTCCATCAGATCCACACACAGGCTGCAAAGTCCATCAGATCCTCACACAGGCTGCAGTGTCCAACAGATCCTCACACAGGCTGCAGTGTCCATCAGATCCTCTCACAGGCTGCAGTGTCCATCAGATCCACACTCAGTCTGCAGTGTCCATCAGATCCACACACAGGCTGCAGTGTCCATCAGATCCTCACATAGGCTGCAGTGCCCATCAGATCGTCACACAGGCTGCAGTGTCCATCAGATCCACACAGAGACTGCAGTGTGCATCAGATTCTCACTCATGCTGCAGTGTCCATCAGATCCACACACAGGCTGCAGTGTCCATCAGATCCACACGCAGGCTGCAGTGTCCATCAGATCCTCACACAGGCTGCAGTGTCCATCAGATCCACACACAGGCTGCAGTGTCCATCAGATCCACACACAGACTGCAGTGAACCATCAGATCCTCACACAGGCTGCAGTGTCCAGCAGATCCTCACACAGACTGCAGTGACCATCAGATCCTCACACAGGCTGCAGTTTCCATCAGGTCCTCACACATGCTGCAGTGTCCATCTGATCCACACCCAGGCTGCAGTGACCATCAGATCCTCACACAGGCTGCAGTGTCCAGCAGATCCTCATACAGGCTGCTGTGTCCATCAGATCGTCACTCAGGCTGCAGTGTCCATCAGTCACTCAAACACAAACTGCAGTGTCCATCTGACCCTCACACAGTCTGCCATGTACATCACATCCTCACACACAGACTGCTGTGTCCATCAGACACTCACACACAGGCTGCAGTGTCCATCAGATCAACACACAGGCTGCAGTGTCCATCAGATCCACACACAGGCTGCAGTATCCATCAGATCCACACATAGGATGCAGTGTCCATCAGATCATCACACAGGCTGCAGTGTCCATCAGATCCACACATAGGCTGCGGTGTCCATCAGATCCTCACACAGGCTGCAGTGTCCATCAGATCCTCACACAGGCTGCAGTGTCCATCAGATCCTCACACATGCTGCAGTGTCCATCAGATCCTTACGCAGGCTGCAGTGTCCATCAGTCACTCAAATACAGACTGAAGTGTCCATCTGACCCTCACACAGTCTGCTATGTACATCACATCCTCACACACAGACTGCAGTGTCCATCAGACACTCATAAACAGGCTGCCGTGTCTATCAGATCCTCACACAGGCTGCAGTGTCCATCAGATCCACACTCAGGCTGCAGTGTCCATCAGATCCACACACAGGCTGCAGTGTCCATCAGATCCTCACATAGGCTGCAGTGCCCATCAGATTGTCACACAGGCTGCCGTGTCCATCAGATCCACACAGAGACTGCAGTGTGCATCAGATTCTCACTCATGCTGCAGTGTCCATCAGATACACACACAGGCTGCCGTGTCCATCAGATCCACACGCAGGCTGCAGTGTCCATCAGATCCACACACAGGCTGCAGTGTCCATCAGATCCACACACAGGCTGCAGTGTCCATCAGATCCATGCACAGACAGCAGTGTGCATCAGATCCACACACAGGCTGCAGTGTCCATCAGATCTTCACACAGTCTGCAGAATCGATCAGGTCCTCAAACAGGCTGCAATGTCCATCAGATCCTCACACAGGCTGCAGTGTCCATCAGTCACTCAAACACAGACTGCAGTGTCCATCAGACCCTCACTCAGTCTGCCATGTACATCACATCCTCACACACAGATTGCAGTGTCCATCAGACACTCACGCACAGGCTGCAGTGTCCATCAGATCCACACACAGGCTGCAGTGTCCATCAGATCCACACACAGGCTGCCGTGTCCATCAGATCCTCACACAGGCTGCAGTGCCCGTCAGATCCACACACAAACTGCAGTGTCCATCAGATCCTCACACAAACTGCAGTGTCCATCGCATCAGCACACAAAGGCTGCAGTTTCCATCAGAACCTCACACAGACTGCAGTGTCCATCAGATCCTCACACAGGCTGCAGTGTCCGTCAGATCCTCACACACAGACTGCATTATCCATCAGACACTCACACACAGGCTGCAGTGTCCATCAGATCCTCACACAGGCTGCAGTATCCATCAGATCCTCACACTGACTGCAGTGTCCATCAGGACCTCACACAGGCTGCAGTTTCCATCAGGTCCTCACACAGGCTGCAGTGTCCATCACATCCTCACACACAGACAGTAGCGTCCATCAGACACTCACACACAGACTGCAGTGTCCATCAGACACTCACACACAGACTGCAGGATCCATCAGACACTCACACACAGACTGCGGTGTCCATCAGACACTCACACACAGGCTGCAGTGTCCATCAGATCCACACACAGGCTGCAGTGTCCATCAGATCCACACACAGGCTGCAGTATCCATCAGATCCACACACAGGCTGCAGTGTTCATCATATCCACACACAGGCTGCAGTGTCCATCAGATCATCACACAGGCTGCAGTGTCCATCAGATCCTCACATAGGATGCAGTGTCCATCAGATCATCACACAGGCTGCAGTGTCCATCAGATCCTCACATAGGCTGCAGTGTCCATCAGATCCTCACACAGGCTGCAGTGTCCATCAGATCCTCACACAGGCTGCAGTGTCCATCAGATCCTCACACATGCTGCAGTGTCCATCAGATCCTTACGCAGGCTGCAGTGTCCATCAGTCACTCAAATACAGACTGAAGTGTCCATCTGACCCTCACACTGTCTGCTATGTACATCACATCCTCACACACAGACTGCAGTGTCCATCAGACACTCATACACAGGCTGCAGTGTCTATCAGATCCACACGCGGGCTGCAGTGTCCGTCAGATCCACTCACAGTCTGCAGTGTCCATCAGATCCACACACAGGCTGCAGTGTCCATCAGATCCACACACAGGCTGCAAAGTCAATCAGATCCTCACACAGGCTGCAGTGTCCATCAGATCCTCACACAGGCTGCAGTGTCCATCAGATCCTCACACAGGCTGCAGTGTCCATCAGATCCACACACAGGCTGCAGTGTCCATCAGATCCACACACAGGCTGCAGTGTCCATCAGATCCTCACATAGGCTGCAGTGCCCATCAGATCCTCACACAGGCTGCAGTGCCAATCAGATCCATGCACAGACTGCAGTGTGCATCAGATTCTCACACAGGCTGCAGTGTCTATCAGATCCACACACAGGCTGCAGTGTCCATCAGATCTTCACACAGTCTGCAGAAATCATCAGGTCCTCAAACAGGCTGCAGTGTCCATCAGATCCACACACAGGCTGCAGAATCCATCTCGTCCACACACAGACTGCAGTGTCCATCAGACCCACTCACAGACTGCAGTGAAATATCTGATCCTCACACAGGCTGCAGTGTCCAGCAGATCCTCACACAGACAGCAGTGACCATCAGATCCTCACACAGGCTTCAGTTTCCATCAGGTCCTCACACATGCTGCAGTGTCCATCAGATCCACACCCAGGCTGCAGTGACCATCAGATCCTCACACAGGCTGCAGTGTCCAGCAGATCCTCATACAAGCTGCAGTGTCCATCAGATCGTCAGTCAGGCTGCAGTGTCCATCAGTCACTCAAACACAAACTGCAGTATCCATCTGACCCTCACACAGTCTGCCATGTACATCACATCCTCACACACAGACTGCAGTGTCCATCAGACACTCACACACAGGCTGCAGTGTCCATCAGATCCACACACAGGCTGCAGTGTCCATCAGATCCACACACAGGCTGCAGTATCCGTCAGATCCACACACAGGCTGCAGTGTTCATCATATCCACACACAGGCTGCAGTGTCCATCAGATCATCACACAGGCTGCAGTGTCCATCAGATCCTCACATAGCATGCAGTGTCCATCAGATCATCACACAGGCTGCAGTGTCCATCAGATCCACACACAGGCTGCAGTGTCCATCAGATCCACACACAGGCTGCAGAATCCATCAGATCCTCACATAGGCTGCAGTGTCCATCAGATCATCACACAGGCTGCAGTGTCCATCAGATCCACACAGAGACTGCAGTGTGCATCAGTTTCTCACTCCTACTGCAGTGTCCATCAGATCCACACACAGGCAGTAGTGTCCATCAGATCCACACGCAGGCCGCAGTGTCCATCAGATCCACACACAGGCTGCAGTGTCCATCAGATCCACACACAGGCTGCAGTGTCCATCAGATCGATGCACAGACTGCAGTGTGCATCAGATTCTCACACAGGCTGCAGTGTCTATCAGATCCACACACAGGCTGCAGTGTCCATCAGATCTTCACACAGTCTGCAGAATCCATCAGGTCTGCAAACAGGCTGCAGTGTCCATCAGATCCACACACAGGCTGCAGAATCCATCATATCCACACACATGCTGCAATGTCCATCAGATCCTCACACAGGCTGCAGTGTCCATCAGTCACTCAAACACAGACTGCAGTGTCCATCAGACCCTCACACAGTCTGCCATGTACATCACATCCTCACACACAGATTGCAGTGTCCATCAGACACTCACGCACAGGCTGCAGTGTCCATCAGATCCACACACAGGCTGCAGTGTCCATCAGATCCACACACAGGCTGCCGTGTCCATCAGATCCTCACACAGGCTGCAGTGTCCATCAGATCCTCACACAGGCTGCAGTGCCCGTCAGATCCACAAACAAACTGCAGTGTCCATCAGATTCACACACAGACTGCAGTGTCCATGAGATCCTCACACAAACTGCAGTGTCCATCGCATCAGCACACAATGGCTGCAGTTTCCATCAGAACCTCACACAGACTGCAGTGTCCATCAGATCCTCACACAGGCTGCAGTGTCCGTCAGATCCTCACACACAGACTGCATTATCCATCAGACACTCACACACAGGCTGCAGTGTCCATCAGATCCTCACACAGGCTGCAGTATCCATCAGATCCTCACACAGACTGCAGTGTCCATCAGGACCTCACACAGGCTGCAGTTTCCATCAGGTCCTCACACAGGCTGCAGTGTCCATCACATCCTCACACACAGACTGTAGCGTCCATCAGACACTCACACACAGACTGCAGTGTCCATCAGACACTCACACACAGACTGCAGGATCCATCAGACACACACACACAGGCTGCAGTGTCCATCAGATCCACACACAGGCTGCATTGTCCATCAGATCAACACGCAGGCTGCAATGTCCATCATATCCACACGCAGGCTGCAGTGTTCATCATATCCACACACAGGCTGCAGTGTCCATCAGATCCACACACAGGCTGCAGTGTCCATCAGATCCTCACATGGGATGCAGTGTCCATCAGATCATCACACAGGCTGCAGTGTCCATCAGATCCTCACACAGGCTGCAGTGTCCATCAGATCCTCACACATGCTGCAGTGTCCATCAGAACCTCACACAGGCTGCAGTGTCCATCAGATCCTCACACAGGCTGCAGTGTCCATCAGATCCACACACAGGCTGCAGTGTCCATCAGATCCACACACAGGCTGCAGTGTCCATCAGATCCTCACATAGGCTGCAGTGCCCATCAGATCCTCACACAGGCTGCAGTGTCCATCAGATCCACACAGAGACTGCAGTGTGTATCAGATCCACCCACATGCTGCAGTGTCCATCAGATCCACACACAGGCTGCAGTGTCCATCAGATCCACACGCAGGCTGCAGTGTCCATCAGATCCACACACAGGCTGCAGTGTCCATCAGATCCTCACACAGGCTGCAGTGTCCAGCAGATCCTCACACAGACTGCAGTGACCATCAGATCCTCACACAGGCTGCAGTTTCCATCAGGTCCTCACACAGTCTGCAATGTCCATCTGATCCACACCCAGGCTGCAGTGACCATCAGATCCTCACACAGGCTGCAGTGTCCAGCAGATCCTCATACAGGCTGCAGTGTCCATCAGATCGTCACTCAGGCTGAAGTGTCCATCAGTCACTCAAACACAAACTGCAGTGTCCATCTGACCCTCACACAGTCTGCCATGTACATCACATCCTCACACACAGACTGCAGTGTCCATCAGACACTCACACACAGGCTGCAGTGTCCATCAGATCCACACACAGGCTGCAGTGTCCATCAGATCCACACACAGGCTGCAGTATCCATCAGATCCACACACAGGCTGCAGTGTTCCTCATATCCACACACAGGCTGCAGTGTCCATCAGATCATCACACAGGCTGCAGTGTCCATCAGATCCTCACATAGGATGCAGTGTCCATCAGATCATCACACAGGCTGCAGTGTCCATCAGATCCACACATAGGCTGCAGTGTCCATCAGATCCTCACACAGGCTGCAGTGTCCATCAGATCCTCACACAGGCTGCAGTGTCCATCAGATCCTCACACATGCTGCAGTGTCCATCAGATCCTTACGCAGGCTGCAGTGTCCATCAGTCACTCAAATACAGACTGAAGTGTCCATCTGACCCTCACACAGTCTGCTATGTACATCACATCCTTACACACAGACTGCAGTGTCCATCAGACACTCATAAACAGGCTGCCGTGTCTATCAGATCCACACACGGGCTGCAGTGTCCGTCAGATCCACTCACAGTCTGCAGTGTCCATCAGATCCACACACAGGCTGCAGTGTCCATCAGATCCACACACAGGCTGCAAAGTCCATCAGATCCTCACACAGGCTGCAGTGTCCAACAGATCCTCACACAGGCTGCAGTGTCCATCAGATCCTCTCACAGGCTGCAGTGTCCATCAGATCCACACTCAGTCTGCAGTGTCCATCAGATCCACACTCAGTCTGCAGTGTCCATCAGATCCACACACAGGCTGCAGTGTCCATCAGATCCTCACATAGGCTGCAGTGCCCATCAGATCGTCACACAGGCTGCAGTGTCCATCAGATCCACACAGAGACTGCAGTGTGCATCAGATTCTCACTCATGCTGCAGTGTCCATCAGATCCACACACAGGCTGCAGTGTCCATCAGATCCACACGCAGGCTGCAGTGTCCATCAGATCCTCACACAGGCTGCAGTGTCCATCAGATCCACACACAGGCTGCAGTGTCCATCAGATCCACACACAGACTGCAGTGAACCATCAGATCCTCACACAGGCTGCAGTGTCCAGCAGATCCTCACACAGACTGCAGTGACCATCAGATCCTCACACAGGCTGCAGTTTCCATCAGGTCCTCACACATGCTGCAGTGTCCATCTGATCCACACCCAGGCTGCAGTGACCATCAGATCCTCACACAGGCTGCAGTGTCCAGCAGATCCTCATACAGGCTGCTGTGTCCATCAGATCGTCACTCAGGCTGCAGTGTCCATCAGTCACTCAAACACAAACTGCAGTGTCCATCTGACCCTCACACAGTCTGCCATGTACATCACATCCTCACACACAGACTGCTGTGTCCTTCAGACACTCACACACAGGCTGCAGTGTCCATCAGATCAACACACAGGCTGCAGTGTCCATCAGATCCACACACAGGCTGCAGTATCCATCAGATCCACACACAGGCTGCAGTGTTCCTCATATCCACACACAGGCTGCAGTGTCCATCAGATCATCACACAGGCTGCAGTGTCCATCAGATCCTCACATAGGATGCAGTGTCCATCAGATCATCACACAGGCTGCAGTGTCCATCAGATCCACACATAGGCTGCAGTGTCCATCAGATCCTCACACAGGCTGCAGTGTCCATCAGATCCTCACACAGGCTGCAGTGTCCATCAGATCCTCACACATGCTGCAGTGTCCATCAGATCCTTACGCAGGCTGCAGTGTCCATCAGTCACTCAAATACAGACTGAAGTGTCCATCTGACCCTCACACAGTCTGCTATGTACATCACATCCTCACACACAGACTGCAGTGTCCATCAGACACTCATAAACAGGCTGCCGTGTCTATCAGATCCTCACACAGGCTGCAGTGTCCATCAGATCCACACTCAGGCTGCAGTGTCCATCAGATCCACACACAGGCTGCAGTGTCCATCAGATCCTCACATAGGCTGCAGTGCCCATCAGATCGTCACACAGGCTGCCGTGTCCATCAGATCCACACAGAGACTGCAGTGTGCATCAGATTCTCACTCATGCTGCAGTGTCCATCAGATACACACACAGGCTGCCGTGTCCATCAGATCCACACGCAGGCTGCAGTGTCCATCAGATCCACACACAGGCTGCAGTGTCCATCAGATCCACACACAGGCTGCAGTGTCCATCAGATCCATGCACAGACTGCAGTGTGCATCAGATTCTCACACAGGCTGCAGTGTCTATCAGATCCACACACAGGCTGCAGTGTCCATCAGATCTTCACACAGTCTGCAGAATCGATCAGGTCCTCAAACAGGCTGCAATGTCCATCAGATCCTCACACAGGCTGCAGTGTCCATCAGTCACTCAAACACAGACTGCAGTGTCCATCAGACCCTCACTCAGTCTGCCATGTACATCACATCCTCACACACAGATTGCAGTGTCCATCAGACACTCACGCACAGGCTGCAGTGTCCATCAGATCCACACACAGGCTGCAGTGTCCATCAGATCCACACACAGGCTGCCGTGTCCATCAGATCCTCACACAGGCTGCAGTGCCCGTCAGATCCACACACAAACTGCAGTGTCCATCAGATCCTCACACAAACTGCAGTGTCCATCGCATCAGCACACAAAGGCTGCAGTTTCCATCAGAACCTCACACAGACTGCAGTGTCCATCAGATCCTCACACAGGCTGCAGTGTCCGTCAGATCCTCACACACAGACTGCATTATCCATCAGACACTCACACACAGGCTGCAGTGTCCATCAGATCCTCACACAGGCTGCAGTATCCATCAGATCCTCACACTGACTGCAGTGTCCATCAGGACCTCACACAGGCTGCAGTTTCCATCAGGTCCTCACACAGGCTGCAGTGTCCATCACATCCTCACACACAGACTGTAGCGTCCATCAGACACTCACACACAGACTGCAGTGTCCATCAGACACTCACACACAGACTGCAGGATCCATCAGACACTCACACACAGGCTGCAGTGTCCATCAGATCCACACACAGGCTGCATTGTCCATCAGATCAACACACAGGCTGCAATGTCCATCATATCCACACACAGGCTGCAGTGTTCATCATATCCACACACAGGCTGCAGTGTCCATCAGATCCACACACAGGCTGCAGTGTCCATCAGATCCTCACATAGGATGCAGTGTCCATCAGATCATCACACAGGCTGCAGTGTCCATCAGATCCTCACATCGGCTGCAGTGTCCATCAGATCCTCACACAGGCTGCAGTGTCCATCAGATCCTCACACAGGCTGCAGTGTCCATCAGATCCTCACACATGCTGCAGTGTCCATCAGATCCTTACGCCGGCTGCAGTGTCCATCAGTCACTCAAATACAGACTGAAGTGTCCATCTGACCATCACACAGTCTGCTATGTACATCACATCCTCACACACAGACTGCAGTGTCCATCAGACACTCATACACAGGCTGCAGTGTCTATCAGATCCACACACGGGCTGCAGTGTCCGTCAGATCCACTCACAGTCTGCAGTGTCCATCAGATCCACATACAGGCTGCAGTGTCCATCAGATCCACACACAGGCTGCAAAGTCCATCAGATCCTCACACAGGCTGCAGTGTCCATCACATCCTCGCACACAGACTGTAGCGTCCATCAGACACTCACACACAGACTGCAGTGTCCATCAGACACTCACACACAGACTGCAGGATCCATCAGACACTCACACACAGGCTGCAGTGTCCATCAGATCCACACACAGGCTGCATTGTCCATCAGATCAACACACAGGCTGCAATGTCCATCATATCCACACACAGGCTGCAGTGTTCATCAGATCCACACACAGGCTGCAGTGTCCATCAGATCCACACACAGGCTGCAAAGTCCATCAGATCCTCACACAGGCTGCAGTGTCCATCAGATCCTCACACAGGCTGCAATGTCCATCAGATCCTCACACAGGCTGCAGTGTCCATCAGATCCACACTCAGGCTGCAGTGTCCATCAGATCCACACACAGGCTGCAGTGTCCATCAGATCCTCACATAGGCTGCAGTGCCCATCAGATCGTCACACAGGCTGCAGTGTCCATCAGATCCACACAGAGACTGCAGTGTGCATCAGATTCTCACTCATGCTGCAGTGTCCATCAGATCCACACACAGGCTGCAGTGTCCATCAGATCCACACGCAGGCTGCAGTGTCCATCAGATCCACACACAGGCTGCAGTGTCCATCAGATCCACACACAGGCTGCAGTGTCCATCAGATCCATGCACAGACTGCAGTGTGCATCAGATTCTCACACAGGCTGCAGTGTCTATCAGATCCACACACAGGCTGCAGTGTCCATCAGATCTTCACACAGTCTGCAGAATCAATCAGGTCCTCAAACAGGCTGCAGTGTCCATAAGATCCACACACAGGCTGCAGAATCCATCAGATCCACACACATGCTGCAGTGTCCATCAGATCCACACACAGGCTGCAGTGTCCATCAGATCCACACACAGGCTGCAGTGTCCATCAGATCCACACACAGGCTGCAGTGTCCATCAGATCCACACACAGGCTGCAGTGTCCATCAGATCCACACACAGGCTGCATTGTCCATCAGATCCACACACAGACTGCAGTGTCCATCAGAGACACACAGAGGCTGCAGTGTCCATCAGATCCATGCACAGACTGTAGTGTGCATCAGATTCTCACACAGGCTGCAGTGTCCATCAGATCCACTCGCAGGCTGCAGTGTCCATCAGATCCTCACACAGGCTGCAGTGTCCATCAGATCCACACACAGGCTGCAGTGTCCATCAGATCCACACACAGACTGCAGTGAACCATCAGATCCTCACACAGGCTGCAGTGTCCAGCAGATCCTCACACAGACTGCAGTGACCATCAGATCCTCACACAGGCTGCAGTTTCCATCAGGTCCTCACACATGCTGCAGTGTCCATCTGATCCACACCCAGGCTGTAGTGACCATCAGATCCTCACACAGGCTGCAGTGTCCAGCAGATCCTCATACAGGCTGCAGTGTCCATCAGATCGTCACTCAGGCTGCAGTGTCCATCAGTCACTCAAACACAAACTGCAGTGTCCATCTGACCCTCACACAGTCTGCCATGTACATCACATCCTCACACACAGACTGCTGTGTCCATCAGACACTCACACACAGGCTGCAGTGTCCATCAGATCAACACAGAGGCTGCAGTGTCCATCAGATCCACACACAGGCTGCAGTATCCTTCAGATCCACACACAGGCTGCAGTGTTCCTCATATCCACACACAGGCTGCAGTGTCCATCAGATCATCACACAGGCTGCAGTGTCCATCAGATCCTCACATAGGATGCAGTGTCCATCAGATCATCACACAGGCTGCAGTGTCCATCAGATCCACACATAGGCTGCAGTGTCCATCAGATCCTCACACAGGCTGCAGTGTCCATCAGATCCTCACACAGGCTGCAGTGTCCATCAGATCCTCACACATGCTGCAGTGTCCATCAGATCCTTACGCAGGCTGCAGTGTCCATCAGTCACTCAAACACAAACTGCAGTGTCCATCTGACCCTCACACAGTCTGCCATGTACATCACATCCTCACACACAGACTGCTGTGTCCATCAGACACTCACACACAGGCTGCAGTGTCCATCAGATCAACACACAGGCTGCAGTATCCATCAGATCCACACACAGGCTGCAGTGTTCCTCATATCCACACACAGGCTGCAGTGTCCATCAGATCATCACACAGGCTGCAGTGTCCATCAGATCCTCACATAGGATGCAGTGTCCATCAGATCATCACACAGGCTGCAGTGTCCATCAGATCCACACATAGGCTGCAGTGTCCATCAGATCCACACGCAGGCTGCAGTGTCCATCAGATCCACACACAGGCTGCAATGTCCATCAGATCCTCACACAGGCTGCATGTCCATCAGTCACTCAAACACAGACTGCAGTGTCCATCAGACCCTCACACAGTCTGCCATGTACATCACATCCTCACACACAGATTGCAGTGTCCATCAGACACTCACGCACAGGCTGCAGTGTCCATCAGATCCACACACAGGCTGCAGTGTCCATCAGATCCACACACAGGCTGCCGTGTCCATCAGATCCTCACACAGGCTGCAGTGCCCGTCAGATCCACACACAAACTGCAGTGTCCATCAGATTCACACACAGACTGCAGTGTCCATGAGATCCTCACACAAACTGCAGTGTCCATCGCATCAGCACACAAAGGCTGCAGTTTCCATCAGAACCTCACACAGACTGCAGTGTCCATCAGATCCTCACACAGGCTGCAGTGTCCGTCAGATCCTCACACACAGACTGCATTATCCATCAGACACTCACACACAGGCTGCAGTGTCCATCAGATCCTCACACAGGCTGCAGTATCCATCAGATCCTCACACTGACTGCAGTGTCCATCAGGACCTCACACAGGCTGCAGTTTCCATCAGGTCCTCACACAGGCTGCAGTGTCCATCACATCCTCACACACAGACTGTAGCGTCCATCAGACACTCACACACAGACTGCAGTGTCCATCAGACACTCACACACAGACTGCAGGATCCATCAGACACTCACACACAGGCTGCAGTGTCCATCAGAGCCACACACAGGCTGCATTGTCCATCAGATCAACACACAGGCTGCAATGTCCATCATATCCACACACAGGCTGCAGTGTTCATCATATCCACACGCAGGCTGCAGTGTCCATCAGATCCACACACAGGTTGCAGTGTCCATCAGATCATCACATAGGATGCAGTGTCCATCAGATCATCACACAGGCTGCAGTGTCCATCAGATCCTCACATCGGCTGCAGTGTCCATCAGATCCTCACACAGGCTGCAGTGTCCATCAGATCCTCACACAGGCTGCAGTGTCCATCAGATCCTCACACATGCTGCAGTGTCCATCAGATCCTTACGCAGGCTGCAGTGTCCATCAGTCACTCAAATACAGACTGAAGTGTCCATCTGACCCTCACACAGTCTGCTATGTACATCACATCCTCACACACAGACTGCAGTGTCCATCAGACACTCATACACAGGCTGCAGTGTCTATCAGATCCACACACGGGCTGCAGTGTCCGTCAGATCCACTCACAGTCTGCAGTGTCCATCAGATCCACACACAGGCTGCAGTGTCCATCAGATCCACACACAGGCTGCAAAGTCCATCAGATCCTCACACAGGCTGCAGTGTCCATCAGATCCTCACTCAGGCTGCATTGTCCATCAGATCCTCACACAGGCTGCAGTGTCCATCAGATCCACACACAGGCTGCAGTGTCCATCAGATCCACACACAGGCTGCAGTGTCCATCAGATCCTCACATAGGCTGCAGTGCCCATCAGATCCTCACACAGGCTGCAGTGTCCATCAGATCCACACTGAGACTGCAGTGTGCATCAGATTCTCACACATGCTGCAGTGTCCATCAGATCCACACACAGGCTGCAGTGTCCATCAGATCCACACGCAGGCTGCAGTGTCCATCAGATCCACACACAGGCTGCAGAGTCCATCAGATCCACTCACAGGCTGCAGTGTCCATCAGATCCATGCACAGACTGCAGTGTGCATCAGATTCTCACACAGGCTGCAGTGTCTATCAGATCCACACACAGGCTGCAGTGTCCATCAGATCTTCACACAGTCTGCAGAATCCATCAGGTCCTCAAACAGGCTGCAGTGTCCATCAGATCCACACACAGGCTGCAGAGTCCATCAGATCCACACACAGACTGCAGTGTCCATCAGATCCACACACAGACTGCAGTGAACCATCAGATCCTCACACAGGCTGCAGTGTCCAGCAGATCCTCACACAGACTGCAGTGACCATCAGATCCTCACACAGGCTGCAGTTTCCATCAGGTCCTCACACATGCTGCAGTGTCCATCAGATCCACACCCAGGCTGCAGTGACCATCAGATCCTCACACAGGCTGCAGTGTCCAGCAGATCCTCATACAGGCTGCAGTGTCCATCAGATCGTCACTCAGGCTGCAGTGTCCATCAGTCACTCAAACACAAACTGCAGTGTCCATCTGACCCTCACACAGTCTGCCATGTACATCACATCCTCACACAGACTGCAGTGTCCATCAGACACTCACACACAGGCTGCAGTGTCCATCAGATCCACACACAGGCTGCAGTGTCCATCAGATCCACACACAGGCTGCAGTGTTCATCATATCCACACACAGGCTGCAGTGTCCATCAGATCATCACACAGGCTGCAGTGTCCATCAGATCCTCACACAGGCTGCAGTGTCCATCAGATCCACACACAGGCTGCAGTGTCCATCAGATCCACACACAGGCTGCAGTGTCCATCAGATCCATGCACAGACTGCAGTGTGCATCAGATTCTCACACAGGCTGCAGTGTCCATCAGATCCTCACACAGGCTGCAGTGTCCGTCAGATCCACACACAGACTGCAGTGTCCATCAGATTCACTCACAGGCTGCAGTTTCCATCAGATCCACACACACAGACTGCAGTGTCCGTCAGATCCACACACAGACTTCAGTGTCCATCAGATTCACACACAGACTGCAGTGTCCATCTGATCCTCACACAAACTGCAGTGTCCATCGCATGCGCACACAAAGGCTGCAGTTTCCATCAGTTCCTCACACAGGCTGCAGTGTCCATCAGGTCCTCACACAGACTGCAGTGTCCATCAGATCCTCACACACAGACTGCATTGTCCATCAGACACTCACACACAGACTGCAGTGTCCATCAGACACTCACACACAGACAGCAGTGTCCATCAGACACCCACACTCAGACTGCAGTGTCCATCAGACACTCACACACAGATTTCCGTGTCCATCAGACACTCACACACAGGCTGCAGTGTCAATCAGATCCTCACACAGGCTACAGTGTCCTTCAAATCCTCAAACAGACTGCAGTGTCCATCAGATCCTCACACAGGCTGCAGTGTCCATCAGGACCTCACACAGGCTGTAGTTTCCATCAGGTCCGCACACAGGCTGCAGTGTCCATCACATCCTCACACACATACTGCAGGGTCCATCAGACACTCACACACAGGCTGCAGTGTCCATCAGATCCTCACAGAGGCTGCAGTGTCCATCAGATCCTCACACAGGCTGCAGTGTCCATCAGGACCTCACACAGGCTGCAGTTTCCATCAGGTCCTCACACAGGCTGCAATGTCCATCACATCCTCACACACAGATTGTAGCGTCCATCAGACACTCACACACAGACTGCAGTGTCCATCAGACACTCACACACAGACTGCAGGATCCATCAGACACTCACACACAGACTGCAGGATCCATCAGACACTCACTCACAGGCTGCAGTGTCCATCAGATCCACAAACAGGCTGCAGAGTCCATCACATCCACATACAGGCTGCCATGTCCATCAGATCCACACACAGGCTGCAGTGTCCATCAGATCCACACGCAGGCTGCAGTGTCCATCAGATCCTCACACAGGCTGCAATGTCCATCAGATCCACACCCAGGCTGCAGTGTCCATCAGATACTCACACAGGCTGCAGTGTCCATCAGATCCTCACACAGGCTGCAGTGTCCATCAGTCACTCAAACACAGACTGCAGTGTCCATCAGACCCTCACACAGTCTGCCATGTACATCACATCCTCACACACAGATTGCAGTGTCCATCAGACACTCACACACAGGCTGCAGTGTCCATCAGATCCACACACAGGCTGCAGTGTCCATCAGATCCTCACACAGGCTGCCGTGTCCATCAGATCCTCACACAGGCTGCAGTGTCCGTCAGATCCACACACAGACTGGAGTGTCCGTCAGATTCACACACAGACTGCAGTGTCCATGAGATCCTCACACAATCTGCAGTGTCCATCGCATCCGCACACAAAGGCTGCAGTTTCCATCAGAACCTCACACCGGCTGCAGTGACCATCAGATCCTCACACAGGCTGCAGTGTCCATCAGATCCTCACACACAGACTGCATTATCCATCAGACACTCACACACAGGCTGCAGTATCCATCAGATCCTCACACAGACTGCAGTGTCCATCAGGACCTCACACAGGCTGCAGTGTCCATCAGATCCACACGCAGGCTGCATTGTCCATCAGATCATCACACAGGCTGCAGTGTCCATCAGATCCACACACAGGCTGCAGTGTTCATCATATCCACACACAGGCTGCAGTGTCCATCAGATCATCACACAGGCTGCAGTGTCCATCAGATCCTCACATAGGATGCAGTGTCCATCAGATCATCACAAAGGCTGCAGTGTCCATCAGATCCTCACATAGGCTGCAGTGTCCATCAGATCCTCACACAGGCTGCAGTGTCCATCAGATCCTCACACAGGCTGCAGTGTCCATCAGATCCTCACACATGCTGCAGTGTCCATCAGATCCTTACGCAGGCTGCAGTGTCCATCAGTCACTCAAAAACAGACTGAAGTGTCCATCTGACCCTCACACAGTCTGCTATGTACGTCACATCCTCACACACAGTTTGCAGTGTCCATCAGACACTCATACACAGGCTGCAGTGTCTATCAGATCCTCACACAGGCTGCAGTGTCCATGAGATCCTCACACAGGCTGCAGTGTCCATCAGATCCACACACAGGCTGCAGTGTCCATCAGATCCACACACAGGCTGCAGTGTCCATCAGATCCTCACGTAGGCTGCAGTGCCCATCAGATCCTCACACAGGCTGCAGTGTCCATCAGATCCACACAGAGACTGCAGTGTGCATCAGATTGTCACACATGCTGCAGTGTCCATCAGATCCACACACAGGCTGCAGTGTCCATCAGATCCACACACAGGCTGCAGTGTCCATCAGATCCTCACACAGCCTGCAGTGTCCATCAGATCCACACACAGGCTGCAGTGTCCATCAGATCCATGCACAGACTGCAGTGTGCATCAGATTCTCACACAGGCTGCAGTGTCCATCAGATCCACTCACAGGCTGCAGTGTCCATCAGATCTTCACACAATCTGCAGAATCCATCAGGTCCTCAAACAGGCTGCAGTGTCCATCAGATCCACACACAGGCAGCAGAATCCATCAGATCCACACACAGACTGCAGTGTCCATCAGATCCACACACAGACTGCAGTGACCATCAGATCCTCACACAGGCTGCAGTGTCCTGCAGATCCTCACACAGACTGCAGTGACCATCAGATCCTCACACAGGCTGCAGTTTCCATCAGGTCCTCACACAGGCTGCAGTGTCCATCAGATCCACACCGAGGCTGCAGTGACCATCAGATCCTCACACAGGCTGCAGTGTCCAGCAGATCCTCATACAGGCTGCAGTGTCCATCAGATCGTCACTCAGGCTGCAGTGTCCATCAGTCACTCAAACACAAACTGCAGTGTCCATCTGACCCTCACACAGTCTGCCATGTACATCACATCCTCACACACAGACTGCAGTGTCCATCAGACACACACAGAGGCTGCAGTGTCCATCAGATCCACACACAGTCTGCAGTGTCCATCAGATCCACACACAGGCTGCAGTGTCTATCAGATCCTCACACAGGCTGCAGCGTCCATCAGATCCACACATAGACTGCAGTGTCCGTCAGATCCACACACAGACTGCAGTGTCCATCAGATTCACACACAGACTGCAGTGTCCATGAGATCCTCACACAAACTGCAGTGTCCATCGCATCCGCACACAAAGGCTGCAGTTTCCATCAGAACCTCACACAGGCTGCAGTATCCATCAGATCCTCACACAGGCTGCAGTGTCCATCAGATCCTCACACACAGACTGCATTATCCATCGGACACTCACACACAGGCTGCAGTGTCCATCAGATCCTCACACAGGCTGCAGTATCCTTCAGATCCTCACACAGGCTGCAGTGTCCATCAGGACCTCACACAGGCTGCAGTTTCCATCAGGTCCTCACACAGGCTGCAGTGTCCATCACATCCTCACACACAGACTGTAGCGTCCATCAGACACTCACACACAGACTGCAGTGTCCATCAGACACTCACACACAGACTGCAGGATACATCAGACACTCACACACAGGCTGCAGTGTCCATCAGATCCACACATAGACTGCAGTGTCGATCACATCCACACACAGGCTGCAATGTCTATCAGATGAACACACAGGCTGCAGTGTCCATCAGATCCACACGCAGGCTGCAGTGTCCATCAGATCCTCACACAGGCTGCAGTGTCCATCAGATCCACACATAGACTGCAGTGTCCATCACATCCACACTCAGGCTGCAATGTCCATCAGATCCACACACAGGCTGCAGTGTCCATCAGATCCACACGCAGGCTGCAGTGTCCATCAGATCCTCACAGAGGCTGCAGTGTCCATCAGATCCTCACATAGGCTGCAGTGTCCGTCAGATCCTCACACAGGCTGCAGTGTCCATCAGATCCTCACACACGCTGCAGTGTCCATCAGATCCTCACACATGCTGCAGTGTCCATCAGATCCTTACGCAGGCTGCAGTGTCCATCAGTCACTCAAATACAGATTGAAGTGTCCATCTGACCCCTACACAGTCTGCTATGTACATCACATCCTCACACACAGACTGCAGTGTCTATCAGATCCACACACGGGCTGCAGTGTCCGTCAGATCCACTCACAGTCTGCAGTGTCCATCAGATCCACACACAGGCTGCAGTGTCCATCAGATCCACACACAGTCTGCAAAGTCCATCAGATCCTCACACAGGCTGCAGTGTCCATCAGATCCTCACACAGGCTGCAGTGTCCATCAGATCCTCACACAGGCTGCAGTGTCCATCAGATCCACACACAGGCTGCAGTGTCCATCAGATCCACACACAGGCTGCAGTGTCCATCAGATCCTCACATAGTCTGCAGTGCCCATCAGATCCTCACACAGGCTGCATTGTCCATCAGATCCACACAGAGACTGCAGTGTGCATCAGATTCTCACACATGCTGCAGTGTCCATCAGATCCACACACAGGCTGCAGTGTCCATCAGATCCACACGCAGGCTGCAGTGTCCATCAGATCCACACACAGGCTGCAGTGTCCATCAGATCCTCACACAGGCTGCAGTGTCCATCATATCCATGCACAGACTGCAGTGTGCATCTGATTCTCACACAGGCTGCAGTGTCCATCAGATCCACACACAGGCTGCAGTGTCCATCAGATCCACACGCAGGCTGCAGTGTCCATCAGATCCTCACACAGTCTGCAATGTCCATCAGATCCACACACAGGCTGCAGTGTCCATCAGATCCACACACAGGCTGCAGTGTCCATCAGATCTTCACACAGTCCGCAGAAATCATCAGGTCCTCAAACAGGCTGCAGTGTCCATCAGATCCACACACAGGCTGCAGAATCCATCAGATCCACACACAGACTGCAGTGTCCATCAGATCCACACACAGACTGCAGTGAACCATCAGATCCTCACACAGGCTGCAGTGTCCAGCAGATCCTCACACAGACTGCAGTGACCATCAGATCCTCACACAGGCTGCAGTTTCCATCAGGTCCTCACACATGCTGCAGTGTCCATCAGATCCACACCCAGGCTGCAGTGACCATCAGATCCTCACACAGGCTGCAGTGTCCAGCAGATCCTCATACAGGCTGCAGTGTCCATCAGATCGTCACTCAGGCTGCAGTCTCCATCAGTCACTCAAACACAAACTGCAGTGTCCATCTGACCCTCACACAGTCTGCCATGTACATCACATCCTCACACACAGACTGCGGTGTCCATCAGACACTCACACACAGGCTGCAGTGTCCATCAGATCCACACACAGGCTGCAGTGTCCATCAGATCCACACACAGGCTGCAGTATCCATCAGATCCACACACAGGCTGCAGTGTTCATCATATCCACACACAGGCTGCAGTGTCCATCAGATCATCACACAAGCTGCAGTGTCCATCAGATCCTCACATAGGATGCAGTGTCCATCAGATCATCACACAGGCTGCAGTGTCCATCAGATCCTCACATAGGCTGCAGTGTCCATCAGATCCTCACACAGGCTGCAGTGTCCATCAGATCCTCACACAGGCTGCAGTGTCCATCAGATCCACACACAGGCTGCAGTGTCCATCAGATCCACACACAGGCTGCAGTGTCCATCAGATCCTCACATAGTCTGCAGTGCCCATCAGATCCTCACACAGGCTGCAGTGTCCATCAGATCCACACAGAGACTGCAGTGTGCATCAGATTCTCACACATGCTGCAGTGTCCATCAGATCCACACACAGGCTGCAGTGTCCATCAGATCCACACGCAGGCTGCAGTGTCCATCAGATCCACACACAGGCTGCAGTGTCCATCAGATCCTCACACAGGCTGCAGTATCCATCATATCCATGCACAGACTGCAGTGTGCATCTGATTCTCACACAGGCTGCAGTGTCCATCAGATCCACACACAGGCTGCAGTGTCCATCAGATCCACACGCAGGCTGTAGTGTCCATCAGATCCTCACACAGTCTGCAATGTCCATCAGATCCACACACAGGCTGCAGTGTCCATCAGATCCACACACAGGCTGCAGTGTCCATCAGATCTTCACACAGTCTGCAGAAATCATCAGGTCCTCAAACAGGCTGCAGTGTCCATCAGATCCACACACAGGCTGCAGAATCCATCAGATCCACACACAGACTGCAGTGTCCATCAGATCCACACACAGACTGCAGTGAACCATCAGATCCTCACACAGGCTGCAGTGTCCAGCAGATCCTCACACAGACTGCAGTGACCATCAGATCCTCACACAGGCTGCAGTTTCCATCAGGTCCTCACACATGCTGCAGTGTCCATCAGATCCACACCCAGGCTGCAGTGACCATCAGATCCTCACACAGGCTGCAGTGTCCAGCAGATCCTCATACAGGCTGCAGTGTCCATCAGATCGTCACTCAGGCTGCAGTCTCCATCAGTCACTCAAACACAAACTGCAGTGTCCATCTGACCCTCACACAGTCTGCCATGTACATCACATCCTCACACACAGACTGCGGTGTCCATCAGACACTCACACACAGGCTGCAGTGTCCATCAGATCCACACACAGGCTGCAGTGTCCATCAGATCCACACACAGGCTGCAGTATCCATCAGATCCACACACAGGCTGCAGTGTTCATCATATCCACACACAGGCTGCAGTGTCCATCAGATCATCACACAGGCTGCAGTGTCCATCAGAGCCTCACATAGGATGCAGTGTCCATCAGATCATCACACAGGCTGCAGTGTCCATCAGATCCTCACATAGGCTGCAGTGTCCATCAGATCCTCACACAGGCTGCAGTGTCCATCAGATCCTCACACAGGCTGCAGTGTCCATCAGATCCTCACACATGCTGCAGTGTCCATCAGATCCTTACGGAGGCTGCAGTGTCCATCAGTCACTCAAATACAGACTGAAGTGTCCATCTGACCCTCACACTGTCTGCTATGTACATCACATCCTCACACACAGACTGCAGTGTCCATCAGACACTCATACACAGGCTGCAGTGTCTATCAGATCCACACACGGGCTGCAGTGTCCGTCAGATCCACTCACAGTCTGCAGTGTCCATCAGATCCACACACAGGCTGCAGTGTCCATCAGATCCACACACAGGCTGCAAAGTCAATCAGATCCTCACACAGGCTGCAGTGTCCATCAGATCCTCACACAGGCTGCAGTGTCCATCAGATCCTCACACAGGCTGCAGTGTCCATCAGATCCACACACAGGCTGCAGTGTCCATCAGATCCACACACAGGCTGCAGTGTCCATCAGATCCTCACATAGGCTGCAGTGCCCATCAGATCCTCACACAGGCTGCAGTGCCAATCAGATCCATGCACAGACTGCAGTGTGCATCAGATTCTCACACAGGCTGCAGTGTCTATCAGATCCACACACAGGCTGCAGTGTCCATCAGATCTTCACACAGTCTGCAGAAATCATCAGGTCCTCAAACAGGCTGCAGTGTCCATCAGATCCACACACAGGCTGCAGAATCCATCTCGTCCACACACAGATTGCAGTGTCCATCAGACCCACTCACAGACTGCAGTGAAATATCTGATCCTCACACAGGCTGCAGTGTCCAGCAGATCCTCACACAGACTGCAGTGACCATCAGATCCTCACACAGGCTTCAGTTTCCATCAGGTCCTCACACATGCTGCAGTGTCCATCAGATCCACACCCAGGCTGCAGTGACCATCAGATCCTCACACAGGCTGCAGTGTCCAGCAGATCCTCATACAAGCTGCAGTGTCCATCAGATCGTCACTCAGGCTGCAGTGTCCATCAGTCACTCAAACACAAACTGCAGTATCCATCTGACCCTCACACAGTCTGCCATGTACATCACATCCTCACACACAGACTGCAGTGTCCATCAGACACTCACACACAGGCTGCAGTGTCCATCAGATCCACACACAGGCTGCAGTGTCCATCAGATCCACACACAGGCTGCAGTATCCGTCAGATCCACACACAGGCTGCAGTGTTCATCATATCCACACACAGGCTGCAGTGTCCATCAGATCATCACACAGGCTGCAGTGTCCATCAGATCCTCACATAGCATGCAGTGTCCATCAGATCATCACACAGGCTGCAGTGTCCATCAGATCCTCACATAGGCTGCAGTGTCCATCAGATCCTCACACAGGCTGCAGTGTCCATCAGATCCTCACACAGGCTGCAGTGTCCATCAGATCCTCACACATGCTGCAGTGTCCATCAGATCCTTACGCAGGCTGCAGTGTCCATCAGTCACTGAAATACAGACTGAAGTGTCCATCTGACCCTCACACAGTCTGCTATGTACATCACATCCTCACACACAGACTGCAGTGTCCATCAGACACTCATAAACAGGCTGCAGTGTCTATCAGATCCAGACACGGGCTGCAGTGTCCGTCAGATCCTCACACAGTCTGCAGTGTCCATCAGATCCACACACAGGCTGCAGTGTCCATCAGATCCACACACAGGCTGCAAAGTCCATCAGATCCTCACACAGGCTGCAGTGTCCATCAGATCCTCACACAGGCTGCAGTGTCCATCAGATCCTCACACAGGCTGCAGTGTCCATCAGATCCACACACAGGCTGCAGTGTCCATCAGATCCACACACAGGCTGCAGAATCCATCAGATCCTCACATAGGCTGCAGTGCCCATCAGATCGTCACACAGGCTGCAGTGTCCATCAGATCCACACAGAGACTGCAGTGTGCATCAGTTTCTCACTCATACTGCAGTGTCCATCAGATCCACACACAGGCAGTAGTGTCCATCAGATCCACACGCAGGCCGCAGTGTCCATCAGATCCACACACAGGCTGCAGTGTCCATCAGATCCACACACAGGCTGCAGTGTCCATCAGATCCATGCACAGACTGCCGTGTGCATCAGATTCTCACACAGGCTGCAGTGTCTATCAGATCCACACACAGGCTGCAGTGTCCATCAGATCTTCACACAGTCTGCAGAATCCATCAGGTCTGCAAACAGGCTGCAGTGTCCATCAGATCCACACACAGGCTGCAGAATCCATCATATCCACACACATGCTGCAGTGTCCATCAGATCCACACACAGGCTGCAGTGTCCATCAGATCCACACACAGGCTGCAGTGTCCATCAGATCCACACACAGGCTGCAGTGTCCATCAGATCTACACACAGGCTGCAGTGTCCATCAGATCCACACACAGGCTGCATTGTCCATCAGATCCATACACAGACTGCAGTGTCCATCAGAGACACACAGAGGCTTAAGTGTCCATCAGATCCATGCACAGACTGCAGTGTGCATCAGATTCTCACACAGGCTGCAGTGTCCATCAGATCCACATACAGGCTGCAGTGTCCATCAGATCTTCACACAGTCTGCAGAATCCATCAGGTCCTCAAACAGGCTGCAGTGTCCATCAGATCCACACACAGGCTGCAGAGTCCATCACATCCACACACAGGCTGCAATGTCCATCAGATCCACACACAGGCTGCAGTGTCCATCAGATCCACACGCAGGCTGCAGTGTCCATCAGATCCTCACACAGGCTGCAATGTCCATCAGATCCTCACACAGGCTGCAGTGTCCATCAGTCACTCAAACACATACTGCAGTGTCCATCAGACCCTCACACAGTCTGCCATGTACATCACATCCTCACACACAGATTGCAGTGTCCATCAGACACTCACGCACAGGCTGCAGTGTCCATCAGATCCACACACAGGCTGCAGTGTCCATCAGATCCACACACAGGCTGCCGTGTCCATCAGATCCTCACACAGGCTGCAGTGTCCATCAGATCCTCACACAGGCTGCAGTGCCCGTCAGATCCACAAACAAACTGCAGTGTCCATCAGATTCACACACAGACTGCAGTGTCCATGAGATCCTCACACAAACTGCAGTGTCCATCGCATCAGCACACAATGGCTGCAGTTTCCATCAGAACCTCACACAGACTGCAGTGTCCATCAGATCCTCACACAAGCTGCAGTGTCCGTCAGATCCTCACACACAGACTGCATTATCCATCAGACACTCACACACAGGCTGCAGTGTCCATCAGATCCTCACACAGGCTGCAGTATCCATCAGATCCTCACACAGACTGCAGTGTCCATCAGGACCTCACACAGGCTGCAGTTTCCATCAGGTCCTCACACAGGCTGCAGTGTCCATCACATCCTCACACACAGACTGTAGCGTCCATCAGACACTCACACACAGACTGCAGTGTCCATCAGACACTCACACACAGACTGCAGGATCCATCAGACACACACACACAGGCTGCAGTGTCCATCAGATCCACACACAGGCTGCATTGTCCATCAGATCAACACGCAGGCTGCAATGTCCATCATATCCACACGCAGGCTGCAGTGTTCATCATATCCACACACAGGCTGCAGTGTCCATCAGATCCACACACAGGCTGCAGTGTCCATCAGATCCTCACATAGGATGCAGTGTCCATCAGATCATCACACAGGCTGCAGTGTCCATCAGATCCTCACATCGGCTGCAGTGTCCATCAGATCCTCACACAGGCTGCAGTGTCCATCAGATCCTCACACAGGCTGCAGTGTCCATCAGAACCTCACACAGGCTGCAGTGTCCATCAGATCCTCACACAGGCTGCAGTGTCCATCAGATCCACACACAGGCTGCAGTGTCCATCAGATCCACACACAGGCTGCAGTGTCCATCAGATCCTCACATAGGCTGCAGTGCCCATCAGATCCTCACACAGGCTGCAGTGTCCATCAGATCCACACAGAGACTGCAGTGTGTATCAGATCCACACACATGCTGCAGTGTCCATCAGATCCACACACAGGCTGCAGTGTCCATCAGATGCACACGCAGGCTGCAGTGTCCATCAGATCCACACACAGGCTGCAGAATCCATCAGATCCACACACAGACTGCAGTGTCCATCAGATCCACACACAGACTGCAGTGAACCATCAGATCCTCACACAGGCTGCAGTGTCCAGCAGATCCTCACACAGACTGCAGTGACCATCAGATCCTCACACAGGCTGCAGTTTCCATCAGGTCCTCACACATGCTGCAGTGTCCATCTGATCCACACCCAGGCTGCAGTGACCATCAGATCCTCACACAGGCTGCAGTGTCCAGCAGATCCTCATACAGGCTGCAGTGTCCATCAGATCGTCACTCAGGCTGCAGTGTCCATCAGTCACTCAAACACAAACTGCAGTGTCCATCTGACCCTCACACAGTCTGCCATGTACATCACATCCTCACACACAGACTGCAGTGTCCATCAGACACTCACACACAGGCTGCAGTGTCCATCAGATCCACACACAGGCTGCAGTGTCCATCAGATCCACACACAGGCTGCAGTATCCATCAGATCCACACACAGGCTGCAGTGTTCCTCATATCCACACACAGGCTGCAGTGTCCATCAGATCATCACACAGGCTGCAGTGTCCATCAGATCCTCACATAGGATGCAGTGTCCATCAGATCATCACACAGGCTGCAGTGTCCATCAGATCCACACATAGGCTGCAGTGTCCATCAGATCCTCACACAGGCTGCAGTGTCCATCAGATCCTCACACAGGCTGCAGTGTCCATCAGATCCTCACACATGCTGCAGTGTCCATCAGATCCTTACGCAGGCTGCAGTGTCCATCAGTCACTCAAATACAGACTGAAGTGTCCATCTGACCCTCACACAGTCTGCTATGTACATCACATCCTCACACACAGACTGCAGTGTCCATCAGACACTCATAAACAGGCTGCCGTGTCTATCAGATCCACACACGGGCTGCAGTGTCCGTCAGATCCACTCACAGTCTGCAGTGTCCATCAGATCCACACACAGGCTGCAGTGTCCATCAGATCCACACACAGGCTGCAAAGTCCATCAGATCCTCACACAGGCTGCAGTGTCCAACAGATCCTCACACAGGCTGCAGTGTCCATCAGATCCTCTCACAGGCTGCAGTGTCCATCAGATCCACACTCAGTCTGCAGTGTCCATCAGATCCACACACAGGCTGCAGTGTCCATCAGATCCTCACATAGGCTGCAGTGCCCATCAGATCCTCACACAGGCTGCAGTGTCCATCAGATCCTCTCACAGGCTGCAGTGTCCATCAGATCCACACTCAGTCTGCAGTGTCCATCAGATCCACACACAGGCTGCAGTGTCCATCAGATCCTCACATAGGCTGCAGTGCCCATCAGATCGTCACACAGTCTGCAGTGTCCATCAGATCCACACAGAGACTGCAGTGTGCATCAGATTCTCACTCATGCTGCAGTGTCCATCAGATCCACACACAGGCTGCAGTGTCCATCAGATCCACAAACAGGCTGCAGTGTCCATCAGATCCTCACACAGGCTGCAGTGTCCATCAGATCCACACACAGGCTGCAGTGTCCATCAGATCCACACACAGACTGCAGTGAACCATCAGATCCTCACACAGGCTGCAGTGTCCAGCAGATCCTCACACAGACTGCAGTGACCATCAGATCCTCACACAGGCTGCAGTTTCCATCAGGTCCTCACACATGCTGCAGTGTCCATCTGATCCACACCCAGGCTGCAGTGACCATCAGATCCTCACACAGGCTGCAGTGTCCAGCAGATCCTCATACAGGCTGCAGTGTCCATCAGATCGTCACTCAGGCTGCAGTGTCCATCAGTCACTCAAACACAAACTGCAGTGTCCATCTGACCCTCACACAGTCTGCCATGTACATCACATCCTCACACACAGACTGCTGTGTCCATCAGACACTCACACACAGGCTGCAGTGTCCATCAGATCAACACACAGGCTGCAGTGTCCATCAGATCCACACACAGGCTGCAGTATCCATCAGATCCACACACAGGCTGCAGTGTTCCTCATATCCACACACAGGCTGCAGTGTCCATCAGATCATCACACAGGCTGCAGTGTCCATCAGATCCTCACATAGGATGCAGTGTCCATCAGATCATCACACAGGCTGCAGTGTCCATCAGATCCACACATAGGCTGCAGTGTCCATCAGATCCTCACACAGGCTGCAGCGTCCATCAGATCCTCACACAGGCTGCAGTGTCCATCAGATCCTCACACATGCTGCAGTGTCCATCAGATCCTTACGCAGGCTGCAGTGTCCATCAGTCACTCAAATACAGACTGAAGTGTCCATCTGACCCTCACACAGTCTGCTATGTACATCACATCCTCACACACAGACTGCAGTGTCCATCAGACACTCATAAACAGGCTGCCGTGTCTATCAGATCCTCACACAGGCTGCAGTGTCCATCAGATCCACACTCAGGCTGCAGTGTCCATCAGATCCACACACAGGTTGCAGTGTCCATCAGATCCTCACATAGGCTGCAGTGCCCATCAGATCGTCACACAGGCTGCAGTGTCCATCAGATCCACACAGAGACTGCAGTGTGCATCAGATTCTCACTCATGCTGCAGTGTCCATCAGATCTACACACAGGCTGCCGTGTCCATCAGATCCACACGCAGGCTGCAGTGTCCATCAGATCCACACACAGGCTGCAGTGTCCATCAGATCCACACACAGGCTGCAGTGTCCATCAGATCCATGCACAGACTGCAGTGTGCATCTGATTCTCACACAGGCTGCAGTGTCTATCAGATCCACACACAGGCTGCAGTGTCCATCAGATCCACACACAGGCTGCAATGTCCATCAGATCCTCACACAGGCTGCAGTGTCCATCAGTCACTCAAACACAGACTGCAGTGTCCATCAGACCCTCACACAGTCTGCCATGTACATCACATCCTCACACACAGATTGCAGTGTCCATCAGACACTCACGCACAGGCTGCAGTGTCCATCAGATCCACACACAGGCTGCAGTGTCCATCAGATCCACACACAGGCTGCCGTGTCCATCAGATCCTCACACAGGCTGCAGTGCCCGTCAGATCCACACACAAACTGCAGTGTCCATCAGATTCACACACAGACTGCAGTGTCCATGAGATCCTCACACAAACTGCAGTGTCCATCGCATCAGCACACAAAGGCTGCAGTTTCCATCAGAACCTCACACAGACTGCAGTGTCCATCAGATCCTCACACAGGCTGCAGTGTCCGTCAGATCCTCACACACAGACTGCATTATCCATCAGACACTCACACACAGGCTGCAGTGTCCATCAGATCCTCACACAGGCTGCAGTATCCATCAGATCCTCACACTGACTGCAGTGTCCATCAGGACCTCACACAGGCTGCAGTTTCCATCAGGTCCTCACACAGGCTGCAGTGTCCATCACATCCTCACACACAGACTGTAGCGTCCATCAGACACTCACACACAGACTGCAGTGTCCATCAGACACTCACACACAGACTGCAGGATCCATCAGACACTCACACACAGGCTGCAGTGTCCATCAGATCCACACACAGGCTGCATTGTCCATCAGATCAACACACAGGCTGCAATGTCCATCATATCCACACACAGGCTGCAGTGTTCATCATATCCACACGCAGGCTGCAGTGTCCATCAGATCCACACACAGGCTGCAGTGTCCATCAGATCCTCACATAGGATGCAGTGTCCATCAGATCATCACACAGGCTGCAGTGTCCATCAGATCCTCACATCGGCTGCAGTGTCCATCAGATCCTCACACAGGCTGCAGTGTCCATCAGATCCTCACACAGGCTGCAGTGTCCATCAGATCCTCACACATGCTGCAGTGTCCATCAGATCCTTAAGCAGGCTGCAGTGTCCATCAGTCACTCAAATACAGACTGAAGTGTCCATCTGACCCTCACACAGTCTGCTATGTACATCACATCCTCACACACAGACTGCGGTGTCCATCAGACACTCATACACAGGCTGCAGTGTCTATCAGATCCACACACGGGCTGCAGTGTCCGTCAGATCCACTCACAGTCTGCAGTGTCCATCAGATCCACACACAGGCTGCAGTGTCCATCAGATCCACACACAGGCTGCAAAGTCCATCAGATCCTCACACAGGCTGCAGTGTCCATCAGATCCTCACTCAGGCTGCAGTGTCCATCAGATCCTCACACAGGCTGCAGTGTCCATCAGATCCACACACAGGCTGCAGTGTCCATCAGATCCACACACAGGCTGCAGTGTCCATCAGATCCTCACATAGGCTGCAGTGCCCATCAGATCCTCACACAGGCTGCAGTGTCCATCAGATCCACACAGAGACTGCAGTGTGCATCAGATTCTCACACATGCTGCAGTGTCCATCAGATCCACACACAGGCTGCAGTGTCCATCAGATCCACACGCAGGCTGCAGTGTCCATCAGATCCACACACAGGCTGCAGTGTCCATCAGATCCACTCACAGGCTGCAGTGTCCATCAGATCCATGCACAGACTGCAGTGTGCATCAGATCTTCACACAGTCTGCAGAATCCATCAGGTCCTCAAACAGGCTGCAGTGTCCATCAGATCCACACACAGACTGCAGTGTCCATCAGATCCACACACAGACTGCAGTGAACCATCAGATCCTCACACAGGCTGCAGTGTCCAGCAGATCCTCACACAGACTGCAGTGACCATCAGATCCTCACACAGGCTGCAGTTTCCATCAGGTCCTCACACATGCTGCAGTGTCCATCAGATCCACACCCAGGCTGCAGTGACCATCAGAACCTCACACAGGCTGCAGTGTCCAGCAGATCCTCATACAGGCTGCAGTGTCCATCAGATCGTCACTCAGGCTGCAGTGTCCATCAGTCACTCAAACACAAACTGCAGTGTCCATCTGACCCTCACACAGTCTGCCATGTACATCACATCCTCACACACAGACTGCAGTGTCCATCAGACTCTCACACACAGGCTGCAGTGTCCATCAGATCCACACACAGGCTGCAGTGTCCATCAGATCCACACACAGGCTGCAGTGT
This sequence comes from Isurus oxyrinchus, assembly GCA_026770705.1. NCBI lineage: Eukaryota > Metazoa > Chordata > Chondrichthyes > Lamniformes > Lamnidae > Isurus > Isurus oxyrinchus. The sequence continues at coordinate 305,276 of JANJGN010000315.1, forward strand.
TCATCATATCCACACACAGGCTGCAGTGTCCATCAGATCATCACACAGGCTGCAGTGTCCATCAGATCCTCACATAGGATGCAGTGTCCATCAGATCATCACACAGGCTGCAGTGTCCATCAGATCCTCACATAGGCTGCAGTGTGCATCAGATCCTCACACAGGCTGCAGTGTCCATCAGATCCTCACACAGGCTGCAGTGTCCATCAGATCCTCACACATGCTGCAGTGTCCATCAGATTCACACACAGGCTGCAGTGTCCATGAGATCCTCACACTAACTGCAGTGTCCATCAGATTCTCACACACAGACTGCATTATCCATCAGACACTCACACACAGGCTGCAGTGTCCATCAGACACTCACACAGGCTGCAGTTTCCATCAGATCCTCACACAGGCTGCAGTGTCCATCAGGACCTCACACAGGCTGCAGTTTCCATCAGGTCCTCACACAGGCTGCAGTGTCCATCAGATCCACACACAGGCTGCAAAGTCCATCAGATCCTCACACAGGCTGCAGTGTCCATCACATCCTCGCACACAGACTGTAGCGTCCATCAGACACTCACACACAGACTGCAGTGTCCATCAGACACTCACACACAGACTGCAGGATCCATCAGACACTCACACACAGGCTGCAGTGTCCATCAGATCCACACACAGGCTGCATTGTCCATCAGATCAACACACAGGCTGCAATGTCCATCATATCCACACACAGGCTGCAGTGTTCATCAGATCCACACACAGGCTGCAGTGTCCATCAGATCCACACACAGGCTGCAAAGTCCATCAGATCCTCACACAGGCTGCAGTGTCCATCAGATCCTCACACAGGCTGCAGTGTCCATCAGATCCTCACACAGGCTGCAGTGTCCATCAGATCCACACTCAGGCTGCAGTGTCCATCAGATCCACACACAGGCTGCAGTGTCCATCAGATCCTCACATAGGCTGCAGTGCCCATCAGATCGTCACACAGGCTGCCGTGTCCATCAGATCCACACAGAGACTGCAGTGTGCATCAGATTCTCACTCATGCTGCAGTGTCCATCAGATCCACACACAGGCTGCAGTGTCCATCAGATCCACACGCAGGCTGCAGTGTCCATCAGATCCACACACAGGCTGCAGTGTCCATCAGATCCACACACAGTTTGCAGTGTCCATCAGATCCATGCACAGACTGCAGTGTGCATCAGATTCTCACACAGGCTGCAGTGTCTATCAGATCCACACACAGGCTGCAGTGTCCATCAGATCTTCACACAGTCTGCAGAATCAATCAGGTCCTCAAACAGGCTGCAGTGTCCATAAGATCCACACACATGCTGCAGTGTCCATCAGATCCACACACAGGCTGCAGTGTCCATCAGATCCACACACAGGCTGCAGTGTCCATCAGATCCACACACAGGCTGCAGTGTCCATCAGATCCACACACAGGCTGCAGTGTCCATCAGATCCACACACAGGCTGCATTGTCCATCAGATCCACACACAGACTGCAGTGTCCATCAGATCCATGCACAGACTGCAGTGTGCATCAGATTCTCACACAGGCTGCAGTGTCCATCAGATCCACCCACAGGCTGCAGTGTCCATCAGATCTTCACACAGTCTGCAGAATCCATCAGGTCCTCAAACAGGCTGCAGTGTCCATCAGATCCACACACAGGCTGCAGAGTCCATCACATCCACACACAGGCTGCAATGTCCATCAGATCCACACACAGGCTGCAGTGTCCATCAGATCCACACGCAGGCTGCAGTGTCCATCAGATCCACACACAGGCTGCAATGTCCATCAGATCCTCACACAGGCTGCAGTGTCCATCAGTCACTCAAACACAGACTGCAGTGTCCATCAGACCCTCACACAGTCTGCCATGTACATCACATCCTCACACACAGATTGCAGTGTCCATCAGACACTCACGCACAGGCTGCAGTGTCCATCAGATCCACACACAGGCTGCAGTGTCCATCAGATCCACACACAGGCTGCCGTGTCCATCAGATCCTCACCCAGGCTGCAGTGCCCGTCAGATCCACACACAAACTGCAGTGTCCATCAGATTCACACACAGACTGCAGTGTCCATGAGATCCTCACACAAACTGCAGTGTCCATCGCATCAGCACACAAAGGCTGCAGTTTCCATCAGAACCTCACACAGACTGCAGTGTCCATCAGATCCTCACACAGGCTGCAGTGTCCGTCAGATCCTCACACACAGACTGCATTATCCATCAGACACTCACACACAGGCTGCAGTGTCCATCAGATCCTCACACAGGCTGCAGTATCCATCAGATCCTCACACTGACTGCAGTGTCCATCAGGACCTCACACAGGCTGCAGTTTCCATCAGGTCCTCACACAGGCTGCAGTGTCCATCACATCCTCACACACAGACTGTAGCGTCCATCAGACACTCACACACAGACTGCAGTGTCCATCAGACACTCACACACAGACTGCAGGATCCATCAGACACTCACACACAGGCTGCAGTGTCCATCAGATCCACACACAGGCTGCATTGTTCATCAGATCAACACACAGGCTGCAATGTCCATCATATCCACACACAGGCTGCAGTGTTCATCATATCCACACGCAGGCTGCAGTGTCCATCAGATCCACACACAGGCTGCAGTGTCCATCAGATCCTCACATAGGATGCAGTGTCCATCAGATCATCACACAGGCTGCAGTGTCCATCAGATCCTCACATCGGCTGCAGTGTCCATCAGATCCTCACACAGGCTGCAGTGTCCATCAGATCCTCACACAGGCTGCAGTGTCCATCAGATCCTCACACATGCTGCAGTGTCCATCAGATCCTTACGCAGGCTGCAGTGTCCATCAGTCACTCAAATACAGACTGAAGTGTCCATCTGACCCTCACACAGTCTGCTATGTACATCACATTCTCACACACAGACTGCAGTGTCCATCAGACACTCATACACAGGCTGCAGTGTCTATCAGATCCACACACGGGCTGCAGTGTCCGTCAGATCCACTCACAGTCTGCAGTGTCCATCAGATCCACACACAGGCTGCAGTGTCCATCAGATCCACACACAGGCTGCAAAGTCCATCAGATCCTCACACAGGCTGCAGTGTCCATCAGATCCTCACTCAGGCTGCAGTGTCCATCAGATCCTCACACAGGCTGCAGTGTCCATCAGATCCACACACAGGCTGCAGTGTCCATCAGATCCACACACAGGCTGCAGTGTCCATCAGATCCTCACATAGGCTGCAGTGCCCATCAGATCCTCACACAGGCTGCAGTGTCCATCAGATCCACACAGAGACTGCAGTGTGCATCAGATTCTCACACATGCTGCAGTGTCCATCAGATCCACACACAGGCTGCAGTGTCCATCAGATCCACACGCAGGCTGCAGTGTCCATCAGATCCACACACAGGCTGCAGTGTCCATCAGATCCACTCACAGGCTGCAGTGTCCATCAGATCCATGCACAGACTGCAGTGTGCATCAGATTCTCACACAGGCTGCAGTGTCTATCAGATCCAAACACAGGCTGCAGTGTCCATCAGATCTTCACACAGTCTGCAGAATCCATCAGGTCCTCAAACAGGCTGCAGTGTCCATCAGATCCACACACAGACTGCAGTGTCCATCAGATCCACACACAGACTGCAGTGAACCATCAGATCCTCACACAGGCTGCAGTGTCCAGCAGATCCTCACACAGACTGCAGTGACCATCAGATCCTCACACAGGCTGCAGTTTCCATCAGGTCCTCACACATGCTGCAGTGTCCATCAGATCCACACCCAGGCTGCAGTGACCATCATATCCTCACACAGGCTGCAGTGTCCAGCAGATCCTCATACAGGCTGCAGTGTCCATCAGATCGTCACATAGGATGCAGTGTCCATCAGACACTCACACACAGACTGCAGGATCCATCAGACACTCACACACAGGCTGCAGTGTCCATCAGATCCACACACAGGCTGCATTGTCCATCAGATCAACACACAGGCTGCAATGTCCATCATATCCACACACAGGCTGCAGTGTTCATCATATCCACACGCAGGCTGCAGTGTCCATCAGATCCACACACAGGCTGCAGTGTCCATCAGATCCTCACATAGGATGCAGTGTCCATCAGATCATCACACAGGCTGCAGTGTCCATCAGATCCTCACATCGGCTGCAGTGTCCATCAGATCCTCACACAGGCTGCAGTGTCCATCAGATCCTCACACACGCTGCAGTGTCCATCAGATCCTCACACATGCTGCAGTGTCCATCAGATCCTTACGCAGGCTGCAGTGTCCATCAGTCACTCAAATACAGACTGAAGTGTCCATCTGACCCTCACACAGTCTGCTATGTACATCACATTCTCACACACAGACTGCAGTGTCCATCAGACACTCATACACAGGCTGCAGTGTCTATCAGATCCACACACGGGCTGCAGTGTCCGTCAGATCCACTCACAGTCTGCAGTGTCCATCAGATCCACACACAGGCTGCAGTGTCCATCAGATCCACACACAGGCTGCAAAGTCCATCAGATCCTCACACAGGCTGCAGTGTCCATCAGATCCTCACTCAGGCTGCAGTGTCCATCAGATCCTCACACAGGCTGCAGTGTCCATCAGATCCACACACAGGCTGCAGTGTCCATCAGATCCACACACAGGCTGCAGTGTCCATCAGATCCTCACATAGGCTGCAGTGCCCATCAGATCCTCACACAGGCTGCAGTGTCCATCAGATCCACACAGAGACTGCAGTGTGCATCAGATTCTCACACATGCTGCAGTGTCCATCAGATCCACACACAGGCTGCAGTGTCCATCAGATCCACACGCAGGCTGCAGTGTCCATCAGATCCACACACAGGCTGCAGTGTCCATCAGATCCACTCACAGGCTGCAGTGTCCATCAGATCCATGCACAGACTGCAGTGTGCATCAGATTCTCACACAGGCTGCAGTATCTATCAGATCCACATACAGGCTGCAGTGTCCATCAGATCTTCACACAGTCTGCAGAATCCATCAGGTCCTCAAACAGGCTGCAGTGTCCATCAGATCCACACACAGACTGCAGTGTCCATCAGATCCACACACAGACTGCAGTGAACAATCAGATCCTCACACAGGCTGCAGTGTCCAGCAGATCCTCACACAGACTGCAGTGACCATCAGATCCTCACACAGGCTGCAGTTTCCATCAGGTCCTCACACATGCTGCAGTGTCCATCAGATCCACACCCAGGCTGCAGTGACCATCAGATCCTCACACAGGCTGCAGTGTCCATCTGACCCTCACACAGTCTGCCATGTACATCACATCCTCACACACAGACTGCAGTGTCCATCAGACTCTCACACACAGGCTGCAGTGTCCATCAGATCCACACACAGGCTGCAGTGTCCATCAGATCCACACACAGGCTGCAGTGTTCATCATATCCACACACAGGCTGCAGTGTCCATCAGATCATCACACAGGCTGCAGTGTCCATCAGATCCTCACATAGGATGCAGTGTCCATCAGATCATCACACAGGCTGCAGTGTCCATCAGATCCTCACATAGGCTGCAGTGTGCATCAGATCCTCACACAGGCTGCAGTGTCCATCAGATCCTCACACAGGCTGCAGTGTCCATCAGATCCTCACACATGCTGCAGTGTCCATCAGATTCACACACAGGCTGCAGTGTCCATGAGATCCTCACACTAACTGCAGTGTCCATCAGATTCTCACACACAGACTGCATTATCCATCAGACACTCACACACAGGCTGCAGTGTCCATCAGACACTCACACAGGCTGCAGTTTCCATCAGATCCTCACACAGGCTGCAGTGTCCATCAGGACCTCACACAGGCTGCAGTTTCCATCAGGTCCTCACACAGGCTGCAGTGTCCATCACATCCTCACACACAGACTGTAGCGTCCATCAGACACTCACGCACAGACTGCAGTGTCCTTCAGACACTCACACACAGACTGCAGGATCCATCAGACACTCAGACACAGGTTGCAGTGTCCATCAGATCCACACATAGACTGCAGTGTCCATCACATCCACACACAGGCTGCAATGTCCATCAGATCCACACACAGGCTGCAGTGTCCATCAGATCCACACGCAGGCTGCAGTGTCCATCAGATCCTCACACAGGCTGCAGTGTCCATCAGATCCACACCCAGGCTGCAGTGTCCATCAGATCCTCACACAGGCTGCAGTGTCCATCAGATCCTCACACAGGCTGCAGTGTCCATCAGTCACTCAAACACAGACTGCAGTGTCCATCAGACCCTCGCACAGTCTGCCATGTACATCACATCCTCACACAGAGATTGCAGTGTCCATCAGACACTCACACACAGGCTGCAGTGTCCATCAGATCCACACACAGGCTGCAGTGTCCATCAGATCCACACACAGGCTGCAGTGTCCATCAGATCCTCTCACAGGCTGCAATGTCCGTCAGATCCACACATAGACTGCAGTGTCCGTCAGATTCACACACAGACTGCAGTGTCCATCAGATTCACACACTGACTGCAGTGTCCATGAGATCCTCTCACAAACTGCAGTGTCCATCGCATCAGCACACAAAGGCTGCAGTTTCCATCAGAACCTCACACAGGCTGCAGTGTCCATCAGATCCTCACACAGGCTGCAGTGTCCATCACATTCTCACACACAGACTGCATTATCCATCAGACACTCACACACAGGCTGCAGTGTCCATCAGATCCTCACACAGGCTGCAGTGTCCATCACATCCTCACACACAGACTGCAGTGTCCATCAGACACACACACAGACTGCAGGATCCATCAGACACTCACACACAGGCTGCAGTGTCCATCAGATCCACACACAGGTTGCATTGTCCATCAGATAATCACACAGGCTGCAATGTCCATCAGATCCACACACAGGCTGCAGTGTTCATCATATCCACACACAGGCTGCAGTGTCCATCAGATCATCACACAGGCTGCAGTGTCCATCAGATCCTCACATAGGATGCAGTGTCCATCAGATCCACGCACAGGCTGCAGTGTCCATCAGATCCTCACATAGGCTGCAGTGCCCATCAGATCCTCACACAGGCTGCAGTTTCCATCAGATCCACACAGAGACTGCAGTATGCATCAGATTCTCACACATGCTGCAGTGTCCATCAGATCCACACACAGGCTGCTGTGTCCGTCAGATCCACACACCTACTGCAGTGTCCGTCAGATCCACACATAGACTGCAGTGTCCGTCAGATCCACACACAGACTGCAGTGTCCATGAGATCCTCACACAGGCTGCAGAATCCATCAGATCCTCACACAGGCTGCAGTGTCCATCAGGACCTCACACAGGCTGCAGTTTCCATCAGGTCCTCACACAGGCTGCAGTGTCCATCACATCCTCACACACAGACTGTAGCGTCCATCAGACACTCACACACAGGCTGCAGTGTCCATCAGTTCCACACACAGGCTGCATTGTCCATCGGATCATCACACTGGCTGCAGTGTCCATCAGATCCTCACATAGGCTGCAGTGTCCATCAGATCCTCACACAGGCTGCAGTGTCCATCAGATCCTCACACAGGCTGCAGTGTCCATCAGATCCTCACACATGCTGTAGTGTCCATCAGATCCTTACACAGGCTGCAGTGTCCATCAGTCACTCAAATACAGACTGAAGTGTCCATCTGACCCTCACACAGTCTGCTATGTACATCACATCCTCACACACAGACTGCAGTGTCCATCAGACACTCATACACAGGCTGCAGTGTCCATCCGATCCACACACAGGCTGCAGTGTCCGTCAGATCCACTCACAGTCTGCAGTGTCCATCAGATCCACACACAGGCAGCAGTGTCCATCAGATCCACACACAGGCTGCAAAGTCCATCAGATGCTAACACAGGCTGCAGTGTCCATCAGATCCTCACACAGGCTGCAGTGTCCATCAGATCCACACACAGGCTGCAGTGTCCATCAGATCCTCACACAGGCTGCAGTGTCCACCAGATCCACGCACAGGCTGCAGTGTCCATCAGATCCACACACAGGCTGCAGTGTGCATCGGATCCTCACACAGGCTGCAGTTTCCATCAGATCCACACAGAGACTGCAGTATGCATCAGATTCTCACACATGCTGCAGTGTCCATCAGATCCACACACAGGCTGCTGTGTCCGTCAGATCCACACACCTACTGCAGTGTCCGTCAGATCCACACATAGACTGCAGTGTCCGTCAGATCCACACACAGACTGCAGTGTCCATGAGATCCTCACACAGGCTGCAGAATCCATCAGATCCTCACACAGGCTGCAGTGTCCATCAGGACCTCACACAGGCTGCAGTTTCCATCAGGTCCTCACACAGGCTGCAGTGTCCATCACATCCTCACACACAGTCTGTAGCGTCCATCAGACACTCACACACAGACTGCAGTGTCCATCAGACACTCACACACAGGCTGCAGTGTCCATCAGTTCCACACACAGGCTGCATTGTCCATCAGATCCTCACACAGGCTGCAGTGTCCATCAGATCCACTCACAGTCTGCAGTGTCCATCAGATCCACACACAGGCAGCAGTGTCCATCAGATCCACACACAGGCTGCAAAGTCCATCAGATGCTAACACAGGCTGCAGTGTCCATCAGATCCTCACACAGGCTGCAGTGTCCATCAGATCCACACACAGGCTGCAGTGTCCATCAGATCCTCACACAGGCTGCAGTGTCCACCAGATCCACGCACAGGCTGCAGTGTCCATCAGATCCACACACAGGCTGCAGTGTGCATCGGATCCTCACATAGGCTGCAGTGCCCATCAGATCCTCACACAGGCTTCACTGTCCATCAGATCCACACACAGGCTGCATTGTCCATCGGATCCACACACAGACTGCAGTGTCCATCAGAGACACACACAGGCTGCAGTGTCCATCAGATCCACGCACAGGCTGCAGTGTCCATCAGAGCCACACATAGACTGCAGTGTCCATCACATCCACACTCAGGCTGCAGTGTGTATCAGATTCTCACACAGGCTGCAGTGTCCATCAGATCCACACACAGGCTGCAGTGTCCATCAGATCTTCACACAGTCTGCAGAATGCATCAGGTCCTCAAACAGGCTGCAGTGTCCATCAGATCCACACACAGGCTGCAGAATCCATCAGATCCACACACAGACTGCAGTGTCCATCAGATCCACACACAGACTGCAGTGACCATCAGATCCTCACACAGGCTGCAGTGTCCATCAGATCCTCACACAGACTGCAGTGACCATCAGATCCTCACACATGCTGCAGTTTCCATCAGGTCCTCACACAGGCTGCAGTGTCCATCAGATCCACACCCAGGCTGCAGTGACCATCAGATCCTCACACAGGCTGCAGTGTCCAGCAGATCCTCATACAGGCTGCAATGTCCATCAGATCCTCACACAGGCTGCAGTGTCCATCAGTCACTCAAACACAAACTGCAGTGTCCATCTGACCCTCACACAGTCTGCCATGTACATCACATCCTCACACACAGACTGCAGTGTCCATCAGACGCTCACACACAGGCTGCAGTGTCCATCAGATTCACACACAGGCTGCAGTGTCCATCAGATCCACACACAGGCTGCAGTGTCCATCAGATCCTCACACAGGCAGCAGTGTCCGTCAGATCCACACACAGACTGCAGTGTGCATCAGATTCACACACAGGCTGCAGTTTCCATCAGATCCACACACACAGACTGCAGTGTCCGTCAGATCCACACACAGTCTGCAGTGTCCATCAGATTCACACACAGACTGCAGTGTCCATCAGATCCTCACACAAACTGCAGTGTCCATCTGATCCTCACACAAACTGCAGTGTCCATCGCATCCGCACACAACGGCTTCAGTTTCCATCAGATCCTCACACAGGCAGCAGTTTCCATCAGATCCTCACACAGGCTGCAGTGTCCATCAGATCCTCACACAGACTGCAGTGTCCATCACATCCTCACACACAGACTGCATTGTCCATCAGACACTCACACAATGACTGCAGTGCCCATCAGACACTCACACACAGACAGCAGTGTCCATCAGACACCCACACTCAGACTGCAGTGTCCATCAGACACTCACACACAGATTGCCGTGTCCATCAGACACTCACATGCAGGCTGCAATGTCCATCAGATCCTCACTCAGGCTGCAGTGTCCATCAGATCCTCACGCAGGCTGCAGTGTCTGTCAGATTCACACACAGGCTGCAGTGTCCATCAGATCCACACACAGGCTGCAGTGTCCATCATATCCTCACACACAGTCTGTAGTGTCCATCAGATCCCCACACAGGCTGCAGTGTCCATCAGCCCCACACACAGGCTGCAGTGTCCATCAGATCCTCACACAGGCTGCATTGTCCATCAGATCTTCAGACAGTCTGCAGTTTCCATCAGATCCTCACACAGACTGCAGTGTCCATCAGATCCACACACAGGCTGCAGTGTCCATCAGATCCTCACACAGGCTGCAGTGTCAATCAGATCCTCACACAGGCTGCAGTGTCCATCAGTCACTCAAACACAGACTGCAGTGTCCATCAGACCTTCACACAGTCTGCCATGCACATCACATCCTCACACACAGATTGCACTGTCCATCAGACACTCACACACAGGCTGCAATGTCCATCATATCCTCACACAGGCTGCAGTGTCCGTCAGATCCACACACACAGACTGCAGTGTCCATCAGATCCACACACACAGAATGCAGTGTCCATCAGATCCACACACACAGACTGCAGTGTCCATCAGATCCACAGACAGGCTGCAGTTTCCATCAGGTCCTCAGGCAGTCCGCAGTGTCCATCGCATCCTCACACACATACTGCAGTGTCCATCAGACACTCACTCACAGACTGCAGTGTCCATCAGACATTCACACAAAGACTGCAGTGTCCATCAGATCCACACGCAGGCTACAGTGTCCATCAGATCGGCACACAGACTGCAGTGTCCATCATATCCACACACAGGCTGCAGTGTCCATCAAATCCACACACACAGACTGCAGTGTCCATCAGATCCACACACACAGACTGCAGTGTCCATCTGATCCACACACAGGCTGCAGTGTCAATCAGATCCACACGCAGGCTGCAGTGTCCATCAGATCATCACACAGGCTACAGTGTCCATCAGATCCTCACACAGGCTGCGGTGTCCATCAGGACCTCACACAGGCTGCAGTTTCCATCAGGTCCTCACACAGGCTGCTGTGTCCATTACATCCTCACACACATACTGCAGGGTCCATCAGACACTCACACACAGGCTGCAGTGTCCATCAGATCCTCACGCAGGCTGCAGTGTCCATCAGATCCTCACACAGGCTGCAGTGTCCATTAGGACCTCACACAGGCTGCAGTTTCCATCAGGTCCTCACACAGGCTGCAGTGTCCATCACATCCTCACACACAGACTGTCGCGTCCATCAGACACTCACACACAGACTGCAGTGTCCATCAGACACTCACACACAGACTGCAGTGTCCATCAGATCCGTACACAGGCTGCATTGACCATCAGATCATCACACAGGCTGCAATGTCATTCAGATCCTCACACAGGCTGCAGTGTCCATCAGATCCACACACAGGCTGCAATGTCCATCAGATCCACACACAGGCTGCAGTGTCCAACAGATCCACACGCAGGCTGCAGTGTCCATCAGATCCTCACACAGACTGCAGTGTCCATCAGATCCACACACAGGAAGCAGTGTCCATCAGATCCACACACAGGCTGCAGTGTCCATCAGATCCACACATAGACTGCAGTGTCCATCACATCCACACACAGGCTGCAATGTCCATCAGATCCACACACAGGCTGCAGTGTCAATCAGATCCTCACACAGGCTGCAGTGTCCATCAAATCTTCAAACAGGCTGCAGTGTCCATCAGATCCTCAGACAGGCTGCAGTGTCCATCAGTCACTCAAACACAGACTGCAGTGTCCATCAGACCTTCACACAGTCTGCCATGCACATCACATCCTCACACACAGATTGCACTGTCCATCAGACACTCACACACAGGCTGCAATGTCCATCATATCCTCACACAGGCTGCAGTGTCCGTCAGATCCACACACACAGACTGCAGTGTCCATCAGATCCACACACACAGAATGCAGTGTCCATCAGATCCACACACACAGACTGCAGTGTCCATCAGATCCACAGACAGGCTGCAGTTTCCATCAGGTCCTCAGACAGGCCGCAGTGTCCATCGCATCCTCACACACATACTGCAGTGTCCATCAGACACTCACTCACAGACTGCAGTGTCCTTCAGACATTCACACAAAGACTGCAGTGTCCATCAGATCCACACGCAGGCTACAGTGTCCATCAGATCGGCACACAGACTGCAGTGTCCATCATATCCACACACAGGCTGCAGTGTCCATCAAATCCACACACACAGACTGCAGTGTCCATCAGATCCACACACACAGACTGCAGTGTCCATCTGATCCACACACAGGCTGCAGTGTCAATCAGATCCACACGCAGGCTGCAGTGTCCATCAGATCCTCACACAGGCTACAGTGTCCATCAGATCCTCACACAGGCTGCAGTGTCCATCAGGACCTCACACAGGCTGCAGTTTCCATCAGGTCCTCACACAGGCTGCTGTGTCCATTACGTTTTCACACACATACTGCAGGGTCCATCAGACACTCACACACAGGCTGCAGTGTCCATCAGATCCTCACACACGCTGCAGTGTCCATCAGATCCTCACACAGGCTGCAGTGTCCATCAGTCACTCAAACACAGACTGCAGTGTCCATCACACCCTCACACAGTCTGCCATGTACATCACATTCTCACACACAGATTGCAGTGTCCATCAGACACTCACACACAGGCTGCAGTGTCCATCAGATCCACACACAGGCTGCAGTGTCCATCAGATCCTCACATAGGATGCAGTGTCCATCAGATCATCACACAGGCTGCAGTGTCCATCAGATCCTCACATCGGCTGCAGTGTCCATCAGATCCTCACACAGGCTGCAGTGTCCATCAGATCCTCACACAGGCTGCAGTGTCCATCAGATCCTCACATATGCTGCAGTGTCCATCAGATCCTTACGCAGGCTGCAGTGTCCATCAGTCACTCAAATACAGACTGAAGTGTCCATCTGACCCTCACACAGTCTGCTATGTACATCACATCCTCACACACAGACTGCAGAGTCCATCAGACACTCATACACAGGCTGCAGTGTCTATCAGATCCACACACGGGCTGCAGTGTCCGTCAGATCCACTCACAGTCTGCAGTGTCCATCAGGTCCACACACAGGCTGCAGTGTCCATCAGATCCACACACAGGCTGCAAAGTCAGTCAGATCCTCACACAGGCTGCAGTGTCCATCAGATCCTCACACAGGCTGCAGTGTCCATCAGATCCTCACATAGGCTGCAGTGCCCATCAGATCCTCACACAGGCTGCAGTGTCCATCAGATCCACACAGAGACTGCAGTGTGCATCAGATTCTCACACATGCTGCAGTGTCCATCAGATCCACACACAGGCTGCAGTGTCCATCAGATCCACACACAGGCTGCAGTGTCCATCAGATCCACACACAGGCTGCAGTGTCCATCAGATCCACTCACAGGCTGCAGTGTCCATCAGATCCATGCACAGACTGCAGTGTGCATCAGATTCTCACACAGGCTGCAGTGTCCATCAGATCCACACACGGGCTGCAGTGTCCGTCAGATCCACTCACAGTCTGCAGTGTCCATCAGATCCACACACAGGCTGCAGTGTCCATCAGATCCACACACAGGCTGCAAAGTCCATCAGATCCTCCATCAGGCTGCAGTGTCCATCAGATCCTCCATCAGGCTGCATTGTCCATCAGATCCACACCCAGGCTGCAGTGACCATCAGATCCTCACACTGGCTGCAGTGTCCAGCAGATCCTCATACAGACTGCAGTGTCCATCAGATCGTCACTCAGGCTGCAGTGTCCATCAGTCACTCAAACACAAACTGCAGTGTCCATCTGACCCTCACACAGTCTGCCATGTACATCACATCCTCACACGCAGACTGCAGTGTCCATCAGACACTCACACACAGGCTGCAGTGTCCATCAGATCCACACACAGGCTGCAGTGTCCATCAGATCCACACACAGGCTGCAGTGTCCATCAGATCCTCACACAGGCTGCAGTGTCCGTCAGATCCACACATAGACTGCAGTGTCCGTCAGATCCACACACAGACTGCAGTGTCCATCAGATTCACACACAGGCTGCAGTGTCCATGAGATCCTCACACTAACTGCAGTGTCCATCAGATTCTCACACACAGACTGCATTATCCATCAGACACTCACACACAGGCTGCAGTGTCCATCAGATCCTCACACAGGCTGCAGTTTCCATCAGATCCTCACACAGGCTGCAGTGTCCATCAGGACCTCACACAGGCTGCAGTTTCCATCAGGTCCTCACACAGGCTGCAGTGTCCATCACATCCTCACACACAGACTGTAGCGTCCATCAGACACTCACACACAGACTGCAGTGTCCATCAGACACTCACACACAGACTGCAGGATCCATCAGACACTCAGACACAGGCTGCAGTGTCCATCAGATCCACACATAGACTGCAGTGTCCATCACATCCACACACAGGCTGCAATGTCCATCAGATCCACACACAGGCTGCAGTGTCCATCAGATCCGCACATAGACTGCAGTGTCCATCACATCCACACACAGGCTGCAATGTCCATCAGATCCACACACAGGCTGCAGTGTCCATCAGATCCACACGCAGGCTTCAGTGTCCATCAGATCCTCACACAGGCTGCAGTGTCCATCAGATCCACACCCAGGCTGCAGTGTCCATCAGATCCTCACACAGGCTGCAGTGTCCATCAGATCCTCACACAGGCTGCAGTGTCCATCAGTCACTCAAACACAGACTGCAGTGTCCATCAGACCCTCACACAGTCTGCCATGTACATCACATCCTCACACACAGATTGCAGTGTCCATCAGACACTCACACACAGGCTGCAGTGTCCATCAGATCCACACACAGGCTGCAGTATCCATCAGATCCACACACAGGCTGCAGTGTCCATCAGATCCTCACACAGGCTGCAATGTCCGTCAGATCCACACATAGACTGCAGTGTCCGTCAGATTCACACACAGACTGCAGTGTCCATCAGATTCACACACAGACTGCAGTGTCCATGAGATCCTCTCACAAACTGCAGTGTCCATCGCATCAGCACACAAAGGCTGCAGTTTCCATCAGAACCTCACACAGGCTGCAGTGTCCATCAGATCCTCACACAGGCTGCAGTGTCCATCACATTCTCACACACAGACTGCATTATCCATCAGACACTCACACACTGGCTGCAGTGTCCATCAGATCCTCACACAGGCTGCAGTGTCTATCACATCCTCACACACAGACTGTAGCGTCCATCAGACACTCACACACAGACTGCAGTGTCCATCAGACACACACACAGACTGCAGGATCCATCAGACACTCACACACAGGCTGCAGTGTCCATCAGATCCACACACAGGTTGCATTGTCCATCAGATCATCACACAGGCTGCAATGTCCATCAGATCCACACGCAGGCTGCAGTGTTCATCATATCCACACACAGGCTGCAGTGTCCATCAGATCATCACACAGGCTGCAGTGTCCATCAGATCCTCACATAGGATGCAGTGTCCATCAGATCCACACAGAGACTGCAGTATGCATCAGATTCTCACACATGCTGCAGTGTCCATCAGATCCACACACAGGCTGCAGTGTCCATCAGATCCACACATAGACTGCTGTGTCCGTCAGATCCACACACCAACTGCAGTGTCCGTCAGATCCACACATAGACTGCAGTGTCCGTCAGATCCACACACAGACTGCAGTGTCCATGAGATCCTCACACAGGCTGCAGAATCCATCAGATCCTCACACAGGCTGCAGTGTCCATCAGGACCTCACACAGGCTGCAGTTTCCATCAGGTCCTCACACAGGCTGCAGTGTCCATCACATCCTCACACACAGACTGTAGCGTCCATCAGACACTCACACACAGACTGCAGTGTCCATCAGACACTCACACACAGGCTGCAGTGTCCATCAGTTCCACACACAGGCTGCATTGTCCATCAGATCATCACACTGGCTGCAGTGTCCATCAGATCCTCACATAGGCTGCAGTGTCCATCAGATCATCACACAGGCTGCAGTGTCCATCAGATCCTCACATAGGCTGCAGTGTCCATCAGATCCTCACACAGGCTGCAGTGTCCATCAGATCCTCACACAGGCTGCAGTGTCTATCAGATCCTCACACATGCTGTAGTGTCCATCAGATCCTTACACAGGCTGCAGTGTCCATCAGTCACTCAAATACAGACTGAAGTGTCCATCTGACCCTCACACAGTCTGCTATGTACATCACATCCTCACACACAGACTGCAGTGTCCATCAGACACTCATACACAGGCTGCAGTGTCCATCCGATCCACACACTGGCTGCAGTGTCCGTCAGATCCACTCACAGTCTGCAGTGTCCATCAGATCCACACACAGGCAGCAGTGTCCATCAGATCCACACACAGGCTGCAAAGTCCATCAGATGCTAACACAGGCTGCAGTGTCCATCAGATCCTCACACAGGCTGCAGTGTCCATCAGATCCTCACACACAGACTGCAGTGTCCATCAGATCCTCACACAGGCTGCAGTGTCCACCAGATCCACGCACAGGCTGCAGTGTCCATCAGATCCACACACAGGCTGCAGTGTCCATCAGATCCTCACATAGGCTGCAGTGCCCATCAGATCCTCACACAGGCTGCACTGTCCTGAGATCCACACACAGGCTGCATTGTCCATCAGATCCACACACAGACTGCAGTGTCCATCAGAGACACACACAGGCTGCAGTGTCCATCAGATCCACGCACAGGCTGCAGTGTCCATCAGAGCCACACATATACTGCAGTGTCCATCACATCCACACTCAGGCTGCAGTGTGTATCAGATTCTCACACAGGCTGCAGTGTCCATCAGATCCACACACAGGCTGCAGTGTCCATCAGATCTTCACACAGTCTGCAGAATGCATCAGGTCCTCAAACAGGCTGCAGTGTCCATCAGATCCACACACAGGCTGCAGAATCCATCAGATCCACACACAGACTGCAGTGTCCATCAGATCCACACACAGACTGCAGTGACCATCAGATCCTCACACAGGCTGCAGTGTCCAGCAGATCCTCACACAGACTGCAGTGACCATCAGATCCTCACACATGCTGCAGTTTCCATCAGGTCCTCACACAGGCTGCAGTGTCCATCAGATCCACACCCAGGCTGCAGTGACCATCAGATCCTCACACAGGCTGCAGTGTCCAGCAGATCCTCATACAGGCTGCAATGTCCATCAGATCCTCACACAGGCTGCAGTGTCCATCAGTCACTCAAACACAAACTGCAGTGTCCATCTGACCCTCACACAGTCTGCCATGTACATCACATCCTCACACACAGACTGCAGTGTCCATCAGACGCTCACACACAGGCTGCAGTGTCCATCAGATTCACACACAGGCTGCAGTGTCCATCAGATCCACACACAGGCTGCAGTGTCCATCAGATCCTCACACAGGCAGCAGTGTCCGTCAGATCCACACACAGGCTGCTGTGTCCATCAGATCCTCACACAGGCTGCAGTGTCCATCAGTCACTCAAACACAAACTGCAGTGTCCATCTGACCCTCACACAGTCTGCCATGTACATCACATCCTCACACACAGACTGCAGTGTCCATCAGACACTCACACACAGGCTGCAGTGTCCATCAGATCCACACACAGGCTGCAGTGTCCATCAGATCCACACACAGGCTGCAGTGTTCATCATATCCACACACAGGCTGCAGTGTCCATCAGATCATCACACAGGCTGCAGTGTCCATCAGATCCTCACATAGGATGCAGTGTCCATCAGATCATCACACAGGCTGCAGTGTCCATCAGTCACTCAAATACAGACTGAAGTGTCCATCTGCTCCTCACACAGTCTGCTATGTGCATCACATCCTCACACACAGACTGCAGTGTCCATCAGACACTCATAAACAGTCTGCAGTGTCTATCAGATCCACACACGGGCTGCAGTGTCCGTCAGATCCACTCACAGTCTGCAGTGTCCATCAGATCCACACACAGGCTGCAGTGTCCATCAGATCCACACACAGGCTGCAAAGTCCATCAGATCCTCCATCAGGCTGCAGTGTCCATCAGATCCTCCATCAAGCTGCATTGTCCATCAGATCCACACCCAGGCTGCAGTGACCATCAGATCCTCACACTGGCTGCAGTGTCCAGCAGATCCTCATACAGGCTGCAGTGTCCATCAGATCGTCACTCAGGCTGCAGTGTCCATCAGTCACTCAAACACAAACTGCAGTGTCCATCTGACCCTCACACAGTCTGCCATGTACATCACATCCTCACACGCAGACTGCAGTGTCCATCAGACACTCACACACAGGCTGCAGTGTCCATCAGATCCACACACAGGCTGCAGTGTCCATCAGATCCACACACAGGCTGCAGTGTCCATCAGATCCACACGCAGGCTGCAGTGTCCATCAGATCCTCACACAGGCTGCAGTGTCCATCAGATCCACACCCAGGCTGCAGTGTCCATCAGATCCTCACACAGGCTGCAGTGTCCATCAGATCCTCACACAGGCTGCAGTGTCCATCAGTCACTCAAACACAGACTGCAGTGTCCATCAGACCCTCACACAGTCTGCCATGTACATCACATCCTCACACACAGATTGCAGTGTCCATCAGACACTCACACACAGGCTGCAGTGTCCATCAGATCCACACACAGGCTGCAGTATCCATCAGATCCACACACAGGCTGCAGTGTCCATCAGATCCTCACACAGGCTGCAATGTCCGTCAGATCCACACATAGACTGCAGTGTCCGTCAGATTCACACACAGACTGCAGTGTCCATCAGATTCACACACAGACTGCAGTGTCCATGAGATCCTCTCACAAACTGCAGTGTCCATCGCATCAGCACACAAAGGCTGCAGTTTCCATCAGAACCTCACACAGGCTGCAGTGTCCATCAGATCCTCACACAGGCTGCAGTGTCCATCACATTCTCACACACAGACTGCATTATCCATCAGACACTCACACACTGGCTGCAGTGTCCATCAGATCCTCACACAGGCTGCAGTGTCTATCACATCCTCACACACAGACTGTAGCGTCCATCAGACACTCACACACAGACTGCAGTGTCCATCAGACACACACACAGACTGCAGGATCCATCAGACACTCACACACAGGCTGCAGTGTCCATCAGATCCACACACAGGTTGCATTGTCCATCAGATCATCACACAGGCTGCAATGTCCATCAGATCCACACACAGGCTGCAGTGTTCATCATATCCACACACAGGCTGCAGTGTCCATCAGATCATCACACAGGCTGCAGTGTCCATCAGATCCTCACATAGGATGCAGTGTCCATCAGATCCACGCACAGGCTGCAGTGTCCATCAGATCCTCACATAGGCTGCAGTGCCCATCAGATCCTCACACAGGCTGCAGTTTCCATCAGATCCACACAGTGACTGCAGTATGCATCAGATTCTCACACATGCTGCAGTGTCCATCAGATCCACACACAGGCTGCAGTGTCCATCAGATCCACACATAGACTGCTGTGTCCGTCAGATCCACACACCAACTGCAGTGTCCGTCAGATCCACACATAGACTGCAGTGTCCGTCAGATCCACACACAGACTGCAGTGTCCATGAGATCCTCACACAGGCTGCAGAATCCATCAGATCCTCACACAGGCTGCAGTGTCCATCAGGACCTCACACAGGCTGCAGTTTCCATCAGGTCCTCACACAGGCTGCAGTGTCCATCACATCCTCACACAGACTGCAGTGTCCATCAGAGACACACACAGGCTGCAGTGTCCATCAGATCCACGCACAGGCTGCAGTGTCCATCAGAGCCACACATATACTGCAGTGTCCATCACATCCACACTCAGGCTGCAGTGTGTATCAGATTCTCACACAGGCTGCAGTGTCCATCAGATCCACACACAGGCTGCAGTGTCCATCAGATCTTCACACAGTCTGCAGAATGCATCAGGTCCTCAAACAGGCTGCAGTGTCCATCAGATCCACACACAGGCTGCAGAATCCATCAGATCCACACACAGACTGCAGTGTCCATCAGATCCACACAGAGACTGCAGTGACCATCAGATCCTCACTCAGGCTGCAGTGTCCATCAGATCCACACACAGGCTGCAAAGTCCATCAGATCCTCACACAGGCTGCAGTGTCCATCAGATCCTCACACAGGCCGCAGTGTCCATCAGATCCTTACACAGGCTGCAGTGTCCATCAGATCCACACACAGGCTGCAGTGTCCATCAGATCCACACACAGGCTGCAGTGTCCATCAGATCCTCACATAGGCTGCAGTGCCCATCAGATCCTCACACAGGCTGCAGTGTCCATCAGATCCACACAGAGACTGCAGTGTGCATCAGATTCTCACACATGCTGCAGTGTCCATCAGATCCACACACAGGCTGCAGTGTCCATCAGATCCACACGCAGGCTGCAGTGTCCATCAGATCCACACACAGGCTGCAGTGTCCATCAGATCCACTCACAGGCTGCAGTGTCCATCAGATCCATGTACAGACTGCAGTGTGCATCAGATTCTCACACAGGCTGCAGTGTCTATCAGATCCACACACAGGCTGCAGTGTCCATCAGATCTTCACACAGTCTGCAGAATCCATCAGGTCCTCAAACAGGCTGCAGTGTCCATCAGATCCACACACAGGCTGCAGAGTCCATCAGATCCACACACAGACTGCAGTGTCCATCAGATCCACACACAGACTGCAGTGAACCATCAGATCCTCACACAGGCTGCAGTGTCCAGCAGATCCTCACACAGACTGCAGTGACCATCAGATCCTCACACAGGCTGCAGTTTCCATCAGGTCCTCACACATGCTGCAGTGTCCATCAGATCCACACTCAGGCTGCAGTGACCATCAGATCCTCACACAGGCTGCAGTGTCCAGCAGATCCTCATACAGGCTGCAGTGTCCATCAGATCATCACTCAGGCTGCAGTGTCCATCAGTCTCTCAAACACAAACTGCAGTGTCCATCTGACCCTCACACAGTCTGCCATGTACATCACATCCTCACACACAGACTGCAGTGTCCATCAGACACTCACACACAGGCTGCAGTGTCCATCAGATCCACTCACAGGCTGCAGTGTCCATCAGATCCATGCACAGACTGCAGTGTGCATCAGATTCTCACATAGGCTGCAGTGCCCATCAGATCCTCACACAGGCTGCAGTTTCCATCAGATCCACACAGTGACTGCAGTATGCATCAGATTCTCACACATGCTGCAGTGTCCATCAGATCCACACACAGGCTGCAGTGTCCATCAGATCCACACATAGACTGCTGTGTCCGTCAGATCCACACACCAACTGCAGTGTCCGTCAGATCCACACATAGACTGCAGTGTCCGTCAGATCCACACACAGACTGCAGTGTCCATGAGATCCTCACACAGGCTGCAGAATCCATCAGATCCTCACACAGGCTGCAGTGTCCATCAGGACCTCACACAGGCTGCAGTTTCCATCAGGTCCTCACACAGGCTGCAGTGTCCATCACATCCTCACACACAGACTGTAGCGTCCATCAGACACTCACACACAGACTGCAGTGTCCATCAGACACTCACACACAGGCTGCAGTGTCCATCAGTTCCACACACAGGCTGCATTGTCCATCAGATCATCACACTGGCTGCAGTGTCCATCAGATCCTCACATAGGCTGCAGTGTCCATCAGATCATCACACAGGCTGCAGTGTCCATCAGATCCTCACATAGGCTGCAGTGTCCATCAGATCCTCACACAGGCTGCAGTGTCCATCAGATCCTCACACAGGCTGCAGTGTCTATCAGATCCTCACACATGCTGTAGTGTCCATCAGATCCTTACACAGGCTGCAGTGTCCATCAGTCACTCAAATACAGACTGAAGTGTCCATCTGACCCTCACACAGTCTGCTATGTACATCACATCCTCACACACAGACTGCAGTGTCCATCAGACACTCATACACAGGCTGCAGTGTCCATCCGATCCACACACAGGCTGCAGTGTCCGTCAGATCCACTCACAGTCTGCAGTGCCCATCAGATCCACACACAGGCAGCAGTGTCCATCAGATCCACACACAGGCTGCAAAGTCCATCAGATGCTAACACAGGCTGCAGTGTCCATCAGATCCTCACACAGGCTGCAGTGTCCATCAGATCCTCACACACAGACTGCAGTGTCCATCAGATCCTCACACAGGCTGCAGTGTCCATCAGATCCTCACATAGGCTGCAGTGCCCATCAGATCCTCACACAGGCTGCACTGTCCATCAGATCCACACACAGGCTGCATTGTCCATCAGATCCACACACAGACTGCAGTGTCCATCAGAGACACACACAGGCTGCAGTGTCCATCAGATCCACGCACAGGCTGCAGTGTCCATCAGAGCCACACATATACTGCAGTGTCCATCACATCCACACTCAGGCTGCAGTGTGTATCAGATTCTCACACAGGCTGCAGTGTCCATCAGATCCACACACAGGCTGCAGTGTCCATCAGATCTTCACACAGTCTGCAGAATGCATCAGGTCCTCAAACAGGCTGCAGTGTCCATCAGATCCACACACAGGCTGCAGAATCCATCAGATCCACACACAGGCTGCAGTGTCCATCAGATCCACTCACAGGCTGCAGTGTCCATCAGATCCATGTACAGACTGCAGTGTGCATCAGATTCTCACACAGGCTGCAGTGTCTATCAGATCCACACACAGGCTGCAGTGTCCATCAGATCTTCACACAGTCTGCAGAATCCATCAGGTCCTCAAACAGGCTGCAGTGTCCATCAGATCCACACACAGGCTGCAGAGTCCATCAGATCCACACACAGACTGCAGTGTCCATCAGATCCACACACAGACTGCAGTGAACCATCAGATCCTCACACAGGCTGCAGTGTCCAGCAGATCCTCACACAGACTGCAGTGACCATCAGATCCTCACACAGGCTGCAGTTTCCATCAGGTCCTCACACATGCTGCAGTGTCCATCAGATCCACACTCAGGCTGCAGTGACCATCAGATCCTCACACAGGCTGCAGTGTCCAGCAGATCCTCATACAGGCTGCAGTGTCCATCAGATCATCACTCAGGCTGCAGTGTCCATCAGTCTCTCAAACACAAACTGCAGTGTCCATCTGACCCTCACACAGTCTGCCATGTACATCACATCCTCACACACAGACTGCAGTGTCCATCAGACACTCACACACAGGCTGCAGTGTCCATCAGATCCACTCACAGGCTGCAGTGTCCATCAGATCCATGCACAGACTGCAGTGTGCATCAGATTCTCACATAGGCTGCAGTGCCCATCAGATCCTCACACAGGCTGCAGTTTCCATCAGATCCACACAGTGACTGCAGTATGCATCAGATTCTCACACATGCTGCAGTGTCCATCAGATCCACACACAGGCTGCAGTGTCCATCAGATCCACACATAGACTGCTGTGTCCGTCAGATCCACACACCAACTGCAGTGTCCGTCAGATCCACACATAGACTGCAGTGTCCGTCAGATCCACACACAGACTGCAGTGTCCATGAGATCCTCACACAGGCTGCAGAATCCATCAGATCCTCACACAGGCTGCAGTGTCCATCAGGACCTCACACAGGCTGCAGTTTCCATCAGGTCCTCACACAGGCTGCAGTGTCCATCACATCCTCACACACAGACTGTAGCGTCCATCAGACACTCACACACAGACTGCAGTGTCCATCAGACACTCACACACAGGCTGCAGTGTCCATCAGTTCCACACACAGGCTGCATTGTCCATCAGATCATCACACTGGCTGCAGTGTCCATCAGATCCTCACATAGGCTGCAGTGTCCATCAGATCATCACACAGGCTGCAGTGTCCATCAGATCCTCACATAGGCTGCAGTGTCCATCAGATCCTCACACAGGCTGCAGTGTCCATCAGATCCTCACACAGGCTGCAGTGTCTATCAGATCCTCACACATGCTGTAGTGTCCATCAGATCCTTACACAGGCTGCAGTGTCCATCAGTCACTCAAATACAGACTGAAGTGTCCATCTGACCCTCACACAGTCTGCTATGTACATCACATCCTCACACACAGACTGCAGTGTCCATCAGACACTCATACACAGGCTGCAGTGTCCATCCGATCCACACACAGGCTGCAGTGTCCGTCAGATCCACTCACAGTCTGCAGTGCCCATCAGATCCACACACAGGCAGCAGTGTCCATCAGATCCACACACAGGCTGCAAAGTCCATCAGATGCTAACACAGGCTGCAGTGTCCATCAGATCCTCACACAGGCTGCAGTGTCCATCAGATCCTCACACACAGACTGCAGTGTCCATCAGATCCTCACACAGGCTGCAGTGTCCATCAGATCCTCACATAGGCTGCAGTGCCCATCAGATCCTCACACAGGCTGCACTGTCCATCAGATCCACACACAGGCTGCATTGTCCATCAGATCCACACACAGACTGCAGTGTCCATCAGAGACACACACAGGCTGCAGTGTCCATCAGATCCACGCACAGGCTGCAGTGTCCATCAGAGCCACACATATACTGCAGTGTCCATCACATCCACACTCAGGCTGCAGTGTGTATCAGATTCTCACACAGGCTGCAGTGTCCATCAGATCCACACACAGGCTGCAGTGTCCATCAGATCTTCACACAGTCTGCAGAATGCATCAGGTCCTCAAACAGGCTGCAGTGTCCATCAGATCCACACACAGGCTGCAGAATCCATCAGATCCACACACAGACTGCAGTGTCCATCAGATCCACACAGAGACTGCAGTGACCATCAGATCCTCACACAGGCTGCAGTGTCCAGCAGATCCTCACACAGACTGCAGTGACCATCAGATCCTCACACATGCTGCAGTTTCCATCAGGTCCTCACACAGGCTGCAGTGTCCATCAGATCCACACCCAGGCTGCAGTGACCATCAGATCCTCACACAGGCTGCAGTGTCCAGCAGATCCTCATACAGGCTGCAATGTCCATCAGATCCTCACACAGGCTGCAGTGTCCATCAGTCACTCAAACACAAACTGCAGTGTCCATCTGACCCTCACACAGTCTGCCATGTACATCACATCCTCACACACAGACTGCAGTGTCCATCAGACGCTCACACACAGGCTGCAGTGTCCATCAGATTCACACACAGGCTGCAGTGTCCATCAGATCCACACACAGGCTGCAGTGTCCATCAGATCCTCACACAGGCAGCAGTGTCCGTCAGATCCACAGACAGGCTGCTGTGTCCATCAGATCCTCACACAGGCTGCAGTGCCCGTCAGATCCACACACAAACTGCAGTGTCCATCAGATTCACACACAGACTGCAGTGTCCATGAGATCCTCACACAAACTGCAGTGTCCATCGCATCAGCACACAAAGGCTGCAGTTTCCATCAGAACCTCACACAGACTGCAGTGTCCATCAGATCCTCACACAGGCTGCAGTGTCCGTCAGATCCTCACACACAGACTGCATTATCCATCAGACACTCACACACAGGCTGCAGTGTCCATCAGATCCTCACACAGGCTGCAGTATCCGTCAGATCCTCACACTGACTGCGGTGTCCATCAGGACCTCACACAGGCTGCAATTTCCATCAGGTCCTCACACAGGCTGCAGTGTCCATCACATCCTCACACACAGACTGTAGCGTCCATCAGACACTCACACACAGACTGCAGTGTCCATCAGACACACACACAGACTGCAGGATCCATCAGACACTCACACACAGGCTGCAGTGTCCATCAGATCCACACACAGGCTGCATTGTCCATCAGATCAACACACAGGCAGCAATGTCCATCATATCCACACACAGGCTGCAGTGTTCATCATATCCACACACAGGCTGCAGTGTCCATCAGATCCACACACAGGCTGCAGTGTCCATCAGATCCTCACATAGGATGCAGTGTCCATCAGATCATCACACAGGCTGCAGTGTCCATCAGATCCTCACATCGGCTGCAGTGTCCATCAGATCCTCACACAGGCTGCAGTGTCCATCAGATCCTCACACAGGCTGCAGTGTCCATCAGATCCTCACACATGCTGCAGTGTCCATCAGATCCTTACGCAGGCTGCAGTGTCCATCAGTCACTCAAATACAGACTGAAGTGTCCATCTGACCCTCACACAGTCTGCTATGTACATCACATCCTCACACACAGACTGCAGTGTCCATCAGACACTCACACACAGGCTGCAGTGTCTATCAGATCCACACACGGGCTGCAGTGTCCGCCAGATCCACTCACAGTCTGCAGTGTCCTTCAGATCCACACACAGGCTGCAGTGTCCATCAGATCCACACACAGGCTGCAAAGTCCATCAGATCCTCACACAGGCTGCAGTGTCCATCAGATCCTCACACAGGCCGCAGTGTCCATCAGATCCACACGCAGGCTGCAGTGTCCATCAGATCCACACACAGGCTGCAGTGTCCATCAGATCCACACACAGGCTGCAGTGTCCATCAGATCCTCACATAGGCTGCAGTGCCCATCAGATCCTCACACAGGCTGCAGTGTCCATCAGATCCACACAGAGACTGCAGTGTGCATCAGATTCTCACACATGCTGCAGTGTCCATCAGATCCACACACAGGCTGCAGTGTCCATCAGATCCACACGCAGGCTGCAGTGTCCATCAGATCCACACACAGGCTGCAGAGTCCATCAGATCCACTCACAGGCTGCAGTGTCCATCAGATCCATGCACAGACTGCAGTGTGCATCAGATTCTCACACAGGCTGCAGTGTCTATCAGATCCACACACAGGCTGCAGTGTCCATCAGATCTTCACACAGTCTGCAGAATCCATCAGGTCCTCAAACAGGCTGCAGTGTCCATCAGATCCACACACAGGCTGCAGAGTCCATCAGATCCACACACAGACTGCAGTGTCCATCAGATCCACACACAGACTGCAGTGAACCATCAGATCCTCACACAGGCTGCAGTGTCCAGCAGATCCTCACACAGACTGCAGTGACCATCAGATCCTCACACAGGCTGCAGTTTCCATCAGGTCCTCACACATGCTGCAGTGTCCATCAGATCCACACTCAGGCTGCAGTGACCATCAGATCCTCACACAGGCTGCAGTGTCCAGCAGATCCTCATACAGGCTGCAGTGTCCATCAGATCGTCACTCAGGCTGCAGTGTCCATCAGTCTCTCAAACACAAACTGCAGTGTCCATCTGACCCTCACACAGTCTGCCATGTACATCACATCCTCACACACAGACTGCAGTGTCCATCAGACACTCACACACAGGCTGCAGTGTCCATCAGATCCACACACAGGCTGCAGTGTCCATCAGATCCACACACAGGCTGCAGTGTTCATCATATCCACACACAGGCTGCAGTGTCCATCAGATCATCACACAGGCTGCAGTGTCCATCAGATCCTCACATAGGATGCAGTGTCCATCAGATCATCACACAGGCTGCAGTGTCCATCAGTCACTCAAATACAGACTGAAGTGTCCATCTGCTCCTCACACAGTCTGCTATGTGCATCACATCCTCACACACAGACTGCAGTGTCCATCAGACACTCATAAACAGTCTGCAGTGTCTATCAGATCCACACACGGGCTGCAGTGTCCGTCAGATCCACTCACAGTCTGCAGTGTCCATCAGATCCACACACAGGCTGCAGTGTCCATCAGATCCACACACAGGCTGCAAAGTCCATCAGATCCTCCATCAGGCTGCAGTGTCCATCAGATCCTCCATCAAGCTGCATTGTCCATCAGATCCACACCCAGGCTGCAGTGACCATCAGATCCTCACACTGGCTGCAGTGTCCAGCAGATCCTCATACAGGCTGCAGTGTCCATCAGATCGTCACTCAGGCTGCAGTGTCCATCAGTCACTCAAACACAAACTGCAGTATCCATCTGACCCTCACACTGTCTGCCATGTGCATCACATCCTCACACGCAGACTGCAGTGTCCATCAGACACTCACACACAGGCTGCAGTGTCCATCAGATCCACACACAGGCTGCAGTGTCCATCAGATCCACACACAGGCTGCAGTGTCCATCAGATCCTCACACAAACTGCAGTGTCCATCGCATCCGCACACAACGGCTTCAGTTTCCATCAGATCCTCACACAGGCAGCAGTTTCCATCAGATCCTCACACAGGCTGCAGTGTCCATCAGATCCTCACACAGACTGCAGTGTCCATCACATCCTCACACACAGACTGCATTGTCCATCAGACACTCACACAATGACTGCAGTGCCCATCAGACACTCACACACAGACAGCAGTGTCCATCAGACACCCACACTCAGATTGCAGTGTCCATCAGACACTCACACACAGATTGCCGTGTCCATCAGACACTCACATGCAGGCTGCAATGTCCATCAGATCCTCACTCAGGCTGCAGTGTCCATCAGATCCTCACGCAGGCTGCAGTGTCTGTCAGATTCACACACAGGCTGCAATGTCCATCAGATCCACACACAGGCTGCAGTGTCCATCATATCCTCACACACAGTCTGTGGTGTCCATCAGATCCCCACACAGGCTGCAGTGTCCATCAGCCCCACACACAGGCTGCAGTGTCCATCAGATCCTCACACAGGCTGCATTGTCCATCAGATCTTCAGACAGTCTGCAGTTTCCATCAGATCCTCACACAGACTGCAGTGTCCATCAGATCCACACACAGGCTGCAGTGTCCATCAGATCCTCACACAGGCTGCAGTGTCAATCAGATCCTCACACAGGCTGCAGTGTCCATCAAATCTTCAAACAGGCTGCAGTGTCCATCAGATCCTCAGACAGGCTGCAGTGTCCATCAGTCACTCAAACACAGACTGCAGTGTCCATCAGACCTTCACACAGTCTGCCATGTACATCACATCCTCACACACAGATTGCAGTGTCCATCAGACACTCACACACAGGCTGCAGTGTCCATCAGATCCACACACAGGCTGCAGTGTCCATCAGATCCACACACAGGCTGCAGTGTCCATCAGATCCTCACACAGGCTGCAATGTCCGTCAGATCCACACATAGACTGCAGTGTCCGTCAGATTCACACACAGACTGCAGTGTCCATCAGATTCACACACAGACTGCAGTGTCCATGAGATCCTCTCACAAACTGCAGTGTCCATCGCATCAGCACACAAAGGCTGCAGTTTCCATCAGAACCTCACACAGGCTGCAGTGTCCATCAGATCCTCACACAGGCTGCAGTGTCCATCACATTCTCACACACAGACTGCATTATCCATCAGACACTCACACACTGGCTGCAGTGTCCATCAGATCCTCACACAGGCTGCAGTGTCCATCACATCCTCACACACAGACTGTAGCGTCCATCAGACACTCACACACAGACTGCAGTGTCCATCAGACACACACACAGACTGCAGGATCCATCAGACACTCACACACAGGCTGCAGTGTCCATCAGATCCACACACAGGTTGCAGTGTCCATCAGATCATCACACAGGCTGCAATGTCCATCAGATCCACACACAGGCTGCAGTGTTCATCATATCCACACACAGGCTGCAGTGTCCATCAGATCATCACACAGGCTGCAGTGTCCATCAGATCCTCACATAGGATGCAGTGTCCATCAGATCCACGCACAGGCTGCAGTGTCCATCAGATCCTCACATAGGCTGCAGTGCCCATCAGATCCTCACACAGGCTGCAGTTTCCATCAGATCCACACAGAGACTGCAGTATGCATCAGATTCTCACACATGCTGCAGTGTCCATCAGATCCACACACAGGCTGCAGTGTCCATCAGATCCATACATAGACTGCTGTGTCCGTCAGATCCACACACCAACTGCAGTGTCCGTCAGATCCACACATAGACTGCAGTGTCCGTCAGATCCACACACAGACTGCAGTGTCCATGAGATCCTCACACAGGCTGCAGAATCCATCAGATCCTCACACAGGCTGCAGTGTCCATCAGGACCTCACACAGGCTGCAGTTTCCATCAGGTCCTCACACAGGCTGCAGTGTCCATCACATCCTCACACACAGACTGTAGCGTCCATCAGACACTCACACACAGACTGCAGTGTCCATCAGACACTCACACACAGGCTGCAGTGTCCATCAGTTCCACACACAGGCTGCATTGTCCATCAGATCATCACACTGGCTGCAGTGTCCATCAGATCCTCACATAGGCTGCAGTGTCCATCAGATCATCACACAGGCTGCAGTGTCCATCAGATCCTCACATAGGCTGCAGTGTCCATCAGATCCTTACACAGGCTGCAGTGTCCATCAGATCCTCACACAGGCTGCAGTGTCCATCACATTCTCACACACAGACTGCATTATCCATCAGACACTCACACACTGGCTGCAGTGTCCATCAGATCCTCACACAGGCTGCAGTGTCCATCACATCCTCACACACAGACTGTAGCGTCCATCAGACACTCACACACAGACTGCAGTGTCCATCAGACACACACACAGACTGCAGGATCCATCAGACACTCACACACAGGCTGCAGTGTCCATCAGATCCACACACAGGTTGCATTGTCCATCAGATCATCACACAGGCTGCAATGTCCATCAGATCCACACACAGGCTGCAGTGTTCATCATATCCACACACAGGCTGCAGTGTCCATCAGATCATCACACAGGCTGCAGTGTCCATCAGATCCTCACATAGGATGCAGTGTCCATCAGATCCACGCACAGGCTGCAGTGTCCATCAGATCCTCACATAGGCTGCAGTGCCCATCAGATCCTCACACAGGCTGCAGTTTCCATCAGATCCACACAGAGACTGCAGTATGCATCAGATTCTCACACATGCTGCAGTGTCCATCAGATCCACACACAGGCTGCAGTGTCCATCAGATCCACACATAGACTGCTGTGTCCGTCAGATCCACACACCAACTGCAGTGTCCGTCAGATCCACACATAGACTGCAGTGTCCGTCAGATCCACACACAGACTGCAGTGTCCATGAGATCCTCACACAGGCTGCAGAATCCATCAGATCCTCACACAGGCTGCAGTGTCCATCAGGACCTCACACAGGCTGCAGTTTCCATCAGGTCCTCACACAGGCTGCAGTGTCCATCACATCCTCACACACAGACTGTAGCGTCCATCAGACACTCACACACAGACTGCAGTGTCCATCAGACACTCACACACAGGCTGCAGTGTCCATCAGTTCCACACACAGGCTGCATTGTCCATCAGATCATCACACTGGCTGCAGTGTCCATCAGATCCTCACATAGGCTACAGTGTCCATCAGATCATCACACAGGCTGCAGTGTCCATCAGATCCTCACATAGGCTGCAGTGTCCATCAGATCCTCACACAGGCTGCAGTGTCCATCAGATCCTCACACAGGCTGC
Source organism: Isurus oxyrinchus (assembly GCA_026770705.1). NCBI lineage: Eukaryota > Metazoa > Chordata > Chondrichthyes > Lamniformes > Lamnidae > Isurus > Isurus oxyrinchus. Next base: position 337,160 of record JANJGN010000315.1, read on the forward strand.
AGTGTCCATCAGATCCTCACACATGCTGTAGTGTCCATCAGATCCTTACACAGGCTGCAGTGTCCATCAGTCACTCAAATACAGACTGAAGTGTCCATCTGACCCTCACACAGTCTGCTATGTACATCACATCCTCACACACAGACTGCAGTGTCCATCAGACACTCATACACAGGCTGCAGTGTCCATCCGATCCACACACAGGCTGCAGTGTCCGTCAGATCCACTCACAGTCTGCAGTGTCCATCAGATCCACACACAGGCAGCAGTGTCCATCAGATCCACACACAGGCTGCAAAGTCCATCAGATGCTAACACAGGCTGCAGTGTCCATCAGATCCTCACACAGGCTGCAGTGTCCATCAGATCCTCACACACAGACTGCAGTGTCCATCAGATCCTCACACAGGCTGCAGTGTCCACCAGATCCACGCACAGGCTGCAGTGTCCATCAGATCCACACACAGGCTGCAGTGTCCATCGGATCCTCACATAGGCTGCAGTGCCCATCAGATCCTCACACAGGCTGCACTGTCCATCAGATCCACACACAGGCTGCATTGTCCATCAGATCCACACACAGACTGCAGTGTCCATCATAGACACACACAGGCTGCAGTGTCCATCAGATCCACGCACAGGCTGCAGTGTCCATCAGAGCCACACATAGACTGCAGTGTCCATCACATCCACACTCAGGCTGCAGTGTGTATCAGATTCTCACACAGGCTGCAGTGTCCATCAGATCCACACACAGGCTGCAGTGTCCATCAGATCTTCACACAGTCTGCAGAATGCATCAGGTCCTCAAACAGGCTGCAGTGTCCATCAGATCCACACACAGGCTGCAGAATCCATCAGATCCACACACAGACTGCAGTGTCCATCAGATCCACACAGAGACTGCAGTGACCATCAGATCCTCACACAGGCTGCAGTGTCCAGCAGATCCTCACACAGACTGCAGTGACCATCAGATCCTCACACATGCTGCAGTTTCCATCAGGTCCTCACACAGGCTGCAGTGTCCATCAGATCCACACCCAGGCTGCAGTGACCATCAGATCCTCACACAGGCTGCAGTGTCCAGCAGATCCTCATACAGGCTGCAATGTCCATCAGATCCTCACACAGGCTGCAGTGTCCATCAGTCACTCAAACACAAACTGCAGTGTCCATCTGACCCTCACACAGTCTGCCATGTACATCACATCCTCACACACAGACTGCAGTGTCCATCAGACGCTCACACACAGGCTGCAGTGTCCATCAGATTCACACACAGGCTGCAGTGTCCATCAGATCCACACACAGGCTGCAGTGTCCATCAGATCCTCACACAGGCAGCAGTGTCCGTCAGATCCACAGACAGGCTGCTGTGTCCATCAGATCCTCACACAGGCTGCAGTGTCCATCAGATCCTCACATAGGATGCAGTGTCCATCAGATCATCACACAGGCTGCAGTGTCCATCAGATCCTCACACAGGCTGCAGTATCCATCAGATCCTCACACTGACTGCGGTGTCCATCAGGACCTCACACAGGCTGCAGTTTCCATCAGGTCCTCACACAGGCTGCAGTGTCCATCACATCCTCACACACAGACTGTAGCGTCCATCAGACACTCACACACAGACTGCAGTGTCCATCAGACACACACACAGACTGCAGGATCCATCAGACACTCACACACAGGCTGCAGTGTCCATCAGATCCACACACAGGCTGCATTGTCCATCAGATCAACACACAGGCAGCAATGTCCATCATATCCACACACAGGCTGCAGTGTTCATCATATCCACACACAGGCTGCAGTGTCCATCAGATCCACACACAGGCTGCAGTGTCCATCAGATCCTCACATAGGATGCAGTGTCCATCAGATCATCACACAGGCTGCAGTGTCCATCAGATCCTCACATCGGCTGCAGTGTCCATCAGATCCTCACACAGGCTGCAGAGTCCATCAGATCCTCACACAGGCTGCAGTGTCCATCAGATCCTCACACATGCTGCATTGTCCATCAGATCCTTACGCAGGCTGCAGTGTCCATCAGTCACTCAAATACAGACTGAAGTGTCCATCTGACCCTCACACAGTCTGCTATGTACATCACATCCTCACACACAGACTGCAGTGTCCATCAGACACTCATACACAGGCTGCAGTGTCTATCAGATCCACACACGGGCTGCAGTGTCCGTCAGATCCACTCACAGTCTGCAGTGTCCATCAGATCCACACACAGGCTGCAGTGTCCATCAGATCCACACACAGGCTGCAAAGTCCATCAGATCCTCACACAGGCTGCAGTGTCCATCAGATCCTCACACAGGCCGCAGTGTCCATCAGATCCTTACACAGGCTGCAGTGTCCATCAGATCCACACACAGGCTGCAGTGTCCATCAGAACCACACACAGGCTGCAGTGTCCATCAGATCCTCACATAGGCTGCAGTGCCCATCAGATCCTCACACAGGCTGCAGTGTCCATCAGATCCACACAGAGACTGCAGTGTGCATCAGATTCTCACACATGCTGCAGTGTCCATCAGATCCACACACAGGCTGCAGTGTCCATCAGATCCACACGCAGGCTGCAGTGTCCATCAGATCCACACACAGGCTGCAGTGTCCATCAGATCCACTCACAGGCTGCAGTGTCCATCAGATCCATGCACAGACTGCAGTGTGCATCAGATTCTCACACAGGCTGCAGTGTCTATCAGATCCACACACAGGCTGCAGTGTCCATCAGATCTTCACACAGTCTGCAGAATCCATCAGGTCCTCAAACAGGCTGCAGTGTCCATCAGATCCACACACAGGCTGCAGAGTCCATCAGATCCACACACAGACTGCAGTGTCCATCAGATCCACACACAGACTGCAGTGAACCATCAGATCCTCACACAGGCTGCAGTGTCCAGCAGATCCTCACACAGACTGCAGTGACCATCAGATCCTCACACAGGCTGCAGTTTCCATCAGGTCCTCACACATGCTGCAGTGTCCATCAGATCCACACTCAGGCTGCAGTGACCATCAGATCCTCACACAGGCTGCAGTGTCCAGCAGATCCTCATACAGGCTGCAGTGTCCATCAGATCGTCACTCAGGCTGCAGTGTCCATCAGACTCTCAAACACAAACTGCAGTGTCCATCTGACCCTCACACAGTCTGCCATGTACATCACATCCTCACACACAGACTGCAGTGTCCATCAGACACTCACACACAGGCTGCAGTGTCCATCAGATCCACACACAGGCTGCAGTGTCCATCAGATCCACACACAGGCTGCAGTGTTCATCATATCCACACACAGGCTGCAGTGTCCATCAGATCATCACACAGGCTGCAGTGTCCATCAGATCCTCACATAGGATGCAGTGTCCATCAGATCATCACACAGGCTGCAGTGTCCATCAGTCACTCAAATACAGACTGAAGTGTCCATCTGCTCCTCACACAGTCTGCTATGTGCATCACATCCTCACACACAGACTGCAGTGTCCATCAGACACTCATAAACAGTCTGCAGTGTCTATCAGATCCACACACGGGCTGCAGTGTCCGTCAGATCCACTCACAGTCTGCAGTGTCCATCAGATCCACACACAGGCTGCAGTGTCCATCAGATCCACACACAGGCTGCAAAGTCCATCAGATCCTCCATCAGGCTGCAGTGTCCATCAGATCCTCCATCAGGCTGCATTGTCCATCAGATCCACACCCAGGCTGCAGTGACCATCAGATCCTCACACTGGCTGCAGTGTCCAGCAGATCCTCATACAGGCTGCAGTGTCCATCAGATCGTCACTCAGGCTGCAGTGTCCATCAGTCACTCAAACACAAACTGCAGTGTCCATCTGACCCTCACACAGTCTGCCATGTACATCACATCCTCACACGCAGACTGCAGTGTCCATCAGACACTCACACACAGGCTGCAGTGTCCATCAGATCCACACACAGGCTGCAGTGTCCATCAGATCCACACACAGGCTGCAGTGTCCATCAGATCCTCACACAGGCTGCAGTGTCCGTCAGATCCACACATAGACTGCAGTGTCCGTCAGATCCACACACAGACTGCAGTGTCCATCAGATTCACACTCAGGCTGCAGTGTCCATGAGATCCTCACACTAACTGCAGTGTCCATCAGATTCTCACACACAGACTGCATTATCCATCAGACACTCACACACAGGCTGCAGTGTCCATCAGATCCTCACACAGGCTGCAGTTTCCATCAGATCCTCACACAGGCTGCAGTGTCCATCAGGACCTCACACAGGCTGCAGTTTCCATCAGGTCCTCACACAGGCTGCAGTGTCCATCACATCCACACACACAGACTGTAGCGTCCATCAGACACTCACACACAGACTGCAGTGTCCATCAGACACTCACACACAGACTGCAGGATCCATCAGACACTCAGACACAGGCTGCAGTGTCCATCAGATCCACACATAGACTGCAGTGTCCATCACATCCACACACAGGCTGCAATGTCCATCAGATCCACACACAGGCTGCAGTGTCCATCAGATCCACACATAGACTGCAGTGTCCATCACATCCACACACAGGCTGCAATGTCCATCAGATCCACACACAGGCTGCAGTGTCCATCAGATCCACACGCAGGCTGCAGTGTCCATCAGATCCTCACACAGGCTGCAGTGTCCATCAGATCCACACCCAGGCTGCAGTGTCCATCAGATCCTCACACAGGCTGCAGTGTCCATCAGATCCTCACACAGGCTGCAGTGTCCATCAGTCACTCAAACACAGACTGCATTGTCCATCAGACCCTCACACAGTCTGCAATGTACATCACATCCTCACACACAGATTGCAGTGTCCATCAGACACTCACACACAGGCTGCAGTGTCCATCAGATCCACACACAGGCTGCAGTGTCCATCAGATCCACACACAGGCTGCAGTGTCCATCAGATCCTCACACAGGCTGCAATGTCCGTCAGATCCACACATAGACTGCAGTGTCCGTCAGATTCACACACAGACTGCAGTGTCCATCAGATTCACACACAGACTGCAGTGTCCATGAGATCCTCTCACAAGCTGCAGTGTCCATCGCATCAGCACACAAAGGCTGCAGTTTCCATCAGAACCTCACACAGGCTGCAGTGTCCATCAGATCCTCACACAGGCTGCAGTGTCCATCACATTCTCACACACAGACTGCATTATCCATCAGACACTCACACACAGGCTGCAGTGTCCATCAGATCCTCACACAGGCTGCAGTGTCCATCACATCCTCACACACAGACTGTAGCGACCATCAGACACTCACACACAGACTGCAGTGTCCATCAGACACACACACAGACTGCAGGATCCATCAGACACTCACACACAGGCTGCAGTGTCCATCAGATCCACACACAGGTTGCATTGTCCATCAGATCATCACACAGGCTGCAATGTCCATCAGATCCACACACAGGCTGCAGTGTTCATCATATCCACACACAGGCTGCAGTGTCCATCAGATCATCACACAGGCTGCAGTGTCCATCAGATCCTCACATAGGATGCAGTGTCCATCAGATCCACGCACAGGCTGCAGTGTCCATCAGATCCTCACATAGGCTGCAGTGCCCATCAGATCCTCACACAGGCTGCAGTTTCCATCAGATCCACACAGAGACTGCAGTATGCATCAGATTCTCACACATGCTGCAGTGTCCATCAGATCCACACACAGGCTGCAGTGTCCATCAGATCCACACATAGACTGCTGTGTCCGTCAGATCCACACACCTACTGCAGTGTCCGTCAGATCCACACATAGACTGCAGTGTCCGTCAGATCCACACACAGACTGCAGTGTCCATGAGATCCTCACACAGGCTGCAGTGTCCATCAGTTCCACACACAGGCTGCATTGTCCATCAGATCATCACATAGGCTGCAGTGTCCATCAGATCATCACACAGGCTGCAGTGTCCATCAGATCCTCACATAGGCTGCAGTGTCCATCAGATCCTCACACAGGCTGCTGTGTCCATCAGATCCTCACACAGGCTGCAGTGTCCATCAGATCCTCACACATGCTGTAGTGTCCATCAGATCCTTACACAGGCTGCAGTGTCCATCAGTCACTCATACACAGGCTGCAGTGTCCATCCGATCCACACACAGGCTGCAGTGTCCGTCAGATCCACTCACAGTCTGCAGTGTCCATCAGATCCACACACAGGCAGCAGTGTCCATCAGATCCACACACAGGCTGCAAAGTCCATCAGATGCTAACACAGGCTGCAGTGTCCATCAGATCCTCACACAGGCTGCAGCGTCCATCAGATCCTCACACAGGCTGCAGTGTCCATCAGATCCTCACACAGGCTGCAGTGTCCACCAGATCCACGCACAGGCTGCAGTGTCCATCAGATCCACACACAGGCTGCAGTGTCCATCGGATCCTCACATAGGCTGCAGTGCCCATCAGATCCTCACACAGGCTGCACTGTCCATCAGATCCACACACAGGCTGCATTGTCCATCAGATCCACACACAGACTGCAGTGTCCATCATAGACACACACATGCTGCAGTGTCCATCAGATCCACACACAGGCTGCAGTGTCCATCAGAGCCACACATAGACTGCAGTGTCCATCACATCCACACTCAGGCTGCAGTGTGTATCAGATTCTCACACAGGCTGCAGTGTCCATCAGATCCACACACAGGCTGCAGTGTCCATCAGATCTTCACACAGTCTGCAGAATGCATCAGGTCCTCAAACAGGCTGCAGTGTCCATCAGATCCACACACAAGCTGCAGAATCCATCAGATCCACACACAGACTGCAGTGTCCATCAGATCCACACACAGACTGCAGTGACCATCAGATCCTCACACAGGCTGCAGTGTCCAGCAGATCCTCACACAGACTGCAGTGACCATCAGATCCTCACACATATTGCAGTTTCCATCAGGTCCTCACACAGGCTGCAGTGTCCATCAGATCCACACCCAGGCTGCAGTGACCATCAGATCCTCACACAGGCTGCAGTGTCCAGCAGATCCTCATACAGGCTGCAATGTCCATCAGATCCTCACACAGGCTGCAGTGTCCATCAGTCACTCAAACACAAACTGCAGTGTCCATCTGACCCTCACACAGTCTGCCATGTACATCACATCCTCACACACAGACTGCAGTGTCCATCAGACGCTCACACACAGGCTGCAGTGTCCATCAGATTCACACACAGGCTGCAGTGTCCATCAGATCCACACACAGGCTGCAGTGTCCATCAGATCCTCACACAGGCAGCAGTGTCCGTCAGATCCACACACAGACTGCAGTGTGCATAATTTTCACACACAGGCTGCAGTTTCCATCAGATCCACACACACAGACTGCAGTGTCCGTCAGATCCACACACAGTCTGCAGTGTCCATCAGATTCACACACAGACTGCAGTGTCCATCAGATCCTCACACAAACTGCAGTGTCCATCTGATCCTCACACAAACTGCAATGTCCATCGCATCCGCACACAACGGCTTCAGTTTCCATCAGATCCTCACACAGGCAGCAGTTTCCATCAGATCCTCACACAGGCTGCAGTGTCCATCAGATCCTCACACAGACTGCAGTGTCCATCACATCCTCACACACAGACTGCATTGTCCATCAGACACTCACACAATGACTGCAGTGCCCATCAGACACTCACACACAGACAGCAGTGTCCATCAGACACCCACACTCAGACTGCAGTGTCCATCAGACACTCACACACAGATTGCCGTGTCCATCAGACACTCACATGCAGGCTGCAATGTCCATCAGATCCTCACTCAGGCTGCAGTGTCCATCAGATCCTCACGCAGGCTGCAGTGTCCATCAGATCCACACACAGGCTGCAGTGTCCATCATATCCTCACACACAGACTGTAGTGTCCATCAGATCCCCACACAGGCTGCAGTGTCCATCAGCCCCACACACAGGCTGCAGTGTCCATCAGATCCTCACACAGGCTGCATTGTCCATCAGATCTTCAGACAGTCTGCAGTTTCCATCAGATCCTCACACAGACTGCAGTGTCCATCAGATCCACACACAGGCTGCAGTGTCCATCAGATCCTCACACAGGCTGCAGTGTCAATCAGATCCTCACACAGGCTGCAGTGTCCATCAAATCTTCAAACAGGCTGCAGTGTCCATCAGATCCTCAGACAGGCTGCAGTGTCCATCAGTCACTCAAACACAGACTGCAGTGTCCATCAGACCTTCACACAGTCTGCCATGCACATCACATCCTCACACACAGATTGCACTGTCTATCAGACACTCACACACAGGCTGCAATGTCCATCATATCCTCACACAGGCTGCAGTGTCCGTCAGATCCACACACACAGACTGCAGTGTCCATCAGATCCACACACACAGAATGCAGTGTCCATCAGATCCACACACACAGACTGCAGTGTCCATCAGATCCACAGACAGGCTGCAGTTTCCATCAGGTCCTCAGACAGGCCGCAGTGTCCATCGCATCCTCACACACATACTGCAGTGTCCATCAGACACTCACTCACAGACTGCAGTGTCCATCAGACATTCACACAAAGACTGCAGTGTCCATCAGATCCACACGCAGGCTACAGTGTCCATCAGATCGGCACACAGACTGCAGTGTCCATCATATCCACACAGAGGCTGCAGTGTCCATCAAATCCACACACACAGACTGCAGTGTCCATCAGATCCACACACACAGACTGCAGTGTCCATCTGATCCACACACAGGCTGCAGTGTCAAACAGATCCACACGCAGGCTGCAGTGTCCATCAGATCATCACACAGGCTACAGTGTCCATCAGATCCTCACACAGGCTGCAGTGTCCATCAAATCTTCAAACAGGCTGCAGTGTCCATCAGATCCTCAGACAGGCTGCAGTGTCCATCAGTCACTCAAACACAGACTGCAGTGTCCATCAGACCTTCACACAGTCTGCCATGCACATCACATCCTCACACACAGATTGCACTGTCTATCAGACACTCACACACAGGCTGCAATGTCCATCATATCCTCACACAGGCTGCAGTGTCCGTCAGATCCACACACACAGACTGCAGTGTCCATCAGATCCACACACACAGAATGCAGTGTCCATCAGATCCACACACACAGACTGCAGTGTCCATCAGATCCACAGACAGGCTGCAGTTTCCATCAGGTCCTCAGACAGGCCGCAGTGTCCATCGCATCCTCACACACATACTGCAGTGTCCATCAGACACTCACTCACAGACTGCAGTGTCCATCAGACATTCACACAAAGACTGCAGTGTCCATCAGATCCACACGCAGGCTACAGTGTCCATCAGATCGGCACACAGACTGCAGTGTCCATCATATCCACACACAGGCTGCAGTGTCCATCAGATCCACACACACAGACTGCAGTGTCCATCTGATCCACACACAGGCTGCAGTGTCAAACAGATCCACACGCAGGCTGCAGTGTCCATCAGATCATCACACAGGCTACAGTGTCCATCAGATCCTCACACAGGCTGCAGTGTCCATCAGGACATCACACAGGCTGCAGTTTCCATCAGGTCCTCACACAGGCTGCAGTGTCCATCACATCCTCACACACAGACTGTCGCGTCCATCAGACACTCACACACAGACTGCAGTGTCCATCAGACACTCACACACAGACTGCAGTGTCCATCAGATCCGTACACAGGCTGCATTGACCATCAGATCATCACACAGGCTGCAATGTCATTCAGATCCTCACACAGGCTGCAGTGTCCATCAGATCCACACACAGGCTGCAATGTCCATCAGATCCTTACGCAGGCTGCCGTGTCCATCAGTCACTCAAATACAGACTGAAGTGTCCATCTGACCCTCACACAGTCTGCTATGTACATCACATCCTCACACACAGACTGCAGTGTCCATCAGACACTCATACACAGGCTGCAGTGTCTATCAGATCCACACACGGGCTGCAGTGTCCGTCAGATCCACTCACAGTCTGCAGTGTCCATCAGATCCACACACAGGCTGCAGTGTCCATCAGATCCACACACAGGCTGCAGTGTCCATCAGATCATCACACAGGCTGCAGTGTCCATCAGATCCTCACATAGGATGCAGTGTCCATCAGATCCATGCACAGGCTGCAGTGTCCATCAGATCCTCACATAGGCTGCAGTGCCCATCAGATCCTCACACAGGCTGCAGTTTCCATCAGATCCACACAGAGACTGCAGTATGCATCAGATTCTCACACATGCTGCAGTGTCCATCAGATCCACACACAGGCTGCAGTGTCCATCAGATCCACACATAGACTGCTGTGTCCGTCAGATCCACACACCAACTGCAGTGTCCGTCAGATCCACACATAGACTGCAGTGTCCGTCAGATCCACACACAGACTGCAGTGTCCATGAGATCCTCACACAGGCTGCAGAATCCATCAGATCCTCACACAGGCTGCAGTGTCCATCAGGACCTCACACAGGCTGCAGTTTCCATCAGGTCCTCACACAGGCTGCAGTGTCCATCACATCCTCACACACAGACTGTAGCGTCCATCAGACACTCACACACAGACTGCAGTGTCCATCAGACACTCACACACAGGCTGCAGTGTCCATCAGTTCCACACACAGGCTGCATTGTCCATCAGATCATCACACTGGCTGCAGTGTCCATCAGATCCTCACATAGGCTGCAGTGTCCATCAGATCATCACACAGGCTGCAGTGTCCATCAGATCCTCACATAGGCTGCAGTGTCCATCAGATCCTCACACAGGCTGCAGTGTCCATCAGATCCTCACACAGGCTGCAGTGTCCATCAGATCCTCACACATGCTGTAGTGTCCATCAGATCCTTACACAGGCTGCAGTGTCCATCAGTCACTCAAATACAGACTGAAGTGTCCATCTGACCCTCACACAGTCTGCTATGTACATCACATCCTCACACACAGACTGCAGTGTCCATCAGACACTCATACACAGGCTGCAGTGTCCATCCGATCCACACACAGGCTGCAGTGTCCGTCAGATCCACTCACAGTCTGCAGTGTCCATCAGATCCACACACAGGCAGCAGTGTCCATCAGATCCACACACAGGCTGCAAAGTCCATCAGATGCTAACACAGGCTGCAGTGTCCATCAGATCCTCACACAGGCTGCAGTGTCCATCAGATCCTCACACACAGACTGCAGTGTCCATCAGATCCTCACACAGGCTGCAGTGTCCACCAGATCCACGCACAGGCTGCAGTGTCCATCAGATCCACACACAGGCTGCAGTGTCCATCGGATCCTCACATAGGCTGCAGTGCCCATCAGATCCTCACACAGGCTGCACTGTCCATCAGATCCACACACAGGCTGCATTGTCCATCAGATCCACACACAGACTGCAGTGTCCATCAGAGACACACACAGGCTGCAGTGTCCATCAGATCCACACACAGGCTGCAGTGTCCATCAGATCCACACACAGTCTGCAGAATGCATCAGGTCCTCAAACAGGCTGCAGTGTCCATCAGATCCACACACAGGCTGCAGAATCCATCAGATCCACACACAGACTGCAGTGTCCATCAGATCCACACACAGACTGCAGTGACCATCAGATCCTCACACAGGCTGCAGTGTCCAGCAGATCCTCACACAGACTGCAGTGACCATCAGATCCTCACACATGCTGCAGTTTCCATCAGGTCCTCACACAGGCTGCAGTGTCCATCATATCCTCACACAGGCTGCAGTGTCCGTCAGATCCACACACACAGACTGCAGTGTCCATCAGATCCACACACACAGAATGCAGTGTCCATCAGATCCACACACACAGACTGCAGTGTCCATCAGATCCACAGACAGGCTGCAGTTTCCATCAGGTCCTCAGACAGGCCGCAGTGTCCATCGCATCCTCACACATATACTGCAGTGTCCATCAGACACTCACTCACAGACTGCAGTGTCCATCAGACATTCACACAAAGACTGCAGTGTCCATCAGATCCACACGCAGGCTACAGTGTCCATCAGATCGGCACACAGACTGCAGTGTCCATCATATCCACACACAGGCTGCAGTGTCCATCAAATCCACACACACAGACTGCAGTGTCCATCAGATCCACACACACAGACTGCAGTGTCCATCTGATCCACACACAGGCTGCAGTGTCAAACAGATCCACACGCAGGCTGCAGTGTCCATCAGATCATCACACAGGCTACAGTGTCCATCAGATCCTCACACAGGCTGCAGTGTCCATCAGGACCTCACACAGGCTGTAGTTTCCATCAGGTCCTCACACAGGCTGCTGTGTCCATTACATCCTCACACACATACTGCAGGGTCCATCAGACACTCACACACAGGCTGCAGTGTCCATCAGATCCTCACGCAGGCTGCAGTGTCCATCAGATCCTCACACAGGCTGCAGTGTCCATCAGGACATCACACAGGCTGCAGTTTCCATCAGGTCCTCACACAGGCTGCAGTGTCCATCACATCCTCACACACAGACTGTCGCGTCCATCAGACACTCACACACAGACTGCAGTGTCCATCAGACACTCACACACAGACTGCAGTGTCCATCAGATCCGTACACAGGCTGCATTGACCATCAGATCATCACACAGGCTGCAATGTCATTCAGATCCTCACACAGGCTGCAGTGTCCATCAGATCCACACACAGGCTGCAATGTCCATCAGATCCTTACGCAGGCTGCAGTGTCCATCAGTCACTCAAATACAGACTGAAGTGTCCATCTGACCCTCACACAGTCTGCTATGTACATCACATCCTCACACACAGACTGCAGTGTCCATCAGACACTCATACACAGGCTGCAGTGTCTATCAGATCCACACACGGGCTGCAGTGTCCGTCAGATCCACTCACAGTCTGCAGTGTCCATCAGATCCACACACAGGCTGCAGTGTCCATCAGATCCACACACAGGCTGCAGTGTCCATCAGATCATCACACAGGCTGCAGTGTCCATCAGATCCTCACATAGGATGCAGTGTCCATCAGATCCACGCACAGGCTGCAGTGTCCATCAGATCCTCACATAGGCTGCAGTGCCCATCAGATCCTCACACAGGCTGCAGTTTCCATCAGATCCACACAGAGACTGCAGTATGCATCAGATTCTCACACATGCTGCAGTGTCCATCAGATCCTCACACAGGCTGCAGTTTCCATCAGATCCTCACACAGGCTGCAGTGTCCATCAGGACCTCACACAGGCTGCAGTTTCCATCAGGTCCTCACACAGGCTGCAGTGTCCATCACATCCTCACACACAGACTGTAGCGTCCATCAGACACTCACACACAGACTGCAGTGTCCATCAGACACTCACACACAGACTGCAGGATCCATCAGACACTCAGACACAGGCTGCAGTGTCCATCAGATCCACACATAGACTGCAGTGTCCATCACATCCACACACAGGCTGCAGTGTCCTTCAGATCCACACACAAAGACTGCAGTGTCCATCAGATCCGCACATAGACTGCAGTGTCCATCACATCCACACACAGGCTGCAATGTCCATCAGATCCACACACAGGCTGCAGTGTCCATCAGATCCACACGCAGGCTGCAGTGTCCATCAGATCCTCACACAGGCTGCAGTGTCCATCAGATCCACACCCAGGCTGCAGTGTCCATCAGATCCTCACACAGGCTGCAGTGTCCATCAGATCCTCACACAGGCTGCAGTGTCCATCAGTCACTCAAACACAGACTGCAGTGTCCATCAGACCCTCACACAGTCTGCCATGTACATCACATCCTCACACACAGATTGCAGTGTCCATCAGACACTCACACACAGGCTGCAGTGTCCATCAGATCCACACACAGGCTGCAGTATCCATCAGATCCACACACAGGCTGCAGTGTCCATCAGATCCTCACACAGGCTGCAATGTCCGTCAGATCCACACATAGACTGCAGTGTCCGTCAGATTCACACACAGACTGCAGTGTCCATCAGATTCACACACAGACTGCAGTGTCCATGAGATCCTCTCACAAACTGCAGTGTCCATCGCATCAGCACACAAAGGCTGCAGTTTCCATCAGAACCTCACACAGGCTGCAGTGTCCATCAGATCCTCACACAGGCTGCAGTGTCCATCACATTCTCACACACAGACTGCATTATCCATCAGACACTCACACACTGGCTCCAGTGTCCATCAGATCCTCACACAGGCTGCAGTGTCTATCACATCCTCACACACAGACTGTAGCGTCCATCAGACACTCACAGACAGACTGCAGTGTCCATCAGACACACACACAGACTGCAGGATCCATCAGACACTCACACACAGGCTGCAGTGTCCATCAGATCCACACACAGGTTGCATTGTCCATCAGATCATCACACAGGCTGCAATGTCCATCAGATCCACACACAGGCTGCAGTGTTCATCATATCCACACACAGGCTGCAGTGTCCATCAGATCATCACACAGGCTGCAGTGTCCATCAGATCCTCACATAGGATGCAGTGTCCATCAGATCCACGCACAGGCTGCAGTGTCCATCAGATCCTCACATAGGCTGCAGTGCCCATCAGATCCTCACACAGGCTGCAGTTTCCATCAGATCCACACAGAGACTGCAGTATGCATCAGATTCTCACACATGCTGCAGTGTCCATCAGATCCACACACAGGCTGCAGTGTCCATCAGATCCACACATAGACTGCTGTGTCCGTCAGATCCACACACCAACTGCAGTGTCCGTCAGATCCACACATAGACTGCAGTGTCCGTCAGATCCACACACAGACTGCAGTGTCCATGAGATCCTCACACAGGCTGCAGAATCCATCAGATCCTCACACAGGCTGCAGTGTCCATCAGGACCTCACACAGGCTGCAGTTTCCATCAGGTCCTCACACAGGCTGCAGTGTCCATCACATCCTCACACACAGACTGTAGCGTCCATCAGACACTCACACACAGACTGCAGTGTCCATCAGACACTCACACACAGGCTGCAGTGTCCATCAGTTCCACACACAGGCTGCATTGTCCATCAGATCATCACACTGGCTGCAGTGTCCATCAGATCCTCACATAGGCTGCAGTGTCCATCAGATCATCACACAGGCTGCAGTGTCCATCAGATCCTCACATAGGCTGCAGTGTCCATCAGATCCTCACACAGGCTGCAGTGTCCATCAGATCCTCACACAGGCTGCAGTGTCTATCAGATCCTCACACATGCTGTAGTGTCCATCAGATCCTTACACAGGCTGCAGTGTCCATCAGTCACTCAAATACAGACTGAAGTGTCCATCTGACCCTCACACAGTCTGCTATGTACATCACATCCTCACACACAGACTGCAGTGTCCATCAGACACTCATACACAGGCTGCAGTGTCCATCCGATCCACACACAGGCTGCAGTGTCCGTCAGATCCACTCACAGTCTGCAGTGTCCATCAGATCCACACACAGGCAGCAGTGTCCATCAGATCCACACACAGGCTGCAAAGTCCATCAGATGCTAACACAGGCTGCAGTGTCCATCAGATCCTCACACAGGCTGCAGTGTCCATCAGATCCTCACACACAGACTGCAGTGTCCATCAGATCCTCACACAGGCTGCAGTGTCCACCAGATCCACGCACAGGCTGCAGTGTCCATCAGATCCAGACACAGGCTGCAGTGTCCATCAGATCCTCACATAGGCTGCAGTGCCCATCAGATCCTCACACAGGCTGCACTGTCCATCAGATCCACACACAGGCTGCATTGTCCATCAGATCCACACACAGACTGCAGTGTCCATCAGAGACACACACAGGCTGCAGTGTCCATCAGATCCACGCACAGGCTGCAGTGTCCATCAGAGCCACACATATACTGCAGTGTCCATCACATCCACACTCAGGCTGCAGTGTGTATCAGATTCTCACACAGGCTGCAGTGTCCATCAGATCCACACACAGGCTGCAGTGTCCATCAGATCTTCACACAGTCTGCAGAATGCATCAGGTCCTCAAACAGGCTGCAGTGTCCATCAGATCCACACACAGGCTGCAGAATCCATCAGATCCACACACAGACTGCAGTGTCCATCAGATCCACACACAGACTGCAGTGACCATCAGATCCTCACACAGGCTGCAGTGTCCAGCAGATCCTCACACAGACTGCAGTGACCATCAGATCCTCACACATGCTGCAGTTTCCATCAGGTCCTCACACAGGCTGCAGTGTCCATCAGATCCACACCCAGGCTGCAGTGACCATCAGATCCTCACACAGGCTGCAGTGTCCAGCAGATCCTCATACAGGCTGCAATGTCCATCAGATCCTCACACAGGCTGCAGTGTCCATCAGTCACTCAAACACAAACTGCAGTGTCCATCTGACCCTCACACAGTCTGCCATGTACATCACATCCTCACACACAGACTGCAGTGTCCATCAGACGCTCACACACAGGCTGCAGTGTCCATCAGATTCACACACAGGCTGCAGTGTCCATCAGATCCACACACAGGCTGCAGTGTCCATCAGATCCTCACACAGGCAGCAGTGTCCGTCAGATCCACACACAGGCTGCTGTGTCCATCAGATCCTCACACAGGCTGCAGTGCCCGTCAGATCCACACACAAACTGCAGTGTCCATCAGATTCACACACAGACTGCAGTGTCCATGAGATCCTCACACAAACTGCAGTGTCGATCGCATCAGCACACAAAGGCTGCAGTTTCCATCAGAACCTCACACAGACTGCAGTGTCCATCAGATCCTCACACAGGCTGCAGTGTCCGTCAGATCCTCACACACAGACTGCATTATCCATCAGACACTCACACACAGGCTGCAGTGTCCATCAGATCCTCACACAGGCTGCAGTATCCGTCAGATCCTCACACTGACTGCGGTGTCCATCAGGACCTCACACAGGCTGCAGTTTCCATCAGGTCCTCACACAGGCTGCAGTGTCCATCACATCCTCACACACAGACTGTAGCGTCCATCAGACACTCACACACAGACTGCAGTGTCCATCAGACACACACACAGACTGCAGGATCCATAAGACACTCACACACAGGCTGCAGTGTCCATCAGATCCACACACAGGCTGCATTGTCCATCAGATCAACACACAGGCAGCAATGTCCATCATATCCACACACAGGCTGCAGTGTTCATCATATCCACACACAGGCTGCAGTGTCCATCAGATCCACACACAGGCTGCAGTGTCCATCAGATCCTCACATAGGATGCAGTGTCCATCAGATCATCACACAGGCTGCAGTGTCCATCAGATCCTCACATCGGCTGCAGTGTCCATCAGATCGTCACACAGGCTGCAGTGTCCATCAGATCCTCACACAGGCTGCAGTGTCCATCAGATCCTCACACATGCTGCAGTGTCCATCAGATCCTTACGCAGGCTGCAGTGTCCATCAGTCACTCAAATACAGACTGAAGTGTCCATCTGACCCTCACACAGTCTGCTATGTACATCACATCCTCACACACAGACTGCAGTGTCCATCAGACACTCATACACAGGCTGCAGTGTCTATCAGATCCACACACGGGCTGCAGTGTCCGTCAGATCCACTCACAGTCTGCAGTGTCCTTCAGATCCACACACAGGCTGCAGTGTCCATCAGATCCACACACAGGCTGTAAAGTCCATCAGATCCTCACACAGGCTGCACTGTCCATCAGATCCTCACACAGGCCGCAGTGTCCATCAGATCCTTACACAGGCTGCAGTGTCCATCAGATCCACACACAGGCTGCAGTGTCCATCAGATCCACACACAGGCTGCAGTGTCCATCAGATCCTCACATAGGCTGCAGTGCCCATCAGATCCTCACACAGGCTGCAGTGTCCATCAGATCCACACAGAGACTGCAGTGTGCATCAGATTCTCACACATGCTGCAGTGTCCATCAGATCCACACACAGGCTGCAGTGTCCATCAGATCCACACGCAGGCTGCAGTGTCCATCAGATCCACACACAGGCTGCAGTGTCCATCAGATCCACTCACAGGCTGCAGTGTCCATCAGATCCATGCACAGACTGCAGTGTGCATCAGATTCTCACACAGGCTGCAGTGTCTATCAGATCCACACACAGGCTGCAGTGTCCATCAGATCTTCACACAGTCTGCAGAATCCATCAGGTCCTCAAACAGGCTGCAGTGTCCATCAGATCCACACACAGGCTGCAGAGTCCATCAGATCCACACACAGACTGCAGTGTCCATCAGATCCACACACAGACTGCAGTGAACCATCAGATCCTCACACAGGCTGCAGTGTCCAGCAGATCCTCACACAGACTGCAGTGACCATCAGATCCTCACACAGGCTGCAGTTTCCATCAGGTCCTCACACATGCTGCAGTGTCCATCAGATCCACACTCAGGCTGCAGTGACCATCAGATCCTCACACAGGCTGCAGTGTCCAGCAGATCCTCATACAGGCTGCAGTGTCCATCAGATCGTCACTCAGGCTGCAGTGTCCATCAGTCTCTCAAACACAAACTGCAGTGTCCATCTGACCCTCACACAGTCTGCCATGTACATCACATCCTCACACACAGACTGCAGTGTCCATCAGACACTCACACACAGGCTGCAGTGTCCATCAGATCCACACACAGGCTGCAGTGTCCATCAGATCCACACACAGGCTGCAGTGTTCATCATATCCACACACAGGCTGCAGTGTCCATCAGATCATCACACAGGCTGCAGTGTCCATCAGATCCTCACATAGGATGCAGTGTCCATCAGATCATCACACAGGCTGCAGTGTCCATCAGTCACTCAAATACAGACTGAAGTGTCCATCTGCTCCTCACACAGTCTGCTATGTGCATCACATCCTCACACACAGACTGCAGTGTCCATCAGACACTCATAAACAGTCTGCAGTGTCTATCAGATCCACACACGGGCTGCAGTGTCCGTCAGATCCACTCACAGTCTGCAGTGTCCATCAGATCCACACACAGGCTGCAGTGTCCATCAGATCCACACACAGGCTGC
The DNA here is from genome assembly GCA_026770705.1 of Isurus oxyrinchus. NCBI lineage: Eukaryota > Metazoa > Chordata > Chondrichthyes > Lamniformes > Lamnidae > Isurus > Isurus oxyrinchus. The sequence goes on from JANJGN010000315.1 coordinate 356,319, forward strand.
AAAGTCCATCAGATCCTCCATCAGGCTGCAGTGTCCATCAGATCCTCCATCAAGCTGCATTGTCCATCAGATCCACACCCAGGCTGCAGTGACCATCAGATCCTCACACTGGCTGCAGTGTCCAGCAGATCCTCATACAGGCTGCAGTGTCCATCAGATCGTCACTCAGGCTGCAGTGTCCATCAGTCACTCAAACACAAACTGCAGTGTCCATCTGACCCTCACACAGTCTGCCATGTACATCACATCCTCACACGCAGACTGCAGTGTCCATCAGACACTCACACACAGGCTGCAGTGTCCATCAGATCCACACACAGGCTGCAGTGTCCATCAGATCCACACACAGGCTGCAGTGTCCATCAGATCCACACGCAGGCTGCAGTGTCCATCAGATCCTCACACAGGCTGCAGTGTCCATCAGATCCACACCCAGGCTGCAGTGTCCATCAGATCCTCACACAGGCTGCAGTGTCCATCAGATCCTCACACAGGCTGCAGTGTCCATCAGTCACTCAAACACAGACTGCAGTGTCCATCAGACCCTCACACAGTCTGCCATGTACATCACATCCTCACACACAGATTGCAGTGTCCATCAGACACTCACACACAGGCTGCAGTGTCCATCAGATCCACACACAGGCTGCAGTATCCATCAGATCCACACACAGGCTGCAGTGTCCATCAGATCCTCACACAGGCTGCAATGTCCGTCAGATCCACATATAGACTGCAGTGTCCGTCAGATTCACACACAGACTGCAGTGTCCATCAGATTCACACACAGACTGCAGTGTCCATGAGATCCTCTCACAAACTGCAGTGTCCATCGCATCAGCACACAAAGGCTGCAGTTTCCATCAGAACCTCACACAGGCTGCAGTGTCCATCAGATCCTCACACAGGCTGCAGTGTCCATCACATTCTCACACACAGACTGCATTATCCATCAGACACTCACACACTGGCTGCAGTGTCCATCAGATCCTCACACAGGCTGCAGTGTCTATCACATCCTCACACACAGACTGTAGCGTCCATCAGACACTCACACACAGACTGCAGTGTCCATCAGACACACACACAGACTGCAGGATCCATCAGACACTCACACACAGGCTGCAGTGTCCATCAGATCCACACACAGGTTGCATTGTCCATCAGATCATCACACAGGCTGCAATGTCCATCAGATCCACACACAGGCTGCAGTGTTCATCATATCCACACACAGGCTGCAGTGTCCATCAGATCATCACACAGGCTGCAGTGTCCATCAGATCCTCACATAGGATGCAGTGTCCATCAGATCCACGCACAGGCTGCAGTGTCCATCAGATCCTCACATAGGCTGCAGTGCCCATCAGATCCTCACACAGGCTGCAGTTTCCATCAGATCCACACAGTGACTGCAGTATGCATCAGATTCTCACACATGCTGCAGTGTCCATCAGATCCACACACAGGCTGCAGTGTCCATCAGATCCACACATAGACTGCTGTGTCCGTCAGATCCACACACCAACTGCAGTGTCCGTCAGATCCACACATAGACTGCAGTGTCCGTCAGATCCACACACAGACTGCAGTGTCCATGAGATCCTCACACAGGCTGCAGAATCCATCAGATCCTCACACAGGCTGCAGTGTCCATCAGGACCTCACACAGGCTGCAGTTTCCATCAGGTCCTCACACAGGCTGCAGTGTCCATCACATCCTCACACACAGACTGTAGCGTCCATCAGACACTCACACACAGACTGCAGTGTCCATCAGACACTCACACACAGGCTGCAGTGTCCATCAGTTCCACACACAGGCTGCATTGTCCATCAGATCATCACACTGGCTGCAGTGTCCATCAGATCCTCACATAGGCTGCAGTGTCCATCAGATCATCACACAGGCTGCAGTGTCCATCAGATCCTCACATAGGCTGCAGTGTCCATCAGATCCTCACACAGGCTGCAGTTTCCATCAGATCCTCACACAGGCTGCAGTGTCTATCAGATCCTCACACATGCTGTAGTGTCCATCAGATCCTTACACAGGCTGCAGTGTCCATCAGTCACTCAAATACAGACTGAAGTGTCCATCTGACCCTCACACAGTCTGCTATGTACATCACATCCTCACACACAGACTGCAGTGTCCATCAGACACTCATACACAGGCTGCAGTGTCCATCCGATCCACACACAGGCTGCAGTGTCCGTCAGATCCACTCACAGTCTGCAGTGTCCATCAGATCCACACACAGGCAGCAGTGTCCATCAGATCCACACACAGGCTGCAAAGTCCATCAGATGCTAACACAGGCTGCAGTGTCCATCAGATCCTCACACAGGCTGCAGTGTCCATCAGATCCTCACACACAGACTGCAGTGTCCATCAGATCCTCACACAGGCTGCAGTGTCCACCAGATCCACGCACAGGCTGCAGTGTCCATCAGATCCAGACACAGGCTGCAGTGTCCATCAGATCCTCACATAGGCTGCAGTGCCCATCAGATCCTCACACAGGCTGCACTGTCCATCAGATCCACACACAGGCTGCATTGTCCATCAGATCCACACACAGACTGCAGTGTCCATCAGAGACACACACAGGCTGCAGTGTCCATCAGATCCACGCACAGGCTGCAGTGTCCATCAGAGCCACACATATACTGCAGTGTCCATCACATCCACACTCAGGCTGCAGTGTGTATCAGATTCTCACACAGGCTGCAGTGTCCATCAGATCCACACACAGGCTGCAGTGTCCATCAGATCTTCACACAGTCTGCAGAATGCATCAGGTCCTCAAACAGGCTGCAGTGTCCATCAGATCCACACACAAGCTGCAGAATCCATCAGATCCACACACAGACTGCAGTGTCCATCAGATCCACACACAGACTGCAGTGACCATCAGATCCTCACACAGGCTGCAGTGTCCAGCAGATCCTCACACAGACTGCAGTGACCATCAGATCCTCACACATGCTGCAGTTTCCATCAGGTCCTCACACAGGCTGCAGTGTCCATCAGATCCACACCCAGGCTGCAGTGACCATCAGATCCTCACACAGGCTGCAGTGTCCAGCAGATCCTCATACAGGCTGCAATGTCCATCAGATCCTCACACAGGCTGCAGTGTCCATCAGTCACTCAAACACAAACTGCAGTGTCCATCTGACCCTCACACAGTCTGCCATGTACATCACATCCTCACACACAGACTGCAGTGTCCATCAGACGCTCACACACAGGCTGCAGTGTCCATCAGATTCACACACAGGCTGCAGTGTCCATCAGATCCACAGACAGGCTGCAGTGTCCATCAGATCCTCACACAGGCAGCAGTGTCCGTCAGATCCACACACAGGCTGCTGTGTCCATCAGATCCTCACACAGGCTGCAGTGCCCGTCAGATCCACACACAAACTGCAGTGTCCATCAGATTCACACACAGACTGCAGTGTCCATGAGATCCTCACACAAACTGCAGTGTCCATCGCATCAGCACACAAAGGCTGCAGTTTCCATCAGAACCTCACACAGACTGCAGTTTCCATCAGATCCTCACACAGGCTGCAGTGTCCGTCAGATCCTCACACACAGACTGCATTATCCATCAGACACTCACACACAGGCTGCAGTGTCCATCAGATCCTCACACAGGCTGCAGTATCCGTCAGATCCTCACACTGACTGCGGTGTCCATCAGGACCTCACACAGGCTGCAGTTTCCATCAGGTCCTCACACAGGCTGCAGTGTCCATCACATCCTCACACACAGACTGTAGCGTCCATCAGACACTCACACACAGACTGCAGTGTCCATCAGACACACACACAGACTGCAGGATCCATCAGACACTCACACACAGGCTGCAGTGTCCATCAGATCCACACACAGGCTGCATTGTCCATCAGATCAACACACAGGCAGCAATGTCCATCATATCCACACACAGGCTGCAGTGTTCATCATATCCACACACAGGCTGCAGTGTCCATCAGATCCACACACAGGCTGCAGTGTCCATCAGATCCTCACATAGGATGCAGTGTCCATCAGATCATCACACAGGCTGCAGTGTCCATCAGATCCTCACATCGGCTGCAGTGTCCATCAGATCGTCACACAGGCTGCAGTGTCCATCAGATCCTCACACAGGCTGCAGTGTCCATCAGATCCTCACACATGCTGCAGTGTCCATCAGATCCTTACGCAGGCTGCAGTGTCCATCAGTCACTCAAATACAGACTGAAGTGTCCATCTGACCCTCACACAGTCTGCTATGTACATCACATCCTCACACACAGACTGCAGTGTCCATCAGACACTCATACACAGGCTGCAGTGTCTATCAGATCCACACACGGGCTGCAGTGTCCGTCAGATCCACTCACAGTCTGCAGTGTCCTTCAGATCCACACACAGGCTGCAGTGTCCATCAGATCCACACACAGGCTGCAAAGTCCATCAGATCCTCACACAGGCTGCAGTGTCCATCAGATCCTCACACAGGCCGCAGTGTCCATCAGATCCTTACACAGGCTGCAGTGTCCATCAGATCCACACACAGGCTGCAGTGTCCATCAGATCCACACACAGGCTGCAGTGTCCATCAGATCCTCACATAGGCTGCAGTGCCCATCAGATCCTCACACAGGCTGCAGTGTCCATCAGATCCACACAGAGACTGCAGTGTGCATCAGATTCTCACACATGCTGCAGTGTCCATCAGATCCACACACAGGCTGCAGTGTCCATCAGATCCACACGCAGGCTGCAGTGTCCATCAGATCCACACACAGGCTGCAGTGTCCATCAGATCCACTCACAGGCTGCAGTGTCCATCAGATCCATGCACAGACTGCAGTGTGCATCAGATTCTCACACAGGCTGCAGTGTCTATCAGATCCACACACAGGCTGCAGTGTCCATCAGATCTTCACACAGTCTGCAGAATCCATCAGGTCCTCAAACAGGCTGCAGTGTCCATCAGATCCACACACAGGCTGCAGAGTCCATCAGATCCACACACAGACTGCAGTGTCCATCAGATCCACACACAGACTGCAGTGAACCATCAGATCCTCACACAGGCTGCAGTGTCCAGCAGATCCTCACACAGACTGCAGTGACCATCAGATCCTCACACAGGCTGCAGTTTCCATCAGGTCCTCACACATGCTGCAGTGTCCATCAGATCCACACTCAGGCTGCAGTGACCATCAGATCCTCACACAAGCTGCAGTGTCCAGCAGATCCTCATACAGGCTGCAGTGTCCATCAGATCGTCACTCAGGCTGCAGTGTCCATCAGTCTCTCAAACACAAACTGCAGTGTCCATCTGACCCTCACACAGTCTGCCATGTACATCACATCCTCACACACAGACTGCAGTGTCCATCAGACACTCACACACAGGCTGCAGTGTCCATCAGATCCACTCACAGGCTGCAGTGTCCATCAGATCCATGCACAGACTGCAGTGTGCATCAGATTCTCACATAGGCTGCAGTGCCCATCAGATCCTCACACAGGCTGCAGTTTCCATCAGATCCACACAGTGACTGCAGTATGCATCAGATTCTCACACATGCTGCAGTGTCCATCAGATCCACACACAGGCTGCAGTGTCCATCAGATCCACACATAGACTGCTGTGTCCGTCAGATCCACACACCAACTGCAGTGTCCGTCAGATCCACACATAGACTGCAGTGTCCGTCAGATCCACACACAGACTGCAGTGTCCATGAGATCCTCACACAGGCTGCAGAATCCATCAGATCCTCACACAGGCTGCAGTGTCCATCAGGACCTCACACAGGCTGCAGTGTCCATCAGATCCTCACATAGGCTACAGTGTCCATCAGATCATCACACAGGCTACAGTGTCCATCAGATCCTCACATAGGCTGCAGTGTCCATCAGATCCTCACACAGGCTGCAGTGTCCATCAGATCCTCACACAGGCTGCAGTGTCCATCAGATCCTCACACATGCTGTAGTGTCCATCAGATCCTTACACAGGCTGCAGTGTCCATCAGTCACTCAAATACAGACTGAAGTGTCCATCTGACCCTCACACAGTCTGCTATGTACATCACATCCTCACACACAGACTGCAGTGTCCATCAGACACTCATACACAGGCTGCAGTGTCCATCCGATCCACACACAGGCTGCAGTGTCCGTCAGATCCACTCACAGTCTGCAGTGTCCATCAGATCCACACACAGGCAGCAGTGTCCATCAGATCCACACACAGGCTGCAAAGTCCATCAGATGCTAACACAGGCTGCAGTGTCCATCAGATCCTCACACAGGCTGCAGTGTCCATCAGATCCTCACACACAGACTGCAGTGTCCATCAGATCCTCACACAGGCTGCAGTGTCCACCAGATCCACGCACAGGCTGCAGTGTCCATCAGATCCACACACAGGCTGCAGTGTCCATCGGATCCTCACATAGGCTGCAGTGCCCATCAGATCCTCACACAGGCTGCACTGTCCATCAGATCCACACACAGGCTGCATTGTCCATCAGATCCACACACAGACTGCAGTGTCCATCAGAGACACACACAGGCTGCAGTGTCCATCAGATCCACGCACAGGCTGCAGTGTCCATCACATCCACACTCAGGCTGCAGTGTGTATCAGATTCTCACACAGGCTGCAGTGTCCATCAGATCCACACACAGGCTGCAGTGTCCATCAGATCTTCACACAGTCTGCAGAATGCATCAGGTCCTCAAACAGGCTGCAGTGTCCATCAGATCCACACACAGGCTGCAGAATCCATCAGATCCACACACAGACTGCAGTGTCCATCAGATCCACACAGAGACTGCAGTGACCATCAGATCCTCACACAGGCTGCAGTGTCCAGCAGATCCTCACACAGACTGCAGTGACCATCAGATCCTCACACATGCTGCAGTTTCCATCAGGTCCTCACACAGGCTGCAGTGTCCATCAGATCCACACCCAGGCTGCAGTGACCATCAGATCCTCACACAGGCTGCAGTGTCCAGCAGATCCTCATACAGGCTGCAATGTCCATCAGATCCTCACACAGGCTGCAGTGTCCATCAGTCACTCAAACACAAACTGCAGTGTCCATCTGACCCTCACACAGTCTGCCATGTACATCACATCCTCACACACAGACTGCAGTGTCCATCAGACGCTCACACACAGGCTGCAGTGTCCATCAGATTCACACACAGGCTGCAGTGTCCATCAGATCCACACACAGGCTGCAGTGTCCATCAGATCCTCACACAGGCAGCAGTGTCCGTCAGATCCACAGACAGGCTGCTGTGTCCATCAGATCCTCACACAGGCTGCAGTGTCCATCAGATCCTCACATAGGATGCAGTGTCCATCAGATCATCACACAGGCTGCAGTGTCCATCAGATCCTCACACAGGCTGCAGTATCCATCAGATCCTCACACTGACTGCGGTGTCCATCAGGACCTCACACAGGCTGCAGTTTCCATCAGGTCCTCACACAGGCTGCAGTGTCCATCACATCCTCACACACAGACTGTTGCGTCCATCAGACACTCACACACAGACTGCAGTGTCCATCAGACACACACACAGACTGCAGGATCCATCAGACACTCACACACAGGCTGCAGTGTCCATCAGATCCACACACAGGCTGCATTGTCCATCAGATCAACACACAGGCAGCAATGTCCATCATATCCACACACAGGCTGCAGTGTTCATCATATCCACACACAGGCTGCAGTGTCCATCAGATCCACACACAGGCTGCAGTGTCCATCAGATCCTCACATAGGATGCAGTGTCCATCAGATCATCACACAGGCTGCAGTGTCCATCAGATCCTCACATCGGCTGCAGTGTCCATCAGATCCTCACACAGGCTGCAGAGTCCATCAGATCCTCACACAGGCTGCAGTGTCCATCAGATCCTCACACATGCTGCATTGTCCATCAGATCCTTACGCAGGCTGCAGTGTCCATCAGTCACTCAAATACAGACTGAAGTGTCCATCTGACCCTCACACAGTCTGCTATGTACATCACATCCTCACACACAGACTGCAGTGTCCATCAGACACTCATACACAGGCTGCAGTGTCTATCAGATCCACACACGGGCTGCAGTGTCCGTCAGATCCACTCACAGTCTGCAGTGTCCATCAGATCCACACACAGGCTGCAGTGTCCATCAGATCCACACACAGGCTGCAAAGTCCATCAGATCCTCACACAGGCTGCAGTGTCCATCAGATCCTCACACAGGCCGCAGTGTCCATCAGATCCTTACACAGGCTGCAGTGTCCATCAGATCCTCACACACAGACTGCAGTGTCCATCAGATCCTCACACAGGCTGCAGTGTCCACCAGATCCACGCACAGGCTGCAGTGTCCATCAGATCCACACACAGGCTGCAGTGTCCATCGGATCCTCACATAGGCTGCAGTGCCCATCAGATCCTCACACAGGCTGCACTGTCCATCAGATCCACACACAGGCTGCATTGTCCATCAGATCCACACACAGACTGCAGTGTCCATCAGAGACACACACAGGCTGCAGTGTCCATCAGATCCACGCACAGGCTGCAGTGTCCATCACATCCACACTCAGGCTGCAGTGTGTATCAGATTCTCACACAGGCTGCAGTGTCCATCAGATCCACACACAGGCTGCAGTGTCCATCAGATCTTCACACAGTCTGCAGAATGCATCAGGTCCTCAAACAGGCTGCAGTGTCCATCAGATCCACACACAGGCTGCAGAATCCATCAGATCCACACACAGACTGCAGTGTCCATCAGATCCACACAGAGACTGCAGTGACCATCAGATCCTCACACAGGCTGCAGTGTCCAGCAGATCCTCACACAGACTGCAGTGACCATCAGATCCTCACACATGCTGCAGTTTCCATCAGGTCCTCACACAGGCTGCAGTGTCCATCAGATCCACACCCAGGCTGCAGTGACCATCAGATCCTCACACAGGCTGCAGTGTCCAGCAGATCCTCATACAGGCTGCAATGTCCATCAGATCCTCACACAGGCTGCAGTGTCCATCAGTCACTCAAACACAAACTGCAGTGTCCATCTGACCCTCACACAGTCTGCCATGTACATCACATCCTCACACACAGACTGCAGTGTCCATCAGACGCTCACACACAGGCTGCAGTGTCCATCAGATTCACACACAGGCTGCAGTGTCCATCAGATCCACACACAGGCTGCAGTGTCCATCAGATCCTCACACAGGCAGCAGTGTCCGTCAGATCCACAGACAGGCTGCTGTGTCCATCAGATCCTCACACAGGCTGCAGTGTCCATCAGATCCTCACATAGGATGCAGTGTCCATCAGATCATCACACAGGCTGCAGTGTCCATCAGATCCTCACACAGGCTGCAGTATCCATCAGATCCTCACACTGACTGCGGTGTCCATCAGGACCTCACACAGGCTGCAGTTTCCATCAGGTCCTCACACAGGCTGCAGTGTCCATCACATCCTCACACACAGACTGTAGCGTCCATCAGACACTCACACACAGACTGCAGTGTCCATCAGACACACACACAGACTGCAGGATCCATCAGACACTCACACACAGGCTGCAGTGTCCATCAGATCCACACACAGGCTGCATTGTCCATCAGATCAACACACAGGCAGCAATGTCCATCATATCCACACACAGGCTGCAGTGTTCATCATATCCACACACAGGCTGCAGTGTCCATCAGATCCACACACAGGCTGCAGTGTCCATCAGATCCTCACATAGGATGCAGTGTCCATCAGATCATCACACAGGCTGCAGTGTCCATCAGATCCTCACATCGGCTGCAGTGTCCATCAGATCCTCACACAGGCTGCAGAGTCCATCAGATCCTCACACAGGCTGCAGTGTCCATCAGATCCTCACACATGCTGCATTGTCTATCAGATCCTTACGCAGGCTGCAGTGTCCATCAGTCACTCAAATACAGACTGAAGTGTCCATCTGACCCTCACACAGTCTGCTATGTACATCACATCCTCACACACAGACTGCAGTGTCCATCAGACACTCATACACAGGCTGCAGTGTCTATCAGATCCACACACGGGCTGCAGTGTCCGTCAGATCCACTCACAGTCTGCAGTGTCCATCAGATCCACACACAGGCTGCAGTGTCCATCAGATCCACACACAGGCTGCAAAGTCCATCAGATCCTCACACAGGCTGCAGTGTCCATCAGATCCTCACACAGGCCGCAGTGTCCATCAGATCCTTACACAGGCTGCAGTGTCCATCAGATCCACACACAGGCTGCAGTGTCCATCAGAACCACACACAGGCTGCAGTGTCCATCAGATCCTCACATAGGCTGCAGTGCCCATCAGATCCTCACACAGGCTGCAGTGTCCATCAGATCCACACAGAGACTGCAGTGTGCATCAGATTCTCACACATGCTGCAGTGTCCATCAGATCCACACACAGGCTGCAGTGTCCATCAGATCCACACGCAGGCTGCAGTGTCCATCAGATCCACACACAGGCTGCAGTGTCCATCAGATCCACTCACAGGCTGCAGTGTCCATCAGATCCATGCACAGACTGCAGTGTGCATCAGATTCTCACACAGGCTGCAGTGTCTATCAGATCCACACACAGGCTGCAGTGTCCATCAGATCTTCACACAGTCTGCAGAATCCATCAGGTCCTCAATCAGGCTGCAGTGTCCATCAGATCCACACACAGGCTGCAGAGTCCATCAGATCAACACACAGGCAGCAATGTCCATCATATCCACACACAGGCTGCAGTGTTCATCATATCCACACACAGGCTGCAGTGTCCATCAGATCCACACACAGGCTGCAGTGTCCATCAGATCCTCACATAGGATGCAGTGTCCATCAGATCATCACACAGGCTGCAGTGTCCATCAGATCCTCACATCGGCTGCAGTGTCCATCAGATCCTCACACAGGCTGCAGAGTCCATCAGATCCTCACACAGGCTGCAGTGTCCATCAGATCCTCACACATGCTGCATTGTCTATCAGATCCTTACGCAGGCTGCAGTGTCCATCAGTCACTCAAATACAGACTGAAGTGTCCATCTGACCCTCACACAGTCTGCTATGTACATCACATCCTCACACACAGACTGCAGTGTCCATCAGACACTCATACACAGGCTGCAGTGTCTATCAGATCCACACACGGGCTGCAGTGTCCGTCAGATCCACTCACAGTCTGCAGTGTCCATCAGATCCACACACAGGCTGCAGTGTCCATCAGATCCACACACAGGCTGCAAAGTCCATCAGATCCTCACACAGGCTGCAGTGTCCATCAGATCCTCACACAGGCCGCAGTGTCCATCAGATCCTTACACAGGCTGCAGTGTCCATCAGATCCACACACAGGCTGCAGTGTCCATCAGAACCACACACAGGCTGCAGTGTCCATCAGATCCTCACATAGGCTGCAGTGCCCATCAGATCCTCACACAGGCTGCAGTGTCCATCAGATCCACACAGAGACTGCAGTGTGCATCAGATTCTCACACATGCTGCAGTGTCCATCAGATCCACACACAGGCTGCAGTGTCCATCAGATCCACACGCAGGCTGCAGTGTCCATCAGATCCACACACAGGCTGCAGTGTCCATCAGATCCACTCACAGGCTGCAGTGTCCATCAGATCCATGCACAGACTGCAGTGTGCATCAGATTCTCACACAGGCTGCAGTGTCTATCAGATCCACACACAGGCTGCAGTGTCCATCAGATCTTCACACAGTCTGCAGAATCCATCAGGTCCTCAAACAGGCTGCAGTGTCCATCAGATCCACACACAGGCTGCAGAGTCCATCAGATCCACACACAGACTGCAGTGTCCATCAGATCCACACACAGACTGCAGTGAACCATCAGATCCTCACACAGGCTGCAGTGTCCAGCAGATCCTCACACAGACTGCAGTGACCATCAGATCCTCACACAGGCTGCAGTTTCCATCAGGTCCTCACACATGCTGCAGTGTCCATCAGATCCACACTCAGGCTGCAGTGACCATCAGATCCTCACACAGGCTGCAGTGTCCAGCAGATCCTCATACAGGCTGCAGTGTCCATCAGATCGTCACTCAGGCTGCAGTGTCCATCAGTCTCTCAAACACAAACTGCAGTGTCCATCTGACTCTCACACAGTCTGCCATGTGCATCACATCCTCACACACAGACTGCAGTGTCCATCAGACACTCACACACAGGCTGCAGTGTCCTTCAGATCCACACACAGGCTGCAGTGTCCATCAGATCCACACACAGGCTGCAGTGTTCATCATATCCACACACAGGCTGCAGTGTCCATCAGATCATCACACAGGCTGCAGTGTCCATCAGATCCTCACATAGGATGCAGTGTCCATCAGATCATCACACAGGCTGCAGTGTCCATCAGTCACTCAAATACAGACTGAAGTGTCCATCTGCTCCTCACACAGTCTGCTATGTGCATCACATCCTCACACACAGACTGCAGTGTCCATCAGACACTCATAAACAGTCTGCAGTGTCTATCAGATCCACACACGGGCTGCAGTGTCCGTCAGATCCACTCACAGTCTGCAGTGTCCATCAGATCCACACACAGGCTGCAGTGTCCATCAGATCCACACACAGGCTGCAAAGTCCATCAGATCCTCCATCAGGCTCCAGTGTCCATCAGATCCTCCATCAGGCTGCATTGTCCATCAGATCCACACCCAGGCTGCAGTGACCATCAGATCCTCACACTGGCTGCAGTGTCCAGCAGATCCTCATACAGTCTGCAGTGTCCATCAGATCCACACACAGGCTGCAGTGTCCGTCAGATCCACACACAGGCTGCAAAGTCCATCAGATCCTCCATCAGGCTGCAGTGTCCATCAGATCCTCCATCAGGCTGCATTGTCCATCAGATCCACACCCAGGCTGCAGTGACCATCAGATCCTCACACTGGCTGCAGTGTCCAGCAGATCCTCATACAGGCTGCAGTGTCCATCAGATCGTCACTCAGGCTGCAGTGTCCATCAGTCACTCAAACACAAACTGCAGTGTCCATCTGACCCTCACACAGTCTGCCATGTACATCACATCCTCACACGCAGACTGCAGTGTCCATCAGACACTCACACACAGGCTGCAGTGTCCATCAGATCCACACACAGGCTGCAGTGTCCATCAGATCCACACACAGGCTGCAGTGTCCATCAGATCCTCACACAGGCTGCAGTGTCCGTCAGATCCACACATAGACTGCAGTGTCCGTCAGATCCACACACAGACTGCAGTGTCCATCAGATTCACACACAGGCTGCAGTGTCCATGAGATCCTCACACTAACTGCAGTGTCCATCAGATTCTCACACACAGACTGCATTATCCATCAGACACTCACACACAGGCTGCAGTGTCCATCAGATCCTCACACAGGCTGCAGTTTCCATCAGATCCTCACACAGGCTGCAGTGTCCATCAGGATCTCACACAGGCTGCAGTTTCCATCAGGTCCTCACACAGGCTGCAGTGTCCTCACATCCACACACACAGACTGTAGCGTCCATCAGACACTCACACACAGACTGCAGTGTCCATCAGACACTCACACACAGACTGCAGGATCCATCAGACACTCAGACACAGGCTGCAGTGTCCATCAGATCCACACATAGACTGCAGTGTCCATCACATCCACACACAGGCTGCAATGTCCATCAGATCCACACACAGGCTGCAGTGTCCATCAGATCCACACATAGACTGCAGTGTCCATCACATCCACACACAGGCTGCAATGTCCATCAGATCCACACACAGGCTGCAGTGTCCATCAGATCCACACGCAGGCTGCAGTGTCCATCAGATCCTCACACAGGCTGCAGTGTCCATCAGATCCACACCCAGGCTGCAGTGTCCATCAGTCCTCACACAGGCTGCAGTGTCCATCAGATCCTCACACAGGCTGCAGTGTCCATCAGTCACTCAAACACAGACTGCATTGTCCATCAGACCCTCACACAGTCTGCCATGTACATCACATCCTCACACACAGATTGCAGTGTCCATCAGACACTCACACACAGGCTGCAGTGTCCATCAGATCCACACACAGGCTGCAGTGTCCATCAGATCCACACACAGGCTGCAGTGTCCATCAGATCCTCACACAGGCTGCAATGTCCGTCAGATCCACACATAGACTGCAGTGTCCGTCAGATTCACACACAGACTGCAGTGTCCATCAGATTCACACACAGACTGCAGTGTCCATGAGATCCTCTCACAAGCTGCAGTGTCCATCGCATCAGCACACAAAGGCTGCAGTTTCCATCAGAACCTCACACAGGCTGCAGTGTCCATCAGATCCTCACACAGGCTGCAGTGTCCATCACATTCTCACACACAGACTGCATTATCCATCAGACACTCACACACAGGCTGCAGTGTCCATCAGATCCTCACACAGGCTGCAGTGTCCATCACATCCTCACACACAGACTGTAGCGACCATCAGACACTCACACACAGACTGCAGTGTCCATCAGACACACACACAGACTGCAGGATCCATCAGACACTCACACACAGGCTGCAGTGTCCATCAGATCCACACACAGGTTGCATTGTCCATCAGATCATCACACAGGCTGCAATGTCCATCAGATCCACACACAGGCTGCAGTGTTCATCATATCCACACACAGGCTGCAGTGTCCATCAGATCATCACACAGGCTGCAGTGTCCATCAGATCCTCACATAGGATGCAGTGTCCATCAGATCCACGCACAGGCTGCAGTGTCCATCAGATCCTCACATAGGCTGCAGTGCCCATCAGATCCTCACACAGGCTGCAGTTTCCATCAGATCCACACAGAGACTGCAGTATGCATCAGATTCTCACACATGCTGCAGTGTCCATCAGATCCACACACAGGCTGCAGTGTCCATCAGATCCACACATAGACTGCTGTGTCCGTCAGATCCACACACCTACTGCAGTGTCCGTCAGATCCACACATAGACTGCAGTGTCCGTCAGATCCACACACAGACTGCAGTGTCCATGAGATCCTCACACAGGCTGCAGTGTCCATCAGTTCCACACACAGGCTGCATTGTCCATCAGATCATCACATAGGCTGCAGTGTCCATCAGATCATCACACAGGCTGCAGTGTCCATCAGATCCTCACATAGGCTGCAGTGTCCATCAGATCCTCACACAGGCTGCTGTGTCCATCAGATCCTCACACAGGCTGCAGTGTCCATCAGATCCTCACACATGCTGTAGTGTCCATCAGATCCTTACACAGGCTGCAGTGTCCATCAGTCACTCATACACAGGCTGCAGTGTCCATCCGATCCACACACAGGCTGCAGTGTCCGTCAGATCCACTCACAGTCTGCAGTGTCCATCAGATCCACACACAGGCAGCAGTGTCCATCAGATCCACACACAGGCTGCAAAGTCCATCAGATGCTAACACAGGCTGCAGTGTCCATCAGATCCTCACACAGGCTGCAGTGTCCACCAGATCCACGCACAGGCTGCAGTGTCCATCAGATCCACACACAGGCTGCAGTGTCCATCGGATCCTCACATAGGCTGCAGTGCCCATCAGATCCTCACACAGGCTGCACTGTCCATCAGATCCACACACAGGCTGCATTGTCCATCAGATCCACACACAGACTGCAGTGTCCATCATAGACACACACAGGCTGCAGTGTCCATCAGATCCACGCACAGGCTGCAGTGTCCATCAGAGCCACACATAGACTGCAGTGTCCATCACATCCACACTCAGGCTGCAGTGTGTATCAGATTCTCACACAGGCTGCAGTGTCCATCAGATCCACACACAGGCTGCAGTGTCCATCAGATCTTCACACAGTCTGCAGAATGCATCAGGTCCTCAAACAGGCTGCAGTGTCCATCAGATCCACACACAAGCTGCAGAATCCATCAGATCCACACACAGACTGCAGTGTCCATCAGATCCACACACAGACTGCAGTGACCATCAGATCCTCACACAGGCTGCAGTGTCCAGCAGATCCTCACACAGACTGCAGTGACCATCAGATCCTCACACATATTGCAGTTTCCATCAGGTCCTCACACAGGCTGCAGTGTCCATCAGATCCACACCCAGGCTGCAGTGACCATCAGATCCTCACACAGGCTGCAGTGTCCAGCAGATCCTCATACAGGCTGCAATGTCCATCAGATCCTCACACAGGCTGCAGTGTCCATCAGTCACTCAAACACAAACTGCAGTGTCCATCTGACCCTCACACAGTCTGCCATGTACATCACATCCTCACACACAGACTGCAGTGTCCATCAGACGCTCACACACAGGCTGCAGTGTCCATCAGATTCACACACAGGCTGCAGTGTCCATCAGATCCACACACAGGCTGCAGTGTCCATCAGATCCTCACACAGGCAGCAGTGTCCGTCAGATCCACACACAGACTGCAGTGTGCATCATTTTCACACACAGGCTGCAGTTTCCATCAGATCCACACACACAGACTGCAGTGTCCGTCAGATCCACACACAGTCTGCAGTGTCCATCAGATTCACACACAGACTGCAGTGTCCATCAGATCCTCACACAAACTGCAGTGTCCATCTGATCCTCACACAAACTGCAATGTCCATCGCATCCGCACACAACGGCTTCAGTTTCCATCAGATCCTCACACAGGCAGCAGTTTCCATCAGATCCTCACACAGGCTGCAGTGTCCATCAGATCCTCACACAGACTGCAGTGTCCATCACATCCTGACACACAGACTGCATTGTCCATCAGACACTCACACAATGACTGCAGTGCCCATCAGACACTCACACACAGACAGCAGTGTCCATCAGACACCCACACTCAGACTGCAGTGTCCATCAGACACTCACACACAGATTGCCGTGTCCATCAGACACTCACATGCAGGCTGCAATGTCCATCAGATCCTCACTCAGGCTGCAGTGTCCATCAGATCCTCACGCAGGCTGCAGTGTCCATCAGATCCACACACAGGCTGCAGTGTCCATCATATCCTCACACACAGACTGTAGTGTCCATCAGATCCCCACACAGGCTGCAGTGTCCATCAGCCCCACACACAGGCTGCAGTGTCCATCAGATCCTCACACAGGCTGCATTGTCCATCAGATCTTCAGACAGTCTGCAGTTTCCATCAGATCCTCACACAGACTGCAGTGTCCATCAGATCCACACACAGGCTGCAGTGTCCATCAGATCCTCACACAGGCTGCAGTGTCAATCAGATCCTCACACAGGCTGCAGTGTCCATCAAATCTTCAAACAGGCTGCAGTGTCCATCAGATCCTCAGACAGGCTGCAGTGTCCATCAGTCACTCAAACACAGACTGCAGTGTCCATCAGACCTTCACACAGTCTGCCATGCACATCACATCCTCACACACAGATTGCACTGTCTATCAGACACTCACACACAGGCTGCAATGTCCATCATATCCTCACACAGGCTGCAGTGTCCGTCAGATCCACACACACAGACTGCAGTGTCCATCAGATCCACACACACAGAATGCAGTGTCCATCAGATCCACACACACAGACTGCAGTGTCCATCAGATCCACAGACAGGCTGCAGTTTCCATCAGGTCCTCAGACAGGCCGCAGTGTCCATCGCATCCTCACACACATACTGCAGTGTCCATCAGACACTCACTCACAGACTGCAGTGTCCATCAGACATTCACACAAAGACTGCAGTGTCCATCAGATCCACACGCAGGCTACAGTGTCCATCAGATCGGCACACAGACTGCAGTGTCCATCATATCCACACACAGGCTGCAGTGTCCATCAAATCCACACACACAGACTGCAGTGTCCATCAGATCCACACACACAGACTGCAGTGTCCATCTGATCCACACACAGGCTGCAGTGTCAAACAGATCCACACGCAGGCTGCAGTGTCCATCAGATCATCACACAGGCTACAGTGTCCATCAGATCCTCACACAGGCTGCAGTGTCCATCAGGACATCACACAGGCTGCAGTTTCCATCAGGTCCTCACACAGGCTGCAGTGTCCATCACATCCTCACACACAGACTGTCGCGTCCATCAGACACTCACACACAGACTGCAGTGTCCATCAGACACTCACACACAGACTGCAGTGTCCATCAGATCCGTACACAGGCTGCATTGACCATCAGATCATCACACAGGCTGCAATGTCATTCAGATCCTCACACAGGCTGCAGTGTCCATCAGATCCACACACAGGCTGCAATGTCCATCAGATCCTTACGCAGGCTGCCGTGTCCATCAGTCACTCAAATACAGACTGAAGTGTCCATCTGACCCTCACACAGTCTGCTATGTACATCACATCCTCACACACAGACTGCAGTGTCCATCAGACACTCATACACAGGCTGCAGTGTCCATCAGATCCTCACACAGGCTGCAGTGTCCATCAGGACATCACACAGGCTGCAGTTTCCATCAGGTCCTCACACAGGCTGCAGTGTCCATCACATCCTCACACACAGACTGTCGCGTCCATCAGACACTCACACACAGACTGCAGTGTCCATCAGACACTCACACACAGACTGCAGTGTCCATCAGATCCGTACACAGGCTGCATTGACCATCAGATCATCACACAGGCTGCAATGTCATTCAGATCCTCACACAGGCTGCAGTGTCCATCAGATCCACACACAGGCTGCAATGTCCATCAGATCCTTACGCAGGCTGCAGTGTCCATCAGTCACTCAAATACAGACTGAAGTGTCCATCTGACCCTCACACAGTCTGCTATGTACATCACATCCTCACACACAGACTGCAGTGTCCATCAGACACTCATACACAGGCTGCAGTGTCTATCAGATCCACACACGGGCTGCAGTGTCCGTCAGATCCACTCACAGTCTGCAGTGTCCATCAGATCCACACACAGGCTGCAGTGTCCATCAGATCCACACACAGGCTGCAGTGTCCATCAGATCATCACACAGGCTGCAGTGTCCATCAGATCCTCACATAGGATGCAGTGTCCATCAGATCCACGCACAGGCTGCAGTGTCCATCAGATCCTCACATAGGCTGCAGTGCCCATCAGATCCTCTCACAGGCTGCAGTTTCCATCAGATCCACACAGAGACTGCAGTATGCATCAGATTCTCACACATGCTGCAGTGTCCATCAGATCCACACACAGGCTGCAGTGTCCATCAGATCCACACATAGACTGCTGTGTCCGTCAGATCCACACACCAACTGCAGTGTCCGTCAGATCCACACATAGACTGCAGTGTCCGTCAGATCCACACACAGACTGCAGTGTCCATGAGATCCTCACACAGGCTGCAGAATCCATCAGATCCTCACACAGGCTGCAGTGTCCATCAGGACCTCACACAGGCTGCAGTTTCCATCAGGTCCTCACACAGGCTGCAGTGTCCATCACATCCTCACACACAGACTGTAGCGTCCATCGGACACTCACACACAGACTGCAGTGTCCATCAGACACTCACACACAGGCTGCAGTGTCCATCAGTTCCACACACAGGCTGCATTGTCCATCAGATCATCACACTGGCTGCAGTGTCCATCAGATCCTCACATAGGCTGCAGTGTCCATCAGATCATCACACAGGCTGCAGTGTCCATCAGATCCTCACATAGGCTGCAGTGTCCATCAGATCCTCACACAGGCTGCAGTGTCCATCAGATCCTCACACAGGCTGCAGTGTCCATCAGATCCTCACACATGCTGTAGTGTCCATCAGATCCTTACACAGGCTGCAGTGTCCATCAGTCACTCAAATACAGACTGAAGTGTCCATCTGACCCTCACACAGTCTGCTATGTACATCACATCCTCACACACAGACTGCAGTGTCCATCAGACACTCATACACAGGCTGCAGTGTCCATCCGATCCACACACAGGCTGCAGTGTCCGTCAGATCCACTCACAGTCTGCAGTGTCCATCAGATCCACACACAGGCTGCAGTGTCCGTCAGATCCACTCACAGTCTGCAGTGTCCATCAGATCCACACACAGGCAGCAGTGTCCATCAGATCCACACACAGGCTGCAAAGTCCATCAGATGCTAACACAGGCTGCAGTGTCCATCAGATCCTCACACAGGCTGCAGTGTCCATCAGATCCTCACACACAGACTGCAGTGTCCATCAGATCCTCACACAGGCTGCAGTGTCCACCAGATCCACGCACAGGCTGCAGTGTCCATCAGATCCACACACAGGCTGCAGTGTCCATCGGATCCTCACATAGGCTGCAGTGCCCATCAGATCCTCACACAGGCTGCACTGTCCATCAGATCCTTACACAGGCTGCAGTGTCCATCAGTCACTCAAATACAGACTGAAGTGTCCATCTGACCCTCACACAGTCTGCAGTGTCCATCAGAGACACACACAGGCTGCAGTGTCCATCAGTCACTCAAATACAGACTGAAGTGTCCATCTGACCCTCACACAGTCTGCAGTGTCCATCAGATCCACGCACAGGCTGCAGTGTCCATCAGAGCCACACATAGACTGCAGTGTCCATCACATCCACACTCAGGCTGCAGTGTGTATCAGATTCTCACACAGGCTGCAGTGTCCATCAGATCCACACACAGGCTGCAGTGTCCATCAGATCTTCACACAGTCTGCAGAATGCATCAGGTCCTCAAACAGGCTGCAGTGTCCATCAGATCCCCACACAGGCTGCAGAATCCATCAGATCCTCACACATGCTGCAGTTTCCATCAGGTCCTCACACAGGCTGCAGTGTCCATCAGATCCACACCCAGGCTGCAGTGACCATCAGATCCTCACACAGGCTGCAGTGTCCAGCAGATCCTCATAGAGGCTGCAATGTCCATCAGATCCTCACACAGGCTGCAGTGTCCATCAGTCACTCAAACACAAACTGCAGTGTCCATCTGACCCTCACACAGTCTGCCATGTACATCACATCCTCACACACAGACTGCAGTGTCCATCAGACGCTCACACACAGGCTGCAGTGTCCATCAGATTCACACACAGGCTGCAGTGTCCATCAGATCCACACACAGGCTGCAGTGTCCATCAGATCCTCACACAGGCAGCAGTGTCCGTCAGATCCACACACAGGCTGCTGTGTCCATCAGATCCTCACACAGGCTGCAGTGCCCGTCAGATCCACACACAAACTGCAGTGTCCATCAGATTCACACACAGACTGCAGTGTCCATGAGATCCTCACACAAACTGCAGTGTCCATCGCATCAGCACACAAAGGCTGCAGTTTCCATCAGAACCTCACACAGACTGCAGTGTCCATCAGATCCTCACACAGGCTGCAGTGTCCGTCAGATCCTCACACACAGACTGCATTATCCATCAGACACTCACACACAGGCTGCAGTGTCCATCAGATCCTCACACAGGCTGCAGTATCCATCAGATCCTCACACTGACTGCGGTGTCCATCAGGACCTCACACAGGCTGCAGTTTCCATCAGGTCCTCACACAGGCTGCAGTGTCCATCACATCCTCACACACAGACTGTAGCGTCCATCAGACACTCACACACAGACTGCAGTGTCCATCAGACACACACACAGACTGCAGGATCCATCAGACACTCACACACAGGCTGCAGTGTCCATCAGATCCACACACAGGCTGCATTGTCCATCAGATCAACACACAGGCAGCAATGTCCATCATATCCACACACAGGCTGCAGTGTTCATCATATCCACACACAGGCTGCAGTGTCCATCAGATCCACACACAGTCTGCAGTGTCCATCAGATCCTCACATAGGATGCAGTGTCCATCAGATCATCACACAGGCTGCAGTGTCCATCAGATCCTCACATCGGCTGCAGTGTCCATCAGATCCTCACACAGGCTGCAGTGTCCATCAGATCCTCACACAGGCTGCAGTGTCCATCAGATCCTCACACATGCTGCAGTGTCCATCAGATCCTTACGCAGGCTGCAGTGTCCATCAGTCACTCAAATACAGACTGTAGTGTCCATCTGACCCTCACACAGTCTGCTATGTACATCACATCCTCACACACAGACTGCAGTGTCCATCAGACACTCATACACAGGCTGCAGTTTCTATCAGATCCACACACGGGCTGCAGTGTCCGTCAGATCCACTCACAGTCTGCAGTGTCCATCAGATCCACACAATGGCTGCAGTGTCCATCAGATCCACACACAGGCTTCAAAGTCCATCAGATCCTCACACAGGCTGCAGTGTCCATCAGATCCTCACACAGGCCGCAGTGTCCATCAGATCCTTACACAGGCTGCAGTGTCCATCAGATCCACACACAGGCTGCAGTGTCCATCAGATCCACACACAGGCTGCAGTGTCCATCAGATCCTCACATAGGCTGCAGTGCCCATCAGATCCTCACACAGGCTGCAGTGTCCATCAGATCCACACAGAGACTGCAGTGTGCATCAGATTCTCACACATGCTGCAGTGTCCATCAGATCCACACACAGGCTGCAGTGTCCATCAGATCCACACGCAGGCTGCAGTGTCCATCAGATCCACACACAGGCTGCAGTGTCCATCAGATCCACTCACAGGCTGCAGTGTCCATCAGATCCATGCACAGACTGCAGTGTGCATCAGATTCTCACACAGGCTGCAGTGTCTATCAGATCCACACACAGGCTGCAGTGACCATCAGATCCTCACACAGGCTGCAGTGTCCAGCAGATCCTCATACAGGCTGCAGTGTCCATCAGATCGTCACTCAGGCTGCAGTGTCCATCAGTCTCTCAAACACAAACTGCAGTGTCCATCTGACCCTCACACAGTCTGCCATGTACATCACATCCTCACACACAGACTGCAGTATCCATCAGACACTCACACACAGGCTGCAGTGTCCATCAGATCCACACACAGGCTGCAGTGTCCATCAGATCCACACACAGGCTGCAGTGTTCATCATATCCACACACAGGCTGCAGTGTCCATCAGATCATCACACAGGCTGCAGTGTCCATCAGATCCTCACATAGGATGCAGTGTCCATCAGATCATCACACAGGCTGCAGTGTCCATCAGTCACTCAAATACAGACTGAAGTGTCCATCTGCTCCTCACACAGTCTGCTATGTGCATCACATCCTCACACACAGACTGCAGTGTCCATCAGACACTCATAAACAGTCTGCAGTGTCTATCAGATCCACACACGGGCTGCAGTGTCCGTCAGATCCACTCACAGTCTGCAGTGTCCATCAGATCCACACACAGGCTGCAGTGTCCATCAGATCCACACACAGGCTGCAAAGTCCATCAGATCCTCCATCAGGCTCCAGTGTCCATCAGATCCTCCATCAGGCTGCATTGTCCATCAGATCCACACCCAGGCTGCAGTGACCATCAGATCCTCACACTGGCTGCAGTGTCCAGCAGATCCTCATACAGGCTGCAGTGTCCATCAAATCGTCACTCAGGCTGCAGTGTCCATCAGTCACTCAAACACAAACTGCAGTGTCCATCTGACCCTCACACAGTCTGCCATGTACATCACATCCTCACACGCAGACTGCAGTGTCCATCAGACACTCACACACAGGCTGCAGTGTCCATCAGATCCACACACAGGCTGCAGTGTCCATCAGATCCACACACAGGCTGCAGTGTCCATCAGATCCTCACACAGGCTGCAGTGTCCGTCAGATCCACACACAGACTGCAGTGTCCGTCAGATCCACACACAGACTGCAGTGTCCATCAGATTCACACACAGGCTGCAGTGTCCATGAAATCCTCACACTAACTGCAGTGTCCATCAGATTCTCACACACAGACTGCATTATCCATCAGACACTCACACACAGGCTGCAGTGTCCATCAGATCCTCACACAGGCTGCAGTTTCCATCAGATCCTCACACAGGCTGCAGTGTCCATCAGGACCTCACACAGGCTGCAGTTTCCATCAGGTCCTCACACAGGCTGCAGTGTCCATCACATCCTCTCACACAGACTGTAGCGTCCATCAGACACTCACACACAGACTGCAGTGTCCATCAGACACTCACACACAGACTGCAGGATCCATCAGACACTCAGACACAGGCTGCAGTGTCCATCAGATCCACACATAGACTGCAGTGTCCATCACATCCACACACAGGCTGCAATGTCCATCAGATCCACACACAGGCTGCAGTGTCCATCAGACCCACACATAGACTGCAGTGTCCATCACATCCACACACAGGCTGCAATGTCCATCAGATCCACACACAGGCTGCAGTGTCCATCAGATCCACACGCAGGCTGCAGTGTCCATCAGATCCTCACACAGGCTGCAGTGTCCATCAGATCCACACCCAGGCTGCAGTGTCCATCAGATCCTCACACAGGCTGCAGTGTCCATCAGATCCTCACACAGGCTGCAGTGTCCATCAGTCACTCAAACACAGACTGCAGTGTCCATCAGACCCTCACACAGTCTGCCATGTACATCACATCCTCACACACAGATTGCAGTGTCCATCAGACACTCACACACAGGCTGCAGTGTCCATCAGATCCACACACAGGCTGCAGTGTCCATCAGATCCACACACAGGCTGCAGTGTCCATCAGATCCTCACACAGGCTGCAATGTCCGTCAGATCCACACATAGACTGCAGTGTCCGTCAGATTCACACACAGACTGCAGTGTCCATCAGATTCACACACAGACTGCAGTGTCCATGAGATCCTCTCACAAACTGCAGTGTCCATCGCATCAGCACACAAAGGCTGCAGTTTCCATCAGAACCTCACACAGGCTGCAGTGTCCATCAGATCCTCACACAGGCTGCAGTGTCCATCACATTCTCACACACAGACTGCATTATCCATCAGACACTCACACACAGGCTGCAGTGTCCATCAGATCCTCACACAGGCTGCAGTGTCCATCACATCCTCACACACAGACTGTAGCGTCCATCAGACACTCACACACAGACTGCAGTGTCCATCAGACACACACACAGACTGCAGGATCCATCAGACACTCACACACAGGCTGCAGTGTCCATCAGATCCACACACAGGTTGCATTGTCCATCAGATCATCACACAGGCTGCAATGTCCATCAGATCCACACACAGGCTGCAGTGTTCATCATATCCACACACAGGCTGCAGTGTCCATCAGATCATCACACAGGCTGCAGTGTCCATCAGATCCTCACATAGGATGCAGTGTCCATCAGATCCACGCACAGGCTGCAGTGTCCATCAGATCCTCACACAGGCTGCAGTTCCCATCAGATCCACACAGAGACTGCAGTATGCATCAGATTCTCACACATGCTGCAGTGTCCATCAGATCCACACACAGGCTGCAGTGTCCATCAGATCCACACATAGACTGCTGTGTCCGTCAGATCCACACACCTACTGCAGTGTCCGTCAGATCCACACATAGACTGCAGTGTCCGTCAGATCCACACACAGACTGCAGTGTCCATGAGATCCTCACACAGGCTGCAGAATCCATCAGATCCTCACACAGGCTGCAGTGTCCATCAGGACCTCACACAGGCTGCAGTTTCCATCAGGTCCTCACACAGGCTGCAGTGTCCATCACATCCTCACACACAGACTGTAGCGTCCATCAGACACTCACACACAGACTGCAGTGTCCATCAGACACTCACACACAGGCTGCAGTGTCCATCAGTTCCACACACAGGCTGCATTGTCCATCAGATCATCACATAGGCTGCAGTGTCCATCAGATCCTCACACAGGCTGCAGTGTCCATCAGATCCTCACACAGGCTGCAGTGTCCATCAGATCATCACACATGCTGTAGTGTCCATCAGATCCTTACACAGGCTGCAGTGTCCATCAGTCACTCAAATACAGACTGAAGTGTCCATCTGACCCTCACACAGTCTGCTATGTACATCACATCCTCACACACAGACTGCAGTGTCCATCAGACACTCATACACAGGCTGCAGTGTCCATCCGATCCACACACAGGCTGCAGTGTCCGTCAGATCCACTCACAGTCTGCAGTGTCCATCAGATCCACACACAGGCTGCAGTGTCCATCAGATCCACACACAGGCTGCAAAGTCCATCAGATGCTAACACAGGCTGCAGTGTCCATCAGATCCTCACACAGGCTGCAGTGTCCATCAGATCCTCACACAGGCTGCAGTGTCCATCAGATCCTCACACAGGCTGCAGTGTCCACCAGATCCACGCAGAGGCTGCAGTGTCCATCAGATCCACACACAGGCTGCAGTGTCCATCGGATCCTCACATAGGCTGCAGTGCCCATCAGATCCTCACACAGGCTGCACTGTCCATCAGATCCACACACAGGCTGCATTGTCCATCAGATCCACACACAGACTGCAGTGTCCATCATAGACACACACAGGCTGCAGTGTCCATCAGATCCACGCACAGGCTGCAGTGTCCATCAGAGCCACACATAGACTGCAGTGTCCATCACATCCACACTCAGGCTGCAGTGTGTATCAGATTCTCACACAGGCTGCAGTGTCCATCAGATCCACACACAGGCTGCAGAATCCATCAGATCCACACACAGACTGCAGTGTCCATCAGATCCACACACAGACTGCAGTGACCATCAGATCCTCACACAGGCTGCAGTGTCCAGCAGATCCTCACACAGACTGCAGTGACCATCAGATCCTCACACATGCTGCAGTTTCCATCAGGTCCTCACACAGGCTGCAGTGTCCATCAGATCCACACCCAGGCTGCAGTGACCATCAGATCCTCACACAGGCTGCAGAGTCCAGCAGATCCTCATACAGGCTGCAATGTCCATCAGATCCTCACACAGGCTGCAGTGTCCATCAGTCACTCAAACACAAACTGCAGTGTCCATCTGACCCTCACACAGTCTGCCATGTACATCACATCCTCACACACAGACTGCAGTGTCCATCAGACGCTCACACACAGGCTGCAGTGTCCATCAGATTCACACACAGGCTGCAGTGTCCATCAGATCCACACACAGGCTGCAGTGTCCATCAGATCCTCACACAGGCAGCAGTGTCCGTCAGATCCACACACAGACTGCAGTGTGCATCAGATTCACACACAGGCTGCAGTTTCCATCAGATCCACACACACAGACTGCAGTGTCCGTCAGATCCACACACAGTCTGCAGTGTCCATCAGATTCACACACAGACTGCAGTGTCCATCAGATCCTCACACAAACTGCAGTGTCCATCTGATCCTCACACAAACTGCAGTGTCCATCGCATCCGCACACAACGGCTTCAGTTTCCATCAGATCCTCACACAGGCAGCAGTTTCCATCAGATCCTCACACAGGCTGCAGTGTCCATCAGATCCTCACACAGACTGCAGTGTCCATCACATCCTCACACACAGACTGCATTGTCCATCAGACACTCACACAATGACTGCAGTGCCCATCAGACACTCACACACAGACAGCAGTGTCCATCAGACACCCACACTCAGACTGCAGTGTCCATCAGACACTCACACACAGATTGCCGTGTCCATCAGACACTCACATGCAGGCTGCAATGTCCATCAGATCCTCACTCAGGCTGCAGTGTCCATCAGATCCTCACGCAGGCTGCAGTGTCTGTCAGATTCACACACAGGCTGCAGTGTCCATCAGATCCACACACAGGCTGCAGTGTCCATCATATCCTCACACACAGACTGTAGTGTCCATCAGATCCCCACACAGGCTGCAGTGTCCATCAGCCCCACACACAGGCTGCAGTGTCCATCAGATCCTCACACAGGCTGCATTGTCCATCAGATCTTCAGACAGTCTGCAGTTTCCATCAGATCCTCACACAGACTGCAGTGTCCATCAGATCCACACACAGGCTGCAGTGTCCATCAGATCCTCACACAGGCTGCAGTGTCAATCAGATCCTCACACAGGCTGCAGTGTCCATCAAATCTTCAAACAGGCTGCAGTGTCCATCAGATCCTCAGACAGGCTGCAGTGTCCATCAGTCACTCAAACACAGACTGCAGTGTCCATCAGACCTTCACACAGTCTGCCATGCACATCACATCCTCACACACAGATTGCACTGTCCATCAGACACTCACACACAGGCTGCAATGTCCATCATATCCTCACACAGGCTGCAGTGTCCGTCAGATCCACACACACAGACTGCAGTGTCCATCAGATCCACACACACAGAATGCAGTGTCCATCAGATCCACACACACAGACTGCAGTGTCCATCAGATCCACAGACAGGCTGCAGTTTCCATCAGGTCCTCAGACAGGCCGCAGTGTCCATCGCATCCTCACACACATACTGCAGTGTCCATCAGACACTCACTCACAGACTGCAGTGTCCATCAGACATTCACACAAAGACTGCAGTGTCCATCAGATCCACACGCAGGCTACAGTGTCCATCAGATCGGCACACAGATTGCAGTGTCCATCATATCCACACACAGGCTGCAGTGTCCATCAAATCCACACACACAGACTGCAGTGTCCATCAGATCCACACACACAGTCTGCAGTGTCCATCTGATCCACACACAGGCTGCAGTGTCAAACAGATCCACACGCAGGCTGCAGAGTCCATCAGATCCACGCACAGACTGCAGTGTCCATCAGATCCACACACAGACTGCAGTGAACCATCAGATCCTCACACAGGCTGCAGTGTCCAGCAGATCCTCACACAGACTGCAGTGACCATCAGATCCTCACACAGGCTGCAGTTTCCATCAGGTCCTCACACATGCTGCAGTGTCCATCAGATCCACACCCAGGCTGCAGTGACCATCAGATCCTCACACAGGCTGCAGTGTCCAGCAGATCCTCATACAGGCTGCAGTGTCCATCAGATCGTCACTCAGGCTGCAGTGTCCATCAGTCACTCAAACACAAACTGCAGTGTCCATCTGACCCTCACACAGTCTGCCATGTACATCACATCCTCACACACAGACTGCAGTGTCCATCAGACACTCACACACAGGCTGCAGTGTCCTTCAGATCCACACACAGGCTGCAGTGTTCATCATATCCACACACAGGCTGCAGTGTCCATCAGATCATCACACAGGCTGCAGTGTCCATCAGATCCTCACATAGGATGCAGTGTCCATCAGATCATCACACAGGCTGCAGTGTCCATCAGATCCTCACATAGGCTGCAGTGTCCATCAGATCCTCACACAGGCTGCAGTGTCCATCAGATTCTCACACAGGCTGCAGTGTCCATCAGGTCCTCACACATGCTGCAGTGTCCATCAGATCCTTACGCAGGCTGCAGTGTCCATCAGTCACTCAAATACAGACTGAAGTGTCCATCTGACCCTCACACAGTCTGCTATTTACATCACATCCTCACACACAGACTGCAGTGTCCATCAGACACTCATAAACAGGCTGAAGTGTCTATCAGATCCACACACGGGCTGCAGTGTCCGTCAGATCCACTCACAGTCTGCAGTGTCCATCAGATCCACACACAGGCTGCAAAGTCCATCAGATCCTCACACAGGCTGCAGTGTCCACCAGATCCACACACAGGCTGCAAAGTCCATCAGATCCACACACGGGCTGCAGTGTCCGTCAGATCCACTCACAGTCTGCAGTGTCCATCAGATCCACACACAGGCTGCCGTGTCCATCAGATCCACGCACAGGCTGCAAAGTCCATCAGATCCTCACACAGGCTGCAGTGTCCATCAGATCCTCCATCAGGCTGCATTGTCCATCAGATCCTCACACAGGCTGCAGTGTCCATCAGATCCACACACAGGCTGCAGTGTCCATCAGATCCACACACAGGCTGCAGTGTCCATCAGGTCCTCACATAGGCTGCAGTGCCCATCAGATCCTCACACAGGCTGCAGTGTCCATCAGATCCACACAGTGACTGCAGTGTGCATCAGATTCTCACACATGCTGCATTGTCCATCAGATCCACACGCAGGCTGCAGTGTCCATCAGATCCACACGCAGGCTGCAGTGTCCATCAGATCCACACGCAGGCTGCAGTGTCCATCAGATCCACACGCAGGCTGCAGTGTCCATCAGATCCATGCACAGACTGCAGTGTGCATCAGATTCTCACACAGGCTGCAGTGTCTATCAGATCCACACACAGGCTGCAGTGTCCATCAGATCTTCACACAGTCTGCAGAATCCATCAGGTCCTCAAACAGGCTGCAATGTCCATCAGATCCACACACAGGCTGCAGAATCCATCAGATCCACACACAGACTGCAGTGTCCATCAGATCCACACACAGACTGCAGTGACCATCAGATCCTCACACAGGCTGCAGTGTCCAGCAGATCCTCACACAGACTGCAGTGACCATCAGATCCTCACACAGGCTGCAGTTTCCATCAGGTCCTCACACATGCTACAGTGTCCATCAGATCCACACCCAGGCTGCAGTGACCATCAGATCCTCACACTGGCTGCAGTGTCCAGCAGATCCTCATACAGGCTGCAGTGTCCATCAGATCCACACACAGGCTGCAGTGTCCATCAGATCCTCACACAGGCTGCAGTGTCCGTCAGATCCACACATAGACTGCAGTGTCCGTCAGATCCACACACAGACTGCAGTGTCCATCAGATTCACACACAGGCTGCAGTGTCCATGAGATCCTCACACAAACTGCAGTGTCCATCGCATCAGCTCACAAAGGATGCAGTTTCCATCAGAACCTCACACAGGCTGCAGTGTCCTTCAGATCCTCTCACAGGCTGCAGTGTCCATCAGATTCTCACACACAGACTGCATTATCCATCAGACACTCACACACAGGCTGCAGTGTCCATCAGATCCTCACACAGGCTGCAGTTTCCATCAGATCCTCACACAGGCTGCAGTGTCCATCAGGACCTCACACAGGCTGCAGTTTCCATCAGGTCCTCACACAGGCTGCAGTGTCCATCACATCCTCACACACAGACTGTAGCGTCCATCAGACACTCACACACAGACTGCAGTGTCCATCAGACACTCACACACAGACTGCAGGATCCATCAGACACTCAGACACAGGCTGCAGTGTCCATCAGATCCACACATAGACTGCAGTGTCCATCACATCCACACACAGGCTGCAATGTCCATCAGATCCACACACAGGCTGCAGTGTCCTCAGATCCACACATAGACTGCAGTGTCCATCACATCCACACACAGGCTGCAATGTCCATCAGATCCACACACAGGCTGCAGTGTCCATCAGATCCACACGCAGGCTGCAGTGTCCATCAGATCCTCACACAGGCTGCAGTGTCCATCAGATCCACACCCAGGCTGCAGTGTCCATCAGATCCTCACACAGGCTGCAGTGTCCATCAGATCCTCACACAGGCTGCAGTGTCCATCAGTCACTCAAACAAAGACTGCAGTGTCCATCAGACCCTCACACAGTCTGCCATGTACATCACATCCTCACACACAGATTGCAGTGTCCATCAGACACTCACACACAGGCTGCAGTGTCCATCAGATCCACACACAGGCTGCAGTGTCCATCAGATCCACACACAGGCTGCAGTGTCCATCAGATCCTCACACAGGCTGCAATGTCCGTCAGATCCACACATAGACTGCAGTGTCCGTCAGATTCACACACAGACTGCAGTGTCCATCAGATTCACACACAGACTGCAGTGTCCATGAGATCCTCTCACAAACTGCAGTGTCCATCGCATCTGCACACAAAGGCTGCAGTTTCCATCAGAACCTCACACAGGCTGCAGTGTCCATCAGATCCTCACACAGGCTGCAGTGTCCATCAGATTCTCTCACACAGACTGCATTATCCATCAGACACTCACACACAGGCTGCAGTGTCCATCAGATCCTCACACAGGCTGCAGTGTCCATCAGGACCTCACACAGGCTGCAGTTTCCATCAGGTCCTCACACAGGCTGCAGTGTCCATCACATCCTCACACACAGACTGTAGTGTCCATCAGACACTCACTCACAGACTGCAGTGTCCATCAGACACACACACAGACTGCAGGATCCATCAGATCATCACACAGGCTGCAATGTCCATCAGATCCACACACAGGCTGCAGTGTTCATCATATCCACACACAGGCTGCAGTGTCCATCAGATCATCACACAGGCTGCAGTGTCCATCAGATCCTCACATAGGATGCAGTGTCCATCAGATCCACGCACAGGCTGCAGTGTCCATCAGATCCTCACATAGGCTGCAGTGCCCATCAGATCCTCACACAGGC
This sequence comes from Isurus oxyrinchus, assembly GCA_026770705.1. Lineage (NCBI taxonomy): Eukaryota > Metazoa > Chordata > Chondrichthyes > Lamniformes > Lamnidae > Isurus > Isurus oxyrinchus. Next base: position 388,733 of record JANJGN010000315.1, read on the forward strand.
TGCAGTTTCCATCAGATCCACACAGAGACTGCAGTATGCATCAGATTCTCACACATGCTGCAGTGTCCATCAGATCCACACATAGACTGCAGTGTCCGTCAGATCCACACACCTACTGCAGTGTCCGTCAGATCCACACATAGACTGCAGTGTCCGTCAGATCCACACACAGACTGCAGTGTCCATGAGATCCTCACACAGGCTGCAGAATCCATCAGATCCTCACACAGGCTGCAGTGTCCATCAGGACTTCACACAGGCTGCAGTTTCCATCAGGTCCTCACACAGGCTGCAGTGTCCATCACATCCTCACACACAGACTGTAGCGTCCATCAGACACTCACACACAGACTGCAGTGTCCATCAGACACTCACACACAGGCTGCAGTGTCCATCAGTTCCACACACAGGCTGCATGGTCCATCAGATCATCACACTGGCTGCAGTGTCCATCAGATCCTCACATAGGCTGCAGTGTCCATCAGATCATCACACAGGCTGCAGTGTTCATCAGATCCTCACATAGGCTGCAGTGTCCATCAGATCCTCACACAGGCTGCAGTGTCCATCAGATCCTCACACAGGCTGCAGTGTCCATCAGATCCTCACACAGGCTGCAGTGTCCATCAGATTCTCACACACAGACTGCATTATCCATCAGACACTCACACACAGGCTGCAGTGTCCATCAGATCCTCACACAGGCTGCAGTGTCCATCAGGACCTCACACAGGCTGCAGTTTCCATCAGGTCCTCACACAGGCTGCAGTGTCCATCACATCCTCACACACAGACTGTAGCGTCCATCAGACACTCACACACAGACTGCAGTGTCCATCAGACACACACACACAGACTGCAGGATCCATCAGACACTCACACACAGGCTGCAGTGTCCATCAGATCCACACACAGGTTGCATTGTCCATCAGATCATCACACAGACTGCAATGTCCATCAGATCCACACACAGGCTGCAGTGTTCATCATATCCACACACAGGCTGCAGTGTCCATCAGATCACTACACAGGCTGCAGTGTCCATCAGATCCTCACATAGGATGCAGTGTCCATCAGATCCACGCACAGGCTGCAGTGCCCAGCAGATCCTCACACAGGCTGCAGTTTCCATCAGATCCACACAGAGACTGCAGTATGCATCAGATTCTCACACATGCTGCAGTGTCCATCAGATCCACACACAGGCTGCAGTGTCCATCAGATCCACACATAGACTGCTGTGTCCGTCAGATCCACACACCAAATGCAGTGTCCGTCAGATCCACACATAGACTGCAGTGTCCGTCAGATCCACACACAGACTGCAGTGTCCATGAGATCCTCACACAGGCTGCAGAATCCATCAGATCCTCACACAGGCTGCAGTGTCCATCAGGACCTCACACAGGCTGCAGTTTCCATCATGTCCTCACACAGGCTGCAGTGTCCATCACATCCTCACACACAGACTGTAGCTTCCATCAGACACTCACACACAGACTGCAGTGTCCATCAGACACTCACACACAGGCTGCAGTGTCCATCAGATCCACACACAGGCTGCATTGTCCATCAGATCATCACACTGGCTGCAGTGCCCATCAGATCCTCACATAGGCTGCTGTGTCCATCAGATCATCACACAGGCTGCAGTGTCCATCAGATCCTCACATAGGCTGAAGTGTCCATCAGATCCTCACACAGTCTGCCATGTACATCACATCCTCACACACAGACTGCAGTGTCCATCAGACAGTCACACACAGGCTGCAGTGTCCATCAGATCCACACACAGGCTGCAGTGTTCATCATATCCACACACAGGCTGCAGTGTCCTTCAGATCATCACACAGGCTGCAGTGTCCATCAGATCCTCACATAGGATGCAGTGTCCATCAGATCATCACACAGGCTGCAGTGTCCATCAGATCCTCACACAGGCTGCAGTGTCCATCAGATCCTCACACGTGCTGCATTGTCCATCAGATCCTCACACAGGCTGCAGTGTCCATCAGTCACTCAAATACAGACTGAAGTGTCCATGTGAACCTCACACAGTCTGCTATGTACATCACATCCTCACACACAGACTGCAGTGTCCATCAGACACTCATACACAGGCTGCAGTGTCCATCAGATCCACACACAGGCTGCAGTGTCCATCAGATCCACACACAGGCTGCAAAGTCCATCATATGCTAACACAGGCTGCAGTGTCCATCAGATCCTCACACAGGCTGCAGTGTCCATCACATCCTCACACACAGACTGTAGCGTCCATCAGACACTCACACACAGACTGCAGTGTCCATCAGACACACACACAGACTGCAGGATCCATCAGACGCTCACACACAGGCTGCAGTGTCCATCAGATCCTCACACAGGTTGCATTGTCCATCAGATCATCACACAGGCTGCAATGTCCATCAGATCCACACACAGGCTGCAGTGTTCATCATATCCACACACAGGCTGCAGTGTCCATCAGATCATCACACAGGCTGCAGTGTCCATCAGATCCTCACATAGGATGCAGTGTCCATCAGATCCACGCACAGGCTGCAGTGTCCATCAGATCCTCACATAGGCTGCAGTGCCCATCAGATCCTCACACAGGCTGCAGTTTCCATCAGATCCACACAGAGACTGCAGTATGCATCAGATTCTCACACATGCTGCAGTGTCCATCAGATCCACACACAGGCTGCAGTGTCCATCAGATCCACACATAGACTGCTGTGTCCGTCAGATCCACACACCTACTGCAGTGTCCGTCAGATCCACACATAGACTGCAGTGTCCGTCAGATCCACACACAGACTGCAGTGTCCATGAGATCCTCACACAGGCTGCAGAATCCATCAGATCCTCACACAGGCTGCAGTGTCCATCAGGACCTCACACAGGCTGCAGTTTCCATCAGGTCCTCACACAGGCTGCAGTGTCCATCACATCCTCACACACAGACTGTAGCGTCCATCAGACACTCACACACAGACTGCAGTGTCCATCAGACACTCACACACAGGCTGCAGTGTCCATCAGTTCCACACACAGGCTGCATTGTCCATCAGATCATCACATAGGCTGCAGTGTCCATCAGATCCTCACACAGGCTGCAGTGTCCATCAGATCCTCACACAGGCTGCAGTGTCCATCAGATCCTCACACATGCTGTTGTGTCCATCAGATCCTTACACAGGCTGCAGTGTCCATCAGTCACTCAAATACAGACTGAAGTGTCCATCTGACCCTCACACAGTCTGCTATGTACATCACATCCTCACACACACTGCAGTGTCCATCAGACACTCATACACAGGCTGCAGTGTCCATCCGATCCACACACAGGCTGCAGTGTCCGTCAGATCCACTCACAGTCTGCAGTGTCCATCAGATCCACGCACAGGCAGCAGTGTCCATCAGATCCACACACAGGCTGCAAAGTCCATCAGATGCTAACACAGGCTGCAGTGTCCATCAGATCCTCACACAGGCTGCAGTGTCCATCAGTTCCTCACACAGGCTGCAGTGTCCATCAGATCCTCACACAGGCTGCAGTGTCCACCAGATCCACGCACAGGCTGCAGTGTCCATCAGATCCACACACAGGCTGCAGTGTCCATCGGATCCTCACATAGGCTGCAGTGCCCATCAGATCTTCACACAGGCTGCACTGTCCATCAGATCCACACACAGGCTGCATTGTCCATCAGATCCACACTCAGACTGCCATGTCCATCATAGACACACACAGGCTGCAGTGTCCATCAGATCCACGCACAGGCTGCAGTGTCCATCAGAGCCACACACAGACTGCAGTGTCCATCACATCCACACTCAGGCTGCAGTGTGTATCAGATTCTCACACAGGCTGCAGTGTCCATCAGATCCACACACAGGCTGCAGTGTCCATCAGATCTTCACACAGTCTGCAGAATGCATCAGGTCCTCAAACAGGCTGCAGTGTCCATCAGATCCACACACAGGCTGCAGAATCCATCAGATCCACACACAGACTGCAGTGTCCATCAGATCCACACACAGACTGCAGTGACCATCAGATCCTCACACAGGCTGCAGTGTCCAGCAGATCCTCACACAGACTGCAGTGACCATCAGATCCTCACACATGCTGCAGTTTCCATCAGGTCCTCACACAGGCTGCAGTGTCCATCAGATCCACACCCAGGCTGCAGTGACCATCAGATCCTCACACAGGCTGCAGTGTCCAGCAGATCCTCATACAGGCTGCAATGTCCATCAGATCCTCACACAGGCTGCAGTGTCCATCAGTCACTCAAACACAAACTGCAGTGTCCATCTGACCCTCACACAGTCTGCCATGTACATCACATCCTCACACACAGACTGCAGTGTCCATCAGACGCTCACACACAGGCTGCAGTGTCCATCAGATTCACCCACAGGCTGCAGTGTCCATCAGATCCACACACAGGCTGCAGTGTCCATCAGATCCTCACACAGGCAGCAGTGTCCGTCTGATCCACACACAGACTGCAGTGTGCATCAGATTCACACACAGGCTGCAGTTTCCATCAGATCCACACACACAGACTGCAGTGTCCGTCAGATCCACACACAGTCTGCAGTGTCCATCAGATTCACACACAGACTGCAGTGTCCATCAGATCCTCACACAAACTGCAGTGTCCATCTGATCCTCACACAAACTGCAGTGTCCATCGCATCCGCACACACAGACTGCATTGTCCATCAGACACTCACACAATGACTGCAGTGCCCATCAGACACTCACACACAGACAGCAGTGTCCATCAGACACCCACACTCAGACTGCAGTGTCCATCAGACACTCACACACAGATTGCCGTGTCCATCAGACACTCACATGCAGGCTGCAATGTCCATCAGATCCTCACTCAGGCTGCAGTGTCCATCAGATCCTCACGCAGGCTGCAGTGTCTGTCAGATTCACACACAGGCTGCAGTGTCCATCAGATCCACACACAGGCTGCAGTGTCCATCATATCCTCACACACAGACTGTAGTGTCCATCAGATCCCCACACAGGCTGCAGTGTCCATCAGCCCCACACACAGGCTGCAGTGTCCATCAGATCCTCACACAGGCTGCATTGTCCATCAGATCTTCAGACAGTCTGCAGTTTCCATCAGATCCTCACACAGACTGCAGTGTCCATCAGATCCACACACAGGCTGCAGTGTCCATCAGATCCTTACACAGGCTGCAGTGTCAATCAGATCCTCACACAGGCTGCAGTGTCCATCAAATCTTCAAACAGGCTGCAGTGTCCATCAGATCCTCAGACAGGCTGCAGTGTCCATCAGTCACTCAAACACAGACTGCAGTGTCCATCAGACCTTCACACAGTCTGCCATGCACATCACATCCTCACACACAGATTGCACTGTCCATCAGACACTCACACACAGGCTGCAATGTCCATCATATCCTCACACAGGCTGCAGTGTCCGTCAGATCCACACACACAGACTGCAGTGTCCATCAGATCCACACACACAGAATGCAGTGTCCATCAGATCCACACACACAGACTGCAGTGTCCATCAGATCCACAGACAGGCTGCAGTTTCCATCAGGTCCTCAGACAGGCCGCAGTGTCCATCGCATCCTCACACACATACTGCAGTGTCCATCAGACACTCACTCACAGACTGCAGTGTCCATCAGACATTCACACAAAGACTGCAGTGTCCATCAGATCCACACGCAGGCTACAGTGTCCATCAGATCGGCACACAGATTGCAGTGTCCATCATATCCACACACAGGCTGCAGTGTCCATCAAATCCACACACACAGACTGCAGTGTCCATCAGATCCACACACACAGTCTGCAGTGTCCATCTGATCCACACACAGGCTGCAGTGTCAAACAGATCCACACGCAGGCTGCAGTGTCCATCAGATCATCACACAGGCTACAGTGTCCATCAGATCCTCACACAGGCTGCAGTGTCCATCAGGACATCACACAGGCTGCAGTTTCCATCAGGTCCTCACACAGGCTGCAGTGTCCATCACATCCTCACACACAGACTGTCGCGTCCATCAGACACTCACACACAGACTGCAGTGTCCATCAGACACTCACACACAGACTGCAGTGTCCATCAGATCCGTACACAGGCTGCATTGACCATCAGATCATCACACAGGCTGCAATGTCATTCAGATCCTCACACAGGCTGCAGTGTCCATCAGATCCACACACAGGCTGCAATGTCCATCAGATCCTTACGCAGGCTGCAGTGTCCATCAGTCACTCAAATACAGACTGAAGTGTCCATCTGACCCTCACACAGTCTGCTATGTACATCACATCCTCACACACAGACTGCAGTGTCCATCAGACACTCATACACAGGCTGCAGTGTCTATCAGATCCACACACGGGCTGCAGTGTCCGTCAGATCCACTCACAGTCTGCAGTGTCCATCAGATCCACACACAGGCTGCAGTGTCCATCAGATCCTCAAACAGGCTGCAGTGTCCATCAGATCCACACACAGGCTGCAGAGTCCATCAGATCCACGCACAGACTGCAGTGTCCATCAGATCCACACACAGACTGCAGTGAACCATCAGATCCTCACACAGGCTGCAGTGTCCAGCAGATCCTCACACAGACTGCAGTGACCATCAGATCCTCACACAGGCTGCAGTTTCCATTAGGTCCTCACACATGCTGCAGTGTCCATCAGATCCACACCCAGGCTGCAGTGACCATCAGATCCTCACACAGGCTGCAGTGTCCAGCAGATCCTCATACAGGCTGCAGTGTCCATCAGATCGTCACTCAGGCTGCAGTGTCCATCAGTCACTCAAACACAAACTGCAGTGTCCATCTGACCCTCACACAGTCTGCCATGTACATCACATCCTCACACACAGACTGCAGTGTCCATCAGACACTCACACACAGGCTGCAGTGTCCATCAGATCCACACACAGGCTGCAGTGTTCATCATATCCACACACAGGCTGCAGTGTCCATCAGATCATCACACAGGCTGCAGTGTCCATCAGATCCTCACATAGGATGCAGTGTCCATCAGATCATCACACAGGCTGCAGTGTCCATCAAATCCACACACACAGACTGCAGTGTCCATCAGATCCACACACACAGACTGCAGTGTCCATCTGATCCACACACAGGCTGCAGTGTCAAACAGATCCACACGCAGGCTGCAGTGTCCATCAGATCATCACACAGGCTACAGTGTCCATCAGATCCTCACACAGGCTGCAGTGTCCATCAGGACCTCACACAGGCTGTAGTTTCCATCAGGTCCTCACACAGGCTGCTGTGTCCATTACATCCTCACACACATACTGCAGGGTCCATCAGACACTCACACACAGGCTGCAGTGTCCATCAGATCCTCACGCAGGCTGCAGTGTCCATCAGATCCTCACACAGGCTGCAGTGTCCATCAGGACATCACACAGGCTGCAGTTTCCATCAGGTCCTCACACAGGCTGCAGTGTCCATCACATCCTCACACACAGACTGTCGCGTCCATCAGACACTCACACACAGACTGCAGTGTCCATCAGACAGTCACACACAGACTGCAGTGTCCATCAGATCCGTACACAGGCTGCATTGACCATCAGATCATCACACAGGCTGCAATGTCATTCAGATCCTCACACAGGCTGCAGTGTCCATCAGATCCACACACAGGCTGCAATGTCCATCAGATCCTTACGCAGGCTGCAGTGTCCATCAGTCACTCAAATACAGACTGAAATGTCCATCTGACCCTCACACAGTCTGCTATGTACATCACATCCTCACACATAGACTGCAGTGTCCGTCAGATCCACACACAGACTGCAGTGTCCATGAGATCCTCACACAGGCTGCAGAATCCATCAGATCCTCACACAGGCTGCAGTGTCCATCAGGACCTCACACAGGCTGCAGTTTCCATCAGGTCCTCACACAGGCTGCAGTGTCCATCACATCCTCACACACAGACTGTAGCGTCCATCAGACACTCACACACAGACTGCAGTGTCCATCAGACACTCACACACAGGCTGCAGTGTCCATCAGTTCCACACACAGGCTGCATTGTCCATCAGATCATCACATAGGCTGCAGTGTCCATCAGATCCTCACACAGGCTGCAGTGTCCATCAGATCCTCACACAGGCTGCAGTGTCCATCAGATCCTCACACATGCTATTGTGTCCATCAGATCCTTACACAGGCTGCAGTGTCCATCAGTCACTCAAATACAGACTGAAGTGTCCATCTGACCCTCACACAGTCTGCTATGTACATCACATCCTCACACACAGACTGCAGTGTCCATCAGACACTCATACACAGGCTGCAGTGTCCATCCGATCCACACACAGGCTGCAGTGTCCGTCAGATCCACTCACAGTCTGCAGTGTCCATCAGATCCACACACAGGCAGCAGTGTCCATCAGATCCACACACAGGCTGCAAAGTCCATCAGATGCTAACACAGGCTGCAGTGTCCATCAGATCCTCACACAGGCTGCAGTGTCCATCAGTTCCTCACACAGGCTGCAGTGTCCATCAGATCCTCACACAGGCTGCAGTGTCCACCAGATCCACGCACAGGCTGCAGTGTCCATCAGATCCACACACAGGCTGCAGTGTCCATCGGATCCTCACATAGGCTGCAGTGCCCATCAGATCCTCACACAGGCTGCACTGTCCATCCGATCCACACACAGGCTGCATTGTCCATCAGATCCACACACAGACTGCCATGTCCATCATAGACACACAGAGGCTGCAGTGTCCATCAGATCCACGCACAGGCTGCAGTGTCCATCAGAGCCACACACAGACTGCAGTGTCCATCACATCCACACTCAGGCTGCAGTGTGTATCAGATTCTCACACAGGCTGCAGTGTCCATCAGATCCACACACAGGCTGCAGTGTCCATCAGATCTTCACACAGTCTGCAGAATGCATCAGGTCCTCAAACAGGCTGCAGTGTCCATCAGATCCACACACAGGCTGCAGAATCCATCAGATCCACACACAGACTGCAGTGTCCATCAGATCCACACACAGACTGCAGTGACCATCAGATCCTCACACAGGCTGCAGTGTCCAGCAGATCCTCACACAGACTGCAGTGACCATCAGATCCTCACACATGCTGCAGTTTCCATCAGGTCCTCACACAGGCTGCAGTGTCCATCAGATCCACACCCAGGCTGCAGTGACCATCAGATCCTCACACAGGCTGCAGTGTCCAGCAGATCCTCATACAGGCTGCAATGTCCATCAGATCCTCACACAGGCTGCAGTGTCCATCAGTCACTCAAACACAAACTGCAGTGTCCATCTGACCCTCACACAGTCTGCCATGTACATCACATCCTCACACACAGACTGCAGTGTCCATCAGACGCTCACACACAGGCTGCAGTGTCCATCAGATTCACCCACAGGCTGCAGTGTCCATCAGATCCACACACAGGCTGCAGTGTCCATCAGATCCTCACACAGGCAGCAGTGTCCGTCTGATCCACACACAGACTGCAGTGTGCATCAGATTCACACACAGGCTGCAGTTTCCATCAGATCCACACACACAGACTGCAGTGTCCGTCAGATCCACACACAGTCTGCAGTGTCCATCAGATTCACACACAGACTGCAGTGTCCATCAGATCCTCACACAAACTGCAGTGTCCATCTGATCCTCACACAAACTGCAGTGTCCATCGCATCCGCACACAACGGCTTCAGTTTCCATCAGATCCTCACACAGGCAGCAGTTTCCATCAGATCCTCACACAGGCTGCAGTGTCCATCAGATCCTCACACAGACTGCAGTGTCCATCACATCCTCACACACAGACTGCATTGTCCATCAGACACTCACACAATGACTGCAGTGCCCATCAGACACTCACACACAGACAGCAGTGTCCATCAGACACCCACACTCAGACTGCAGTGTCCATCAGACACTCACACACAGATTGCCGTGTCCATCAGACACTCACATGCAGGCTGCAATGTCCATCAGATCCTCACTCAGGCTGCAGTGTCCATCAGATCCTCACGCAGGCTGCAGTGTCTGTCAGATTCACACACAGGCTGCAGTGTCCATCAGATCCACACACAGGCTGCAGTGTCCATCATATCCTCACACACAGACTGTAGTGTCCATCAGATCCCCACACAGGCTGCAGTGTCCATCAGCCCCACACACAGGCTGCAGTGTCCATCAGATCCTCACACAGGCTGCATTGTCCATCAGATCTTCAGACAGTCTGCAGTTTCCATCAGATCCTCACACAGACTGCAGTGTCCATCAGATCCACACACAGGCTGCAGTGTCCATCAGATCCTTACACAGGCTGCAGTGTCAATCAGATCCTCACACAGGCTGCAGTGTCCATCAAATCTTCAAACAGGCTGCAGTGTCCATCAGATCCTCAGACAGGCTGCAGTGTCCATCAGTCACTCAAACACAGACTGCAGTGTCCATCAGACCTTCACACAGTCTGCCATGCACATCACATCCTCACACACAGATTGCACTGTCCATCAGACACTCACACACAGGCTGCAATGTCCATCATATCCTCACACAGGCTGCAGTGTCCGTCAGATCCACACACACAGACTGCAGTGTCCATCAGATCCACACACACAGAATGCAGTGTCCATCAGATCCTCACACACAGACTGCAGTGTCCATCAGACAGTCACACACAGACTGCAGTGTCCATCAGATCCGTACACAGGCTGCATTGACCATCAGATCATCACACAGGCTGCAATGTCATTCAGATCCTCACACAGGCTGCAGTGTCCATCAGATCCACACACAGGCTGCAATGTCCATCAGATCCTTACGCAGGCTGCAGTGTCCATCAGTCACTCAAATACAGACTGAAATGTCCATCTGACCCTCACACAGTCTGCTATGTACATCACATCCTCACACACAGACTGCAGTGTCCATCAGACACTCATACACAGGCTGCAGTGTCTATCAGATCCACACACGGGCTGCAGTGTCCGTCAGATCCACTCACAGTCTGCAGTGTCCATCAGATCCACACACAGGCTGCAGTGTCCATCAGATCCACACACAGGCTGCAAAGTCCATCAGATCCTCACACAGGCTGCAGTGTCCATCAGATCCTCACACAGGCTGCAGTGTCCATCAGATCCACACACAGGCTGCAGTGTCCATCAGATCCTCACATAGGCTGCAGTGCCCATCAGATCCTCACACAGGCTGCAGTGTCCATCAGATCCACACAGAGACTGCAGTGTGCATCAGATTCTCACACATGCTGCAGTGTCCATCAGATCCACACACAGGCTGCAGTGTCCATCAGATCCACACGCACGCTGCAGTGTCCATCAGATCCACACACAGACTGCAGTGTCCATCAGATCCGTACACAGGCTGCATTGACCATCAGATCATCACACAGTCTGCAATGTCATACAGATCCTCACACAGGCTGCAGTGTCCATCAGATCCACACACAGGCTGCAATGTCCATCAGATCCTTACGCAGGCTGCAGTGTCCATCAGTCACTCAAATACAGACTGAAGTGTCCATCTGACCCTCACACAGTCTGCTATGTACATCACATCCTCACACACAGACTGCAGTGTCCATCAGACACTCATACACAGGCTGCAGTGTCTATCAGATCCACACACGGGCTGCAGTGTCCGTCAGATCCACTCACAGTCTGCAGTGTCCATCAGATCCACACACACAGACTGCAGTGTCCATCAGATCCACAGACAGGCTGCAGTTTCCATCAGGTCCTCACACAGGCCGCAGTGTCCATCGCATCCTCACACACATACTGCAGTGTCCATCAGACACTCACTCACAGACTGCAGTGTCCATCAGACATTCACACAAAGACTGCAGTGTCCATCAGATCCACACGCAGGCTACAGTGTCCATCAGATCGGCACACAGATTGCAGTGTCCATCATATCCACACACAGGCTGCAGTGTCCATCAAATCCACACACACAGACTGCAGTGTCCATCAGATCCACACACACAGTCTGCAGTGTCCATCTGATCCACACACAGGCTGCAGTGTCAAACAGATCCACACGCAGGCTGCAGTGTCCATCAGATCATCACACAGGCTACAGTGTCCATCAGATCCTCACACAGGCTGCAGTGTCCATCAGGAACTCACACAGGCTGTAGTTTCCATCAGGTCCTCACACAGGCTGCTGTGTCCATTACATCCTCACACACATACTGCAGGGTCCATCAGACACTCACACACAGGCTGCAGTGTCCATCAGATCCTCACGCAGGCTGCAGTGTCCATCAGATCCTCACACAGGCTGCAGTGTCCATCAGGACATCACACAGGCTGCAGTTTCCATCAGGTCCTCACACAGGCTGCAGTGTCCATCACATCCTCACACACAGACTGTCGCGTCCATCAGACACTCACACACAGACTGCAGTGTCCATCAGACACTCACACACAGACTGCAGTGTCCATCAGATCCGTACACAGGCTGCATTGACCATCAGATCATCACACAGGCTGCAATGTCATTCAGATCCTCACACAGGCTGCAGTGTCCATCAGATCCACACACAGGCTGCAATGTCCATCAGATCCTTACGCAGGCTGCAGTGTCCATCAGTCACTCAAATACAGACTGAAGTGTCCATCTGACCCTCACACAGTCTGCTATGTACATCACATCCTCACACACAGACTGCAGTGTCCATCAGACACTCATACACAGGCTGCAGTGTCTATCAGATCCACACACGTGCTGCAGTGTCCGTCAGATCCACTCACAGTCTGCAGTGTCCATCAGATCCACACACAGGCTGCAGTGTCCATCAGATCCTCAAACAGGCTGCAGTGTCCATCAGATCCACACACAGGCTGCAGAGTCCATCAGATCCACGCACAGACTGCAGTGTCCATCAGATCCACACACAGACTGCAGTGAACCATCAGATCCTCACACAGGCTGCAGTGTCCAGCAGATCCTCACACAGACTGCAGTGACCATCAGATCCTCACACAGGCTGCAGTTTCCATTAGGTCCTCACACATGCTGCAGTGTCCATCAGATCCACACCCAGGCTGCAGTGACCATCAGATCCTCACACAGGCTGCAGTGTCCAGCAGATCCTCATACAGGCTGCAGTGTCCATCAGATCGTCACTCAGGCTGCAGTGTCCATCAGTCACTCAAACACAAACTGCAGTGTCCATCTGACCCTCACACAGTCTGCCATGTACATCACATCCTCACACACAGACTGCAGTGTCCATCAGACACTCACACACAGGCTGCAGTGTCCATCAGATCCACACACAGGCTGCAGGGTTCATCATATCCACACACAGGCTGCAGTGTCCATCAGATCATCACACAGGCTGCAGTGTCCATCAGATCCTCACATAGGATGCAGTGTCCATCAGATCATCACACAGGCTGCAGTGTCCATCAAATCCACACACACAGACTGCAGTGTCCATCAGATCCACACACACAGACTGCAGTGTCCATCTGATCCACACACAGGCTGCAGTGTCAAACAGATCCACACGCAGGCTGCAGTGTCCATCAGATCATCACACAGGCTACAGTGTCCATCAGATCCTCACACAGGCTGCAGTGTCCATCAGGACCTCACACAGGCTGTAGTTTCCATCAGGTCCTCACACAGGCTGCTGTGTCCATTACATCCTCACACACATACTGCAGGGTCCATCAGACACTCACACACAGGCTGCAGTGTCCATCAGATCCTCACGCAGGCTGCAGTGTCCATCAGATCCTCACACAGGCTGCAGTGTCCATCAGGACATCACACAGGCTGCAGTTTCCAACAGGTCCTCACACAGGCTGCAGTGTCCATCACATCCTCACACACAGACTGTCGCGTCCATGAGACACTCACACACAGACTGCAGTGTCCATCAGACAGTCACACACAGACTGCAGTGTCCATCAGATCCGTGCACAGGCTGCATTGACCATCAGATCATCACACAGGCTGCAATGTCATTCAGATCCTCACACAGGCTGCAGTGTCCATCAGATCCACACACAGGCTGCAATGTCCATCAGATCCTTACGCAGGCTGCAGTGTCCATCAGTCACTCAAATACAGACTGAAATGTCCATCTGACCCTCACACAGTCTGCTATGTACATCACATCCTCACACACAGACTGCAGTGTCCATCAGACACTCATACACAGGCTGCAGTGTCTATCAGATCCACACACGGGCTGCAGTGTCCGTCAGATCCACTCACAGTCTGCAGTGTCCATCAGATCCACTCACAGGCTGCAGTGTCCATCAGATCCACACACAGGCTGCAAAGTCCATCAGATCCTCACACAGGCTGCAGTGTCCATCAGATCCTCACACAGGCTGCAGTGTCCATCAGATCCACACACAGGCTGCAGTGTCCATCAGATCCTTACATAGGCTGCAGTGCCCATCAGATCCTCACACAGGCTGCAGTGTCCATCAGATCCACACAGAGACTGCAGTGTGCATCAGATTCTCACACATGCTGCAGTGTCCATCAGATCCACACACAGGCTGCAGTGTCCATCAGATCCACACGCAGGCTGCAGTGTCCATCAGATCCACACACAGACTGCAGTGTCCATCAGATCCGTACACAGGCTGCATTGACCATCAGATCATCACACAGGCTGCAATGTCATTCAGATCCTCACACAGGCTGCAGTGTCCATCAGATCCACACACAGGCTGCAATGTCCATCAGATCCTTACGCAGGCTGCAGTGTCCATCAGTCACTCAAATACAGACTGAAGTGTCCATCTGACCCTCACACAGTCTGCTATGTACATCACATCCTCACACACAGACTGCAGTGTCCATCAGACACTCATACACAGGCTGCAGTGTCTATCAGATCCACACACGGGCTGCAGTGTCCGTCAGATCCACTCACAGTCTGCAGTGTCCATCAGATCCACACACAGGCTGCAGTGTCCATCAGATCCTCAAACAGGCTGCAGTGTCCATCAGATCCACACACAGGCTGCAGAGTCCATCAGATCCACGCACAGACTGCAGTGTCCATCAGATCCACACACAGACTGCAGTGAACCATCAGATCCTCACACAGGCTGCAGTGTCCAGCAGATCCTCACACAGACTGCAGTGACCATCAGATCCTCACACAGGCTGCAGTTTCCATCAGGTCCTCACACATGCTGCAGTGTCCATCAGATCCACACCCAGGCTGCAGTGACCATCAGATCCTCACACAGGCTGCAGTGTCCAGCAGATCCTCATACAGGCTGCAGTGTCCATCAGATCGTCACTCAGGCTGCAGTGTCCATCAGTCACTCAAACACAAACTGCAGTGTCCATCTGACCCTCACACAGTCTGCCATGTACATCACATCCTCACACACAGACTGCAGTGTCCATCAGACACTCACACACAGGCTGCAGTGTCCATCAGATCCACACACAGGCTGCAGTGTTCATCATATCCACACACAGGCTGCAGTGTCCATCAGATCATCACACAGGCTGCAGTGTCCATCAGATCCTCACATAGGATGCAGTGTCCATCAGATCATCACACAGGCTGCAGTGTCCATCAAATCCACACACACAGACTGCAGTGTCCATCAGATCCACACACACAGACTGCAGTGTCCATCAGATCCACACACAGGCTGCAGTGTCAAACAGATCCACACGCAGGCTGCAGTGTCCATCAGATCATCACACAGGCTACAGTGTCCATCAGATCCTCACACAGGCTGCAGTGTCCATCAGGACCTCACACAGGCTGTAGTTTCCATCAGGTCCTCACACAGGCTGCTGTGTCCATTACATCCTCACACACATACTGCAGGGTCCATCAGACACTCACACACAGGCTGCAGTGTCCATCAGATCCTCACGCAGGCTGCAGTGTCCATCAGATCCTCACACAGGCTGCAGTGTCCATCAGGACATCACACAGGCTGCAGTTTCCATCAGGTCCTCACACAGGCTGCAGTGTCCATCACATCCTCACACACAGACTGTCGCGTCCATCAGACACTCACACACAGACTGCAGTGTCCATCAGACAGTCACACACAGACTGCAGTGTCCATCAGATCCGTACACAGGCTGCATTGACCATCAGATCATCACACAGGCTGCAATGTCATTCAGATCCTCACACAGGCTGCAGTGTCCATCAGATCCACACACAGGCTGCAATGTCCATCAGATCCTTACGCAGGCTGCAGTGTCCATCAGTCACTCAAATACAGACTGAAATGTCCATCTGACCCTCACACAGTCTGCTATGTACATCACATCCTCACACACAGACTGCAGTGTCCATCAGACACTCATACACAGGCTGCAGTGTCTATCAGATCCACACACGGGCTGCAGTGTCCGTCAGATCCACTCACAGTCTGCAGTGTCCATCAGATCCACACACAGGCTGCAGTGTCCATCAGATCCACACACAGGCTGCAAAGTCCATCAGATCCTCACACAGGCTGCAGTGTCCATCAGATCCTCACACAGGCTGCAGTGTCCATCAGATCCACACACAGGCTGCAGTGTCCATCAGATCCTCACATAGGCTGCAGTGCCCATCAGATCCTCACACAGGCTGCAGTGTCCATCAGATCCACACAGAGACTGCAGTGTGCATCAGATTCTCACACATGCTGCAGTGTCCATCAGATCCACACACAGGCTGCAGTGTCCATCAGATCCACACGCAGGCTGCAGTGTCCATCAGATCCACACACAGGCTGCAGTGTCCATCAGATCCACTCACAGGCTGCAGTGTCCATCAGATCCACACACAGACTGCAGTGAACCATCAGATCCTCACACAGGCTGCAGTGTCCAGCAGATCCTCACACAGACTGCAGTGACCATCAGATCCTCACACAGGCTGCAGTTTCCATCAGGTCCTCACACATGCTGCAGTGTCCATCAGATCCACACCCAGGCTGCAGTGACCATCAGATCCTCACACAGGCTGCAGTGTCCAGCAGATCCTCATACAGGCTGCAGTGTCCATCAGATCGTCACTCAGGCTGCAGTGTCCATCAGTCACTCAAACACAAACTGCAGTGTCCATCTGACCCTCACACAGTCTGCCATGTACATCACATCCTCACACTCAGACTGCAGTGTCCATCAGACACTCACACACAGGCTGCAGTGTCCATCAGATCCACACACAGGCTGCAGTGTTCATCATATCCACACACAGGCTGCAGTGTCCATCAGATCATCACACAGGCTGCAGTGTCCATCAGATCCTCACATAGGATGCAGTGTCCATCAGATCATCACACAGGCTGCAGTGTCCATCAGATCCTCACATAGGCTGCAGTGTCCATCAGATCCTCACACAGGCTGCAGTGTCCATCAGATTCTCACACAGGCTGCAGTGTCCATCAGATCCTCACACATGCTGCAGTGTCCATCAGATCCTTACGCAGGCTGCAGTGTCCATCAGTCACTCAAATACAGACTGAAGTGTCCATCTGACCCTCACACAGTCTGCTATTTACATCACATCCTCACACACAGACTGCAGTGTCCATCAGACACTCATAAACAGGCTGCAGTGTCTATCAGATCCACACACGGGCTGCAGTGTCCGTCAGATCCACTCACAGTCTGCAGTGTCCATCAGATCCACACACAGGCTGCAAAGTCCATCAGATCCTCACACAGGCTGCAGTGTCCATCAGATCCACACACAGGCTGCAAAGTCCATCAGATCCACACACGGGCTGCAGTGTCCGTCAGATCCACTCACAGTCTGCAGTGTCCATCATATCCACACACAGGCTGCCGTGTCCATCAGATCCACGCACAGGCTGCAAAGTCCATCAGATCCTCACACAGGCTGCAGTGTCCATCAGATCCTCCATCAGGCTGCATTGTCCATCAGATCCTCACACAGGCTGCAGTGTCCATCAGATCCACACACAGGCTGCAGTGTCCATCAGATCCTCACATAGGCTGCAGTGCCCATCAGATCCTCACACAGGCTGCAGTGTCCATCAGATCCACACAGTGACTGCAGTGTGCATCAGATTCTCACACATGCTGCAGTGTCCATCAGATCCACACGCAGGCTGCAGTGTCCATCAGATCCACACGCAGGCTGCAGTGTCCATCAGATCCACACACAGGCTGCAGTGTCCATCAGATCCACACACAGGCTGCAGTGTCCATCAGATCCACACGCAGGCTGCAGTGTCCATCAGATCCACACACAGGCTGCAGTGTCCATCAGATCCACACACAGGCTGCAGTGTCCATCAGATCCATGCGCAGACTGCAGTGTGCATCAGATTCTCACACAGGCTGCAGTGTCTCTCAGATCCACACACAGGCTGCAGTGTCCATCAGATCCACACACAGGCTGCAGAATCCATCAGATCCACACACAGACTGCAGTGTCCATCAGATCCACACACAGACTGCAGTGACCATCAGATTCTCACACAGGCTGCAGTGTCCAGCAGATCCTCACACAGACTGCAGTGTCCGTCAGATCCACACACAGACTGCAGTGTCCATGAGATCCTCACACAGGCTGCAGAATCCATCAGATCCTCACACAGGCTGCAGTGTCCATCAGGACTTCACACAGGCTGCAGTTTCCATCAGGTCCTCACACAGGCTGCAGTGTCCATCACATCCTCACACACAGACTGTAGCGTCCATCAGACACTCACACACAGACTGCAGTGTCCATCAGACACTCACACACAGGCTGCAGTGTCCATCAGTTCCACACACAGGCTGCATTGTCCATCAGATCATCACACTGGCTGCAGTGTCCATCAGATCCTCACATAGGCTGCAGTGTCCATCAGATCATCACACAGGCTGCAGTGTTCATCAGATCCTCACATAGGCTGCAGTGTCCATCAGATCCTCACACAGGCTGCAGTGTCCATCAGATCCTCACACAGGCTGCAGTGTCCATCAGATCCTCACACAGGCTGCAGTGTCCATCAGATTCTCACACACAGACTGCATTATCCATCAGACACTCACACACAGGCTGCAGTGTCCATCAGATCCTCACACAGGCTGCAGTGTCCATCAGGACCTCACACAGGCTGCAGTTTCCATCAGGTCCTCACACAGGCTGCAGTGTCCATCACATCCTCACACACAGACTGTAGCGTCCATCAGACACTCACACACAGACTGCAGTGTCCATCAGACACACACACACAGACTGCAGGATCCATCAGACACTCACACACAGGCTGCAGTGTCCATCAGATCCACACACAGGTTGCATTGTCCATCAGATCACTACACAGGCTGCAGTGTCCATCAGATCCTCACATAGGATGCAGTGTCCATCAGATCCACGCACAGGCTGCAGTGCCCAGCAGATCCTCACACAGGCTGCAGTGTCCATCAGATCCACACAGAGACTGCAGTATGCATCAGATTCTCACACATGCTGCAGTGTCCATCAGATCCTCACACAGGCTGCAGTTTCCATCAGATCCACACAGAGACTGCAGTATGCATCAGATTCTCACACATGCTGCAGTGTCCATCAGATCCTCACACAGGCTGCAGTGTCCATCAGATCCACACATAGACTGCTGTGTCCGTCAGATCCACACACCTACTGCAGTGTCCGTCAGATCCACACATAGACTGCAGTGTCCGTCAGATCCACACACAGACTGCAGTGTCCATGAGATCCTCACACAGGCTGCAGAATCCATCAGATCCTCACACAGGCTGCAGTGTCCATCAGGACCTCACACAGGCTGCAGTTTCCATCATGTCCTCACACAGGCTGCAGTGTCCATCACATCCTCACACACAACTGTAGCTTCCATCAGACACTCACACACAGACTGCAGTGTCCATCAGACACTCACACACAGGCTGCAGTGTCCATCAGATCCACACACAGGCTGCATTGTCCATCAGATCATCACACTGGCTGCAGTGTCCATCAGATCCTCACATAGGCTGCTGCGTCCATCAGATCATCACACAGGCTGCAGTGTCCATCAGATCCTCACATAGGCTGCAGTGTCCATCAGATCCTCACACAGGCTGCAGTGTCCATCAGATCCTCACACAGGCTGCAGTGTCCATCAGATCCTCACACGTGCTGCAATGTCCATCAGATCCTCACACAGGCTGCAGTGTCCATCAGTCACTCAAATACAGACTGAAGTGTCCATCTGAACCTCACACAGTCTGCTATGTACATCACATCCTCACACACAGACTGCAGTGTCCATCAAACACTCATACACAGGCTGCAGTGTCCATCAGATCCACACACAGGCTGCAGTGTCCATCAGATCCACACACAGGCTGCAAAGTCCATCAGATGCTAACACAGGCTGCAGTGTCCATCAGATCCTCACACAGGCTGCAGTGTCCATCACATCCTCACACACAGACTGTAGCGTCCATCAGACACTCACACACAGACTGCAGTGTCCATCAGACACACACACAGACTGCAGGATCCATCAGACACTCACACACAGGCTGCAGTGTCCATCAGATCCACACACAGGTTGCCTTGTCCATCAGATCATCACACAGGCTGCAATGTCCATCAGATCCACACACAGGCTGCAGTGTTCATCATATCCACACACAGGCTGCAGTGTCCATCAGATCATCACACAGGCTGCAGTGTCCATCAGATCCTCACATAGGATGCAGTGTCCATCAGATCCACGCACAGGCTGCAGTGTCCATCAGATCCTCACATAGGCTGCAGTGCCCATCAGATCCTCACACAGGCTGCAGTTTCCATCAGATCCACACAGAGACTGCAGTATGCATCAGATTCTCACACATGCTGCAGTGTCCATCAGATCCACACACAGGCTGCAGTGTCCATCAGATCCACACATAGACTGCAGTGTCCGTCAGATCCACACATAGACTGCAGTGTCCGTCAGATCCACGCACAGACTGCAGTGTCCATGAGATCCTCACACAGGCTGCAGAATCCATCAGATCCTCACACAGGCTGCAGTGTCCATCAGGACCTCACACAGGCTGCAGTTTCCATCAGGTCCTCACACAGGCTGCAGTGTCCATCACATCCTCACACACAGACTGTAGCGTCCATCAGACACTCACACACAGACTGCAGTGTCCATCAGACACTCACACACAGGCTGCAGTGTCCATCAGTTCCACACACAGGCTGCATTGTCCATCAGATCATCACATAGGCTGCAGTGTCCATCAGATCCTCACACAGGCTGCAGTGTCCATCAGATCCTCACACAGGCTGCAGTGTCCATCAGATCCTCACACATGCTGTTGTGTCCATCAGATCCTTACACAGGCTGCAGTGTCCATCAGTCACTCAAATACAGACTGAAGTGTCCATCTGACCCTCACACAGTCTGCTATGTACATCACATCCTCACACACAGACTGCAGTGTCCATCAGACACTCATACACAGGCTGCAGTGTCCATCCGATCCACACACAGGCTGCAGTGTCCGTCAGATCCACTCACAGTCTGCAGTGTCCATCAGATCCACACACAGGCAGCAGTGTCCATCAGATCCACACACAGGCTGCAAAGTCCATCTGATGCTAACACAGGCTGCAGTGTCCATCAGATCCTCACACAGGCTGCAGTGTCCATCAGATCCTCACACAGGCTGCAGTGTCCATCAGATCCTCACACAGGCTGCAGTGTCCACCAGATCCACGCACAGGCTGCAGTGTCCATCAGATCCACACACAGGCTGTAGTGTCCATCGGATCCTCACATAGGCTGCAGTGCCCATCAGATCCTCACACAGGCTGCACTGTCCATCAGATCCACACACAGGCTGCATTGTCCATCAGATCCACACACAGACTGCCATGTCCATCATAGACACACACAGGCTGCAGTGTCCATCAGATCCACGCACAGGCTGCAGTGTCCATCAGAGCCACACATAGACTGCAGTGTCCATCACATCCACACTCAGGCTGCAGTGTGTATCAGATTCTCACACAGGCTGCAGTGTCCATCAGATCCACACACAGGCTGCAGTGTCCATCAGATCTTCACACAGTCTGCAGAATGCATCAGGTCCTCAAACAGGCTGCAGTGTCCATCAGATCCACACACAGGCTGCAGAATCCATCAGATCCACACACAGACTGCAGTGTCCATCAGATCCACACACAGACTGCAGTGACCATCAGATCCTCACACAGGCTGCAGTGTCCAGCAGATCCTCACACAGACTGCAGTGACCATCAGATCCTCACACATGCTGCAGTTTCCATCAGGTCCTCACACAGGCTGCAGTGTCCATCAGATCCACACCCAGGCTGCAGTGACCATCAGATCCTCACACAGGCTGCAGTGTCCAGCAGATCCTCATACAGGCTGCAATGTCCATCAGATCCTCACACAGGCTGCAGTGTCCATCAGTCACTCAAACACAAACTGCAGTGTCCATCTGACCCTCACACAGTCTGCCATGTACATCACATCCTCACACACAGACTGCAGTGTCCATCAGAAGCTCACACACAGGCTGCAGTGTCCATCAGATTCACCCACAGGCTGCAGTGTCCATCAGATCCACACACAGGCTGCAGTGTCCATCAGATCCTCACACAGGCAGCAGTGTCCGTCAGATCCACACACAGACTGCAGTGTGCATCAGATTCACACACAGGCTGCAGTTTCCATCAGATCCACACACACAGACTGCAGTGTCAGTCAGATCCACACACAGTCTGCAGTGTCCATCAGATTCACACACAGACTGCAGTGTCCATCAGATCCTCACACAAACTGCAGTGTCCATCT
The DNA here is from genome assembly GCA_026770705.1 of Isurus oxyrinchus. NCBI lineage: Eukaryota > Metazoa > Chordata > Chondrichthyes > Lamniformes > Lamnidae > Isurus > Isurus oxyrinchus. The sequence goes on from JANJGN010000315.1 coordinate 411,629, forward strand.
GATCCTCACACAAACTGCAGTGTCCATCGCATCCGCACACAACGGCTTCAGTTTCCATCAGATCCTCACACAGGCAGCAGTTTCCATCAGATCCTCACACAGGCTGCAGTGTCCATCAGATCCTCACACAGACTGCAGTGTCCATCACATCCTCACACACAGACTGCATTGTCCATCAGACACTCACACAATGACTGCAGTGCCCATCAGTCACTCACACACAGACAGCAGTGTCCATCAGACACCCACACTCAGACTGCAGTGTCCATCAGACACTCACACACAGATTGCCGTGTCCATCAGACACTCACATGCAGGCTGCAATGTCCATCAGATCCTCACTCAGGCTGCAGTGTCCATCAGATCCTCACGCAGGCTGCAGTGTCTGTCAGATTCACACACAGGCTGCAGTGTCCATCAGATCCACACACAGGCTGCCGTGTCCATCATATCCTCACACACAGACTGTAGTGTCCATCAGATCCCCACACAGGCTGCAGTGTCCATCAGCCCCACACACAGGCTGCAGTGTCCATCAGATCCTCACACAGGCTGCATTGTCCATCAGATCTTCAGACAGTCTGCAGTTTCCATCAGATCCTCACACAGACTGCAGTGTCCATCAGATCCACACACAGGCTGCAGTGTCCATCAGATCCTCACACAGGCTGCAGTGTCAATCAGATCCTCACACAGGCTGCAGTGTCCATCAAATCTTCAAACAGGCTGCAGTGTCCATCAGATCCTCAGACAGGCTGCAGTGTCCATCAGTCACTCAAACACAGACTGCAGTGTCCATCAGACCTTCACACAGTCTGCCATGCACATCACATCCTCACACACAGATTGCACTGTCCATCAGACACTCACACACAGGCTGCAATGTCCATCATATCCTCACACAGGCTGCAGTGTCCGTCAGATCCACACACACAGACTGCAGTGTCCATCAGATCCACACACACAGAATGCAGTGTCCATCAGATCCACACACACAGACTGCAGTGTCCATCAGATCCACAGACAGGCTGCAGTTTCCATCAGGTCCTCAGACAGGCCGCAGTGTCCATCGCATCCTCACACACATACTGCAGTGTCCATCAGACACTCACTCACAGACTGCAGTGTCCATCAGACATTCACACAAAGACTGCAGTGTCCATCAGATCCACACGCAGGCTAGTGTCCATCAGATCGGCACACAGACTGCAGTGTCCATCATATCCACACACAGGCTGCAGTGTCCATCAAATCCACACACACAGACTGCAGTGTCCATCAGATCCACACACACAGACTGCAGTGTCCATCTGATCCACACACAGGCTGCAGTGTCAAACAGATCCACACGCAGGCTGCAGTGTCCATCAGATCATCACACAGGCTACAGTGTCCATCAGATCCTCACACAGGCTGCAGTGTCCATCAGGACCTCACACAGGCTGTAGTTTCCATCAGGTCCTCACACAGGCTGCTGTGTCCATTACATCCTCACACACATACTGCAGGGTCCATCAGACACTCACACACAGGCTGCAGTGTCCATCAGATCCTCACGCAGGCTGCAGTGTCCATCAGATCCTCACACAGGCTGCAGTGTCCATCAGGACATCACACAGGCTGCAGTTTCCATCAGGTCCTCACACAGGCTGCAGTGTCCATCACATCCTCACACACAGACTGTCGCGTCCATCAGACACTCACACACAGACTGCAGTGTCCATCAGACACTCACACACAGACTGCAGTGTCCATCAGATCCGTACACAGGCTGCATTGACCATCAGATCATCACACAGGCTGCAATGTCATTCAGATCCTCACACAGGCTGCAGTGTCCATCAGATCCACACACAGGCTGCAATGTCCATCAGATCCTTACGCAGGCTGCAGTGTCCATCAGTCACTCAAATACAGACTGAAGTGTCCATCAGACACTCATACACAGGCTGCAGTGTCTATCAGATCCACACACGGGCTGCAGTGTCCGTCAGATCCACTCACAGTCTGCAGTGTCCATCAGATCCACACACAGGCTGCAAAGTCCATCAGATCCTCACACAGGCTGCAGTGTCCATCAGATCCTCACACAGGCTGCAGTGTCCATCAGATCCACACACAGGCTGCCGTGTCCATGAGATCCTCACATAGGCTGCAGTGCCCATCAGATCCTCACACTGGCTGCAGTGTCCATCAGATCCACACAGAGACTGCAGTGTGCATCAGATTCTCACACATGCTGCAGTGTCCATCAGATCCACACACAGGCTGCAGTGTCCATCAGATCCACACGCAGGCTGCAGTGTCCATCAGATCCACACACAGGCTGCAGTGTCCATCAGATCCACTCACAGGCTGCAGTGTCCATCAGATCCATGCACAGACTGCAGTGTGCATCAGATTCTCACACAGGCTGCAGTGTCCATCAGATCCACACACAGGCTGCAGTGTCCATCAGATCTTCACACAGTCTGCAGAATCCATCAGGTCCTCAAACAGGCTGCAGTGTCCATCAGATCCACACACAGGCTGCAGAGTCCATCAGATCCACGCACAGACTGCAGTGTCCATCAGATCCACACACAGACTGCAGTGAACCATCAGATCCTCACACAGGCTGCAGTGTCCAGCAGATCCTCACACAGACTGCAGTGACCATCAGATCCTCACACAGGCTGCAGTTTCCATCAGGTCCTCACACATGCTGCAGTGTCCATCAGATCCACACCCAGGCTGCAGTGACCATCAGATCCTCACACAGGCTGCAGTGTCCAGCAGATCCTCATACAGGCTGCAGTGTCCATCAGATCGTCACTCAGGCTGCAGTGTCCATCAGTCACTCAAACACAAACTGCAGTGTCCATCTGACCCACACACAGTCTGCCATGTACATCACATCCTCACACACAGGCTGCAGTGTCCATCAGATCCACACACAGGCTGCAGTGTTCATCATATCCACACACAGGCTGCAGTGTCCATCAGATCATCACACAGGCTGCAGTGTCCATCAGATCCTCACATAGGATGCAGTGTCCATCAGATCATCACACAGGCTGCAGTGTCCATCAGATCCTCACATAGGCTGCAGTGTCCATCAGATCCTCACACAGGCTGCAGTGTCCATCAGATTCTCACACAGGCTGCAGTGTCCATCAGATCCTCACACATGCTGCAGTGTCCATCAGATCCTTACGCAGGCTGCAGTGTCCATCAGTCACTCAAATACAGACTGAAGTGTCCATCTGACCCTCACACAGTCTGCTATTTACATCACATCCTCACACACAGACTGCAGTGTCCATCAGACACTCATAAACAGGCTGCAGTGTCTATCAGATCCACACACGGGCTGCAGTGTCCGTCAGATCCACTCACAGTCTGCAGTGTCCATCAGATCCACACACAGGCTGCAAAGTCCATCAGATCCTCACACAGGCTGCAGTGTCCATCAGATCCACACACAGGCTGCAAAGTCCATCAGATCCACACACGGGCTGCAGTGTCCGTCAGATCCACTCACAGTCTGCAGTGTCCATCATATCCACACACAGGCTGCCGTGTCCATCAGATCCACGCACAGGCTGCAAAGTCCATCAGATCCTCACACAGGCTGCAGTGTCCATCAGATCCTCCATCAGGCTGCATTGTCCATCAGATCCTCACACAGGCTGCAGTGTCCATCAGATCCACACACAGGCTGCAGTGTCCATCAGATCCACGCACAGGCTGCAGTGTCCATCAGATCCTCACATAGGCTGCAGTGCCCATCAGATCCTCACACAGGCTGCAGTGTCCATCAGATCCACACAGTGACTGCAGTGTGCATCAGATTCTCACACATGCTGCAGTGTCCATCAGATCCACACGCAGGCTGCAGTGTCCATCAGATCCACACGCAGGCTGCAGTGTCCATCAGATCCACACACAGGCTGCAGTGTCCATCGGATCCACACACAGGCTGCAGTGTCCATCAGATCCATGCACAGACTGCAGTGTGCATCAGATTCTCACACAGGCTGCAGTGTCTATCAGATCCACACACAGGCTGCAGTGTCCATCAGATCTTCACACAGGCTGCAGAATCCATCAGGTCCTCAAACTGGCTGCAGTGTCCATCAGATCCACACACAGGCTGCAGTGTCCATCAGATCCTCACACAGACTGCAGTGACCATCAGATCCTCACACAGGCTGCAGTTTCCATCAGGTCCTCACACATGCTGCAGTGTCCATCAGATCCACACCCAGGCTGCAGTGACCATCAGATCCTCACAATGGCTGCAGTGTCCAGCAGATCCTCATACAGGCTGCAGTGTCCATCAGATCCACACACAGGCTGCAGTGTCCATCAGATCCTCACACAGGCTGCAGTGTCCGTCAGATCCACACATAGACTGCAGTGTCCGTCAGATCCACACACAGACTGCAGTGTCCATCAGATTCACACACAGGCTGCAGTGTCCATGAGATCCTCACACAAACTGCAGTGTCCATCGCATCAGCTCACAAAGGATGCAGTTTCCATCAGAACCTCACACAGGCTGCAGTGTCCATCAGATCCTCACACAGGCTGCAGTGTCCATCAGGACCTCACACAGGCTGTAGTTTCCATCAGGTCCTCACACAGGCTGCTGTGTCCATTACATCCTCACACACATACTGCAGGGTCCATCAGACACTCACACACAGGCTGCAGTGTCCATCAGATCCTCACGCAGGCTGCAGTGTCCATCAGATCCTCACACAGGCTGCAGTGTCCATCAGGACATCACACAGGCTGCAGTTTCCATCAGGTCCTCACACAGGCTGCAGTGTCCATCACATCCTCACACACAGACTGTCGCGTCCATCAGACACTCACACACAGACTGCAGTGTCCATCAGACACTCACACACAGACTGCAGTGTCCATCAGATCCGTACACAGGCTGCATTGACCATCAGATCATCACACAGGCTGCAATGTCATTCAGATCCTCACACAGGCTGCAGTGTCCATCAGATCCACACACAGGCTGCAATGTCCATCAGATCCTTACGCAGGCTGCAGTGTCCATCAGTCACTCAAATACAGACTGAAGTGTCCATCTGACCCTCACACAGTCTGCTATGTACATCACATCCTCACACACAGACTGCAGTGTCCATCAGACACTCATACACAGGCTGCAGTGTCTATCAGATCCACACACGGGCTGCAGTGTCCGTCAGATCCACTCACAGTCTGCAGTGTCCATCAGATCCACACACAGGCTGCAGTGTCCATCAGATCCACACACAGGCTGCAAAGTCCATCAGATCCTCACACAGGCTGCAGTGTCCATCAGATCCTCACACAGGCTGCAGTGTCCATCAGATCCACACACAGGCTGCAGTGTCCATCAGATCCTCACATAGGCTGCAGTGCCCATCAGATCCTCACACAGGCTGCAGTGTCCATCAGATCCACACAGAGACTGCAGTGTGCATCAGATTCTCACACATGCTGCAGTGTCCATCAGATCCACACACAGGCTGCAGTGTCCATCAGATCCACACGCAGGCTGCAGTGTCCATCAGATCCACACACAGGCTGCAGTGTCCATCAGATCCACTCACAGGCTGCAGTGTCCATCAGATCCATGCACAGACTGCAGTGTGCATCAGATTCTCACACAGGCTGCAGTGTCCATCAGATCTTCACACAGTCTGCAGAATCCATCAGGTCCTCAAACAGGCTGCAGTGTCCATCAGATCCACACACAGGCTGCAGAGTCCATCAGATCCACGCACAGACTGCAGTGTCCATCAGATCCACACACAGACTGCAGTGAACCATCAGATCCTCACACAGGCTGCAGTGTCCAGCAGATCCTCACACAGACTGCAGTGACCATCAGATCCTCACACAGGCTGCAGTTTCCATCAGGTCCTCACACATGCTGCAGTGTCCATCAGATCCACACCCAGGCTGCAGTGACCATCAGATCCTCACACAGGCTGCAGTGTCCAGCAGATCCTCATACAGGCTGCAGTGTCCATCAGATCGTCACTCAGGCTGCAGTGTCCATCAGTCACTCAAACACAAACTGCAGTGTCCATCTGACCCTCACACAGTCTGCCATGTACATCACATCCTCACACACAGACTGCAGTGTCCATCAGACACTCACACACAGGCTGCAGTGTCCATCAGATCCACACACAGGCTGCAGTGTTCATCATATCCACACACAGGCTGCAGTGTCCATCAGATCATCACACAGGCTGCAGTGTCCATCAGATCCTCACATAGGATGCAGTGTCCATCAGATCATCACACAGGCTGCAGTGTCCATCAGATCCTCACATAGGCTGCAGTGTCCATCAGATCCTCACACAGGCTGCAGTGTCCATCAGATTCTCACACAGGCTGCAGTGTCCATCAGATCCTCACACATGCTGCAGTGTCCATCAGATCCTTACGCAGGCTGCAGTGTCCATCAGTCACTCAAATACAGACTGAAGTGTCCATCTGACCCTCACACAGTCTGCTATTTACATCACATCCTCACACACAGACTGCAGTGTCCATCAGACACTCATAAACAGGCTGCAGTGTCTATCAGATCCACACACGGGCTGCACTGTCCGTCAGATCCACTCACAGTCTGCAGTGTCCATCAGATCCACACACAGGCTGCAAAGTCCATCAGATCCTCACACAGGCTGCAGTGTCCATCAGATCCACACACAGGCTGCAAAGTCCATCAGATCCACACACGGGCTGCAGTGTCCGTCAGATCCACTCACAGTCTGCAGTGTCCATCAGATCCACACACAGGCTGCCGTGTCCATCAGATCCACGCACAGGCTGCAAAGTCCATCAGATCCTCACACAGGCTGCAGTGTCCATCAGATCCTCCATCAGGCTGCATTGTCCATCAGATCCTCACACAGGCTGCAGTGTCCATCAGATCCACACACAGGCTACAGTGTCCATCAGATCCACACACAGGCTGCAGTGTCCATCAGATCCTCACATAGGCTGCAGTGCCCATCAGATCCTCACACAGGCTGCAGTGTCCATCAGATCCACACAGTGACTGCAGTGTGCATCAGATTCTCACACATGCTGCAGTGTCCATCAGATCCACACGCAGGCTGCAGTGTCCATCAGATCCACACGCAGGCTGCAGTGTCCATCAGATCCACACACAGGCTGCAGTGTCCATCAGATCCACACACAGGCTGCAGTGTCCATCAGATCCATGCACAGACTGCAGTGTGCATCAGATTCTCACACAGGCTGCAGTGTCTATCAGATCCACTCACAGGCTGCAGTGTCCATCAGATCTTCACACAGGCTGCAGAATCCATCAGGTCCTCAAACAGGCTGCAGTGTCCATCAGATCCACACACAGGCTGCAGAATCCATCAGATCCACACACAGACTGCAGTGTCCATCAGATCCACACACAGACTGCAGTGACCATCAGATCCTCACACAGGCTGCAGTGTCCAGCAGATCCTCACACAGACTGCAGTGACCATCAGATCCTCACACAGGCTGCAGTTTCCATCAGGTCCTCACACATGCTGCAGTGTCCATCAGATCCACACCCAGGCTGCAGTGACCATCAGATCCTCACACTGGCTGCAGTGTCCAGCAGATCCTCATACAGGCTGCAGTGTCCATCAGATCCACACACAGGCTGCAGTGTAAATCAGATCCTCACACAGGCTGCAGTGTCCGTCAGATCCACACATAGACTGCAGTGTCCGTCAGATCCACACACAGACTGCAGTGTCCATCAGATTCACACACAGGCTGCAGTGTCCATGAGATCCTCACACAAACTGCAGTGTCCATCGCATCAGCTCACAAAGGATGCAGTTTCCATCAGAACCTCACACAGGCTGCAGTGTCCATCAGATCCTCAAACAGGCTGCAGTGTCCATCAGATTCTCACACACAGACTGCATTATCCATCAGACACTCACACACAGGCTGCAGTGTCCATCAGATCCTCACACAGGCTGCAGTTTCCATCAGATCCTCACACAGGCTGCAGTGTCCATCAGGACCTCACACAGGCTGCAGTTTCCATCAGGTCCTCACACAGGCTGCAGTGTCCATCACATCCTCACACACAGACTGTAGCGTCCATCAGACACTCACACACAGACTGCAGTGTCCATCAGACACTCACACACAGACTGCAGGATCCATCAGACACTCAGACACAGGCTGCAGTGTCCATCAGATCCACACATAGACTGCAGTGTCCATCACATCCACACACAGGCTGCAATGTCCATCAGATCCACACACAGGCTGCAGTGTCCATCAGATCCACACATAGACTGCAGTGTCCATCACATCCACACACAGGCTGCAATGTCCATCAGATCCACACACAGGCTGCAGTGTCCATCAGATCCACACGCAGGCTGCAGTGTCCATCAGATCCTCACACAGGCTGCAGTGTCCATCAGATCCACACCCAGGCTGCAGTGTCCATCAGATCCTCACACAGGCTGCAGTGTCCATCAGATCCTCACACAGGCTGCAGTGTCCATCAGTCACTCAAACACAGACTGCAGTGTCCATCAGACCCTCACACAGTCTGCCATGTACATCACATCCTCACACACAGATTGCAGTGTCCATCAGACACTCACACACAGGCTGCAGTGTCCATCAGATCCTCACACAGGCTGCAGTGTCCATCAGGACTTCACACAGGCTGCAGTTTCCATCAGGTCCTCACACAGGCTGCAGTGTCCATCACATCCTCACACACAGACTGTAGCGTCCATCAGACACTCACACACAGACTGCAGTGTCCATCAGACACTCACACACAGGCTGCAGTGTCCATCAGTTCCACACACAGGCTGCAATCTCCATCAGATCATCACACTGGCTGCAGTGTCCATCAGATCCTCACATAGGCTGCAGTGTCCATCAGATCACTACACAGGCTGCAGTGTCCATCAGATCCTCACATAGGATGCAGTGTCCATCAGATCCACGCACAGGCTGCAGTGCCCAGCAGATCCTCACACAGGCTGCAGTTTCCATCAGATCCACACAGAGACTGCAGTATGCATCAGATTCTCACACATGCTGCAGTGTCCATCAGATCCACACACAGGCTGCAGTGTCCATCAGATCCACACATAGACTGCTGTGTCCGTCAGATCCACACACCTACTGCAGTGTCCGTCAGATCCACACATAGACTGCAGTGTCCGTCAGATCCACACACGGACGGCAGTGTCCATGAGATCCTCACACAGGCTGCAGAATCCATCAGATCCTCACACAGGCTGCAGTGTCCATCAGGACCTCACACAGGCTGCAGTTTCCATCATGTCCTCACACAGGCTGCAGTGTCCATCACATCCTCACACACAGACTGTAGCTTCCATCAGACACTCACACACAGACTGCAGTGTCCATCAGACACTCACACACAGGCTGCAGTGTCCATCAGATCCACACACAGGCTGCATTGTCCATCAGATCATCACACTGGCTGCAGTGTCCATCAGATCCTCACATAGGCTGCTGTGTCCATCAGATCATCACACAGGCTGCAGTGTCCATCAGATCCTCACATAGGCTGCAGTGTCCATCAGATCCTCACACAGGCTGCAGTGTCCATCAGATCCTCACACAGGCTGCAGTGTCCATCAGATCCTCACACGTGCTGCATTGTCCATCAGATCCTCACACAGGCTGCAGTGTCCATCAGTCACTCAAATACAGACTGAAGTGTCCATCTGAACCTCACACAGTCTGCTATGTACATCACATCCTCACACACAGACTGCAGTGTCCATCAGACACTCATACACAGGCTGCAGTGTCCATCAGATCCGCACACAGGCTGCAGTGTCCATCAGATCCACACACAGGCTGCAAAGTCCATCAGATGCTAACACAGGCTGCAGTGTCCATCAGATCCTCACACAGTCTGCAGTGTCCATCAGATCCTCACACAGGCTGCAGTGTCCATCAGATCCTCACACAGGCTGCAGTGTCCACCAGATCCACGCACAGGCTGCAGTGTCCATCAGATCCACACACAGGCTGCAGTGTCCATCAGATCCTCACATATGCTGGAGTGCCCATCAGATCCTCACACAGGCTGCAGTGTCCATCAGATCCACACACAGGCTGCAGTGTCCATCAGATCCACAAACAGGCTGCAAAGTCCATCAGATGCTAACACAGGCTGCAGTGTCCATCAGATCCTCACACAGTCTGCAGTGTCCATCAGATCCTCACCCAGGCTGCAGTGTCCACCAGATCCACGCACAGGCTGCAGTGTCCATCAGATCCACACACAGGCTGCAGTGTCCATCAGATCCTCACATAGGCTGCAGTGCCCATCAGATCCTCACACAGGCTGCAGTGTCCATCAGATCCACACACAGGCTGCATTGTCCATCAGATCCACACACAGACTGCAGTGTCCATCAGAGACACACACAGGCTGCAGTGTCCATCAGATCCACGCACAGACTGCAGTGTGTATCAGATTCTCACACAGGCTGCAGTGTCCATCAGATCCACACACAGGCTGCAGTGTCCATCAGATCTTCACACAGGCTGCAGTGTCCATCAGATCCTCACACAGGCTGCAGAATCCATCAGGTCCTCAAACAGGCTGCAGTGTCCATCAGATCCACACACAGGCTGCAGAATCCATCAGATCCACGCACAGACTGCAGTGTCCATCAGATCCACACACAGACTGCAGTGACCATCAGATCCTCACACAGGCTGCAGTGTCCAGCAGATCCTCACACAGACTGCAATGTCCATCAGATCCTCACACAGGCTGCAGTGTCCATCAGTCACTCAAACACAAACTGCAGTTTCCATCTGACCCTCACACAGTCTGCCATGTACATCACATCCTCACACACAGACTGCAGTGTCCATCAGACGCTCACACACAGGCTGCAGTGTCCATCAGATCCACACACAGGCTGCAGTGTCCATCAGATCCACACACAGGCTGCAGTGTCCATCAGATCCTCACACAGGCAGCAGTGTCCGTCAGATCCACACACAGACTGCAGTGTCCATCAGATTCACACACAGGCTGCAGTTTCCATCAGATCCACACACACAGACTGCAGTGTCCGTCAGATCCACACACAGACTGCAGTGTCCATCAGACACTCACACACAGACTGCAGTGTCCATCTGATCCTCACACAAACTGCAGTGTCCATCTGATCCTCACACAAACTGCAGTGTCCATCGCATCCGCACACAAAGGCTTCAGTTTCCATCAGATCCTCACACAGGCTGCAGTTTCCATCAGATCCTCACACAGGCTGCAGTGTCCATCAGATCCTCACACAGACTGCAGTGTCCATCACATCCTCACACACAGACTGCATTGTCCATCAGACACTCACACACAGACTGCAGTGCCCATCAGACACTCACACACAGACAGCAGTGTCTATCAGACACCCACACTCAGACTGCAGTGTCCATCAGACACTCACACACAGATTGCCTTGTCCATCAGACACTCACATGCTGTCTGCAATGTCCATCAGATCCTCACTCAGGCTGCAGTGTCCATCAGATCCTCACGCAGGCTGCAGTGTCTGTCAGATTCACACACAGGCTGCAGTGTCCATCAGATCCACACACAGGCTGCAGTGTCCATCATATCCTCACAGACAGACTGTTGTGTCCATCAGATCCCCACACAGGCTGCAGTGTCCATCAGCCCCACACACAGGCTGCAGTGTCCATCAGATCCTCACACAGGCTGCATTGTCCATCAGATCTTCAGACAGGCTGCAGTTTCCATCAGATCCTCACACAGGCTGCAGTGTCCATCAGATCCACACACAGGCTGCAGTGTCCATCAGATCCTCACACAGGCTGCAGTGTCAATCAGATCCTCACACAGGCTGCAGTGTCCATCAAATCTTCAAACAGGCTGCAGTGTCCATCAGATCCTCAGACAGGCTGCAGTGTCCATCAGTCACTCAAACACAGACTGCAGTGTCCATCAGACCTTCACACAGTCTGCCATGCACATGACATCCTCACACACAGATTGCACTGTCCATCAGACACTCACACACAGGCTGCAATGTCCATCATATCCTCACACAGGATGCAGTGTCTGTCAGATCCACACACACAGACTGCAGTGTCCATCAGATCCACACACACAGAATGCAGTGTCCATCAGATCCACATACACAAGTTGCAGTGTGCATCAGATCCACACACACAGACTGCAGTGTCCATCAGATCCACAGACAGGCTGCAGTTTCCATCAGGTCCTCAGACAGGCCGCAGTGTCCATCGCATCCTCACACACATACTGCAGGGTCCATCAGACACTCACTCACAGACTGCAGTGTCCATCAGACATTCACACAAAGACTGCAGTGTCCATCAGATCCACACGCAGGCTACAGTGTCCATCAGATCGGCACACAGACTGCAGTGTCCATCATATCCACACACAGGCTGCAGTGTCCATCAAATCCACACACACAGACTGCAGTGTCCATCAGATCCACACACACAGACTGCAGTGTCCATCTGATCCACACACAGGCTGCAGTGTCAATCAGATCCACACGCAGGCTGCAGTGTCCATCAGATCATCACACAGGCTACAGTGTCCATCAGATCCTCACACAGGCTGCAGTGTCCATCAGGACCTCACACAGGCTGTAGTTTCCATCAGGTCCTCACACAGTCTGCTGTGTCCATTACATCCTCACACACATACTGCAGGGTCCATCAGACACTCACACACAGGCTGCAGTGTCCATCAGATCCTCACACAGGCTGCATTGACCATCAGATCATCACACAGGCTGCAATGTCATTCAGATCCTCACACAGGCTGCAGTGTCCATCAGATCCATACACAGGCTGCAATGTCCATCAGATCCACACACAGGCTGCAGTGTCCAACAGATCCACACGCAGGCTGCAGTGTCCATCAGATCCTCACACAGACTGCAGTGTCCATCAGATCCACACACAGGATGCAGTGTCCATCAGATCCTCACACAGGCTGCAGTGTCCGTCAGATCCACACATAGACTGCAGTGTCCGTCAGATCCACACACAGACTGCAGTGTCCATCAGTTCCTCAGACAGGCTGCAGCGTCCATTAGATCCTCAAACAGGCTGCAGTGTCTGTCAGATTCACACACAGGCTGCAGTGTCCATCGGATCCACACACAGGCTGCAGTGTCCATCATATCCACACACAAGCTGCAGTGTCCATCAGATCATCACACAGGCTGCAGTGTCCATCAGATCCTCACATAGGCTGCAGTGTCCATCAGATCATCACACAGGCTGCAGTGTCCGTCAGATCCACACACAGGCTGCAGTTTCCATCAGATCCACACGCAGGCTGCAGTGTCCATCAGATCATCACACAGGCTGCAGTGTCCATCAGATCCTCACACAGGCTGCAGTGTCCATCAGATCCTCACACAGGCTGCAGTGTGCATCAGATCCTCACACAGGCTGCAGTGTCCATCAGATCCTCACACATGCTGCAGTGTCCATCAGATCCACACACAGGCTGCAGTGTCCATCAGACACTCATACACAGGCTGCAGTGTCCATCAGATCCACACACAGGCTGCAGTGTCCATCAGATCCACACACAGGCTGCAAAGTCCATCAGATGCTAACACAGGCTGCAGTGTCCATCAGATCCTCACACAGTCTGCAGTGTCCATCAGATCCTCACACAGGCTGCAGTGTCCATCAGATCCTCACACAGGCTGCAGTGTCCACCAGATCCACGCACAGGCTGCAGTGTCCATCAGAGCCACACACAGGCTGCAGTGTCCATCAGATCCTCACATAGGCTGGAGTGCCCATCAGATCCTCACACAGGCTGCAGTGTCCATCAGATCCACACACAGGCTGCAGTGTCCATCAGATCCACAAACAGGCTGCAAAGTCCATCAGTTGCTAACACAGGCTGCAGTGTCCATCAGATCCTCACACAGTCTGCAGTGTCCATCAGACCCTCACACAGGCTGCAGTGTCCATCAGATCCTCACCCAGGCTGCAGTGTCCACCAGATCCACGCACAGGCTTCAGTGTCCATCAGATCCACACACAGGCTGCAGTGTCCATCAGATCCTCACATAGGCTGCAGTGCCCATCAGATCCTCACACAGGCTGCAGTGTCCATCAGATCCACACACAGGCTGCATTGTCCATCAGATCCACACACAGACTGCAGTGTCCATCAGAGACACACACAGGCTGCAGTGTCCATCAGATCCACGCACAGACTGCAGTGTGTATCAGATTCTCACACAGGCTGCAGTGTCCATCAGATCCACACACAGGCTGCAGTGTCCATCAGATCTTCACACAGTCTGCAGAATCCATCAGGTCCTCAAACAGGCTGCAGTGTCCATCAGATCCACACACAGGCTGCAGAATCCATCAGATCCACGCACAGACTGCAGTGTCCATCAGATCCACACACAGACTGCAGTGACCATCAGATCCTCACACAGGCTGCAGTGTCCAGCAGATCCTCACACAGACTGCAGTTACCATCAGATCCTCACACAGGCTGCAGTTTCCATCAGGTCCTCACACAGGCTGCAGTGTCCATCAGATCCACACCCAGGCTGCAGTCACCATCAGATCCTCACACAGGCTGCAGTGTCCAGCAGATCCTCATACAGGCTGCAATGTCCATCAGATCCTCACACAGGCTGCAGTGTCCATCAGTCACTCAAACACAAACTGCAGTTTCCATCTGACCCTCTCACAGTCTGCCATGTACATCACATCCTCACACACAGACTGCAGTGTCCATCAGACGCTCACACACAGGCTGCAGTGTCCATCAGATCCACACACAGGCTGCAGTGTCCATCAGATCCACACACAGGCTGCAGTGTCCATCAGATCCTCACACAGGCAGCAGTGTCCGTCAGATCCACACACAGACTGCAGTGTCCATCAGATTCACACACAGGCTGCAGTTTCCATCAGATCCACACACACAGACTGCAGTGTCCGTCAAATCCACACACAGACTGCAGTGTCCATCAGATTCACACACAGACTGCAGTGTCCATCAGATCCTCACACAAACTGCAGTGTCCATCTGATCCTCACACAAACTGCAGTGTCCATCGCATCCGCACACAAAGGCTTCAGTTTCCATCAGATCCTCACACAGGCTGCAGTTTCCATCAGATCCTCACACAGGCTGCAGTGTCCATCAGATCCTCACACAGACTGCAGTGTCCATCACATCCTCACACACAGACTGCATTGTCCATCAGACACTCACACACAGACTGCAGTGCCCATCAGACACTCACACACAAACAGCAGTGTCTACCAGACACCCACACTCAGACTGCAGTGTCCATCAGACACTCACACACAGATTGCCTTGTCCATCAGACACTCACATGCAGTCTGCAATGTCCATCAGATCCTCAATCAGGCTGCAGTGTCCATCAGATCCTCACGCAGGCTGCAGTGTCCATCAGATCCCCACACAGGCTGCAGTGTCCATCAGCCCCACACACAGGCTGCAGTGTCCATCAGATCCTCACACAGGCTGCATTGTCCATCAGATCTTCAGACAGTCTGCAGTTTCCATCAGATCCTCACACAGGCTGCAGTGTCCATCAGATCCACACACAGGCTGCAGTGTCCATCAGATCCTCACACAGGCTGCAGTGTCAATCAGATCCTCACACAGGCTGCAGTGTCCATCAAATCTTCAAACAGGCTGCAGTGTCCATCAGATCCTCAGACAGGCTGCAGTGTCCATCAGTCACTCAAACACAGACTGCAGTGTCCATCAGACCTTCACACAGTCTGCCATGCACATGACATCCTCACACACAGATTGCACTGTCCATCAGACACTCACACACAGGCTGCAATGTCCATCATATCCTCACACAGGATGCAGTGTCCGTCAGATCCACACACACAGACTGCAGTGTCCATCAGATCCACACACACAGAATGCAGTGTCCATCAGATCCACATACACAAGTTGCAGTGTGCATCAGATCCACACACACAGACTGCAGTGTCCATCAGATCCACAGACAGGCTGCAGTTTCCATCAGGTCCTCAGACAGGCCGCAGTGTCCATCGCATCCTCACACACATACTGCAGGGTCCATCAGACACTCACTCACAGACTGCAGTGTCCATCAGACATTCACACAAAGACTGCAGTGTCCATCAGATCCACACGCAGGCTACAGTGTCCATCAGATCGGCACACAGACTGCAGTGTCCATCATATCCACACACAGGCTGCAGTGTCCATCAAATCCACACACACAGACTGCAGTGTCCATCAGATCCACACACACAGACTGCAGTGTCCATCTGATCCACACACAGGCTGCAGTGTCAATCAGATCCACACGCAGGCTGCAGTGTCCATCAGATCATCACACAGGCTACAGTGTCCATCAGATCCTCACACAGGCTGCAGTGTCCATCAGGACCTCACACAGGCTGTAGTTTCCATCAGGTCCTCACACAGGCTGCTGTGTCCATTACATCCTCACACACATACTGCAGGGTCCATCAGACACTCACACACAGGCTGCAGTGTCCATCAGATCCTCACACAGGCTGCATTGACCATCAGATCATCACACAGGCTGCAATGTCATTCAGATCCTCACACAGGCTGCAGTGTCCATCAGATCCACACACAGGCTGCAATGTCCATCAGATCCACACACAGGCTGCAGTGTCCAACAGATCCACACGCAGGCTCCAGTGTCCATCAGATCCTCACACAGACTGCAGTGTCCATCAGATCCACACACAGGATGCAGTGTCCATCAGATCCTCACACAGGCTGCAGTGTCCGTCAAATCCACACATAGACTGCAGTGTCCGTCAGATCCACACACAGACTGCAGTGTCCATCAGTTCCTCAGACAGGCTGCAGCGTCCATTAGATCCTCAAACAGGCTGCAGTGTCTGTCAGATTCACACACAGGCTGCAGTGTCCATCGGATCCACACACAGGCTGCAGTGTCCATCATATCCACACACAAGCTGCAGTGTCCATCAGATCATCACACAGGCTGCAGTGTCCATCAGATCCTCACATAGGCTGCAGTGTCCATCAGATCATCACACAGGCTGCAGTGTCCGTCAGATCCACACACAGGCTGCAGTTTCCATCAGATCCACACGCAGGCTGCAGTGTCCATCAGATCATCACACAGGCTGCAGTGTCCATCAGATCCTTACACAAGCTGCAGTGTCCATCAGATCCTCACACAGGCTGCAGTGTGCATCAGATCCTCACACAGGCTGCAGTGTCCATCAGATCCTCGCACATGCTGCAGTGTCCATCAGATCCTTACACTGGCTGCTGTGTCCATCAGTCCCTCAAATACAGACTGAAGTGTCCATCTGACCCTCACACAGTCTGCTATGTACATCACACACAGACTGCAGTGTCCATCAGACACTCATACACAGGCTGCAGTGTCCATCAGATCCACACACAGGCTGCAGTGTCCGTCAGATCCACTCACAGTCTGCAGTGTCCATCAGATCCTCACACATGCTGCAGTGTCCATCAGATGCTAACACAGGCTGCAGTGTCCATCAGATCCTCACACAGGCTGCAGTGTCCATCAGATCCTCACACAGGCTGCAGTGTCCATCAGATCCTCACACAGGCTGCAGTGTCCATCTGATCCACGCACAGGCTGCAGTGTCCATCAGATCCACACGCAGGCTGCAGTGTCCATCATATCCACACCCAGGCTGCAGTGTCCATCAGATCCACACACAGGCTGCAGTGTCCATCAGCCCCACACACAGGCTGTAGTGTACATCAGATCCTCACACAGGCTGCATTGTCCATCAGATCTTCAGACAGGCTGCAGTTTCCATCAGATCCTCACACAGGCTGCAGTGTCCATCAGATCCACTCACACCTGCAGTGTCCATCAGATCCTCACACAGGCTGCAGTGTCAATCAGATCCTCACACAGGCTGCAGTGTCCATCAGATCCTCAGACAGGCTGCAGTGTCCATCAGTCACTCAAACACAGACTGCAGTGTCCATCAGACCCTCACACAGTCTGCCATGTACATCACATCCTCACACACAGATTGCACTGTCCATCAAACACTCACACACAGTCTGCAATGTCCATCATATCCTCACACAGGCTGCAGTGTCCATCAGATCCTCAAGCAGGCTGCAGTGTCTGTCAGATTCACACACAGGCTGCAGTGTCCATCAGATCCTCACACAGGCTGCAGTGTCTGTCAGATTCACACACAGGCTGCAGTGTCCATGAGATCCACACGCAGGCTGCAGTGTCCATCAGATCCGCAAATAGGCTGCAGTGCCCATCAGATCCACACAGAGACTGCAGTGTGCATCAGATTCTCACACATGCTGCAGTGTCCATCAGATCCACACACAAACTGCAGTGTCCATCAGATCCACACACAGGCTGCAGTGTCCATCAGATCCACACGCAGGCTGCAGTGTCCATCAGATCCACACGCAGGCTGCAGTGTCCATCAGATCCACACACAGGCTGCATTGTCCATCAGATCCACACACAGACTGCAGTGTCCATCAGAGACACACACAGGCTGCAGTGTCCATCAGATCCACGCACAGACTGCAGTGTGCATCAGATTCTCACACAGGCTGCAGTGTCCATGAGATCTACACACGGGCTGCAGTGTCCATCACATCCTCACACAGGCTGCATTGTCCATCAGATCTCAGACAGGCTGCAGTTTCCATCAGATCCTCACACAGGCTGCAGTGTCCATCAGATCCACACACAGGCTGCAGTGTCCATCAGATCCTCACACAGGCTGCAGTGTCAATCAGATCCTCACACAGGCTGCAGTGTCCATCAAATCCTCAAACAGGCTGCAGTGTCCATCAGATCCTCAGACAGGCTGCAGTGTCCATCAGTCACTCAAACACAGACTGCAGTGTCCATCAGACCCTCACACAGTCTGCCATGTACATCACATCCTCACACACAGATTGCACTGTCCATCAGACACTCACACACAGGCTGCAATGTCCATCATATCCTCACACAGGCTGCAGTGTCCATCAGATCCTCAAGCAGGCTGCAGTATCTGTCAGATTCACACACTGGCTGCAGTGTCCATCAGATCCTCACACAGGCTGCAGTGTCTGTCAGATTCACACGCAGGCTGCAGTGTCCATCAGATCCTCACGCAGGCTGCAGTGTCCATCAGATCTGCACATAGGCTGCAGTGCCCATCAGATCCTCACACAGGCTGCAGTGTCCATCAGATCCTTACACAGGCTGCAGTGTCCATCAGATCCACACACAGACTGCAGTGTGCATCAGATTCTCACTCATGCTGCAGTGTCCATCAGATCCACACACAGGCTGCATTGTCCATCAGATCCACACGCAGGCTGCAGTGTCCATCAGATCCACACACAGGCTGCAGTGTCCATCAGATCCACACACAGGCTGCAGTGTCCATCAGATCCACACACAGGCTGCAGTGTCCATCAGATCCACACACAGGCTGCATTGTCCATCAGATCCACACACAGACTGCAGTGTCCATCAGACACACACCCAGGCTGCAGTGTCCATCAGATCCACGCACAGACTGCAGTGTGCATCAGATTCTCACACAGGCTGCAGTGTCCATCAAATCCACACACAGGCTGCAGTGTCCATCAGATCTTCACACAGTCTACAGAATCAATCAGGTCCTCAAACAGGGTGCAGTGTCCATCAGATCCACACACAGGCTGCTGAATCCATCAGATCCACACACTGACTGCAGTTTCCATCAGATCCACACACAGACTGCAGTGACCATCAGATCCTCACACAGGCTGCAGTGTCCTGCAGATCCTCACACAGACTGCAGTGACCATCAGATCCTCACACAGGCTGCAGTTTCCATCAGGTCCTCACACAGGCTGCATTGTCCATCAGATCTTCAGACAGTCTGCAGTTTCCATCAGATCCTCACACATACTGCAGTGTCCATCAGATCCACACACAGGCTGCAGTGTCCATCAGATCCTCAGACAGGCTGCAGTGTCAATCAGATCCTCACACAGGCTGCAGTGTCCATCAAATCTTCAAACAGGCTGCAGTGTCCATCAGATCCTCAGACAGGCTGCAGTGTCCATCAGTCACTCAAACACAGACTGCAGTGTCCATCAGACCTTCACACAGTCTGCCATGCACATGACATCCTCACACACAGATTGCACTGTCCATCAGACACTCACACACAGGCTGCAATGTCCATCATATCCTCACACAGGATGCAGTGTCTGTCAGATCCACACACACAGACTGCAGTGTCCATCAGATCCACACACACAGAATGCAGTGTCCATCAGATCCACATACACAAGTTGCAGTGTGCATCAGATCCACACACACAGACTGCAGTGTCCATCAGATCCACAGACAGGCTGCAGTTTCCATCAGGTCCTCAGACAGGCCGCAGTGTCCATCGCATCCTCACACACATACTGCAGGGTCCATCAGACACTCACTCACAGACTGCAGTGTCCATCAGACATTCACACAAAGACTGCAGTGTCCATCAGATCCACACGCAGGCTACAGTGTCCATCAGATCGGCACACAGACTGCAGTGTCCATCATATCCACACACAGGCTGCAGTGTCCATCAAATCCACACACACAGACTGCAGTGTCCATCAGATCCACACACACAGACTGCAGTGTCCATCTGATCCACACACAGGCTGCAGTGTCAATCAGATCCACACGCAGGCTGCAGTGTCCATCAGATCATCACACAGGCTACAGTGTCCATCAGATCCTCACACAGGCTGCAGTGTCCATCAGGACCTCACACAGGCTGTAGTTTCCATCAGGTCCTCACACAGTCTGCTGTGTCCATTACATCCTCACACACATACTGCAGGGTCCATCAGACACTCACACACAGGCTGCAGTGTCCATCAGATCCTCACACAGGCTGCATTGACCATCAGATCATCACACAGGCTGCAATGTCATTCAGATCCTCACGCAGGCTGCAGTGTCCATCAGATCCATACACAGGCTGCAATGTCCATCAGATCCACACACAGGCTGCAGTGTCCAACAGATCCACACGCAGGCTGCAGTGTCCATCAGATCCTCACACAGACTGCAGTGTCCATCAGATCCACACACAGGATGCAGTGTCCATCAGATCCTCACACAGGCTGCAGTGTCCGTCAGATCCACACATAGACTGCAGTGTCCGTCAGATCCACACACAGACTGCAGTGTCCATCAGTTCCTCAGACAGGCTGCAGCGTCCATTAGATCCTCAAACAGGCTGCAGTGTCTGTCAGATTCACACACAGGCTGCAGTGTCCATCGGATCCACACACAGGCTGCAGTGTCCATCATATCCACACACAAGCTGCAGTGTCCATCAGATCATCACACAGGCTGCAGTGTCCATCAGATCCTCACATAGGCTGCAGTGTCCATCAGATCATCACACAGGCTGCAGTGTCCGTCAGATCCACACACAGGCTGCAGTTTCCATCAGATCGACACGCAGGCTGCAGTGTCCATCAGATCATCACACAGGCTGCAGTGTCCATCAGAACCTCACACAGGCTGCAGTGTCCATCAGATCCTCACACAGGCTGCAGTGTGCATCAGATCCTCACACAGGCTGCAGTGTCCATCAGATCCTCACACATGCTGCAGTGTCCATCAGATCCACACACAGGCTGCAGTGTCCATCAGACACTCATACACAGGCTGCAGTGTCTATCAGATCCACACACAGGCTGCAGTGTCCATCAGATCCACACACAGGCTGCAAAGTCCATCAGATGCTAACACAGGCTGCAGTGTCCATCAGATCCTCACACAGTCTGCAGTGTCCATCAGATCCTCACACAGGCTGCAGTGTCCATCAGATCCTCACACAGGCTGCAGTGTCCACCAGATCCACGCACAGGCTGCAGTGTCCATCAGATCCACACACAGGCTGCAGTGTCCATCAGATCCTCACATAGGCTGGAGTGCCCATCAGATCCTCACACAGGCTGCAGTGTCCATCAGATCCACACACAGGCTGCAGTGTCCATCAGATCCACAAACAGGCTGCAAAGTCCATCAGATGCTAACACAGGCTGCAGTGTCCATCAGATCCTCACACAGTCTGCAGTGTCCATCAGATCCTCACACAGGCTGCAGTGTCCATCAGATCCTCACCCAGGCTGCAGTGTCCATCAGATCCTCACACAGGCTGCAGTGTCCATCAGATCCACACACAGGCTGCAGTGTCCATCAGATCCTCACATAGGCTGCAGTGCCCATCAGATCCTCACACAGGCTGCAGTGTCCATCAGATCCACACACAGGCTGCATTGTCCATCAGATCCACACACAGACTGCAGTGTCCATCAGAGACACACACAGGCTGCAGTGTCCATCAGATCCACGCACAGACTGCAGTGTGTATCAGATTCTCACACAGGCTGCAGTGTCCATCAGATCCACACACAGGCTGCAGTGTCCATCAGATCTTCACACAGTCTGCAGAATCCATCAGGTCCTCAAACAGGCTGCAGTGTCCATCAGATCCACACACAGGCTGCAGAATCCATCAGATCCACGCACAGACTGCAGTGTCCATCAGATCCACACACAGACTGCAGTGACCATCAGATCCTCACACAGGCTGCAGTGTCCAGCAGATCCTCACACAGACTGCAGTTACCATCAGATCCTCACACAGGCTGCAGTTTCCATCAGGTCCTCACACAGGCTGCAGTGTCCATCAGATCCACACCCAGGCTGCAGTGACCATCAGATCCTCACACAGGCTGCAGTGTCCAGCAGATCCTCATACAGGCTGCAATGTCCATCAGATCCTCACACAGGCTGCAGTGTCCATCAGTCACTCAAACACAAACTGCAGTTTCCATCTGACCCTCTCACAGTCTGCCATGTACATCACATCCTCACACACAGACTGCAGTGTCCATCAGACGCTCACACACAGGCTGCAGTGTCCATCAGATCCACACACAGGCTGCAGTGTCCATCAGATCCACACACAGGCTGCAGTGTCCATCAGATCCTCACACAGGCAGCAGTGTCCGTCAGATCCACACACAGACTGCAGTGTCCATCAGATTCACACACAGGCTGCAGTTTCCATCAGATCCACACACACAGACTGCAGTGTCCGTCAAATCCACACACAGACTGCAGTGTCCATCAGATTCACACACAGACTGCAGTGTCCATCAGATCCTCACACAAACTGCAGTGTCCATCTGATCCTCACACAAACTGCAGTGTCCATCGCATCCGCACACAAAGGCTTCAGTTTCCATCAGATCCTCACACAGGCTGCAGTTTCCATCAGATCCTCACACAGGCTGCAGTGTCCATCAGATCCTCACACAGACTGCAGTGTCCATCACATCCTCACACACAGACTGCATTGTCCATCAGACACTCACACACAGACTGCAGTGCCCATCAGACACTCACACACAGACAGCAGTGTCTACCAGACACCCACACTCAGACTGCAGTGTCCATCAGACACTCACACACAGATTGCCTTGTCCATCAGACACTCACATGCAGTCTGCAATGTCCATCAGATCCTCAATCAGGCTGCAGTGTCCATCAGATCCTCACGCAGGCTGCAGTGTCCATCAGATCCCCACACAGGCTGCAGTGTCCATCAGCCCCACACACAGGCTGCAGTGTCCATCAGATCCTCACACAGGCTGCATTGTCCATCAGATCTTCAGACAGTCTGCAGTTTCCATCAGATCCTCACACAGGCTGCAGTGTCCATCAGATCCACACACAGGCTGCAGTGTCCATCAGATCCTCACACAGGCTGCAGTGTCAATCAGATCCTCACACAGGCTGCAGTGTCCATCAAATCTTCAAACAGGCTGCAGTGTCCATCAGATCCTCAGACAGGCTGCAGTGTCCATCAGTCACTCAAACACAGACTGCAGTGTCCATCAGACCTTCACACAGTCTGCCATGCACATGACATCCTCACACACAGATTGCACTGTCCATCAGACACTCACACACAGGCTGCAATGTCCATCATATCCTCACACAGGATGCAGTGTCCGTCAGATCCACACACACAGACTGCAGTGTCCATCAGATCCACACACACAGAATGCAGTGTCCATCAGATCCACATACACAAGTTGCAGTGTGCATCAGATCCACACACACAGACTGCAGTGTCCATCAGATCCACAGACAGGCTGCAGTTTCCATCAGGTCCTCAGACAGGCCGCAGTGTCCATCGCATCCTCACACACATACTGCAGGGTCCATCAGACACTCACTCACAGACTGCAGTGTCCATCAGACATTCACACAAAGACTGCAGTGTCCATCAGATCCACACGCAGGCTACAGTGTCCATCAGATCGGCACACAGACTGCAGTGTCCATCATATCCACACACAGGCTGCAGTGTCCATCAAATCCACACACACAGACTGCAGTGTCCATCAGATCCACACACACAGACTGCAGTGTCCATCTGATCCACACACAGGCTGCAGTGTCAATCAGATCCACACGCAGGCTGCAGTGTCCATCAGATCATCACACAGGCTACAGTGTCCATCAGATCCTCACACAGGCTGCAGTGTCCATCAGGACCTCACACAGGCTGTAGTTTCCATCAGGTCCTCACACAGGCTGCTGTGTCCATTACATCCTCACACACATACTGCAGGGTCCATCAGACACTCACACACAGGCTGCAGTGTCCATCAGATCCTCACACAGGCTGCATTGACCATCAGATCATCACACAGGCTGCAATGTCATTCAGATCCTCACACAGGCTGCAGTGTCCATCAGATCCACACACAGGCTGCAATGTCCATCAGATCCACACACAGGCTGCAGTGTCCAACAGATCCACACGCAGGCTCCAGTGTCCATCAGATCCTCACACAGACTGCAGTGTCCATCAGATCCACACACAGGATGCAGTGTCCATCAGATCCTCACACAGGCTGCAGTGTCCGTCAGATCCACACATAGACTGCAGTGTCCGTCAGATCCACACACAGACTGCAGTGTCCATCAGTTCCTCAGACAGGCTGCAGCGTCCATTAGATCCTCAAACAGGCTGCAGTGTCTGTCAGATTCACACACAGGCTGCAGTGTCCATCGGATCCACACACAGGCTGCAGTGTCCATCATATCCACACACAAGCTGCAGTGTCCATCAGATCATCACACAGGCTGCAGTGTCCATCAGATCCTCACATAGGCTGCAGTGTCCATCAGATCATCACACAGGCTGCAGTGTCCGTCAGATCCACACACAGGCTGCAGTTTCCATCAGATCCACACGCAGGCTGCAGTGTCCATCAGATCATCACACAGGCTGCAGTGTCCATCAGATCCTTACACAAGCTGCAGTGTCCATCAGATCCTCACACAGGCTGCAGTGTGCATCAGATCCTCACACAGGCTGCAGTGTCCATCAGATCCTCGCACATGCTGCAGTGTCCATCAGATCCTTACACTGGCTGCTGTGTCCATCAGTCCCTCAAATACAGACTGAAGTGTCCATCTGACCCTCACACAGTCTGCTATGTACATCACACACAGACTGCAGTGTCCATCAGACACTCATACACAGGCTGCAGTGTCCATCAGATCCACACACAGGCTGCAGTGTCCGTCAGATCCACTCACAGTCTGCAGTGTCCATCAGATCCACACACAGGCTGCAGTGTCCATCAGATCCTCACACATGCTGCAGTGTCCATCAGATGCTAACACAGGCTGCAGTGTCCATCAGATCCTCACACAGGCTGCAGTGTCCATCAGATCCTCACACAGGCTGCAGTGTCCATCAGATCCTCACACAGGCTGCAGTGTCCATCTGATCCACGCACAGGCTGCAGTGTCCATCAGATCCACACGCAGGCTGCAGTGTCCATCATATCCACACCCAGGCTGCAGTGTCCATCAGATCCACACACAGGCTGCAGTGTCCATCAGCCCCACACACAGGCTGTAGTGTACATCAGATCCTCACACAGGCTGCATTGTCCATCAGATCTTCAGACAGGCTGCAGTTTCCATCAGATCCTCACACAGGCTGCAGTGTCCATCAGATCCACTCACACCTGCAGTGTCCATCAGATCCTCACACAGGCTGCAGTGTCAATCAGATCCTCACACAGGCTGCAGTGTCCATCAGATCCTCAGACAGGCTGCAGTGTCCATCAGTCACTCAAACACAGACTGCAGTGTCCATCAGACCCTCACACAGTCTGCCATGTACATCACATCCTCACACACAGATTGCACTGTCCATCAAACACTCACACACAGTCTGCAATGTCCATCATATCCTCACACAGGCTGCAGTGTCCATCAGATCCTCAAGCAGGCTGCAGTGTCTGTCAGATTCACACACAGGCTGCAGTGTCCATCAGATCCTCACACAGGCTGCAGTGTCTGTCAGATTCACACACAGGCTGCAGTGTCCATGAGATCCACACGCAGGCTGCAGTGTCCATCAGATCCGCAAATAGGCTGCAGTGCCCATCAGATCCACACAGAGACTGCAGTGGGCATCAGATTCTCACACATGCTGCAGTGTCCATCAGATCCACACACAAACTGCAGTGTCCATCAGATCCACACACAGGCTGCAGTGTCCATCAGATCCACACGCAGGCTGCAGTGTCCATCAGATCCACACGCAGGCTGCAGTGTCCATCAGATCCACACACAGGCTGCATTGTCCATCAGATCCACACACAGACTGCAGTGTCCATCAGAGACACACACAGGCTGCAGTGTCCATCAGATCCACGCACAGACTGCAGTGTGCATCAGATTCTCACACAGGCTGCAGTGTCCATGAGATCTACACACGGGCTGCAGTGTCCATCACATCCTCACACAGGCTGCATTGTCCATCAGATCTCAGACAGGCTGCAGTTTCCATCAGATCCTCACACAGGCTGCAGTGTCCATCAGATCCACACACAGGCTGCAGTGTCCATCAGATCCTCACACAGGCTGCAGTGTCAATCAGATCCTCACACAGGCTGCAGTGTCCATCAAATCCTCAAACAGGCTGCAGTGTCCATCAGATCCTCAGACAGGCTGCAGTGTCCATCAGTCACTCAAACACAGACTGCAGTGTCCATCAGACCCTCACACAGTCTGCCATGTACATCACATCCTCACACACAGATTGCACTGTCCATCAGACACTCACACACAGGCTGCAATGTCCATCATATCCTCACACAGGCTGCAGTGTCCATCAGATCCTCAAGCAGGCTGCAGTATCTGTCAGATTCACACACTGGCTGCAGTGTCCATCAGATCCTCACACAGGCTGCAGTGTCTGTCAGATTCACACGCAGGCTGCAGTGTCCATCAGATCCTCACGCAGGCTGCAGTGTCCATCAGATCTGCACATAGGCTGCAGTGCCCATCAGATCCTCACACAGGCTGCAGTGTCCATCAGATCCTTACACAGGCTGCAGTGTCCATCAGATCCACACACAGACTGCAGTGTGCATCAGATTCTCACTCATGCTGCAGTGTCCATCAGATCCACACACAGGCTGCATTGTCCATCAGATCCACACGCAGGCTGCAGTGTCCATCAGATCCACACACAGGCTGCAGTGTCCATCAGATCCACACACAGGCTGCAGTGTCCATCAGATCCACACACAGGCTGCAGTGTCCATCAGATCCACACACAGGCTGCATTGTCCATCAGATCCACACACAGACTGCAGTGTCCATCAGACACACACCCAGGCTGCAGTGTCCATCAGATCCACGCACAGACTGCAGTGTGCATCAGATTCTCACACAGGCTGCAGTGTCCATCAAATCCACACACAGGCTGCAGTGTCCATCAGATCTTCACACAGTCTACAGAATCAATAAGGTCCTCAAACAGGCTGCAGTGTCCATCAGATCCACACACAGGCTGCTGAATCCATCAGATCCACACACTGACTGCAGTTTCCATCAGATCCACACACAGACTGCAGTGACCATCAGATCCTCACACAGGCTGCAGTGTCCTGCAGATCCTCACACAGACTGCAGTGACCATCAGATCCTCACACAGGCTGCAGTTTCCATCAGGTCCGCACACAGGCTGCAGTGTCCAACATATCCACACACAGGCTGCAGTGTCCATCAGATCCACACACACAGAATGCTGTGTCCATCAGATCCACACACACAGACTGCAGTGTCCATCAGATCCATTCACAGGCTGCAGTGTCCATCAGATCCACACACAGGCTGCAGTGTCCATCAGATCCTCTGACAGGCTGCAGTGTCCATCAGATCCACACACAGGCTGCAGTGTCCATCAGATGCTCACATAGGCTGCAGTGCCCATCAGATCCTCACACAGGCTGCAGTGTCCATCAGATCCTCACACAGGCTGCAGTGTCCATCAGATCCACTCAGAGGCTGCAGTGTGCATCAGATTCTCACACATGCTGCAGTGTCCATCAGATCCACACACAGGCTGCAGTGTCCATCAGATCCACACGCAGGCTGCAGTGTCCATCAGATCCACACACAGACTGCAGTGTCCATCAGAGACACACACAGGCTGCAGTGTCCATCAGATCCACGCACAGACTGCAGTGTGCATCAGATTCTCACACAGGCTGCAGTGTCCATCAGATCCACACACAGGCTGCAGTGTCCATCAGATCTTCACACCGTCTGCAGAATCCATCAGGTCCTCAAACAGGCTGCAGTGTCCATCAGATCCACACACAGGCTGCAGAGTCCATCAGATCCACACACAGACTGCAGTGTCCATCAGATCCACACACAGACTGCAGTGACCATCAGATCCTCACACAGGCTGCTGTGTCCAGCAGATCCTCACACAGACTGCAGTTACCATCAGATCCTCACACAGGCTGCAGTTTCCATCAGGTCCTCACACAGGCTGCAGTGTCCATCAGATCCACACCCAGGCTGCAGTGACCATCAGATCCTTACACTGGCTGCAGTGTCCATCAGTCCCTCAAATACAGACTGAAGTGTCCATCTGACCCTCACACAGTCTGCTATGTACATCACATCCTCACACACAGACTGCAGTGTCCATCAGACACTCATACACAAGCTGCAGTGTCCATCAGATCCACACACAGGCTGCAGTGTCCGTCAGATCCACTCACAGTCTGCAGTGTCCATCAGATCCACACAGGCTGCAGTGTCCATCAGATCCACTCACAGGCTGCAAAGTCCATCTGATGCTAACACAGGCTGCAGTGTCCATCAGATCCTCACACAGGCTGCAGTGTCCATCAGATCCTCACACAGGCTGCAGTGTCCATCAGATCCTCACACAGGCTGCAGTGTCCATCAGATCCACGCACAGGCTGCAGTGTCCATCAGATCCACACGCAGGCTGCAGTGTCCATCATATCCACACACAGGCTGCAGTGTCCATCAGATCCACACACAGGCTGCAGTGTCCATCAGCCCCACACACAGGCTGTAGTGTACATCAGATCCTCACACAGGCTGCATTGTCCATCAGATCTTCAGACAGGCTGCAGTTTCCATCAGATCCTCACACAGGCTGCAGTGTCCATCAGATCCACACACAGGCTGCAGTGTCCATCAGATCCTCACACAGGCTGCAGTGTCAATCAGATCCTCACACAGGCTGCAGTGTCCATCAGATCCTCAGAAAGGCTGCAGTGTCCATCAGTCACTCAAACACAGACTGCAGTGTCCATCAGACCCTCACACAGTCTGCCATGTAAATCACATCCTCACACACAGATTGCACTGTCCATCAGACACTCACACACAGTCTGCAATGTCAATCATATCCTCACACAGGCTGCAGTGTCCATCAGATCCTCAAGCAGGCTGCAGTGTCTGTCAGATTCACACACAGGCTGCAGTGTCCATCAGATCCTCACACAGGCTGCAGTGTCTGTCAGATTCACACACAGGCTGCAGTGTCCATGAGATGCACACGCAGGCTGCAGTGTCCATCAGATCCGCACATAGGCTGCAGTGCCCATCAGATCCTCACACAGGCTGCAGTGTCCATCAGATCCTTACACAGGCTGCAGTGTCCATCAGATCCACACACAGACTGCAGTATGCATCAGATTCTCACACATGCTGCAGTGTCCATCAGATCCACACACAGGCTGCAGTGTCCATCAGATCCACACGCAGGCTGCAGTGTCCATCAGATCCACACACAGGCTGCAGTGTCCATCAGATCCACACACAGGCTGCAGTGTCCATCAGATCCACACACAGGCTGCAGTGTCCATCAGATTCACACACAGGCTGCATTGTCCATCAGATCCACACACAGACTGCAGTGTCCATCAGAGACACACCCAGGCTGCAGTGTCCATCAGATCCACGCTCGGACTGCAGTGTGCATCAGATTCTCACACAGGCTGCAGTGTCCATCAAATCCACACACAGGCTGCAGTGTCCATCAGATCTTCACACAGCCTACAGAATCAATCAGGTCCTCAAACAGGCTGCAGTGTCCATCAGATCCACACACAGGCTGCAGAATCCATCAGATCCACACACAGACTGCAGTTTCCATCAGATCCACACACAGACTGCAGTGACCATCAGCTCCTCACACAGGCTGCAGTGTCCTGCAGATCCTCACACAGACTGCAGTGACCATCAGATCCTCACACAGGCTGCAGTTTCCATCAGGTCCTCACACAGGCTGCAGTGTCCATCAGATCCACACCCAGGCTGCAGTGTCCACCAGATCCACACCCAGGCTGCAGTGACCATCAGATCCTCACACAGGCTGCAGTGTCCAGCAGATCCTCATACAGGCTGCAGTGTCCATCAGATCCTCACACAGGCTGCAGTGTCCATCAGTCACTCAAACACAAACTGCAGTGTCCATCTGACCCTCACACAGTCTGCCATGTAAATCACATCCTCACACACAGACTGCAGTGTCCATCAGACACTCACACACAGGCTGCAGTGTCGATCAGATCCACACACAGGCTGCAGTGTCCAACATATCCACACACAGGCTGCAGTGTCCATCAGATCCACACACACAGAATGCTGTGTCCATCAGATCCACTCACACAGACTGCAGTGTCCATCAGATCCATACACAGGCTGCAGTGTCCATCAGATCCACACACAGGCTGCAGTGTCCATCAGATCCTCACACAGGCTGCAGTGTCCATCAGATCCTTATGCAGGCTGCAGTGTCCATCAGATGCTCACATAGGCTGCAGTGCCCATCAGATCCTCACACAGGCTGCAGTGTCCATCAGATCCTCACACAGGCTGCAGTGTCCATCAGATCCACACAGAGACTGCAGTGTGCATCAGATTCTCACACATGCTGCAGTGTCCATCAGATCCACACACATGCTGCAGTGTCCATCAGATCCACACACAGGCTGCAGTGTCCATCAGATCCACACGCAGGCTGCAGTGTCCATCAGATCCACACGCAGGCTGCAGTGTCCATCAGATCCACACACAGGCTGCAGTGTCCATCAGATCCACACACAGGCTGCATTGTCCATCAGATCCACACACAGACTGCAGTGTCCATCAGAGACACACACAGGCTGCAGTGTCCATCAGATCCACGCACAGACTGCAGTGTGCATCAGATTCTCACACAGGCTGCAGTGTCCATCAGATCCACACACGGGCTGCAGTGTCCATCACATCCTCACACAGGCTGCATTGTCCATCAGATCTCAGACAGGCTGCAGTTTCCATCAGATCCTCACACAGGCTGCAGTGTCCATCAGATCCACACACAGGCTGCAGTGTCCATCAGATCCTCACACAGGCTGCAGTGTCAATCAGATCCTCACACAGGCTGCAGTGTCCATCAAATCCTCAAACAGGCTGCAGTGTCCATCAGATCCTCAGACAGGCTGCAGTGTCCATCAGTCACTCAAACACAGACTGCAGTGTCCATCAGACCCTCACACAGTCTGCCATGTACATCACATCCTCACACACAGATTGCACTGTCCATCAGACACTCACACACAGGCTCCAATGTCCATCATATCCTCACACAGGCTGCAGTGTCCATCAGATCCTCAAGCAGGCTGCAGTGTCTGTCAGATTCACACACTGGCTGCAGTGTCCATCAGATCCTCACACAGGCTGCAGTGTCTGTCAGATTCATACGCAGGCTGCAGTGTCCATCAGATCCTCACGCAGGCTGCAGTGTCCATCAGATCTGCACATAGGCTGCAGTGCCCATCAGATCCTCACACAGGCTGCAGTGTCCATCAGATCCTTACACAGGCTGCAGTGTCCATCAGATCCACACACAGACTGCAGTGTGCATCAGATTCTCACTCATGCTGCAGTGTCCTTCAGATCCACACACAGGCTGCAGTGTCCATCAGATCCACACGCAGGCTGCAGTGTCCATCAGATCCACACACAGGCTGCAGTGTCCATCAGATCCACACACAGGCTGCAGTGTCCATCAGATCCACACACAGGCTGCAGTGTCCATCAGATCCACACACAGGCTGCATTGTCCATCAGATCCACACACAGACTGCAGTGTCCATCAGACACACACCCAGGCTGCAGTGTCCATCAGATCCACGCACAGACTGCAGTGTGCATCAGATTCTCACACAGGCTGCATTGTCCATCAAATCCACACACAGGCTGCAGTGTCCATCAGATCTTCACACAGTCTACAGAATCAATCAGGTCCTCAAACAGGCTGCAGTGTCCATCAGATCCACACACAGGCTGCTGAATCCATCAGATCCACACACAGACTGCAGTTTCCATCAGATCCTCACACAGGCTGCAGTGTCCTGCAGATCCTCACACAGACTGCAGTGACCATCAGATCCTCACACAGGCTGCAGTTTCCATCAGGTCCTCACACAGGCTGCAGTGTCCAACATATCCACACACAGGCTGCAGTGTCCATCAGATCCACACACACAGAATGCTGTGTCCATCAGATCCACACACACAGACTGCAGTGTCCATCAGATCCATACACAGGCTGCAGTGTCCATCAGATCCACACACAGGCTGCAGTGTCCATCAGATCCTCTGACAGGCTGCAGGGTCCATCAGATCCACACACAGGCTGCAGTGTCCATCAGATGCTCACATAGGCTGCAGTGCCCATCAGATCCTCACACAGGCTGCAGTGTCCATCAGATCCTCACACAGGCTGCAGTGTCCATCAGATCCACACAGAGACTGCAGTGTGCATCAGATTCTCACACATGCTGCAGTGTCCATCAGATCCACATACAGGCTGCAGTGTCCATCAGATCCACACGCAGGCTGCAGTGTCCATCAGATCCACACACAGGCTGCAGTGTCCATCAGATCCACACGCAGGCTGCAGTGTCCATCAGATCCACACACAGGCTGCAGTGTCCATCAGATCCACACACAGGCTGCATTGTCCATCAGATCCACACACAGACTGCAGTGTCCATCAGAGACACACACAGGCTGCAGTGTCCATCAGATCCACGCACAGACTGCAGTGTGCATCAGATTCTCACACAGGCTGCAGTGTCCATCAGATCCACACACAGGCTGCAGTGTCCATCAGATCTTCACACCGTCTGCAGAATCCATCAGGTCCTCAAACAGGCTGCAGTGTCCATCAGATCCACACACAGGCTGCAGAATCCATCAGATCCACACACAGACTGCAGTGTCCATCAGATCCACACACAGACTGCAGTGACCATCAGATCCTCACATAGGCTGCAGTGTCCAGCAGATCGTCACACAGAGTGCAGTTACCATCAGATCCTCACACAGGCTGCAGTTTCCATCAGGTCCTCACACAGGCTGCAGTGTCCATCAGATCCACACCCAGGCTGCAGTGACCATCAGATCCTCACACAGGCTGCAGTGTCCAGCAGATCCTCTAACAGGCTGCAATGTCCATCAGATCCTCACACAGGCTGCAGTGTCCATCAGTCACTCAAACACAAACTGCAGTGTCCATCTGACCCTCACACAGTCTGCCATGTACATCACGTCCTCACACACAGACTGCACTGTTCATCAGACACTCACACACAGGCTGCAGTGTCGATCAGATTCACACACAGGCTGCAGTGTCCATCAGATCCACACACAGGCTGCAGTGTCCATCAGATCCTCACACAGGCAGCAGTGTCCGTCAGATCCACACACAGACTGCAGTGTCCATCAGATACAAACACAGGCTGCAGTTTCCATCAGATCCACACACACAGACTGCAGTGTCCGTCAGATCCACACACAGACTGCAGTGTCCATCAGATTCACACACAGACTGCAGTGTCCATCTGATCCTCACACAGGCTGCAGTTGCCATCAGATCCTCACACAAACTGCAGTGTCCATCGCATCCGCACACAACGGCTGCAGTTTCCATCAGATCCTCACACAGGCTGCAGTGTCCATCTGATCCTCACACAAACTGCAGTGTCCATCGCATCCGCACACAACGGCTGCAGTTTCCATCAGACACCCACACTCAGACTGCAGTGTCCATCAGACACTCACACACAGATTGCCATGTCCATCAGACACTCACGTACAGGTTGCAATGTCCAGCAGCTCCACGCACAGACCGCAATATGCATCAGATTCTCACACAGGCTGCAGCGACCATCAGATCCTCACACAGGCTGCAGTGTCCAGCAGATCCTCATACAGGCTGCAGTGTCCATCAGATCCTCACACAGGCTGCAGTGTCCATCAGTCACTCAAACACAAACTGCAGTGTCCATCTGACCCTCACACAGTCTGCCATGTACATCACATCCTCACACACAGACTGCAGTGTCCATCAGACACTCACACACAGGCTGCAGTGTCGATCAGATCCACACACAGGCTGCAGTGTCCATCATATCCACACACAGGCTGCAGTGTCCATCAGATCCACACACACAGAATGCCGTGTCCATCAGATCCAAACACACAGACTGCAGTGTCCATCAGATCCACACACAGGCTGCAGTGTCCATCAGATCCACACCCAGGCTGCAGTGTCCATCAGATCCACACACAGGCTGCAGTGTCCATCAGATCCACACGCAGGCTGCAGTGTCCATCAGATCCACACACAGGCTGCAGTGTCCATCAGATCCACACACAGGCTGCAGTGTCCATCAGATCCACACACAGGCTGCAGTGTCCATCAGATTCACACACAGGCTGCATTGTCCATCAGATCCACACACAGACTGCAGTGTCCATCAGAGACACACCCAGGCTGCAGTGTCCATCAGATCCACGCACGGACTGCAGTGTGCATCAGATTCTCACACAGGCTGCAGTTTCCATCAAATCCACACACAGGCTGCAGTGTCCATCAGATCTTCACACAGCCTACAGAATCAATCAGGTCCTCAAACAGTCTGCAGTGTCCATCAGATCCACACACAGGCTGCAGAATCCATCAGATCCACACACAGACTGCAGTTTCCATCAGATCCACACACAGACTGCAGTGACCATCAGCTCCTCACACAGGCTGCAGTGTCCTGCAGATCCTCACACAGACTGCAGTGACCATCAGATCCTCACACAGGCTGCAGTTTCCATCAGGTCCTCACACAGGCTGCAGTGTCCATCAGATCCACACCCAGGCTGCAGTGTCCACCAGATCCACACCCAGGCTGCAGTGTCCTGCAGATCCTCACACAGACTGCAGTGACCATCAGATCCTCACACAGGCTGCAGTTTCCATCAGGTCCGCACACAGGCTGCAGTGTCCAACATATCCACACACAGGCTGCAGTGTCCATCAGATCCACACACACAGAATGCTGTGTCCATCAGATCCACACACACAGACTGCAGTGTCCATCAGATCCATTCACAGGCTGCAGTGTCCATCAGATCCACACACAGGCTGCAGTGTCCATCAGATCCTCTGACAGGCTGCAGTGTCCATCAGATCCACACACAGGCTGCAGTGTCCATCAGATGCTCACATAGGCTGCAGTGCCCATCAGATCCTCACACAGGCTGCAGTGTCCATCAGATCCTCACACAGGCTGCAGTGTCCATCAGATCCACTCAGAGGCTGCAGTGTGCATCAGATTCTCACACATGCTGCAGTGTCCATCAGATCCACACACAGGCTGCAGTGTCCATCAGATCCACACGCAGGCTGCAGTGTCCATCAGATCCACACACAGACTGCAGTGTCCATCAGAGACACACACAGGCTGCAGTGTCCATCAGATCCACGCACAGACTGCAGTGTGCATCAGATTCTCACACAGGCTGCAGTGTCCATCAGATCCACACACAGGCTGCAGTGTCCATCAGATCTTCACACCGTCTGCAGAATCCATCAGGTCCTCAAACAGGCTGCAGTGTCCATCAGATCCACACACAGGCTGCAGAGTCCATCAGATCCACACACAGACTGCAGTGTCCATCAGATCCACACACAGACTGCAGTGACCATCAGATCCTCACACAGGCTGCTGTGTCCAGCAGATCCTCACACAGACTGCAGTTACCATCAGATCCTCACACAGGCTGCAGTTTCCATCAGGTCCTCACACAGGCTGCAGTGTCCATCAGATCCACACCCAGGCTGCAGTGACCATCAGATCCTTACACTGGCTGCAGTGTCCATCAGTCCCTCAAATACAGACTGAAGTGTCCATCTGACCCTCACACAGTCTGCTATGTACATCACATCCTCACACACAGACTGCAGTGTCCATCAGACACTCATACACAAGCTGCAGTGTCCATCAGATCCACACACAGGCTGCAGTGTCCGTCAGATCCACTCACAGTCTGCAGTGTCCATCAGATCCACACAGGCTGCAGTGTCCATCAGATCCACTCACAGGCTGCAAAGTCCATCTGATGCTAACACAGGCTGCAGTGTCCATCAGATCCTCACACAGGCTGCAGTGTCCATCAGATCCTCACACAGGCTGCAGTGTCCATCAGATCCTCACACAGGCTGCAGTGTCCATCAGATCCACGCACAGGCTGCAGTGTCCATCAGATCCACACGCAGGCTGCAGTGTCCATCATATCCACACACAGGCTGCAGTGTCCATCAGATCCACACACAGGCTGCAGTGTCCATCAGCCCCACACACAGGCTGTAGTGTACATCAGATCCTCACACAGGCTGCATTGTCCATCAGATCTTCAGACAGGCTGCAGTTTCCATCAGATCCTCACACAGGCTGCAGTGTCCATCAGATCCACACACAGGCTGCAGTGTCCATCAGATCCTCACACAGGCTGCAGTGTCAATCAGATCCTCACACAGGCTGCAGTGTCCATCAGATCCTCAGAAAGGCTGCAGTGTCCATCAGTCACTCAAACACAGACTGCAGTGTCCATCAGACCCTCACACAGTCTGCCATGTAAATCACATCCTCACACACAGATTGCACTGTCCATCAGACACTCACACACAGTCTGCAATGTCAATCATATCCTCACACAGGCTGCAGTGTCCATCAGATCCTCAAGCAGGCTGCAGTGTCTGTCAGATTCACACACAGGCTGCAGTGTCCATCAGATCCTCACACAGGCTGCAGTGTCTGTCAGATTCACACACAGGCTGCAGTGTCCATGAGATGCACACGCAGGCTGCAGTGTCCATCAGATCCGCACATAGGCTGCAGTGCCCATCAGATCCTCACACAGGCTGCAGTGTCCATCAGATCCTTACACAGGCTGCAGTGTCCATCAGATCCACACACAGACTGCAGTGTGCATCAGATTCTCACACATGCTGCAGTGTCCATCAGATCCACACACAGGCTGCAGTGTCCATCAGATCCACACGCAGGCTGCAGTGTCCATCAGATCCACACACAGGCTGCAGTGTCCATCAGATCCACACACAGGCTGCAGTGTCCATCAGATCCACACACAGGCTGCAGTGTCCATCAGATTCACACACAGGCTGCATTGTCCATCAGATCCACACACAGACTGCAGTGTCCATCAGAGACACACCCAGGCTGCAGTGTCCATCAGATCCACGCTCGGACTGCAGTGTGCATCAGATTCTCACACAGGCTGCAGTGTCCATCAAATCCACACACAGGCTGCAGTGTCCATCAGATCTTCACACAGCCTACAGAATCAATCAGGTCCTCAAACAGGCTGCAGTGTCCATCAGATCCACACACAGGCTGCAGAATCCATCAGATCCACACACAGACTGCAGTTTCCATCAGATCCACACACAGACTGCAGTGACCATCAGCTCCTCACACAGGCTGCAGTGTCCTGCAGATCCTCACACAGACTGCAGTGACCATCAGATCCTCACACAGGCTGCAGTTTCCATCAGGTCCTCACACAGGCTGCAGTGTCCATCAGATCCACACCCAGGCTGCAGTGTCCACCAGATCCACACCCAGGCTGCAGTGACCATCAGATCCTCACACAGGCTGCAGTGTCCAGCAGATCCTCATACAGGCTGCAGTGTCCATCAGATCCTCACACAGGCTGCAGTGTCCATCAGTCACTCAAACACAAACTGCAGTGTCCATCTGACCCTCACACAGTCTGCCATGTAAATCACATCCTCACACACAGACTGCAGTGTCCATCAGACACTCACACACAGGCTGCAGTGTCGATCAGATCCACACACAGGCTGCAGTGTCCAACATATCCACACACAGGCTGCAGTGTCCATCAGATCCACACACACAGAATGCTGTGTCCATCAGATCCACTCACACAGACTGCAGTGTCCATCAGATCCATACACAGGCTGCAGTGTCCATCAGATCCACACACAGGCTGCAGTGTCCATCAGATCCTCACACAGGCTGCAGTGTCCATCAGATCCTTATGCAGGCTGCAGTGTCCATCAGATGCTCACATAGGCTGCAGTGCCCATCAGATCCTCACACAGGCTGCAGTGTCCATCAGATCCTCACACAGGCTGCAGTGTCCATCAGATCCACACAGAGACTGCAGTGTGCATCAGATTCTCACACATGCTGCAGTGTCCATCAGATCCACACACATGCTGCAGTGTCCATCAGATCCACACACAGGCTGCAGTGTCCATCAGATCCACACGCAGGCTGCAGTGTCCATCAGATCCACACGCAGGCTGCAGTGTCCATCAGATCCACACACAGGCTGCAGTGTCCATCAGATCCACACACAGGCTGCATTGTCCATCAGATCCACACACAGACTGCAGTGTCCATCAGAGACACACACAGGCTGCAGTGTCCATCAGATCCACGCACAGACTGCAGTGTGCATCAGATTCTCACACAGGCTGCAGTGTCCATCAGATCCACACACGGGCTGCAGTGTCCATCACATCCTCACACAGGCTGCATTGTCCATCAGATCTCAGACAGGCTGCAGTTTCCATCAGATCCTCACACAGGCTGCAGTGTCCATCAGATCCACACACAGGCTGCAGTGTCCATCAGATCCTCACACAGGCTGCAGTGTCAATCAGATCCTCACACAGGCTGCAGTGTCCATCAAATCCTCAAACAGGCTGCAGTGTCCATCAGATCCTCAGACAGGCTGCAGTGTCCATCAGTCACTCAAACACAGACTGCAGTGTCCATCAGACCCTCACACAGTCTGCCATGTACATCACATCCTCACACACAGATTGCACTGTCCATCAGACACTCACACACAGGCTCCAATGTCCATCATATCCTCACACAGGCTGCAGTGTCCATCAGATCCTCAAGCAGGCTGCAGTGTCTGTCAGATTCACACACTGGCTGCAGTGTCCATCAGATCCTCACACAGGCTGCAGTGTCTGTCAGATTCATACGCAGGCTGCAGTGTCCATCAGATCCTCACGCAGGCTGCAGTGTCCATCAGATCTGCACATAGGCTGCAGTGCCCATCAGATCCTCACACAGGCTGCAGTGTCCATCAGATCCTTACACAGGCTGCAGTGTCCATCAGATCCACACACAGACTGCAGTGTGCATCAGATTCTCACTCATGCTGCAGTGTCCTTCAGATCCACACACAGGCTGCAGTGTCCATCAGATCCACACGCAGGCTGCAGTGTCCATCAGATCCACACACAGGCTGCAGTGTCCATCAGATCCACACACAGGCTGCAGTGTCCATCAGATCCACACACAGGCTGCAGTGTCCATCAGATCCACACACAGGCTGCATTGTCCATCAGATCCACACACAGACTGCAGTGTCCATCAGACACACACCCAGGCTGCAGTGTCCATCAGATCCACGCACAGACTGCAGTGTGCATCAGATTCTCACACAGGCTGCATTGTCCATCAAATCCACACACAGGCTGCAGTGTCCATCAGATCTTCACACAGTCTACAGAATCAATCAGGTCCTCAAACAGGCTGCAGTGTCCATCAGATCCACACACAGGCTGCTGAATCCATCAGATCCACACACAGACTGCAGTTTCCATCAGATCCTCACACAGGCTGCAGTGTCCTGCAGATCCTCACACAGACTGCAGTGACCATCAGATCCTCACACAGGCTGCAGTTTCCATCAGGTCCTCACACAGGCTGCAGTGTCCAACATATCCACACACAGGCTGCAGTGTCCATCAGATCCACACACACAGAATGCTGTGTCCATCAGATCCACACACACAGACTGCAGTGTCCATCAGATCCATACACAGGCTGCAGTGTCCATCAGATCCACACACAGGCTGCAGTGTCCATCAGATCCTCTGACAGGCTGCAGGGTCCATCAGATCCACACACAGGCTGCAGTGTCCATCAGATGCTCACATAGGCTGCAGTGCCCATCAGATCCTCACACAGGCTGCAGTGTCCATCAGATCCTCACACAGGCTGCAGTGTCCATCAGATCCACACAGAGACTGCAGTGTGCATCAGATTCTCACACATGCTGCAGTGTCCATCAGATCCACATACAGGCTGCAGTGTCCATCAGATCCACACGCAGGCTGCAGTGTCCATCAGATCCACACACAGGCTGCAGTGTCCATCAGATCCACACGCAGGCTGCAGTGTCCATCAGATCCACACACAGGCTGCAGTGTCCATCAGATCCACACACAGGCTGCATTGTCCATCAGATCCACACACAGACTGCAGTGTCCATCAGAGACACACACAGGCTGCAGTGTCCATCAGATCCACGCACAGACTGCAGTGTGCATCAGATTCTCACACAGGCTGCAGTGTCCATCAGATCCACACACAGGCTGCAGTGTCCATCAGATCTTCACACCGTCTGCAGAATCCATCAGGTCCTCAAACAGGCTGCAGTGTCCATCAGATCCACACACAGGCTGCAGAATCCATCAGATCCACACACAGACTGCAGTGTCCATCAGATCCACACACAGACTGCAGTGACCATCAGATCCTCACATAGGCTGCAGTGTCCAGCAGATCGTCACACAGAGTGCAGTTACCATCAGATCCTCACACAGGCTGCAGTTTCCATCAGGTCCTCACACAGGCTGCAGTGTCCATCAGATCCACACCCAGGCTGCAGTGACCATCAGATCCTCACACAGGCTGCAGTGTCCAGCAGATCCTCTAACAGGCTGCAATGTCCATCAGATCCTCACACAGGCTGCAGTGTCCATCAGTCACTCAAACACAAACTGCAGTGTCCATCTGACCCTCACACAGTCTGCCATGTACATCACGTCCTCACACACAGACTGCACTGTTCATCAGACACTCACACACAGGCTGCAGTGTCGATCAGATTCA
Source organism: Isurus oxyrinchus (assembly GCA_026770705.1). Taxonomy (NCBI): domain Eukaryota; kingdom Metazoa; phylum Chordata; class Chondrichthyes; order Lamniformes; family Lamnidae; genus Isurus; species Isurus oxyrinchus. The sequence continues at coordinate 453,450 of JANJGN010000315.1, forward strand.
CACACAGGCTGCAGTGTCCATCAGATCCACACACAGGCTGCAGTGTCCATCAGATCCTCACACAGGCAGCAGTGTCCGTCAGATCCACACACAGACTGCAGTGTCCATCAGATACAAACACAGGCTGCAGTTTCCATCAGATCCACACACACAGACTGCAGTGTCCGTCAGATCCACACACAGACTGCAGTGTCCATCAGATTCACACACAGACTGCAGTGTCCATCTGATCCTCACACAGGCTGCAGTTGCCATCAGATCCTCACACAAACTGCAGTGTCCATCGCATCCGCACACAACGGCTGCAGTTTCCATCAGATCCTCACACAGGCTGCAGTGTCCATCTGATCCTCACACAAACTGCAGTGTCCATCGCATCCGCACACAACGGCTGCAGTTTCCATCAGACACCCACACTCAGACTGCAGTGTCCATCAGACACTCACACACAGATTGCCATGTCCATCAGACACTCACGTACAGGTTGCAATGTCCAGCAGCTCCACGCACAGACCGCAATATGCATCAGATTCTCACACAGGCTGCAGCGACCATCAGATCCTCACACAGGCTGCAGTGTCCAGCAGATCCTCATACAGGCTGCAGTGTCCATCAGATCCTCACACAGGCTGCAGTGTCCATCAGTCACTCAAACACAAACTGCAGTGTCCATCTGACCCTCACACAGTCTGCCATGTACATCACATCCTCACACACAGACTGCAGTGTCCATCAGACACTCACACACAGGCTGCAGTGTCGATCAGATCCACACACAGGCTGCAGTGTCCATCATATCCACACACAGGCTGCAGTGTCCATCAGATCCACACACACAGAATGCCGTGTCCATCAGATCCAAACACACAGACTGCAGTGTCCATCAGATCCACACACAGGCTGCAGTGTCCATCAGATCCACACCCAGGCTGCAGTGTCCATCAGATCCACACACAGGCTGCAGTGTCCATCAGATCCACACGCAGGCTGCAGTGTCCATCAGATCCACACACAGGCTGCAGTGTCCATCAGATCCACACACAGGCTGCAGTGTCCATCAGATCCACACACAGGCTGCAGTGTCCATCAGATTCACACACAGGCTGCATTGTCCATCAGATCCACACACAGACTGCAGTGTCCATCAGAGACACACCCAGGCTGCAGTGTCCATCAGATCCACGCACGGACTGCAGTGTGCATCAGATTCTCACACAGGCTGCAGTTTCCATCAAATCCACACACAGGCTGCAGTGTCCATCAGATCTTCACACAGCCTACAGAATCAATCAGGTCCTCAAACAGTCTGCAGTGTCCATCAGATCCACACACAGGCTGCAGAATCCATCAGATCCACACACAGACTGCAGTTTCCATCAGATCCACACACAGACTGCAGTGACCATCAGCTCCTCACACAGGCTGCAGTGTCCTGCAGATCCTCACACAGACTGCAGTGACCATCAGATCCTCACACAGGCTGCAGTTTCCATCAGGTCCTCACACAGGCTGCAGTGTCCATCAGATCCACACCCAGGCTGCAGTGTCCACCAGATCCACACCCAGGCTGCAGTGACCATCAGATCCTCACACAGGCTGCAGTGTCCAGCAGATCCTCATACAGGCTGCAGTGTCCATCAGATCCTCACACAGGCTGCAGTGTCCATCAGTCACTCAAACACAAACTGCAGTGTCCATCTGACCCTCACACAGTCTGCCATGTAAATCACATCCTCACACACAGACTGCAGTGTCCATCAGACACTCACACACAGGCTGCAGTGTCGATCAGATCCACACACAGGCTGCAGTGTCCAACATATCCACACACAGGCTGCAGTGTCCATCAGATCCACACACACAGAATGCTGTGTCCATCAGATCCACTCACACAGACTGCAGTATCCATCAGATCCATACACAGGCTGCAGTGTCCATCAGATCCACACACAGGCTGCAGTGTCCATCAGATTCTCACACAGGCTGCAGTGTCCATCAGATCCTTATGCAGGCTGCAGTGTCCATCAGATGCTCACATAGGCTGCAGTGCCCATCAGATCCTCACACAGGCTGCAGTGTCCATCAGATCCTCACACAGGCTGCAGTGTCCATCAGATCCACACAGAGACTGCAGTGTGCATCAGATTCTCACACATGCTGCAGTGTCCATCAGATCCACACACATGCTGCAGTGTCCATCAGATCCACACACAGACTGCAGTGTCCATCTGATCCTCACACAGGCTGCAGTTGCCATCAGATCCTCACACAAACTGCAGTGTCCATCGCATCCGCACACAACGGCTGCAGTTTCCATCAGATCCTCACACAGGCTGCAGTGTCCATCTGATCCTCACACAAACTGCAGTGTCCATCGCATCCGCACACAACGGCTGCAGTTTCCATCAGACACCCACACTCAGACTGCAGTGTCCATCAGACACTCACACACAGATTGCCGTGTCCATCAGACACTCACGTACAGGCTGCAATGTCCAGCAGCTCCACGCACAGACCGCAATATGCATCAGATTCTCACACAGGCTGCAGCGTCCATCAGATCCACACACTGGCTGCAGTGTCCATCAGATCTTCACACAGTCTACAGAATCCATCAGGTCCTCAAACAGGCTGCAGTGTCCATCAGATCCACACACAGGCTGCAGAATCCATCAGATCCACACACAGACTGCAGTGTCCTTCAGATCCACACACAGACTGTAGTGACCATCAGATCCTCACACAGGCTGCAGTGTCCAGCAGATCCTCACACAGACTGCAGTGACCATCAGATCCTCACACAGGCTGCAGTTTCCATCAGGTCCTCACACCGGCTGCAGTGTCCATCAGATCCACACCCAGGCTGCAGCGACCATCAGATCCTCACACAGGCTGCAGTGTCCAGCAGATCCTCATACAGGCTGCAGTGTCCATCAGATCCTCACACAGGCTGCAGTGTCCATCAGTCACTCAAACACAAACTGCAGTGTCCATCTGACCCTCACACAGTCTGCCATGTACATCACATCCTCACACACAGACTGCAGTGTCCATCAGACACTCACACACAGGCTGCAGTGTCGATCAGATCCACACACAGGCTGCAGTGTCCATCATATCCACACACAGGCTGCAGTGTCCATCAGATCCACACACACAGAATGCCGTGTCCATCAGATCCAAACACACAGACTGCAGTGTCCATCAGATCCACACACAGGCTGCAGAATCCATCAGATCCACACACAGACTGCAGTGTCCTTCAGATCCACACACAGACTGTAGTGACCATCAGATCCTCACACAGGCTGCAGTGTCCAGCAGATCCTCACACAGACTGCAGTGACCATCAGATCCTCACACAGGCTGCAGTTTCCATCAGGTCCTCACACAGGCTGCAGTGTCCATCAGATCCACACCCAGGCTGCAGCGACCATCAGATCCTCACACAGGCTGCAGTGTCCAGCAGATCCTCATACAGGCTGCAGTGTCCATCAGATCCTCACACAGGCTGCAGTGTCCATCAGTCACTCAAACACAAACTGCAGTGTCCATCTGACCCTCACACAGTCTGCCATGTACATCACATCCTCACACACAGACTGCAGTGTCCATCAGACACTCACACACAGGCTGCAGAGTCGATCAGATCCACACACAGGCTGCAGTGTCCATCATATCCACACACAGGCTGCAGTGTCCATCAGATCCACACACACAGAATGCCGTGTCCATCAGATCCAAACACACAGACTGCAGTGTCCATCAGATCCACACACAGGCTGCAGTGTCCATCAGATCCACACCCAGGCTGCAGTGTCCATCAGATCCACACACAGGCTGCAGTGTCCATCAGATCCTCTCACAGGCTGCAGTGTCCATCAGATCATCACACAGGCTGCAGTGTCCATCAGATCCTCACACAGGCTGCAGTGTCCATCAGGCCCTCACACAGGCTGCAGTGTCCATCAGGACCTCACACAGTCTGCAGTTTCCATCAGGACCTCACACAGGCTGCAGTGTCCATCGCATCCTCACACACATACTGCAGTGTCCATCAGACACTCACACACAGACTTCAGTGTCCATCAGATCCACGCACAGGCTGCATTGTCCATCAGATCCTCACACAGGCTGCAGTGTCCGTCAGATCCACACACAGACTGCAGTGTCCATCAGATTCACACACAGGCTGCAGTGTCCATCATATCCACACACAGGCTGCAGTTTCCATCAGATCCTCTCACAGGCTGCAGTTTCCATCAGATCCTCACACAGGCTGCAGTGTCCATCAGATCCTCACACCGACTGCAGTGTCCATCACATCCTCACACACAGACTGCATTGTCCATCAGACACTCACACACAGACTGCAGTGTCCATCAGACACTCACACACAGACAGCAGTGTCCATCAGACACCCACACTCAGACTGCAGTGTCCATCAGACACTCACACACAGATTGCCGTGTCCATCAGACACTCACACACAGGCTGCAATGTCCATCAGCTCCTCACACAGGCTGCAGTGTCCATCAGATCCTCACACAGACTGCAGTGTCCATCACATCCTCACACACAGACTGCATTGTCCATCAGACACCCACACTCAGACTGCAGTGTCCATCAGAAATTCACACACAGATTGCCGTGTCCATCAGACACTCACGTACAGGCTGCAATGTCCAGCAGCTCCACGCACAGACTGCAATGTGCATCAGATTCTCACACAGGCTGCAGCGTCCATCAGATCCACACACAGGCTGCAGTGTCCATCAGATCTTCACACAGTCTACAGAATCCATCAGGTCCTCAAACAGGCTGCAGTGTCCATCATATCCACACACAGGCTGCAGAATCCATCAGATCCACACACAGACTGCAGTGTCCTTCAGATCCTCACACAGACTGCTGTGACCATCAGATCCTCACACAGACTGCAGTGACCATCAGATCCTCACACAGGCTGCAGTGTCCATCAGATCCACACCCAGGCTGCAGCGACCATCAGATCCTCACACAGGCTGCAGTGTCCAGCAGATCCTCATACAGGCTGCAGTGTCCATCAGATCCTCACACAGGCTGCAGTGTCCATCAGTCACTCAAACACAAACTGCAGTTTCCATCTGACCCTCACACAGTCTGCCATGTACATCACATCCTCACACACAGACTGCAGTGTCCATCAGACACTCACACACAGGCTGCAGTGTCGATCAGATCCACACACAGGCTGCAGTGTCCATCATATCCACACACAGGCTGCAGTGTCCATCAGATCCACACACACAGAATGCCGTGTCCATCAGATCCACACACACAGACTGCAGTGTCCATCAGATCCACACACAGGCTGCAGTGTCCATCAGATCCACACACAGGCTGCAGTGTCCATCAGATCCACACACAGGCTGCAGTGTCCATCAGATCCTCTCACAGGCTGCAGTGTCCATCAGATCATCACACAGGCTGCAGTGTCCATCAGATCCTCACACAGGCTGCAGTGTCCATCAGGCCCTCACACAGGCTGCAGTGTCCATCAGGACCTCACACAGGCTGCAGTTTCCATCAGGACCTCACACAGGCTGCAGTGTCCATCGCATCCTCACACACATACTGCAGTGTCCATCAGACACTCACACACAGGCTTCAGTGTCCATCAGATCCACACTCAGGCTGCAGTGTCCATCAGATCCACGCACAGGCTGCATTGTCCATCAGATCCTCACACAGGCTGCAGTGTCTGTCAGATCCACTCACAGACTGCAGTGTCCATCAGATTCACACACAGGCTGCAGTGTCCATCATATCCACACACAGGCTGCAGTTTCCATCAGATCCTCACACAGGCTGCAGTTTCCATCAGATCCTCACACAGGCTGCAGTGTCCTTCAGATCCTCACACCGACTGCAGTGTCCATCACATCCTCACACACAGACTGCATTGTCCATCAGACACTCACACACAGACTGCAGTGTCCATCAGACACTCACACACAGACAGCAGTGTCCATCAGACACCCACACTCAGACTGCAGTGTCCATCAGACACTCACACACAGATTGCCGTGTCCATTAGACACTCACACACAGGCTGCAATGTCCATCAGCTCCTCACACAGGCTGCAGTGTCCATCAGATCCACACACAGGCTGCAGTGTCCATCAGATCTTCACACAGTCTACAGATTCCATCAGGTCCTCAAACAGGCTGCAGTGTCCATCAGATCCACACACAGGCTGCAGAATCCATCAGATCCACACACAGACTGCAGTGTCCATCAGATCCACACACAGACTGCAGTGACCATCAGATCCTCACACAGGCTGCAGTGTCCAGCAGATCCTCACACAGACTGCAGTGACCATCAGATCCTCACACAGGCTGCAGTTTCCATCAGGTCCTCACACCGGCTGCAGTGTCGATCAGATCCACACCCAGGCTGCAGCGACCATCAGATCCTCACACAGGCTGCCGTGTCCAGCAGATTGCAGAATCCATCAGATCCACACGCAGGCTGCAGTGTCCATCAGATCCACACACAGGCTGCAGTGTCCATCACATCCACACACAGGCTGCTGTGTCCATCAGATCCTCACACTGGGTGCAGTGTCCATCAGATCCACACACAGGCTGCAGTGTCCGTCTGATCCACACACAGACTGCAGTGTCCATCAGATTCACACACAGACTTCCAGTTTCCATCAGATCCTCAGACGAACTACAGTCTCCATCGCATCCGCACGCAAAGGCTGCAGTGTCCATCAGATCCACACACAGGCTGCAGAATCCATCAGATCCACACGCAGGCTGCAGTGTCCATCAGATCCACACACAGGCTGCAGTGTCCATCAGATCCACACACAGGCTGCTGTGTCCATCAGATCCTCTCACTGCGTGCAGTGTCCATCAGATCCACACACAGACTGCCGTGTCCATCAGATCCTCAGACGAACTGCAGTCTCCATCGCATCCGCACGCAAAGGCTGCAGTGTCCATCAGATCCTCACACAGGCTGCAGTGTCCATCAGATCCACACACACAGACTGCAATGTCCATCACAGTCACACACACAGACTGCAGTGTCCATCAGATCCACACACACTGACTGCAGTGTCCATCAGGTCCACACACAGCCTGCAATGTCCATCAGATCCACACACACAGGCTGCAGTGTCCATCACATCCACACACAGACTGCAGTGTCCATCATATCCATACACAGGCTGCAGTGTCCATCAGATCCACACACACAGGCTGCAGTGTCCATCTGATCCACACACAGACTGCAGTGTCCATCAGATCCGCACACAGGCTGCTGCGTCCATTAGATCCACAAGCATGCTGCAGTGTCCATCAGATCATCACACAGGCTGCAGTGTCCATCAGATCCACACGCAGGCTGCAGTGTCCATCAGTCACTCAAATACGGACTGAAGTGTCCATCTGACCCTCACACAGTCTGCTATGTACATCACATCCTCACACACAGACTGCAGTGTCCATCAGACACTCATACACAGGCTGCAGTGTCCATCAGATCCACACACAGGCTGCAGTGTCCGTCAGATCCACTCACAGTCTGCAGTGTCCATCAGATCCACACACAGGCTGCAGTGTCCATCAGATCCTCACACAGGCTGCAGTGTCCATCAGATCCTCACACAGGCTGCAGTGTCCATCAGATCCACACGCAGACTGCAGGGTCCATCAGACACTCACACACAGACTGCAGGGTCCATCAGATCCCCACACACAGACTGCAGTGTCCGTCAGATCCACACACAGACTGCAGTATCCATCAGATCCTCACACAGGCTGCAGTGTCCATCAGATCCTCACACAGACTGCAGTATCCATCAGATCCTCACACAGGCTGCAGTGTCCATCAGATCCTCACACAGGCTGCAGTGTCCATCAGATCTGCACACAGGCTTCAGTGTCCATCAGATCCTCACACAGGCTGCAGTGTCAATCAGATCCTCACACAGGCTGCAGTGTCCATAAAATCCTCAAATAGGCTGCAGTGTCCATCAGATTCTCACACAGGCTGCAGTGTCCATCAGTCACTCAAACACAGACTGCAGTGTCCATCAGACCCTCACACAGTCTGCCATGTACATCACATCCTCACACACAGATTGCAGGGTCCATCAGACACTCACACACGGGCTGCAATGTCCATCAGATCCTCACACAGGCTGCAGTGTCCATCAGAGCATCACGCAGGCTGCAGTGTCAATCAGATCCTCACACAGGCTGCAGTATCCATCAAATCCTCAAACAGGCTGCTGTGTCCATCAGACACACACACAGGCTGCAGTGTCCATCCGTCACTCAAACACAGACTGCAGTGTCCATCAGACCCTCACACAGTCTGCTATGTACATCACATCCTCACACACAGATTGCACGGTCCATCAGACACTCACACACAGGCTGCAATGCCAATCAGATCCTCACACAGGCTGCAGTGTCCATTAGATCCTCAAGCAGGCTGCAGTGTCTGTCAGGTTCACACACAGGCTGCAGTGTCGATCAGATCCACACACAGGCTACAGTGTCCATCATATCCACACACAGGCTGCAGTGTACATCAGATCCACACACACAGAATGCAGTGTCCATCAGATCCACACACACAGACTGCAGTGTCCATCAGATCCACACACAGGCTGCAGTGTCCATCAGATCCACACACAGGCTGCAGTGTCCATCAGATCCACACACAGGCTGCAGTGTGCATCAGATCATCACACAGGCTGCAGTGTCCATCAGATCCTCACACAGGCTGCAGTGTCCATCAGGTCCTCACACAGGCTGCAGTGTCCATCAGGACCTCACACAGGCTGCAGTTTCCATCAGGTCCTCACACAGGCTGCAGTGTCCATCACATCCTCACACATATACTGCAGGGTCCATCAGACACTCACACACAGACTGCAGTGTCCATCAGACACTCACACACAGACTGCAGTGTCCATCAGATCCACACGCAGGCTGCAGTTTCCATCAGATCCTCACACAGACTGCAGTGACCATCAGATCCTCACACAGGCTGCAGTTTCCATCAGGTCCTCACACAGGCTGCAGTGTCCAACATATCCACACACAGGCTGCAGTGTCCATCAGATCCACACACACAGAATGCTGTGTCCATCAGATCCACACACACACAGACTGCAGTGTCCATCAGATCCATACACAGGCTGCAGTGTCCATCAGATCCACACACAGGCTGCAGTGTCCATCAGATCCTCTGACAGGCTGCAGTGTCCATCAGATCCACACACAGGCTGCAGTGTCCATCAGATGCTCACATAGGCTGCAGTGCCCATCAGATCCTCACACAGGCTGCAGTGTCCATCAGATCCTCACACAGGCTGCAGTGTCCATCGGATCCACACAGAGACTGCAGTGTGCATCAGATTCTCACACATGCTGCAGTGTCCATCAGATCCACATACAGGCTGCAGTGTCCATCAGATCCACACGCAGGCTGCAGTGTCCATCAGATCCACACACAGGCTGCAGTGTCCATCAGATCCACACGCAGGCTGCAGTGTCCATCAGATCCACACACAGGCTGCAGTGTCCATCAGATCCACACACAGGCTGCATTGTCCATCAGATCCACACACAGACTGCAGTGTCCATCAGAGACACACACAGGCTGCAGTGTCCATCAGATCCACGCACAGACTGCAGTGTGCATCAGATTCTCACACAGGCTGCAGCGTCCATCAGATCCACACACAGGCTGCAGTGTCCATCAGATCTTCACACCGTCTGCAGAATCCATCAGGTCCTCAAACAGGCTGCAGTGTCCATCAGATCCACACACAGGCTGCAGAATCCATCAGATCCACACACAGACTGCAGTGTCCATCAGATCCACACACAGACTGCAGTGACCATCAGATCCTCACACAGGCTGCAGTGTCCAGCAGATCCTCACACAGAGTGCAGTTACCATCAGATCCCCACACAGGCTGCAGTTTCCATCAGTTCCTCACACAGGCTGCAGTGTCCATCAGATCCACACCCAGGCTGCAGTGACCATCAGATCCTCACACAGGCTGCAGTGTCCAGCAGATCCTCTAACAGGCTGCAATGTCCATCAGATCCTCACACAGGCTGCAGTGTCCATCAGTCACTCAAACACAAACTGCAGTGTCCATCTGACCCTCACACAGTCTGCCATGTACATCACATCCTCACACACAGACTGCACTGTTCATCAGACACTCACACACAGGCTGCAGTGTCGATCAGATCCACACACAGGCTGCAGTGTCCATCAGATCCACACACAGGCTGCAGTGTCCATCAGATCCTCACACAGGCAGCAGTGTCCGTCAGGTCCACACACAGCCTGCAGTGTCCATCAGATTCAAACACAGGCTGCAGTTTCCATCAGATCCACACACACAGACTGCAGTGTGCGTCAGATCCACACACAGACTGCAGTGTCCATCAGATTCACACACAGACTGCAGTGTCCATCTGATCCTCACACAGGCTGCAGTTGCCATCAGATCCTCACACAAACTGCAGTGTCCATCGCATCCGCACACAACGGCTGCAGTTTCCATCAGATCCTCACACAGGCTGCAGTGTCCATCTGATCCTCACACAAACTGCAGTGTCCATCGCATCCGCACACAACGGCTGCAGTTTCCATCAGACACCCACACTCAGACTGCAGTGTCCATCAGACACTCACACACAGATTGCCGTGTCCATCAGACACTCACGTACAGGCTGCAATGTCCAGCAGCTCCACGCACAGACCGCAATATGCATCAGATTCTCACACAGGCTGCAGCGTCCATCAGATCCACACACTGGCTGCAGTGTCCATCAGATCTTCACACAGTCTACAGAATCCATCAGGTCCTCAAACAGGCTGCAGTGTCCATCAGATCCACACACAGGCTGCAGAATCCATCAGATCCACACACAGACTGCAGTGTCCTTCAGATCCACACACAGACTGTAGTGACCATCAGATCCTCACACAGGCTGCAGTGTCCAGCAGATCCTCACACAGACTGCAGTGACCATCAGATCCTCACACAGGCTGCAGTTTCCATCAGGTCCTCACACAGGCTGCAGTGTCCATCAGTTCCACACACAGGCTGCAGTGTCCAGCAGATCCTCATACAGGCTGCAATGTCCATCAGATCCTCACACAGGCTGCAGTGTCCATCAGTCACTCAAACACAAACTGCAGTGTCCATCTGACCCTCACACAGTCTGCCATGTACATCACATCCTCACACACAGACTGCAGTGTCCATCAGACACTCACACACAGGCTGCAGAGTCGATCAGATCCACACACAGGCTGCAGTGTCCATCATATCCACACACAGGCTGCAGTGTCCATCAGATCCACACACACAGAATGCCGTGTCCATCAGATCCAAACACACAGACTGCAGTGTCCATCAGATCCACACACAGGCTGCAGTGTCCATCAGATCCACACCCAGGCTGCAGTGTCCATCAGATCCACACACAGGCTGCAGTGTCCATCAGATCCTCTCACAGGCTGCAGTGTCCATCAGATCATCACACAGGCTGCAGTGTCCATCAGATCCTCACACAGGCTGCAGTGTCCATCAGGCCCTCACACAGGCTGCAGTGTCCATCAGGACCTCACACAGTCTGCAGTTTCCATCAGGACCTCACACAGGCTGCAGTGTCCATCGCATCCTCACACACATACTGCAGTGTCCATCAGATCCTCTCACAGGCTGCAGTGTCCATCAGATCATCACACAGGCTGCAGTGTCCATCAGATCCTCACACAGGCTGCAGTGTCCATCAGGCCCTCACACAGGCTGCAGTGTCCATCAGGACCTCACACAGTCTGCAGTTTCCATCAGGACCTCACACAGTCTGCAGTTTCCATCAGGACCTCACACAGGCTGCAGTGTCCATCGCATCCTCACACACATACTGCAGTGTCCATCAGACACTCACACACAGACTTCAGTGTCCATCAGATCCACACTCAGGCTGCAGTGTCCATCAGATCCACGCACAGGCTGCATTGTCCATCAGATCCTCACACAGGCTGCAGTGTCCGTCAGATCCACACACAGACTGCAGTGTCCATCAGATTCACACACAGGCTGCAGTGTCCATCATATCCACACACAGGCTGCAGTTTCCATCAGATCCTCACACAGGCTGCAGTTTCCATCAGATCCTCACACAGGCTGCAGTGTCCATCAGATCCTCACACCGACTGCAGTGTCCATCACATCCTCACACACAGACTGCATTGTCCATCAGACACTCACACACAGACTGCAGTGTCCATCAGAAACTCACACACAGACAGCAGTGTCCATCAGACACCCACACTCAGACTGCAGTGTCCATCAGACACTCACACACAGATTGCCGTGTCCATCAGACACTCACACACAGGCTGCAATGTCCATCAGCTCCTCACACAGGCTGCAGTGTCCATCAGATCCTCACACAGACTGCAGTGTCCATCACATCCTCACACACAGACTGCATTGTCCATCAGACACCCACACTCAGACTGCAGTGTCCATCAGACACTCACACACAGATTGCCGTGTCCATCAGACACTCACGTACAGGCTGCAATGTCCAGCAGCTCCACGCACAGACTGCAATGTGCATCAGATTCTCACACAGGCTGCAGCGTCCATCAGATCCACACACAGGCTGCAGTGTCCATCAGATCTTCACACAGTCTACAGAATCCATCAGGTCCTCAAACAGGCTGCAGTGTCCATCATATCCACACACAGGCTGCAGAATCCATCAGATCCACACACAGACTGCAGTGTCCTTCAGATCCTCACACAGACTGCAGTGACCATCAGATCCTCACACAGACTGCAGTGACCATCAGATCCTCACACAGGCTGCAGTGTCCATCAGATCCACACCCAGGCTGCAGCGACCATCAGATCCTCACACAGGCTGCAGTGTCCAGCAGATCCTCATACAGGCTGCAGTGTCCATCAGATCCTCACACAGGCTGCAGTGTCCATCAGTCACTCAAACACAAACTGCAGTTTCCATCTGACCCTCACACAGTCTGCCATGTACATCACATCCTCACACACAGACTGCAGTGTCCATCAGACACTCACACACAGGCTGCAGTGTCGATCAGATCCACACACAGGCTGCAGTGTCCATCATATCCACACACAGGCTGCAGTGTCCATCAGATCCACACACACAGAATGCCGTGTCCATCAGATCCACACACACAGACTGCAGTGTCCATCAGATCCACACACAGGCTGCAGTGTCCATCAGATCATCACACAGGCTGCAGTGTCCATCAGATCCTCACACAGGCTGCAGTGTCCATCAGGTCCTCACACAGGCTGCAGTGTCCATCAGGACCTCACACAGGCTGCAGTTTCCATCAGGTCCTCACACAGGCTGCAGTGTCCATCACATCCTCACACATATACTGCAGGGTCCATCAGACACTCACACACAGACTGCAGTGTCCATCAGACACTCACACACAGACTGCAGTGTCCATCAGATCCACACGCAGGCTGCAGTTTCCATCAGATCCTCACACAGACTGCAGTGACCATCAGATCCTCACACAGGCTGCAGTTTCCATCAGGTCCTCACACAGGCTGCAGTGTCCAACATATCCACACACAGGCTGCAGTGTCCATCAGATCCACACACACAGAATGCTGTGTCCATCAGATCCACACACACACAGACTGCAGTGTCCATCAGATCCATACACAGGCTGCAGTGTCCATCAGATCCACACACAGGCTGCAGTGTCCATCAGATCCTCTGACAGGCTGCAGTGTCCATCAGATCCACACACAGGCTGCAGTGTCCATCAGATGCTCACATAGGCTGCAGTGCCCATCAGATCCTCACACAGGCTGCAGTGTCCATCAGATCCTCACACAGGCTGCAGTGTCCATCGGATCCACACAGAGACTGCAGTGTGCATCAGATTCTCACACATGCTGCAGTGTCCATCAGATCCACATACAGGCTGCAGTGTCCATCAGATCCACACGCAGGCTGCAGTGTCCATCAGATCCACACACAGGCTGCAGTGTCCATCAGATCCACACGCAGGCTGCAGTGTCCATCAGATCCACACACAGGCTGCAGTGTCCATCAGATCCACACACAGGCTGCATTGTCCATCAGATCCACACACAGACTGCAGTGTCCATCAGAGACACACACAGGCTGCAGTGTCCATCAGATCCACGCACAGACTGCAGTGTGCATCAGATTCTCACACAGGCTGCAGTGTCCATCAGATCCACACACAGGCTGCAGTGTCCATCAGATCTTCACACCGTCTGCAGAATCCATCAGGTCCTCAAACAGGCTGCAGTGTCCATCAGATCCACACACAGGCTGCAGAATCCATCAGATCCACACACAGACTGCAGTGTCCATCAGATCCACACACAGACTGCAGTGACCATCAGATCCTCAGACAGGCTGCAGTGTCCAGCAGATCCTCACACAGAGTGCAGTTACCATCAGATCCTCACACAGGCTGCAGTTTCCATCAGGTCCTCACACAGGCTGCAGTGTCCATCAGATCCACACCCAGGCTGCAGTGACCATCAGATCCTCACACAGGCTGCAGTGTCCAGCAGATCCTCTAACAGGCTGCAATGTCCATCAGATCCTCACACAGGCTGCAGTGTCCATCAGTCACTCAAACACAAACTGCAGTGTCCATCTGACCCTCACACAGTCTGCCATGTACATCACATCCACACACACAGACTGCACTGTTCATCAGACACTCACACACAGGCTGCAGTGTCGATCAGATCCACACACAGGCTGCAGTGTCCATCAGATCCACACACAGGCTGCAGTGTCCATCAGATCCTCACACAGGCAGCAGTGTCCGTCAGATCCACACACAGCCTCCAGTGTCCATCAGATTCAAACACAGGCTGCAGTTTCCATCAGATCCACACACACAGACTGCAGTGTGCGTCAGATCCACACACAGACTGCAGTGTCCATCAGATTCACACACAGACTGCAGTGTCCATCTGATCCTCACACAGGCTGCAGTTGCCATCAGATCCTCACACAAACTGCAGTGTCCATCGCATCCGCACACAACGGCTGCAGTTTCCATCAGATCCTCACACAGGCTGCAGTGTCCATCTGATCCTCACACAAACTGCAGTGTCCATCGCATCCGCACACAACGGCTGCAGTTTCCATCAGACACCCACACTCAGACTGCAGTGTCCATCAGACACTCACACACAGATTGCCGTGTCCATCAGACACTCACGTACAGGCTGCAATGTCCAGCAGCTCCACGCACAGACCGCAATATGCATCAGATTCTCACACAGGCTGCAGCGTCCATCAGATCCACACACTGGCTGCAGTGTCCATCAGATCTTCACACAGTCTACAGAATCCATCAGGTCCTCAAACAGGCTGCAGTGTCCATCAGATCCACACACAGGCTGCAGAATCCATCAGATCCACACACAGACTGCAGTGTCCTTCAGATCCACACACAGACTGTAGTGACCATCAGATCCTCACACAGGCTGCAGTGTCCAGCAGATCCTCACACAGACTGCAGTGACCATCAGATCCTCACACAGGCTGCAGTTTCCATCAGGTCCTCACACAGGCTGCAGTGTCCATCAGATCCACACCCAGGCTGCAGCGACCATCAGATCCTCACACAGGCTGCAGTGTCCAGCAGATCCTCATACAGGCTGCAGTGTCCATCAGATCCTCACACAGGCTGCAGTGTCCATCAGTCACTCAAACACAAACTGCAGTGTCCATCTGACCCTCACACAGTCTGCCATGTACATCACATCCTCACACACAGACTGCAGTGTCCATCAGACACTTACACACAGGCTGCAGAGTCGATCAGATCCACACACAGGCTGCAGTGTCCATCATATCCACACACAGGCTGCAGTGTCCATCAGATCCACACACACAGAATGCCGTGTCCATCAGATCCAAACACACAGACTGCAGTGTCCATCAGATCCACACACAGGCTGCAGTGTCCATCAGATCCACACCCAGGCTGCAGTGTCCATCAGATCCACACACAGGCTGCAGTGTCCATCAGATCCTCTCACAGGCTGCAGTGTCCATCAGATCATCACACAGGCTGCAGTGTCCATCAGATCCTCACACAGGCTGCAGTGTCCATCAGGCCCTCACACAGGCTGCAGTGTCCATCAGGACCTCACACAGTCTGCAGTTTCCATCAGGACCTCACACAGGCTGCAGTGTCCATCGCATCCTCACACACATACTGCAGTGTCCATCAGACACTCACACACAGACTTCAGTGTCCATCAGATCCACACTCAGGCTGCAGTGTCCATCAGATCCACGCACAGGCTGCATTGTCCATCAGATCCTCACACAGGCTGCAGTGTCCGTCAGATCCACACACAGACTGCAGTGTCCATCAGATTCACACACAGGCTGCAGTGTCCATCATATCCACACACAGGCTGCAGTTTCCATCAGATCCTCACACAGGCTGCAGTTTCCATCAGATCCTCACACAGGCTGCAGTGTCCATCAGATCCTCACACCGACTGCAGTGTCCATCACATCCTCACACACAGACTGCATTGTCCATCAGACACTCACACACAGACTGCAGTGTCCATCAGAAACTCACACACAGACAGCAGTGTCCATCAGACACCCACACTCAGACTGCAGTGTCCATCAGACACTCACACACAGATTGCCGTGTCCATCAGACACTCACACACAGGCTGCAATGTCCATCAGCTCCTCACACAGGCTGCAGTGTCCATCAGATCCTCACACAGACTGCAGTGTCCATCACATCCTCACACACAGACTGCATTGTCCATCAGACACCCACACTCAGACTGCAGTGTCCATCAGACACTCACACACAGATTGCCGTGTCCATCAGACACTCACGTACAGGCTGCAATGTCCAGCAGCTCCACGCACAGACTGCAATGTGCATCAGATTCTCACACAGGCTGCAGCGTCCATCAGATCCACACACAGGCTGCAGTGTCCATCAGATCTTCACACAGTCTACAGAATCCATCAGGTCCTCAAACAGGCTGCAGTGTCCATCATATCCACACACAGGCTGCAGAATCCATCAGATCCACACACAGACTGCAGTGTCCTTCAGATCCTCACACAGACTGCAGTGACCATCAGATCCTCACACAGACTGCAGTGACCATCAGATCCTCACACAGGCTGCAGTGTCCATCAGAATCACACCCAGGCTGCAGCGACCATCAGATCCTCACACAGGCTGCAGTGTCCAGCAGATCCTCATACAGGCTGCAGTGTCCATCAGATCCTCACACAGGCTGCAGTGTCCATCAGTCACTCAAACACAAACTGCAGTTTCCATCTGACCCTCACACAGTCTGCCATGTACATCACATCCTCACACACAGACTGCAGTGTCCATCAGACACTCACACACAGGCTGCAGTGTCGATCAGATCCACACACAGGCTGCAGTGTCCATCATATCCACACACAGGCTGCAGTGTCCATCAGATCCACACACACAGAATGCCGTGTCCATCAGATCCACACACACAGACTGCAGTGTCCATCAGATCCACACACAGGCTGCAGTGTCCATCAGATCCACACACAGGCTGCAGTGTCCATCAGATCCACACACTGGCTGCAGTGTCCATCAGATCCTCTCACAGGCTGCAGTGTCCATCAGATCATCACACAGGCTGCAGTGTCCATCAGATCCTCACACAGGCTGCAGTGTCCATCAGGCCCTCACACAGGCTGCAGTGTCCATCAGGACCTCACACAGGCTGCGGTTTCCATCAGGACCTCACACAGGCTGCAGTGTCCATCGCATCCTCACACACATACTGCAGTGTCCATCAGACACTCACACACAGGCTTCAGTGTCCATCAGATCCACACTCAGGCTGCAGTGTCCATCAGATCCACGCACAGGCTGCATTGTCCATCAGATCCTCACACAGGCTGCAGTGTCTGTCAGATCCACACACAGACTGCAGTGTCCATCAGATTCACACACAGGCTGCAGTGTCCATCATATCCACACACAGGCTGCAGTTTCCATCAGATCCTCACACAGGCTGCAGTTTCCATCAGATCCTCACACAGGCTGCAGTGTCCTTCAGATCCTCACACCGACTGCAGTGTCCATCACATCCTCACACACAGACTGCATTGTCCATCAGACACTCACACACAGACTGCAGTGTCCATCAGACACTCACACACAGACAGCAGTGTCCATCAGACACCCACACTCAGACTGCAGTGTCCATCAGACACTCACACACAGATTGCCGTGTCCATTAGACACTCACACACAGGCTGCAATGTCCATCAGCTCCTCACACAGGCTGCAGTGTCCATCAGATCCACACACAGGCTGCAGTGTCCATCAGATCTTCACAAAGTCTACAGATTCCATCAGGTCCTCAAACAGGCTGCAGTGTCCATCAGATCCACACACAGGCTTCAGAATCCATCAGATCCACACACAGACTGCAGTGTCCATCAGATCCACACACAGACTGCAGTGACCATCAGATCCTCACACAGGCTGCAGTGTCCAGCAGATCCTCACACAGACTGCAGTGACCATCAGATCATCACACAGGCTGCAGTTTCCATCAGGTCCTCACACCGGCTGCAGTGTCGATCAGATCCACACCCAGGCTGCAGCGACCATCAGATCCTCACACAGGCTGCCGTGTCCAGCAGATTGCAGAATCCATCAGATCCACACGCAGGCTGCAGTGTCCATCAGATCCACACACAGGCTGCAGTGTCCATCACATCCACACACAGGCTGCTGTGTCCATCAGATCCTCACACTGGGTGCAGTGTCCATCAGATCCACACACAGGCTGCAGTGTCCGTCTGATCCACACACAGACTGCAGTGTCCATCAGATTCACACACAGACTGCCGTGTCCACCAGATCCTCAGACGAACTGCAGTCTCCATCGCATCCGCACGCAAAGGCTGCAGTGTCCATCAGATCCACACACAGGCTGCAGTGTCCATCAGATCCACACACAGGCTGCAGTGTCCATCAGATCCTCACACAGGCTGCAGTGTCCATCAGATCCTCACACAGGCTGCAGTGTCCATCAGATCCACACGCAGACTGCAGGGTCCATCAGACACTCACACACAGACTGCAGGGTCCATCAGATCCCCACACACAGACTGCAGTGTCCGTCAGATCCACACACAGACTGCAGTATCCATCAGATCCTCACACAGGCTGCAGTGTCCATCAGATCCTCACACAGACTGCAGTATCCATCAGATCCTCACACAGGCTGCAGTGTCCATCAGATCCTCACACAGGCTGCAGTGTCCATCAGATCTGCACACAGGCTTCAGTGTCCATCAGATCCTCACACAGGCTGCAGTGTCAATCAGATCCTCACACAGGCTGCAGTGTCCATAAAATCCTCAAATAGGCTGCAGTGTCCATCAGATTCTCACACAGGCTGCAGTGTCCATCAGTCACTCAAACACAGACTGCAGTGTCCATCAGACCCTCACACAGTCTGCCATGTACATCACATCCTCACACACAGATTGCAGGGTCCATCAGACACTCACACACGGGCTGCAATGTCCATCAGATCCTCACACAGGCTGCAGTGTCCATCAGAGCATCACGCAGGCTGCAGTGTCAATCAGATCCTCACACAGGCTGCAGTATCCATCAAATCCTCAAACAGGCTGCTGTGTCCATCAGACACACACACAGGCTGCAGTGTCCATCCGTCACTCAAACACAGACTGCAGTGTCCATCAGACCCTCACACAGTCTGCTATGTACATCACATCCTCACACACAGATTGCACGGTCCATCAGACACTCACACACAGGCTGCAATGCCAATCAGATCCTCACACAGGCTGCAGTGTCCATTAGATCCTCAAGCAGGCTGCAGTGTCTGTCAGGTTCACACACAGGCTGCAGTGTCGATCAGATCCACACACAGGCTACAGTGTCCATCATATCCACACACAGGCTGCAGTGTACATCAGATCCACACACACAGAATGCAGTGTCCATCAGATCCACACACACAGACTGCAGTGTCCATCAGATCCACACACAGGCTGCAGTGTCCATCAGATCCACACACAGGCTGCAGTGTCCATCAGATCCACACACAGGCTGCAGTGTGCATCAGATCATCACACAGGCTGCAGTGTCCATCAGATCCTCACACAGGCTGCAGTGTCCATCAGGTCCTCACACAGGCTGCAGTGTCCATCAGGACCTCACACAGGCTGCAGTTTCCATCAGGTCCTCACACAGGCTGCAGTGTCCATCACATCCTCACACATATACTGCAGGGTCCATCAGACACTCACACACAGACTGCAGTGTCCATCAGACACTCACACACAGACTGCAGTGTCCATCAGATCCACACGCAGGCTGCAGTTTCCATCAGATCCTCACACAGACTGCAGTGACCATCAGATCCTCACACAGGCTGCAGTTTCCATCAGGTCCTCACACAGGCTGCAGTGTCCAACATATCCACACACAGGCTGCAGTGTCCATCAGATCCACACACACAGAATGCTGTGTCCATCAGATCCACACACACACAGACTGCAGTGTCCATCAGATCCATACACAGGCTGCAGTGTCCATCAGATCCACACACAGGCTGCAGTGTCCATCTGATCCTCACACAAACTGCAGTGTCCATCGCATCCGCACACAACGGCTGCAATTTCCATCAGACACCCACACTCAGACTGCAGTGTCCATCAGACACTCACACACAGATTGCCGTGTCCATCAGACACTCACGTACAGGCTGCAATGTCCAGCAGCTCCACGCACAGACCGCAATATGCATCAGATTCTCACACAGGCTGCAGCGTCCATCAGATCCACACACTGGCTGCAGTGTCCATCAGATCTTCACACAGGCTGCAGAATCCATCAGGTCCTCAAACAGGCTGCAGTGTCCATCAGATCCACACACAGGCTGCAGAATCCATCAGATCCACACACAGACTGCAGTGTCCTTCAGATCCACACACAGACTGTAGTGACCATCAGATCCTCACACAGGCTGCAGTGTCCAGCAGATCCTCACACAGACTGCAGTGACCATCAGATCCTCACACAGGCTGCAGTTTCCATCAGGTCCTCACACAGGCTGCAGTGTCCATCAGATCCACACCCAGGCTGCAGCGACCATCAGATCCTCACACAGGCTGCAGTGTCCAGCAGATCCTCATACAGGCTGCAGTGTCCATCAGATCCTCACACAGGCTGCAGTGTCCATCAGTCACTCAAACACAAACTGCAGTGTCCATCTGACCCTCACACAGTCTGCCATGTACATCACATCCTCACACACAGACTGCAGTGTCCATCAGACACTCACACACAGGCTGCAGAGTCGATCAGATCCACACACAGGCTGCAGTGTCCATCATATCCACACACAGGCTGCAGTGTCCATCAGATCCACACACACAGAATGCCGTGTCCATCAGATCCAAACACACAGACTGCAGTGTCCATCAGATCCACACACAGGCTGCAGTGTCCATCAGATCCACACCCAGGCTGCAGTGTCCATCAGATCCACACACAGGCTGCAGTGTCCATCAGATCCTCTCACAGGCTGCAGTGTCCATCAGATCATCACACAGGCTGCAGTGTCCATCAGATCCTCACACAGGCTGCAGTGTCCATCAGGCCCTCACACAGGCTGCAGTGTCCATCAGGACCTCACACAGTCTGCAGTTTCCATCAGGACCTCACACAGGCTGCAGTGTCCATCGCATCCTCACACACATACTGCAGTGTCCATCAGACACTCACACACAGACTTCAGTGTCCATCAGATCCACACTCAGGCTGCAGTGTCCATCAGATCCACGCACAGGCTGCATTGTCTATCAGATCCTCACACAGGCTGCAGTGTCCGTCAGATCCACACACAGACTGCAGTGTCCATCAGATTCACACACAGGCTGCAGTGTCCATCATATCCACACACAGGCTGCAGTTTCCATCAGATCCTCACACAGGCTGCAGTTTCCATCAGATCCTCACACAGGCTGCAGTGTCCATCAGATCCTCACACCGACTGCAGTGTCCATCACATCCTCACACACAGACTGCATTGTCCATCAGACACTCACACACAGACTGCAGTGTCCATCAGAAACTCACACACAGACAGCAGTGTCCATCAGACACCCACACTCAGACTGCAGTGTCCATCAGACACTCACACACAGATTGCCGTGTCCATCAGACACTCACACACAGGCTGCAATGTCCATCAGCTCCTCACACAGGCTGCAGTGTCCATCAGATCCTCACACAGACTGCAGTGTCCATCACATCCTCACACACAGACTGCATTGTCCATCAGACATCCACACTCAGACTGCAGTGTCCATCAGACACTCACACACAGATTGCCGTGTCCATCAGACACTCACGTACAGGCTGCAATGTCCAGCAGCTCCACGCACAGACTGCAATGTGCATCAGATTCTCACACAGGCTGCAGCGTCCATCAGATCCACACACAGGCTGCAGTGTCCATCAGATCTTCACACAGTCTACAGAATCCATCAGGTCCTCAAACAGGCTGCAGTGTCCATCATATCCACACACAGGCTGCAGAATCCATCAGATCCACACACAGACTGCAGTGTCCTTCAGATCCTCACACAGACTGCAGTGACCATCAGATCCTCACACAGACTGCAGTGACCATCAGATCCTCACACAGGCTGCAGTGTCCATCAGATCCACACCCAGGCTGCAGCGACCATCAGATCCTCACACAGGCTGCAGTGTCCAGCAGATCCTCATACAGGCTGCAGTGTCCATCAGATCCTCACACAGGCTGCAGTGTCCATCAGTCACTCAAACACAAACTGCAGTTTCCATCTGACCCTCACACAGTCTGCCATGTACATCACATCCTCACACACAGACTGCAGTGTCCATCAGACACTCACACACAGGCTGCAGTGTCGATCAGATCCACACACAGGCTGCAGTGTCCATCATATCCACACACAGGCTGCAGTGTCCATCAGATCCACACACACAGAATGCCGTGTCCATCAGATCCACACACACAGACTGCAGTGTCCATCAGATCCACACACAGGCTGCAGTGTCCATCAGATCCACACACAGGCTGCAGTGTCCATCAGATCCACACACTGGCTGCAGTGTCCATCAGATCCTCTCACAGGCTGCAGTGTCCATCAGATCATCACACAGGCTGCAGTGTCCATCAGATCCTCACACAGGCTGCAGTGTCCATCAGGCCCTCACACAGGCTGCAGTGTCCATCAGGACCTCACACAGGCTGCAGTTTCCATCAGGACCTCACACAGGCTGCAGTGTCCATCGCATCCTCACACACATACTGCAGTGTCCATCAGACACTCACACACAGGCTTCAGTGTCCATCAGATCCACACTCAGGCTGCAGTGTCCATCAGATCCACGCACAGGCTGCATTGTCCATCAGATCCTCACACAGGCTGCAGTGTCTGTCAGATCCACACACAGACTGCAGTGTCCATCAGATTCACACACAGGCTGCAGTGTCCATCATATCCACACACAGGCTGCAGTTTCCATCAGATCCTCACACAGGCTGCAGTTTCCATCAGATCCTCACACAGGCTGCAGTGTCCTTCAGATCCTCACACCGACTGCAGTGTCCATCACATCCTCACACACAGACTGCATTGTCCATCAGACACTCACACACAGACTGCAGTGTCCATCAGACACTCACACACAGACAGCAGTGTCCATCAGACACCCACACTCAGACTGCAGTGTCCATCAGACACTCACACACAGATTGCCGTGTCCATTAGACACTCACACACAGGCTGCAATGTCCATCAGCTCCTCACACAGGCTGCAGTGTCCATCAGATCCACACACAGGCTGCAGTGTCCATCAGATCTTCACAAAGTCTACAGATTCCATCAGGTCCTCAAACAGGCTGCAGTGTCCATCAGATCCACACACAGGCTTCAGAATCCATCAGATCCACACACAGACTGCAGTGTCCATCAGATCCACACACAGACTGCAGTGACCATCAGATCCTCACACAGGCTGCAGTGTCCAGCAGATCCTCACACAGACTGCAGTGACCATCAGATCATCACACAGGCTGCAGTTTCCATCAGGTCCTCACACCGGCTGCAGTGTCGATCAGATCCACACCCAGGCTGCAGCGACCATCAGATCCTCACACAGGCTGCCGTGTCCAGCAGATTGCAGAATCCATCAGATCCACACGCAGGCTGCAGTGTCCATCAGATCCACACACAGGCTGCAGTGTCCATCACATCCACACACAGGCTGCTGTGTCCATCAGATCCTCACACTGGGTGCAGTGTCCATCAGATCCACACACAGGCTGCAGTGTCCGTCTGATCCACACACAGACTGCAGTGTCCATCAGATTCACACACAGACTGCCGTGTCCATCAGATCCTCAGACGAACTGCAGTCTCCATCGCATCCGCACGCAAAGGCTGCAGTGTCCATCAGATCCACACACAGGCTGCAGTGTCCATCAGATCCACACACAGGCTGCAGTGTCCATCAGATCCTCACACAGGCTGCAGTGTCCATCAGATCCTCACACAGGCTGCAGTGTCCATCAGATCCACACGCAGACTGCAGGGTCCATCAGACACTCACACACAGACTGCAGGGTCCATCAGATCCCCACACACAGACTGCAGTGTCCGTCAGATCCACACACAGACTGCAGTATCCATCAGATCCTCACACAGGCTGCAGTGTCCATCAGATCCTCACACAGACTGCAGTATCCATCAGATCCTCACACAGGCTGCAGTGTCCATCAGATCCTCACACAGGCTGCAGTGTCCATCAGATCTGCACACAGGCTTCAGTGTCCATCAGATCCTCACACAGGCTGCAGTGTCAATCAGATCCTCACACAGGCTGCAGTGTCCATAAAATCCTCAAATAGGCTGCAGTGTCCATCAGATTCTCACACAGGCTGCAGTGTCCATCAGTCACTCAAACACAGACTGCAGTGTCCATCAGACCCTCACACAGTCTGCCATGTACATCACATCCTCACACACAGATTGCAGGGTCCATCAGACACTCACACACGGGCTGCAATGTCCATCAGATCCTCACACAGGCTGCAGTGTCCATCAGAGCATCACGCAGGCTGCAGTGTCAATCAGATCCTCACACAGGCTGCAGTATCCATCAAATCCTCAAACAGGCTGCTGTGTCCATCAGACACACACACAGGCTGCAGTGTCCATCCGTCACTCAAACACAGACTGCAGTGTCCATCAGACCCTCACACAGTCTGCTATGTACATCACATCCTCACACACAGATTGCACGGTCCATCAGACACTCACACACAGGCTGCAATGCCAATCAGATCCTCACACAGGCTGCAGTGTCCATTAGATCCTCAAGCAGGCTGCAGTGTCTGTCAGGTTCACACACAGGCTGCAGTGTCGATCAGATCCACACACAGGCTACAGTGTCCATCATATCCACACACAGGCTGCAGTGTACATCAGATCCACACACACAGAATGCAGTGTCCATCAGATCCACACACACAGACTGCAGTGTCCATCAGATCCACACACAGGCTGCAGTGTCCATCAGATCCACACACAGGCTGCAGTGTCCATCAGATCCACACACAGGCTGCAGTGTGCATCAGATCATCACACAGGCTGCAGTGTCCATCAGATCCTCACACAGGCTGCAGTGTCCATCAGGTCCTCACACAGGCTGCAGTGTCCATCAGGACCTCACACAGGCTGCAGTTTCCATCAGGTCCTCACACAGGCTGCAGTGTCCATCACATCCTCACACATATACTGCAGGGTCCATCAGACACTCACACACAGACTGCAGTGTCCATCAGACACTCACACACAGACTGCAGTGTCCATCAGATCCACACGCAGGCTGCAGTTTCCATCAGATCCTCACACAGACTGCAGTGACCATCAGATCCTCACACAGGCTGCAGTTTCCATCAGGTCCTCACACAGGCTGCAGTGTCCAACATATCCACACACAGGCTGCAGTGTCCATCAGATCCACACACACAGAATGCTGTGTCCATCAGATCCACACACACACAGACTGCAGTGTCCATCAGATCCATACACAGGCTGCAGTGTCCATCAGATCCACACACAGGCTGCAGTGTCCATCAGATCCTCTGACAGGCTGCAGTGTCCATCAGATCCACACACAGGCTGCAGTGTCCATCAGATGCTCACATAGGCTGCAGTGCCCATCAGATCCTCACACAGGCTGCAGTGTCCATCAGATCCTCACACAGGCTGCAGTGTCCATCGGATCCACACAGAGACTGCAGTGTGCATCAGATTCTCACACATGCTGCAGTGTCCATCAGATCCACACACAGACTGCAGTGTCCATCAGAGACACACACAGGCTGCAGTGTCCATCAGATCCACGCACAGACTGCAGTGTGCATCAGATTCTCACACAGGCTGCAGTGTCCATCAGATCCACACACAGGCTGCAGTGTCCATCAGATCTTCACACCGTCTGCAGAATCCATCAGGTCCTCAAACAGGCTGCAGTGTCCATCAGATCCACACACAGGCTGCAGAATCCATCAGATCCACACACAGACTGCAGTGTCCATCAGATCCACACACAGACTGCAGTGACCATCAGATCCTCACACAGGCTGCAGTGTCCAGCAGATCCTCACACAGAGTGCAGTTACCATCAGATCCTCACACAGGCTGCAGTTTCCATCAGGTCCTCACACAGGCTGCAGTGTCCATCAGATCCACACCCAGGCTGCAGTGACCATCAGATCCTCACACAGGCTGCAGTGTCCAGCAGATCCTCTAACAGGCTGCAATGTCCATCAGATCCTCACACAGGCTGCAGTGTCCATCAGTCACTCAAACACAAACTGCAGTGTCCATCTGACCCTCACACAGTCTGCCATGTACATCACATCCTCACACACAGACTGCACTGTTCATCAGACACTCACACACAGGCTGCAGTGTCGATCAGATCCACACACAGGCTGCAGTGTCCATCAGATCCACACACAGGCTGCAGTGTCCATCAGATCCTCACACAGGCAGCAGTGTCCGTCAGATCCACTCACAGCCTGCAGTGTCCATCAGATTCAAACACAGGCTGCAGTTTCCATCAGATCCACACACACAGACTGCAGTGTGCGTCAGATCCACACACAGACTGCAGTGTCCATCAGATTCACACACAGACTGCAGTGTCCATCTGATCCTCACACAGGCTGCAGTTGCCATCAGATCCTCACACAAACTGCAGTGTCCATCGCATCCGCACACAACGGCTGCAGTTTCCATCAGATCCTCACACAGGCTGCAGTGTCCATCTGATCCTCACACAAACTGCAGTGTCCATCGCATCCGCACACAACGGCTGCAGTTTCCATCAGACACCCACACTCAGACTGCAGTGTCCATCAGACACTCACACACAGATTGCCGTGTCCATCAGACACTCACGTACAGGCTGCAATGTCCAGCAGCTCCACGCACAGACCGCAATATGCATCAGATTCTCACACAGGCTGCAGCGTCCATCAGATCCACACACTGGCTGCAGTGTCCATCAGATCTTCACACAGTCTACAGAATCCATCAGGTCCTCACACAAACTGCAGTGTCCATCTGACCCTCACACAGTCTGCCATGTACATCACATCCTCACACACAGACTGCAGTGTCCATCAGACACTCACACACAGGCTGCAGAGTCGATCAGATCCACACACAGGCTGCAGTGTCCATCATATCCACACACAGGCTGCAGTGTCCATCAGATCCACACACACAGAATGCCGTGTCCATCAGATCCAAACACACAGACTGCAGTGTCCATCAGATCCACACACAGGCTGCAGTGTCCATCAGATCCACACCCAGGCTGCAGTGTCCATCAGATCCACACACAGGCTGCAGTGTCCATCAGATCCTCTCACAGGCTGCAGTGTCCATCAGATCATCACACAGGCTGCAGTGTCCATCAGATCCTCACACAGGCTGCAGTGTCCATCAGGCCCTCACACAGGCTGCAGTGTCCATCAGGACCTCACACAGTCTGCAGTTTCCATCAGGACCTCACACAGGCTGCAGTGTCCATCGCATCCTCACACACATACTGCAGTGTCCATCAGACACTCACACACAGACTTCAGTGTCCATCAGATCCACACTCAGGCTGCAGTGTCCATCAGATCCACGCACAGGCTGCATTGTCCATCAGATCCTCACACAGGCTGCAGTGTCCGTCAGATCCACACACAGACTGCAGTGTCCATCAGATTCACACACAGGCTGCAGTGTCCATCATATCCACACACAGGCTGCAGTTTCCATCAGATCCTCACACAGGCTGCAGTTTCCATCAGATCCTCACACAGGCTGCAGTGTCCATCAGATCCTCACACCGACTGCAGTGTCCATCACATCCTCACACACAGACTGCATTGTCCATCAGACACTCACACACAGACTGCAGTGTCCATCAGACACTCACACACAGACAGCAGTGTCCATCAGACACCCACACTCAGACTGCAGTGTCCATCAGACACTCACACACAGATTGCCGTGTCCATCAGACACTCACACACAGGCTGCAATGTCCATCAGCTCCTCACACAGGCTGCAGTGTCCATCAGATCCTCACACAGACTGCAGTGTCCATCACATCCTCACACACAGACTGCATTGTCCATCAGACACCCACACTCAGACTGCAGTGTCCATCAGACACTCACACACAGATTGCCGTGTCCATCAGACACTCACGTACAGGCTGCAATGTCCAGCAGCTCCACGCACAGACTGCAATGTGCATCAGATTCTCACACAGGCTGCAGCGTCCATCAGATCCACACACAGGCTGCAGTGTCCATCAGATCTTCACACAGTCTACAGAATCCATCAGGTCCTCAAACAGGCTGCAGTGTCCATCATATCCACACACAGGCTGCAGAATCCATCAGATCCACACACAGACTGCAGTGTCCTTCAGATCCTCACACAGACTGCAGTGACCATCAGATCCTCACACAGACTGCAGTGACCATCAGATCCTCACACAGGCTGCAGTGTCCATCAGATCCACACCCAGGCTGCAGCGACCATCAGATCCTCACACAGGCTGCAGTGTCCAGCAGATCCTCATACAGGCTGCAGTGTCCATCAGATCCTCACACAGGCTGCAGTGTCCATCAGTCACTCAAACACAAACTGCAGTTTCCATCTGACCCTCACACAGTCTGCCATGTACATCACATCCTCACACACAGACTGCAGTGTCCATCAGACACTCACACACAGGCTGCAGTGTCGATCAGATCCACACACAGGCTGCAGTGTCCATCATATCCACACACAGGCTGCAGTGTCCATCAGATCCACACACACAGAATGCCGTGTCCATCAGATCCACACACACAGACTGCAGTGTCCATCAGATCCACACACAGGCTGCAGTGTCCATCAGATCCACACACAGGCTGCAGTGTCCATCAGATCCACACACTGGCTGCAGTGTCCATCAGATCCTCTCACAGGCTGCAGTGTCCATCAGATCATCACACAGGCTGCAGTGTCCATCAGATCCTCACACAGGCTGCAGTGTCCATCAGGCCCTCACACAGGCTGCAGTGTCCATCAGGACCTCACACAGGCTGCAGTTTCCATCAGGACCTCACACAGGCTGCAGTGTCCATCGCATCCTCACACACATACTGCAGTGTCCATCAGACACTCACACACAGGCTTCAGTGTCCATCAGATCCACACTCAGGCTGCAGTGTCCATCAGATCCACGCACAGGCTGCATTGTCCATCAGATCCTCACACAGGCTGCAGTGTCTGTCAGATCCACACACAGACTGCAGTGTCCATCAGATTCACACACAGGCTGCAGTGTCCATCATATCCACACACAGGCTGCAGTTTCCATCAGATCCTCACACAGGCTGCAGTTTCCATCAGATCCTCACACAGGCTGCAGTGTCCTTCAGATCCTCACACCGACTGCAGTGTCCATCACATCCTCACACACAGACTGCATTGTCCATCAGACACTCACACACAGACTGCAGTGTCCATCAGACACTCACAC
Organism: Isurus oxyrinchus; assembly: GCA_026770705.1. Taxonomy (NCBI): domain Eukaryota; kingdom Metazoa; phylum Chordata; class Chondrichthyes; order Lamniformes; family Lamnidae; genus Isurus; species Isurus oxyrinchus. The sequence goes on from JANJGN010000315.1 coordinate 483,754, forward strand.
ACAGACAGCAGTGTCCATCAGACACCCACACTCAGACTGCAGTGTCCATCAGACACTCACACACAGATTGCCGTGTCCATTAGACACTCACACACAGGCTGCAATGTCCATCAGCTCCTCACACAGGCTGCAGTGTCCATCAGATCCACACACAGGCTGCAGTGTCCATCAGATCTTCACAAAGTCTACAGATTCCATCAGGTCCTCAAACAGGCTGCAGTGTCCATCAGATCCACACACAGGCTTCAGAATCCATCAGATCCACACACAGACTGCAGTGTCCATCAGATCCACACACAGACTGCAGTGACCATCAGATCCTCACACAGGCTGCAGTGTCCAGCAGATCCTCACACAGACTGCAGTGACCATCAGATCATCACACAGGCTGCAGTTTCCATCAGGTCCTCACACCGGCTGCAGTGTCGATCAGATCCACACCCAGGCTGCAGCGACCATCAGATCCTCACACAGGCTGCCGTGTCCAGCAGATTGCAGAATCCATCAGATCCACACGCAGGCTGCAGTGTCCATCAGATCCACACACAGGCTGCAGTGTCCATCACATCCACACACAGGCTGCTGTGTCCATCAGATCCTCACACTGGGAGCAGTGTCCATCAGATCCACACACAGGCTGCAGTGTCCGTCTGATCCACACACAGACTGCAGTGTCCATCAGATTCACACACAGACTGCCGTGTCCATCAGATCCTCAGACGAACTGCAGTCTCCATCGCATCCGCACGCAAAGGCTGCAGTGTCCATCAGATCCACACACAGGCTGCAGAATCCATCAGATCCACACGCAGGCTGCAGTGTCCATCAGATCCACACACAGGCTGCAGTGTCCATCAGATCCACACACAGGCTGCTGTGTCCATCAGATCCTCTCACTGCGTGCAGTGTCCATCAGATCCACACACAGACTGCCGTGTCCATCAGATCCTCAGACGAACTGCAGTCTCCATCGCATCCGCACGCAAAGGTTGCAGTGTCCATCAGATCCTCACACAGGCTGCAGTGTCCATCAGATCCACACACACAGACTGCAATGTCCATCACAGTCCCCCACACAGACTGCAGTGTCCATCAGATCCACACACACTGACTGCAGTGTCCATCAGGTCCACACACAGCCTGCAATGTCCATCAGATCCACACACACAGGCTGCAGTGTCCATCACATCCACACACAGACTGCAGTGTCCATCATATCCATACACAGGCTGCAGTGTCCATCAGATCCACACACACAGGCTGCAGTGTCCATCTGATCCACACACAGACTGCAGTGTCCATCAGATCCGCACACAGGCTGCTGCGTCCATTAGATCCACAAGCATGCTGCAGTGTCCATCAGATCATCACACAGGCTGCAGTGTCCATCAGATCCACACGCAGGCTGCAGTGTCCATCAGTCACTCAAATACGGACTGAAGTGTCCATCTGACCCTCACACAGTCTGCTATGTACATCACATCCTCACACACAGACTGCAGTGTCCATCAGACACTCATACACAGGCTGCAGTGTCCATCAGATCCACACACAGGCTGCAGTGTCCGTCAGATCCACTCACAGTCTGCAGTGTCCATCAGATCCACACACAGGCTGCAGTGTCCATCAGATCCTCACACAGGCTGCAGTGTCCATCAGATCCTCACACAGGCTGCAGTGTCCATCAGATCCACACGCAGACTGCAGGGTCCATCAGACACTCACACACAGACTGCAGGGTCCATCAGATCCCCACACACAGACTGCAGTGTCCGTCAGATCCACACACAGACTGCAGTATCCATCAGATCCTCACACAGGCTGCAGTGTCCATCAGATCCTCACACAGACTGCAGTATCCATCAGATCCTCACACAGGCTGCAGTGTCCATCAGATCCTCACACAGGCTGCAGTGTCCATCAGATCTGCACACAGGCTTCAGTGTCCATCAGATCCTCACACAGGCTGCAGTGTCAATCAGATCCTCACACAGGCTGCAGTGTCCATAAAATCCTCAAATAGGCTGCAGTGTCCATCAGATTCTCACACAGGCTGCAGTGTCCATCAGTCACTCAAACACAGACTGCAGTGTCCATCAGACCCTCACACAGTCTGCCATGTACATCACATCCTCACACACAGATTGCAGGGTCCATCAGACACTCACACACGGGCTGCAATGTCCATCAGATCCTCACACAGGCTGCAGTGTCCATCAGAGCATCACGCAGGCTGCAGTGTCAATCAGATCCTCACACAGGCTGCAGTATCCATCAAATCCTCAAACAGGCTGCTGTGTCCATCAGACACACACACAGGCTGCAGTGTCCATCCGTCACTCAAACACAGACTGCAGTGTCCATCAGACCCTCACACAGTCTGCTATGTACATCACATCCTCACACACAGATTGCACGGTCCATCAGACACTCACACACAGGCTGCAATGCCAATCAGATCCTCACACAGGCTGCAGTGTCCATTAGATCCTCAAGCAGGCTGCAGTGTCTGTCAGGTTCACACACAGGCTGCAGTGTCGATCAGATCCACACACAGGCTACAGTGTCCATCATATCCACACACAGGCTGCAGTGTACATCAGATCCACACACACAGAATGCAGTGTCCATCAGATCCACACACACAGACTGCAGTGTCCATCAGATCCACACACAGGCTGCAGTGTCCATCAGATCCACACACAGGCTGCAGTGTCCATCAGATCCACACACAGGCTGCAGTGTCCATCAGATCATCACACAGGCTGCAGTGTCCATCAGATCCTCACACAGGCTGCAGTGTCCATCAGGTCCTCACACAGGCTGCAGTGTCCATCAGGACCTCACACAGGCTGCAGTTTCCATCAGGTCCTCACACAGGCTGCAGTGTCCATCACATCCTCACACATATACTGCAGGGTCCATCAGACACTCACACACAGACTGCAGTGTCCATCAGACACTCACACACAGACTGCAGTGTCCATCAGATCCACACGCAGGCTGCAGTTTCCATCAGATCCTCACACAGGCTGCAGTGTCCATCAGATCCACACACAGGCTGCAGTGTCCATCAGATCCACACACAGGCTGCATTGTCCATCAGATCGACACACAGACTGCAGTGTCCATCAGAGACACACACAGGCTGCAGTGTCCATCAGATCCACGCACAGACTGTAGTGTGCATCAGATTCTCACACAGGCTGCAGTGTCCATCAGATCCACACACAGGCTGCAGTGTCCATCAGATCTTCACACCGTCTGCAGAATCCATCAGGTCCTCAAACAGGCTGCAGTGTCCATCAGATCCACACACAGGCTGCAGAGTCCATCAGATCCACACACAGACTGCAGTGTCCATCAGATCCACACACAGACTGCAGTGACCATCAGATCCTCACACAGGCTGCAGTGTCCAGCAGGTCCTCACACAGAGTGCAGGTACCATCAGATCCTCACACAGGCTGCAGTTTCCATCAGGTCCTCACACAGGCTGCAGTGTCCATCAGATCCACACCCAGGCTGCAGTGACCATCAGATCCTTACACTGGCTGCAGTGTCCATCAGTCCCTCAAATACAGACTGAACTGTCCATCTGACCCTCACACAGTCTGCTATGTACATCACATCCTCACACACAGACTGCTGTGTCCATCAGACACTCATACACAGGCTGCAGTGTCCATCAGATCCACACACAGGCTGCAGTGTCCGTCAGATCCACTCACTGTCTGCAGTGTCCATCAGATCCACACACAGGCTGCAGTGTCCATCAGATCCACTCACAGGCTGCAAAGTCCATCAGATGCTAACACAGGCTGCAGTGTCCATCAGATCCTCACACAGGCTGCAGTGTCCATCAGATCCTCACACAGGCTGCAGTGTCCATCAGATCCTCACACAGGCTGCAGTGTCCATCAGATCCACGCACAGGCTGCAGTGTCCGTCAGATCCACACGCAGGCTGCAGTGTCCATCATATCCACACACAGGCTGCAGTGTCCATCAGATCCACACACAGGCTGCAGTGTCCATCAGCCCCACACACAGGCTGTAGTGTACATCAGATCCTCACACAGGCTGCATTGTCCATCAGATCTTCAGACAGGCTGCAGTTTCCATCAGATCCTCACACAGGCTGCAGTGTCCATCAGATCCACACACAGGCTGCAGTGTCCATCAGATCCTCACACAGGCTGCAGTGTCAATCAGATCCTCACACAGGCTGCAGTGTCCATCAGATCCTCAGACAGGCTGCAGTGTCCATCAATCACTCAAACACAGACTGCAGTGTCCATCAGACCCTCACACAGTCTGCCATGTACATCACATCCTCACACACAGATTGCACTGTCCATCAGACACTCACACACAGTCTGCAATGTCCATCATATCCTCACACAGGCTGCAGTGTCCATCAGATCCTCAAGCAGGCTGCAGTGTCTGTCAGATTCACACACAGGCTGCAGTGTCCATCAGATCCTCACACAGGCTGCAGTGTCTGTCAGATTCACACACAGGCTGCAGTGTCCATGAGATCCACACGCAGGCTGCAGTGTCCATCAGATCCGCACATCGGCTGCAGTGCCCATCAGATCCACACACACAGGCTGCAGTGTCCATCTGATCCACACACAGACTGCAGTGTCCATCAGATCCGCACACAGGCTGCTGCGTCCATTAGATCCACAAGCATGCTGCAGTGTCCATCAGATCATCACACAGGCTGCAGTGTCCATCAGATCCACACGCAGGCTGCAGTGTCCATCAGTCACTCAAATACGGACTGAAGTGTCCATCTGACCCTCACACAGTCTGCTATGTGCATCACATCCTCACACACAGACTGCAGTGTCCATCAGACACTCATACACAGGCTGCAGTGTCCATCAGATCCACACACAGGCTGCAGTGTCCGTCAGATCCACTCACAGTCTGCAGTGTCCATCAGATCCACACACAGGCTGCAGTGTCCATCAGATCCTCACACAGGCTGCAGTGTCCATCAGATCCTCACACAGGCTGCAGTGTCCATCAGATCCACACGCAGACTGCAGGGTCCATCAGACACTCACACACAGACTGCAGGGTCCATCAGATCCCCACACACAGACTGCAGTGTCCGTCAGATCCACACACAGACTGCAGTATCCATCAGATCCTCACACAGGCTGCAGTGTCCATCAGATCCTCACACAGACTGCAGTATCCATCAGATCCTCACACAGGCTGCAGTGTCCATCAGATCCTCACACAGGCTGCAGTGTCCATCAGATCTGCACACAGGCTTCAGTGTCCATCAGATCCTCACACAGGCTGCAGTGTCAATCAGATCCTCACACAGGCTGCAGTGTCCATAAAATCCTCAAATAGGCTGCAGTGTCCATCAGATTCTCACACAGGCTGCAGTGTCCATCAGTCACTCAAACACAGACTGCAGTGTCCATCAGACCCTCACACAGTCTGCCATGTACATCACATCCTCACACACAGATTGCAGGGTCCATCAGACACTCACACACGGGCTGCAATGTCCATCAGATCCTCACACAGGCTGCAGTGTCCATCAGAGCATCACGCAGGCTGCAGTGTCAATCAGATCCTCACACAGGCTGCAGTATCCATCAAATCCTCAAACAGGCTGCTGTGTCCATCAGACACACACACAGGCTGCAGTGTCCATCCGTCACTCAAACACAGACTGCAGTGTCCATCAGACCCTCACACAGTCTGCTATGTACATCACATCCTCACACACAGATTGCACGGTCCATCAGACACTCACACACAGGCTGCAATGCCAATCAGATCCTCACACAGGCTGCAGTGTCCATTAGATCCTCAAGCAGGCTGCAGTGTCTGTCAGGTTCACACACAGGCTGCAGTGTCGATCAGATCCACACACAGGCTACAGTGTCCATCATATCCACACACAGGCTGCAGTGTACATCAGATCCACACACACAGAATGCAGTGTCCATCAGATCCACACACACAGACTGCAGTGTCCATCAGATCCACACACAGGCTGCAGTGTCCATCAGATCCACACACAGGCTGCAGTGTCCATCAGATCCACACACAGGCTGCAGTGTCCATCAGATCATCACACAGGCTGCAGTGTCCATCAGATCCTCACACAGGCTGCAGTGTCCATCAGGTCCTCACACAGGCTGCAGTGTCCATCAGGACCTCACACAGGCTGCAGTTTCCATCAGGTCCTCACACAGGCTGCAGTGTCCATCACATCCTCACACATATACTGCAGGGTCCATCAGACACTCACACACAGACTGCAGTGTCCATCAGACACTCACACACAGACTGCAGTGTCCATCAGATCCACACGCAGGCTGCAGTTTCCATCAGATCCTCACACAGGCTGCAGTGTCCATCAGATCCACACACAGGCTGCAGTGTCCATCAGATCCACACACAGGCTGCATTGTCCATCAGATCCACACACAGACTGCAGTGTCCATCAGAGACACACACAGGCTGCAGTGTCCATCAGATCCACGCACAGACTGCAGTGTGCATCAGATTCTCACACAGGCTGCAGTGTCCATCAGATCCACACACAGGCTGCAGTGTCCATCAGATCTTCACACCGTCTGCAGAATCCATCAGGTCCTCAAACAGGCTGCAGTGTCCATCAGATCCACACACAGGCTGCAGAGTCCATCAGATCCACACACAGACTGCAGTGTCCATCAGATCCACACACAGACTGCAGTGACCATCAGATCCTCACACAGGCTGCAGTGTCCAGCAGATCCTCACACAGAGTGCAGTTACCATCAGATCCTCACACAGGCTGCAGTTTCCATCAGGTCCTCACACAGGCTGCAGTGTCCATCAGATCCACACCCAGGCTGCAGTGACCATCAGATCCTTACACTGGCTGCAGTGTCCATCAGTCCCTCAAATACAGACTGAACTGTCCATCTGACCCTCACACAGTCTGCTATGTACATCACATCCTCACACACAGACTGCTGTGTCCATCAGACACTCATACACAGGCTGCAGTGTCCATCAGATCCACACACAGGCTGCAGTGTCCGTCAGATCCACTCACAGTCTGCAGTGTCCATCAGATCCACACACAGGCTGCAGTGTCCATCAGATCCACTCACAGGCTGCAAAGTCCATCAGATGCTAACACAGGCTGCAGTGTCCATCAGATCCTCACACAGGCTGCAGTGTCCATCAGATCCTCACACAGGCTGCAGTGTCCATCAGATCCTCACACAGGCTGCAGTGTCCATCAGATCCACGCACAGGCTGCAGTGTCCATCAGATCCACACGCAGGCTGCAGTGTCCATCATATCCACACACAGGCTGCAGTGTCCATCAGATCCACACACAGGCTGCAGTGTCCATCAGCCCCACACACAGGCTGTAGTGTACATCAGATCCTCACACAGGCTGCATTGTCCATCAGATCTTCAGACAGGCTGCAGTTTCCATCAGATCCTCACACAGGCTGCAGTGTCCATCAGATCCACACACAGGCTGCAGTGTCCATCAGATCCTCACACAGGCTGCAGTGTCAATCAGATCCTCACACAGGCTGCAGTGTCCATCAGATCCTCAGACAGGCTGCAGTGTCCATCAATCACTCAAACACAGACTGCAGTGTCCATCAGACCCTCACACAGTCTGCCATGTACATCACATCCTCACACACAGATTGCACTGTCCATCAGACACTCACACACAGTCTGCAATGTCCATCATATCCTCACACAGGCTGCAGTGTCCATCAGATCCTCAAGCAGGCTGCAGTGTCTGTCAGATTCACACACAGGCTGCAGTGTCCATCAGATCCTCACACAGGCTGCAGTGTCTGTCAGATTCACACACAGGCTGCAGTGTCCATGAGATCCACACGCAGGCTGCAGTGTCCATCAGATCCGCACATAGGCTGCAGTGCCCATCAGATCCTCACACAGGCTGCAGTGTCCATCAGATCCTTACACAGGCTGCAGTGTCCATCAGATCCACACACAGACTGCAGTGTGCATCAGATTCTCACTCATGCTGCAGTGTCCATCAGATCCACACACAGGCTGCAGTGTCCATCAGATCCACACGCAGGCTGCAGTGTCCATCAGATCCACACACAGGCTGCAGTGTCCATCAGATCCACACACAGGCTGCAGTGTCCATCAGATCCACACACAGGCTGCAGTGTCCATCAGATTCACACACAGGCTGCATTGCCCATCAGATCCACACACAGACTGCAGTGTCCATCAGAGACACACCCAGGCTGCAGTGTCCATCAGATCCACGCACGGACTGCAGTGTGCATCAGATTCTCACACAGGCTGCAGTGTCCATCAAATCCACACACAGGCTGCAGTGTCCATCAGATCTTCACACAGCCTACAGAATCAATCAGGTCCTCAAACAGGCTGCAGTGTCCATCAGATCCACACACAGGCTGCAGAATCCATCAGATCCACACACAGACTGCAGTTTCCATCAGATCCACACACAGACTGCAGTGACCATCAGCTCCTCACACAGGCTGCAGTGTCCTGCAGATCCTCACACAGACTGCAGTGACCATCAGATCCTCACACAGGCTGCAGTTTCCATCAGGTCCTCACACAGGCTGCAGTGTCCATCAGATCCACACCCAGGCTGCAGTGTCCACCAGATCCACACCCAGGCTGCAGTGACCATCAGATCCTCACACAGGCTGCAGTGTCCAGCAGATCCTCATACAGGCTGCAGTGTCCATCAGATCCTCACACAGGCTGCAGTGTCCATCAGTCACTCAAACACAAACTGCAGTGTCCATCTGACCCTCACACAGTCTGCCATGTAAATCACATCCTCACACACAGACTGCAGTGTCCATCAGACACTCACACACAGGCTGCAGTGTCGATCAGATCCACACACAGGCTGCAGTGTCCAACATATCCACACACAGGCTGCAGTGTCCATCAGATCCACACACACAGAATGCTGTGTCCATCAGATCCACTCACACAGACTGCAGTGTCCATCAGATCCATACACAGGCTGCAGTGTCCATCAAATCCACACACAGGCTGCAGTGTCCATCAGATCTTCACACAGTCTACAGAATCAATCAGGTCCTCAAACAGGCTGCAGTGTCCATCAGATCCACACACAGGCTGCTGAATCCATCAGATCCACACACAGACTGCAGTTTCCATCAGATCCACACACAGACTGCAGTGACCATCAGATCCTCACACAGGCTGCAGTGTCCTGCAGATCCTCACACAGACTGCAGTGACCATCAGATCCTCACACAGGCTGCAGTTTCCATCAGGTCCTCACACAGGCTGCAGTGTCCAACATATCCACACACAGGCTGCAGTGTCCATCAGATCCACACACACAGAATGCTGTGTCCATCAGATCCACACACACAGACTGCAGTGTCCATCAGATCCATACACAGGCTGCAGTGTCCATCAGATCCACACACAGGCTGCAGTGTCCATCAGATCCTCTGACAGGCTGCAGTGTCCATCAGATCCACACACAGGCTGCAGTGTCCATCAGATGCTCACATAGGCTGCAGTGCCCATCAGATCCTCACACAGGCTGCAGTGTCCATCAGATCCTCACACAGGCTGCAGTGTCCATCAGATCCACACAGAGACTGCAGTGTGCATCAGATTCTCACACATGCTGCAGTGTCCATCAGATCCACATACAGGCTGCAGTGTCCATCAGATCCACACGCAGGCTGCAGTGTCCATCAGATCCACACAGAGACTGCAGTGTCCATCAGATCCACACGCAGGCTGCAGTGTCCATCAGATCCACACACAGGCTGCAGTGTCCATCAGATCCACACACAGGCTGCATTGTCCATCAGATCCACACACAGACTGCAGTGTCCATCAGAGACACACACAGGCTGCAGTGTCCATCAGATCCACGCACAGACTGCAGTGTGCATCAGATTCTCACACAGGCTGCAGTGTCCATCAGATCCACACACAGGCTGCAGTGTCCATCAGATCTTCACACCGTCTGCAGAATCCATCAGGTCCTCAAACAGGCTGCAGTGTCCATCAGATCCACACACAGACTGCAGTGTCCATCAGATCCACACACAGCATGCAGTGACCATCAGATCCTCACACAGGCTGCAGTGTCCAGCAGATCCTCACACAGAGTGCAGTTACCATCAGATCCTCACACAGGCTGCAGTTTCCATCAGGTCCTCACACAGGCTGCAGTGTCCTTCAGATCCACACCCAGGCTGCAGTGACCATCAGATCCTCACACAGGCTGCAGTGTCCAGCAGATCCTCACACAGGCTGCAGTGTCCATCAGTCACTCAAACACAGACTGCAGTGTCCATCAGACCCTCACACAGTCTGCCATGTACATCACATCCTCACACACAGACTGCACTGTTCATCAGACACTCACACACAGGCTGCAGTGTCGATCAGATCCACACACAGGCTGCAGTGTCCATCTGATCCACACACAGGCTGCAGTGTCCATCAGATCCTCACACAGGCAGCAGTGTCCGTCAGATCCACACACAGACTGCAGTGTCCATCAGATTCAAACACAGGCTGCAGTTTCCATCAGATCCACACACACAGACTGCAGTGTCCGTCAGATCCACACACAGACTGCAGTGTCCATCAGATTCACACACAGACTGCAGTGTCCATCTGATCCTCACACAGGCTGCAGTTGCCATCAGATCCTCACACAAACTGCAGTGTCCATCGCATCCGCACACAACGGCTGCAGTTTCCATCAGATCCTCACACAGGCTGCAGTGTCCATCTGATCCTCACACAAACTGCAGTGTCCATCGCATCCGCACACAACGGCTGCAGTTTCCATCAGACACCCACACTCAGACTGCAGTGTCCATCAGACACTCACACACAGATTACCGTGTCCATCAGACACTCACGTACAGGCTGCAATGTCCAGCAGCTCCACGCACAGACCGCAATATGCATCAGATTCTCACACAGGCTGCAGCGTCCATCAGATCCACACACTGGCTGCAGTGTCCATCAGATCTTCACACAGTCTACAGAATCCATCAGGTCCTCACACAGGCTGCAGTGTCCGTCAGATCCACACACAGGCTGCAGTGTCCATCAGATTCACACACAGGCTGCAGTGTCCATCATATCCACACACAGGCTGCAGTTTCCATCAGATCCTCACACAGGCTGCAGTTTCCTCAGATCCTCACACAGGCTGCAGTGTCCATCAGATCCTCACACCGACTGCAGTGTCCATCACATCCTCACACACAGACTGCATTGTCCATCAGACACTCACACACAGACTGCAGTGTCCATCAGACACTCACACACAGACAGCAGTGTCCATCAGACACCCACACTCAGACTGCAGTGTCCATCAGACACTCACACACAGATTGCCGTGTCCATCAGACACTCACACACAGGCTGCAATGTCCATCAGCTCCTCACACAGGCTGCAGTGTCCAGCAGATCCTCACACAGACTGCAGTGTCCATCACATCCTCACACACAGACTGCATTGTCCATCAGACACCCACACTCAGACTGCAGTGTCCATCAGACACTCACACACAGATTGCCGTGTCCATCAGACACTCACGTACAGGCTGCAATGTCCAGCAGCTCCACGCACAGACTGCAATGTGCATCAGATTCTCACACAGGCTGCAGCGTCCATCAGATCCACACACAGGCTGCAGTGTCCATCAGATCTTCACACAGTCTACAGAATCCATCAGGTCCTCAAACAGGCTGCAGTGTCCATCATATCCACACACAGGCTGCAGAATCCATCAGATCCACACACAGACTGCAGTGTCCTTCAGATCCTCACACAGACTGCAGTGACCATCAGATCCTCACACAGACTGCAGTGACCATCAGATCCTCACACAGGCTGCAGTGTCCATCAGATCCACACCCAGGCTGCAGCGACCATCAGATCCTCACACAGGCTGCAGTGTCCAGCAGATCCTCATACAGGCTGCAGTGTCCATCAGATCCTCACACAGGCTGCAGTGTCCATCAGTCACTCAAACACAAACTGCAGTTTCCATCTGACCCTCACACAGTCTGCCATGTACATCACATCCTCACACACAGACTGCAGTGTCCATCAGACACTCACACACAGGCTGCAGTGTCCATCAGATCCACACACAGGCTGCAGTGTCCATCATATCCACACACAGGCTGCAGTGTCCATCAGATCCACACACACAGAATGCCGTGTCCATCAGATCCACACACACAGACTGCAGTGTCCATCAGATCCACACACAGGCTGCAGTGTCCATCAGATCCACACACAGGCTGCAGTGTCCATCAGATCCACACACAGGCTGCAGTGTCCATCAGATCCTCTCACAGGCTGCAGTGTCCATCAGACACACACACTGGCTGCAGTGTCCATCAGATCCACACACAGGCTGCAGAATCCATCAGATCCACCCGCAGGCTGCAGTGTCCATCAGATCCACACACAGGCTGCAGTGTCCATCAGATCCACACACAGGCTGCTGTGTCCATCAGATCCTCACACTGGGTGCAGTGTCCATCAGATCCACACACAGGCTGCAGTGTCCGTCTGATCCACACACAGACTGCAGTGTCCATCAGATTCACACACAGACTGCCGTGTCCATCAGATCCTCAGACGAACTGCAGTCTCCATCACATCCGCACGCAAAGGCTCCAGTGTCCATCAGATCCACACACAGGCTGCAGAATCCATCAGATCCACACGCAGGCTGCAGTGTCCATCAGATCCACACACAGGCTGCAGTGTCCATCAGATCCACACACAGGCTGCTGTGTCCATCAGATCCACACACAGACTGCAGTGTCCATCAGATTCACACACAGACTGCCGTGTCCATCAGATCCTCAGACGAACTGCAGTCTCCATCGCATCCGCACGCAAAGGCTGCAGTGTCCATCAGATCCTCACACAGGCTGCAGTGTCCATCAGATCCTCACACACAGGCTGCAGTGTCCATCAGATCCACACACACAGACTGCAGTGTCCATCACAGTCACACACACAGACTGCAGTGTCCATCAGATCCACACACACAGACTGCAGTGTCCATCAGGTCCACACACAGCCTGCAGTGTCCATCATATCCACACACACAGGCTGCAGTGTCCATCACATCCACACACAGGCTGTAGTGTCCATCAGATCCTCACACAGGCTGCAGTGTCCATCACATCCTCACACAGACTGCTGTGTCCATCAGATCCTCACACTGGGTGCAGTGTCCATCATATCCACACACAGGCTGCAGTGTCCATCACATCCTCACACAGGCTGCAGTGTCCATCAGATTCTCACACAGGCTGCAGTGTCCATCAGTCACTCAAACACAGACTGCAGTGTCCATCAGACCCTCACACAGTCTGCCATGTACATCACATCCTCACACACAGATTGCAGCGTCCATCAGACACTCACACACGGGCTGCAATGTCCATCAGATCCTCACACAGGCTGCAGTGTCCATCAGAGCATCACGCAGGCTGCAGTGTCTGTCAGATTCACACACAGACTGCAGGGTCCATCAGATCCCCACACACAGACTGCAGTGTCCGTCAGATCCACGCACAGAATGCAGTATGAATCAGATCCTCACACAGGCTGCAGTGTCCATCAGATCCTCACACAGACTGCAGTATCCATCAGATCCTCACACAGGCTGCAGTGTCCATCAGATCCTCACACAGGCTGCAGTGTCCATCAGATCTGCACACAGGCTTCAGTGTCCATCAGATCCTCACACAGGCTGCAGTGTCAATCAGATCCTCACACAGGCTGCAGTGTCCATCAAATCCTCAAACAGGCTGTAGTGTCCATCAGATTCTCACACAGGCTGCAGTGTCCATCAGTCACTCAAACACAGACTGCAGTGTCCATCAGACCCTCACACAGTCTGCCATGTACATCACATCCTCACACACAGATTGCAGGGTCCATCAGACACTCACACACGGGCTGCAATGTCCATCAGATCCTCACACAGGCTGCAGTGTCCATCAGAGCATCACGCAGGCTGCAGTGTCTGTCAGATTCACACACAGGCTGCAGTTTCCATCAGATCCACACACAGGCTGCAGTGTCCATCATATCCACACACAGGCTGCAGTGTCCATCAGATCCACACACACAGACTGCAGTGTCCATCAGATCCACACACACAGACTGCAGTGTCCATCAGATCCTCACACAGGGTGCAGTGTCCATCAGGTCCTCACACAGGCTGCAGTTTCCATCAGGTCCTCAAACAGGCTGCAGTGTCCATCACATCCTTACACACATACTGCAGGGTCCATCAGACACTCACTCACAGAATGCAGTGTCCATCAGACACTCACCCAAAGACTGCAGTGTCCATCAGATCCACACACAGGCTGCAGTGTCCATCATATCCACACAAAAGCTGCAGTGTTCCTCAGATCCACACACACAGACTGCAGTGTCCATCAGATCCACACACACAGACTGCAGTGTTCATCAGATCCACACACAGGCTGCAGTGTCCATCAGATCCACACGCAGGCTGCAGTGTCCATCAGATCATCACACAGGCTGCAGTATCCATCAGATCCTCACACAGGCTGCAGTGTCCATCAGGGCCTCAGACAGGCTGTAGTTTCCATCAGGTCCTCACACAGGCTGCAGTGTCCATCACATCCTCACACACATACTGCAGTGTCCATCAGACACTCACACACAGGCTGCAGTGTCCATCAGATCCTCACACAGGCTGCAATGTCCTTCAGGTCCTCACAAAGGCTGCAGTGTCCATCAGACACTCACACACCGACTGCAGTGTCCATCAGACACTCACACACAGACAGCAGTCTCCATCAGACACCCACACTCAGACTGCAGTGTCCATCAGACACTTTCCCAAAGACTGCAGTGTCCATCAGATCCACACACAGGCTGCAATGTCCATCAGATCCTCACACAGGCTGCAGTGTCCATCAGATCCTCACGCAGGCTGCAGTGTCTCTCAGATTCACATACAGGCTGCAGTGTGCATCAGATCCACACACAGGCTGCAGTGTCCATCATATCCACACACAGGCTGCAGTGTCCATCAGATCCACACACAGGCTGCAGTGTCCATCAGCTCCACACACAGGCTGCAGTGTCCATCAGATCATCACACAGGCTGCAGTGTCCATCAGATCCTCACACAGGCTGCAGTGTCCATCAGGTCCTCAAACAGGCTGCAGTGTCCATCAGGTCCTCACACAGGCTGCAGTTTCCATCAGGTCCTCACACAGGCTGCAGTGTCCATCACATCCTCACACACAGACTGCATGGTCCATCAGACACTCACACACAGACTGCAGTGTCCATCAGACACTCACACACAGACTGCAGTGTCCATCAGATCCACACGCAGGCTGCAGTTTCCATCAGATCCTCACACAGGCTGCAGTGACCATCAGATCCTCACACAGACTGCAGCATCCATCAGATCCTCACACAGGCTGCAGTGTCCATCAGATCCTCACACAGGCTGCAGTGTCCATCAGATCTACACACAGGCTGCAGTGTCCATCAGATCATCACACAGGCTGCAGTGTCCATCAGATCCTCACACAGGCTGCAGTGTCCATCAAATCCTCAAACAGTCTGCAGTGTCCATCAGATCCTCACACAGGCTGCAGTGTCCATCAGTCACTCAAACACAGACTGCAGTGTCCATCAGCCCCTCACACAGTCTGCCATGTACATCACATCCTCACACACAGATTGCAGTGTCCATCAGACACTCACACACGGGCTGCAATGTCCATCAGATCCTCACCCAGGCTGCAGTGTCCTTCAGATCATCACGCAGGCTGCAGTGTCTGTCAGATTCACCCACAGACTGCAGTGTCCATCAGACACACATACAGACTGCGGTGTCCATCTGAAACTAAGACAAACACTGCAGTGTCCATCAGACACTCACACACAGATTGCAGTGTCCATCAGATCCTCACACAGGCTGCAGTGTCCATCAGGTCCTCAAACAGGCTGCAGTGTCCATCAGGTCCTCACACAGGCTGCAGTTTCCATCAGGTCCTCACACAGGCTGCAGTGTCCATCAGATCTACACACAGGCTGCAGTGTCAATCAGATCCTCACACAGGCTGCAGTGTCCATCAAATCCTCAAACAGTCTGCAGTGTCCATCAGATCCTCACACAGGCTGCAGTGTCCATCAGTCACTCAAACACAGACTGCAGTGTCCATCAGCCCCTCACACAGTCTGCCATGTACATCACATCCTCACACACAGATTGCAGTGTCCATCAGACACTCACACACGGGCTGCAATGTCCATCAGATCCTCACCCAGGCTGCAGTGTCCTTCAGATCATCACGCAGGCTGCAGTGTCTGTCAGATTCACACACAGGCTGCAGTGTCCATCAGATCCACACACAGGCTGCACTGTCCATCATATCCACACAGAGGCTGCACTGTCCATCAGATCCACACACACAGACTGCAGTGTCCATCAGATCCACACACACAGACTGCAGTGTCCATCAGATCCTGACACAGGCTGTAGTGTCCATCATATCCACACGCAGGCTGCTGTGTCCATCAGATCCACACACACAGGCTGCGGTGTCCATCAGATCCTCACACAGGGTGCAGTGTCCATCAGGTCCTCACACAGGCTGCAGTTTCCATCAGGTCCTCAGACAGGCTGCAGTGTCCATCACATCCTCACACACATACTGCAGGGTCCATCAGACACTCACTCACAGACTGCAGTGTCCATCAGACACTCACACAAAGACTGCAGTGTCCATCAGATCCACACACAGGCTGCAGTGTCCATCATATCCACACACAGGCTGCAGTGTCCATCAGATCCACACACACAGACTGCAGTGTCCATCAGATCCACACACACAGACTGCAGTGTTCATCAGATCCACACACAGGCTGCAGTGTCCATCAGATCCACACGCAGGCTGCAGTGTCCATCAGATCATCACACAGGCTGCAGTGTCCATCAGATCCTCACACAGGCTGCAGTGTCCATCAGGACCTCACACAGGCTGTAGTTTCCACCAGGTCCTCACACAGGCTGCAGTGTCCATCACATCCTCACACACAGACTGCAGAGTCCATCAGACACTCACACACAGGCTGCAGAATCCATCAGTTCCTCACACAGGCTGCAGTGTCCATCAGATCCTCACACAAGCTGCAGTGTCCTTCAGGTCCTCACACAGGCTGCAGTGTCCATCAGATCCTCACACAGGCTGCAATGTCCATCAGATCCTCACACAGGCTGCAGTGTCCATCAGATCCTCACGCAGGCTGCAGTGTCTCTCAGATTCACATACAGGCTGCAGTGTGCATCAGATCCACACACAGGCTGCAGTGTCCATCATATCCACACACAGGCTGCAGTGTCCATCAGATCCTCACGCAGGCTGCAGTGTCTCTCAGATTCACATACAGGCTGCAGTGTGCATCAGATCCACACACAGGCTGCAGTGTCCATCAGACACTTACCCAAAGACTGCAGTGTCCATCAGATCCACACACAAGCTACAATGTCCATCAGATCCTCACACAGGCTGCAGTGTCCATCAGATCCTCACGCAGGCTGCAGTGTCTCTCAGATTCACATACAGGCTGCAGTGTGCATCAGATCCACACACAGGCTGCAGTGTCCATCATATCCACACACAGGCTGCAGTGTCCATCAGATCCACACACAGGCTGCAGTGTCCATCAGCTCCACACACAGGCTGCAGTGTCCATCAGATCATCACACAGGCTGCAGTGTCCATCAGATCCTCACACAGGCTGCAGTGTCCATCAGGTCCTCAAACAGGCTGCAGTGTCCATCAGGTCCTCACACAGGCTGCAGTTTCCATCAGGTCCTCACACAGGCTGCAGTGTCCATCACATCCTCACACACAGACTGCATGGTCCATCAGACACTCACACACAGACTGCAGTGTCCATCAGACACTCACACACAGACTGCAGTGTCCATCAGATCCACACGCAGGCTGCAGTTTCCATCAGATCCTCACACAGGCTGCAGTGACCATCAGATCCTCACACAGACTGCAGCATCCATCAGATCCTCACACAGGCTGCAGTGTCCATCAGATCCTCACACAGGCTGCAGTGTCCATCAGATCTACACACAGGCTGCAGTGTCCATCAGATCATCACACAGGCTCAGTGTCCATCAGATCCTCACACAGGCTGCAGTGTCCATCAAATCCTCAAACAGTCTGCAGTGTCCATCAGATCCTCACACAGGCTGCAGTGTCCATCAGTCACTCAAACACAGACTGCAGTGTCCATCAGCCCCTCACACAGTCTGCCATGTACATCACATCCTCACACACAGATTGCAGTGTCCATCAGACACTCACACACGGGCTGCAATGTCCATCAGATCCTCACCCAGGCTGCAGTGTCCTTCAGATCATCACGCAGGCTGCAGTGTCTGTCAGATTCACCCACAGACTGCAGTGTCCATCAGACACACATACAGACTGCGGTGTCCATCTGAAACTAAGACAAACACTGCAGTGTCCATCAGACACTCACACACAGATTGCAGTGTCCATCAGATCCTCACACAGGCTGCAGTGTCCATCAGGTCCTCAAACAGGCTGCAGTGTCCATCAGGTCCTCACACAGGCTGCAGTTTCCATCAGGTCCTCACACAGGCTGCAGTGTCCATCACATCCTCACACACAGACTGCATGGTCCATCAGACACTCACACACAGACTGCAGTGTCCATCAGACACTCACACACAGACTGCAGTGTCCATCAGATCCACACGCAGGCTGCAGTTTCCATCAGATCCTCACACAGGCTGCAGTGACCATCAGATCCTCACACAGACTGCAGCATCCATCAGATCCTCACACAGGCTGCAGTGTCCATCAGATCCTCACACAGGCTGCAGTGTCCATCAGATCTACACACAGGCTGCAGTGTCAATCAGATCCTCACACAGGCTGCAGTGTCCATCAAATCCTCAAACAGTCTGCAGTGTCCATCAGATCCTCACACAGGCTGCAGTGTCCATCAGTCACTCAAACACAGACTGCAGTGTCCATCAGCCCCTCACACAGTCTGCCATGTACATCACATCCTCACACACAGATTGCAGTGTCCATCAGACACTCACACACGGGCTGCAATGTCCATCAGATCCTCACCCAGGCTGCAGTGTCCTTCAGATCATCACGCAGGCTGCAGTGTCTGTCAGATTCACACACAGGCTGCAGTGTCCATCAGATCCACACACAGGCTGCACTGTCCATCATATCCACACACAGGCTGCAGTGTCCATCAGATCCACACACACAGACTGCAGTGTCCATCAGATCCACACACACAGACTGCAGTGTCCATCAGATCCTGACACAGGCTGTAGTGTCCATCATATCCACACGCAGGCTGCTGTGTCCATCAGATCCACACACACAGGCTGCGGTGTGCATCAGATCCTCACACAGGCTGCAGTGTCCATCAAATCCTCAAACAGGCTGTAGTGTCCATCAGATTCTCACACAGGCTGCAGTGTCCATCAGTCACTCAAACACAGACTGCAGTGTCCATCAGACCCTCACACAGTCTGCCATGTACATCACATCCTCACACACAGATTGCAGGGTCCATCAGACACTCACACACGGGCTGCTATGTCCATCAGATCCTCACACAGGCTGCAGTGTCCATCAGAGCATCACGCAGGCTGCAGTGTCTGTCAGATTCACACACAGGCTGCAGTTTCCATCAGATCCACACACAGGCTGCAGTGTCCATCATATCCAGACACAGGCTGCAGTGTCCATCAGATCCACACACACAGACTGCAGTGTCCATCAGATCCAAACACACAGACTGCAGTGTCCATCAGATCCTCACACAGGGTGCAGTGTCCATCAGGTCCTCACACAGGCTGCAGTTTCCATCAGGTCCTCAAACAGGCTGCAGTGTCCATCACATCCTTACACACATACTGCAGGGTCCATCAGACACTCACTCACAGAATGCAGTGTCCATCAGACACTCACCCAAAGACTGCAGTGTCCATCAGATCCACACACAGGCTGCAGTGTCCATCATATCCACACACAGGCTGCAGTGTTCCTCAGATCCACACACACAGACTGCAGTGTCCATCAGATCCACACACACAGACTGCAGTGTTCATCAGATCCACACACAGGCTGCAGTGTCCATCAGATCCACACGCAGGCTGCAGTGTCCATCAGATCATCACACAGGCTGCAGTATCCATCAGATCCTCACACAGGCTGCAGTGTCCATCAGGACCTCACACAGGCTGTAGTTTCCATCAGGTCCTCACACAGGCTGCAGTGTCCATCACATCCTCACACACATACTGCAGTGTCCATCAGACACTCACACACAGGCTGCAGTGTCCATCAGATCCTCACACAGGCTGCAATGTCCTTCAGGTCCTCACACAGGCTGCAGTGTCCATCAGACACTCACACACCGACTGCAGTGTCCATCAGACACTCACACACAGACAGCAGTCTCCATCAGACACCCACACTCAGACTGCAGTGTCCATCAGACACTTACCCAAAGACTGCAGTGTCCATCAGATCCACACACAGGCTGCAATGTCCATCAGATCCTCACACAGGCTGCAGTGTCCATCAGATCCTCACGCAGGCTGCAGTGTCTCTCAGATTCACATACAGGCTGCAGTGTGCATCAGATCCACACACAGGCTGCAGTGTCCATCATATCCACACACAGGCTGCAGTATCCATCAGATCCACACACAGGCTGCAGTGTCCATCAGCTCCACACACAGGCTGCAGTGTCCATCAGATCATCACACAGGCTGCAGTGTCCATCAGATCCTCACACAGGCTGCTGTGTCCATCAGATCCACACACACAGACAGCAGTGTCCGTCAGATCCACACACAAGCTGCTGTGTCCATCCGATCCACACGCAGGCTGCAGTGTCCATCAGATCATCACACAGGCTGCAGTATCCATCAGATCCTCACACAGGCTGCAGTGTCCATCAGGTCCTCAAACAGGCTGCAGTGTCCATCAGGTCCTCACACAGGCTGCAGTTTCCATCAGGTCCTCACACAGGCTGCAGTGTCCATCACATCCTCACACACAGACTGCATGGTCCATCAGACACTCACACACAGACTGCAGTGTCCATCAGACACTCACACACAGACTGCAGTGTCCATCAGATCCACACGCAGGCTGCAGTTTCCATCAGATCCTCACACAGGCTGCAGTGACCATCAGATCCTCACACAGACTGCAGCATCCATCAGATCCTCACACAGGCTGCAGTGTCCATCAGATCCTCACACAGGCTGCAGTGTCCATCAGATCTACACACAGGCTGCAGTGTCAATCAGATCCTCACACAGGCTGCAGTGTCCATCAAATCCTCAAACAGTCTGCAGTGTCCATCAGATCCTCACACAGGCTGCAGTGTCCATCAGTCACTCAAACACAGACTGCAGTGTCCATCAGCCCCTCACACAGTCTGCCATGTACATCACATCCTCACACACAGATTGCAGTGTCCATCAGACACTCACACACGGGCTGCAATGTCCATCAGATCCTCACCCAGGCTGCAGTGTCCTTCAGATCATCACGCAGGCTGCAGTGTCTGTCAGATTCACACACAGGCTGCAGTGTCCATCAGATCCACACACAGGCTGCACTGTCCATCATATCCACACAGAGGCTGCAGTGTCCATCAGATCCACACACACAGACTGCAGTGTCCATCAGATCCACACACACAGACTGCAGTGTCCATCAGATCCTGACACAGGCTGTAGTGTCCATCATATCCACACGCAGGCTGCTGTGTCCATCAGATCCACACACACAGGCTGCGGTGTCCATCAGATCCTCACACAGGGTGCAGTGTCCATCAGGTCCTCACACAGGCTGCAGTTTCCATCAGGTCCTCAGACAGGCTGCAGTGTCCATCACATCCTCACACACATAATGCAGGGTCCATCAGACACTCACTCACAGACTGCAGTGTCCATCAGACACTCACACAAAGACTGCAGTGTCCATCAGATCCACACACAGGCTGCAGTGTCCATCATATCCACACACAGGCTGCAGTGTCCATCAGATCCACACACACAGACTGCAGTGTCCATCAGATCCACACACACAGACTGCAGTGTTCATCAGATCCACACACAGGCTGCAGTGTCCATCAGATCCACACGCAGGCTGCAGTGTCCATCAGATCATCACACAGGCTGCAGTGTCCATCAGATCCTCACACAGGCTGCAGTGTCCATCAGGACCTCACACAGGCTGTAGTTTCCACCAGGTCCTCACACAGGCTGCAGTGTCCATCACATCCTCACACACAGACTGCAGAGTCCATCAGACACTCACACACAGGCTGCAGAATCCATCAGTTCCTCACACAGGCTGCAGTGTCCATCAGATCCTCACACAAGCTGCAGTGTCCTTCAGGTCCTCACACAGGCTGCAGTGTCCATCAGATCCTCACACAGGCTGCAATGTCCATCAGATCCTCACACAGGCTGCAGTGTCCATCAGATCCTCACGCAGGCTGCAGTGTCTCTCAGATTCACATACAGGCTGCAGTGTGCATCAGATCCACACACAGGCTGCAGTGTCCATCATATCCACACACAGGCTGCAGTGTCCATCAGATCCTCACGCAGGCTGCAGTGTCTCTCAGATTCACATACAGGCTGCAGTGTGCATCAGATCCACACACAGGCTGCAGTGTCCATCAGACACTTACCCAAAGACTGCAGTGTCCATCAGATCCACACACAGGCTGCAATGTCCATCAGATCCTCACACAGGCTGCAGTGTCCATCAGATCCTCACGCAGGCTGCAGTGTCTCTCAGATTCACATACAGGCTGCAGTGTGCATCAGATCCACGCACAGGCTGCAGTGTCCATCATATCCACACACAGGCTGCAGTGTCCATCAGATCCACACACAGGCTGCAGTGTCCATCAGCTCCACACACAGGCTGCAGTGTCCATCAGATCATCACACAGGCTGCAGTGTCCATCAGATCCTCACACAGGCTGCTGTGTCCATCAGATCCACACACACAGACAGCAGTGTCCGTCAGATCCACACACAGGCTGCTGTGTCCATCCGATCCACATGCAGGCTGCAGTGTCCATCAGATCATCACACAGGCTGCAGTGTCCATCAGATCCTCACACAGGCTGCAGTGTCCATCAGGTCCTCAAACAGGCTGCAGTGTCCATCAGGTCCTCACACAGGCTGCAGTTTCCATCAGGTCCTCACACAGGCTGCAGTGTCCATCACATCCTCACACACAGACTGCATGGTCCATCAGACACTCACACACAGACTGCAGTGTCCATCAGACACTCACACACAGACTGCAGTGTCCATCAGATCCACACGCAGGCTGCAGTTTCCATCAGATCCTCACACAGGCTGCAGTGACCATCAGATCCTCACACAGACTGCAGCATCCATCAGATCCTCACACAGGCTGCAGTGTCCATCAGATCCTCACACAGGCTGCAGTGTCCATCAGATCTACACACAGGCTGCAGTGTCAATCAGATCCTCACACAGGCTGCAGTGTCCATCAAATCCTCAAACAGTCTGCAGTGTCCATCAGATCCTCACACAGGCTGCAGTGTCCATCAGTCACTCAAACACAGACTGCAGTGTCCATCAGCCCCTCACACAGTCTGCCATGTACATCACATCCTCACACACAGATTGCAGTGTCCATCAGACACTCACACACGGGCTGCAATGTCCATCAGATCCTCACCCAGGCTGCAGTGTCCTTCAGATCATCACGCAGGCTGCAGTGTCTGTCAGATTCACACACATGTTGCAGTGTCCATCAGATCCACACACAGGCTGCACTGTCCATCATATACACACACAGGCTGCAGTGTCCATCAGATCCACACACACAGACTGCAGTGTCCATCAGATCCACACACACAGACTGCAGTGTCCATCAGATCCTGACACAGGCTGTAGTGTCCATCATATCCACACGCAGGCTGCTGTGTCCATCAGATCCACACACACAGGCTGCGGTGTCCATCAGATCCTCACACTGGGTGCAGTGTCCATCAGGTCCTCACACAGGCTGCAGTTTCCATCAGGTCTTCAGACAGGCTGCAGTGTCCATCACATCCTCACACACATACTGCAGGGTCCATCAGACACTCACTCACAGACTGCAGTGTCCATCAGACACTCAGACAAAGACTGCAGTGTCCATCAGATCCACACACAGGCTGCAGTGTCCATCATATCCACACACAGGCTGCAGTGTCCATCAGATCCACACACACAGACTGCAGTGTCCATCAGATCCACACACACAGACTGCAGTGTTCATCAGATCCACACACAGGCTGCAGTGTCCATCAGATCCACACGCAGGCTGCAGTGTCCATCAGATCATCACACAGGCTGCAGTGTCCATCAGATCCTCACACAGGCTGCAGTGTCCATCAGGACCTCACACAGGCTGTAGATTCCACCAGGTCCTCACACAGGCTGCAGTGTCCATCACATCCTCACACACAGACTGCAGAGTCCATCAGACACTCACACACAGGCTGCAGAATCCATCAGTTCCTCACACAGGCTGCAGTGTCCATCAGATCCTCACACAAGATGCAGTGTCCTTCAGGTCCTCACACAGGCTGCAGTGTCCATCAGATCCTCACACAGGCTGCAGTGCCCATCAGATCCTCACACAGGCTGCAGTGTCCATCAGATCCTCACACAGGCTGCAGTGTCCATCAAATCCTCTAACAGGCTGCAGTGTCCATCAGATCCTCACACAGGCTGCAGTGTCCATCAATCACTCAAACACAGACTACAGGGTCCATCAGACCCTCACACAGTCTGCAGTGTCCATCAGATTCACACACAGTCTGCAGTGTCCATCACATCCTCACACACAGGCTGCTGTATCCGTCAGCACACTCACACACAGCCTGCAGTGTCCAAAAGACACTCACACACTGTTTGCAGTGTCCAACAGACACTCACAGACAGATTGCAGGTCCATCTGACACTAACACACAGCATGCAGTGTCCATCAGACACTCATTGACCGACTGAAGTGTCCATCTGACACTGACACACAGACTGCAGTTTCCATCAGACACACACACAGACTGCAGTGTCCATCTGACACTAACACACAGACTGCAGTGTGCATCTGACACTAACACACAGACTGCAGTGTCCATCAGACACACACACAGACTGCAGTGTCCATCTGACACTAACACTCAGACTGCAGTGTCCATCAGACACACTCACAGACTGCAGTGTCCATCTGACACTAACACACAGACTGCTGTGTGCATCTGACACCAACACGCAGACTGCAGTGTCCATCTGACACTAACACACAGACTGCAGTGTCCATCTGACACTAACACACAGCATGCAGTGTCCATCAGACACTCACTCACAGACTGCAGTGTCCATCAGACACACATACAGACTGCGGTGTCCATCTGAAACTAAGACAAATACTGCAGTGTCCATCAGACACTCACACACAGATTGCAGTGTCCATCAGATCCTCACACAGGCTGCAGTGTCCATCAGGTCCTCAAACAGGCTGCAGTGTCCATCAGGTCCTCACACAGGCTGCAGTTTCCATCAGGTCCTCACACAGGCTGCAGTGTCCATCACATCCTCACACACAGACTGCATGGTCCATCAGACACTCACACACAGACTGCAGTGTCCATCAGACACTCACACACAGACTGCAGTGTCCATCACATCCACACGCAGGCTGCAGTTTCCATCAGATCCTCACACAGGCTGCAGTGACCATCAGATCCTCACACAGACTGCAGCATCCATCAGATCCTCACACAGGCTGCAGTGTCCATCAGAACCTCACACAGGCTGCAGTGTCCATCAGATCTACACACAGGCTGCAGTGTCAATCAGATCCTCACACAGGCTGCAGTGTCCATCAAATCCTCAAACAGTCTGCAGTGTCCATCAGATCCTCACACAGGCTGCAGTGTCCATCAGTCACTCAAACACAGACTGCAGTGTCCATCAGCCCCTCACACAGTCTGCCATGTACATCACATCCTCACACACAGATTGCAGTGTCCATCAGACACTCACACACGGGCTGCAATGTCCATCAGATCCTCACCCAGGCTGCAGTGTCCTTCAGATCATCACGCAGGCTGCAGTGTCTGTCAGATTCACACACAGGCTGCAGTGTCCATCAGATCCACACACAGGCTGCACTGTCCATCATATCCACACACAGGCTGCAGTGTCCATCAGATCCACACACACAGACTGCAGTGTCCATCAGATCCACACGCACAGACTGCAGTGTCCATCAGATCCTGACACAGGCTGTAGTTTCCATCATATCCACACGCAGGCTGCTGTGTCCATCAGATCCACACACACAGGCTGCGGTGTCCATCAGATCCTCACACAGGGTGCAGTGTCCATCAGGTCCTCACACAGGCTGCAGTTTCCATCAGGTCCTCAGACAGGCTGCAGTGTCCATCACATCCTCACACACATACTGCAGGGTCCATCAGACACTCACACACAGGCTGCAGTGTCCATCATATCCACACACAGGCTGCAATGTCCATCAGATCCACACACACAGACTGCAGTGTCCATCAGATCCACACACACAGACTGCAGTGTTCATCAGATCCACACACAGGCTGCAGTGTCCATCAGATCCACACGCAGGCTGCAGTGCCCATCAGATCATCACACAGGCTGCAGTGTCTATCAGATCCTCACACAGGCTGCAGTGTCCATCAGGACCTCACACAGGCTGTAGTTTCCACCAGGTCCTCACACAGGCTGCAGTGTCATCACATCCTCACACACAGACTGCAGAGTCCATCAGACACTCACACACAGGCTGCAGAATCCATCAGTTCCTCACACAGGCTGCAGTGTCCATCAGATCCTCACACAAGCTGCAGTGTCCTTCAGGTCCTCACACAGGCTGCAGTGTCCATCAGATCCTCACACAGGCTGCAGTGCCCATCAGATCCTCACACAGGCTGCAGTGTCCATCAGATCCTCACACAGGCTGCAGTGTCCATCAAATCCTCTAACAGGCTGCAGTGTCCATCAGATCCTCACACAGGCTGCCGTGTCCATCAATCACTCAAACACAGACTACAGTGTCCATCAGACCCTCACACAGTCTGCAGTGTCCATCAGATTCACACACAGTCTGCAGTGTCCATCACATCCTCACACACAGGCTGCTGTATCCGTCAGCACACTCACACACAGCCTGCAGTGTTCAAAAGACACTCACACACTGTTTGCAGTGTCCAACAGACACTCACACACAGATTGCAGGTCCATCTGACACTAACACACAGCATGCAGTGTCCATCAGACACTCATAGACAGACTGAAGTGTCCATCTGACACTGACACACAGACTGCAGTTTCCATCAGACACACACACAGACTGCAGTGTCCATCTGACACTAACACACAGACTGCAGTGTGCATCTGACACTAACACACAGACTGCAGTGTCCATCAGACACACACACAGACTGCAGTGTCCATCTGACACTAACACTCAGACTGCAGTGTCCATCTGAGACACTCACAGACTGCAGTGTCCATCTGACACTAACACACAGACTGCTGTGTGCATCTGACACCAACACGCAGACTGCTGTGTGCATCTGACACTAACACACAGACTGCAGTGTCCATCTGACACTAACACACAGCATGCAGTGTCCATCAGACACTCACTCACAGACTGCAGTGTCCATCAGACACACATACAGACTGCGGTGTCCATCTGAAACTAAGACAAACACTGCAGTGTCCATCAGACACTCACACACAGATTGCCGTGTCCATCAGACACACACACAGGCTGCAATGTCCATCAGATCTCACACAGGCTGCAGTGTCCATCAGATCCTCACGCAGGCTGCAGTGTCTCTCAGATTCACACACAGGCTGCAGTGTCCATCAGATCCACACACAGGCTGCAGTGTCCATCATATCCACACACAGGCTGCAGTGTCCATCAGATCCACACACACAGACTGCAGTGTCCATCAGATCCACACACACGGACTGCAGTGTCCATCAGATCTACACACAGGCTGCAGTGTCCATCAGCTCCACACACAGGCTGCAGTGTCCATCAGATCATCACACAGGCTGCAGTGTCCATCAGATCCTCACACAGGCTGCAGTGTCCATCAGATCCACACACACAGACTGCAGTGTCCGTCAGATCCACACACAGGCTGCAGTGTCCATCAGATCCACACGCAGGCTGCAGTGTCCATCAGATCATCACACAGGATGCAGTGTTCATCAGATCCTCACACAGGCTGCAGTGTCCATCAGGTCCTCACACAGGCTGCAGTGTCCATCAGGACCTCACACAGGCTGCAGTTTCCATCAGGTCCTCACACAGGCTGCAGTGTCCATCACATCCTCACACACAGACTGCATGGTCCATCAGACACTCACACACAGACTGCAGTGTCCATCAGACACTCACTCACAGACTGCAGTGTCCATCAGATCCACACGCAGGCTGCAGTTTCCATCAGATCCTCACACAGGCTGCAGTGACCATCAGATCCTCACACAGACTGCAGCATCCATCAGATCCTCACACAGGCTGCAGTGTCCATCAGATCCTCACACAGGCTGCAGTGTCTATCAGATCTACACACAGGCTGCAGTGTCCATCAGATCCTCACACAGGCTGCAGTGTAAATCAGATCCTCACACAGGCTGCAGTGTCCATCAAATCCTCAAACAGGCTGCAGTGTCCATCAGATCCTCACACAGGCTGCAGTGTCCATCAGTCACTGAAACACAGACTGCAGTGTCCATCAGCCCCTCACACAGTCTGCCATGTACATCACATCCTCACACACAGATTGCAGTGTCCATCAGACACTCACACACGGGCTGCAATGTCCATCAGATCCTCACCCAGGCTGCAGTGTCCATCAGATCATCACGCAGGCTGCAGTGTCTGTCAGATTCACACACAGGCTGCAGTGTCCATCAGATCCACACACAGGCTGCAGTGTCCATCATATCCACACAGAGGCTGCAGTGTCCATCAGATCCACACACACAGACTGCAGTGTCCATCAGATCCACACACACAGACTGCAGTGTCCATCAGATCCTGACACAGGCTGTAGTGTCCATCAGATCCACACACAGGCTGCTGTGTCCATCAGATCCACACACACAGGCTGCAGTGTCCATCAGATCCTCACACAGGGTGCAGTGTCCATCAGGTCCTCACACAGGCTGCAGTTTCCATCAGGTCCTCAGACAGGCTGCAGTGTCCATCACATCCTCACACACATACTGCAGGGTCCATCAGACACTCACTCACAGACTGCAGTGTCCATCAGACACTCACACAAAGACTGCAGTGTCCATCAGATCCACACACAGGCTGCAGTGTCCATCATATCCACACACAGGCTACAGTGTCCATCAGATCCACACACACAGACTGCAGTGTCCATCACATCCTCACACACCGACTGCAGAGTCCATCAGACACTCACACACAGGCTGCAGTATCCATCAGTTCCGCACACAGGCTGCAGTGTCCATCAGATCCTCACACAGGCTGCAGTGTCCTTCAGATCCTCACACAGGCTGCAGTGTCCATCAGATCCTCACACAGGCTGCAGTGTCCATCAGATCCTCACACAGGCTGCAGTGCCCATCAGATCCTCACACAGGCTGCAGTGTCCATCAGATCCTCACACAGACTACAGTGTCCATCAAACCCTCACACAGGCTGCAGTGTCCATCAGATTCACACACAGTCTGCAGTGTCCATCACATCCTCACACACAGGCTGCTGTATCCGTCAGCACACTCACACACAGCCTGCAGTGTCCAAAAGACACTCACACACTGTTTGCAGTGTCCAACAGACACTCACACACAGATTGCAGTGTCCATCTGACACTAACACACAGCATGCAGTGTCCATCAGACACTCATTGACAGACTGAAGTGTCCATCTGACACTGACACACAGACTGCAGTTTCCATCAGACACACACACAGACTGCAGTGTCCATCTGACACTAACACACAGACTGCAGTGTGCATCTGACACTAACACACAGACTGCAGTGTCCATCAGACACACACACAGACTGCAGTGTCCATCTGACACTAACACACAGACTGCAGTGTCCATCAGACACACTCACAGACTGCAGTGTCCATCTGACACTAACACACAGACTGCAGTGTGCATCTGACACCAACACGCAGACTGCAGTGTCCATCTGACACTAACACACAGACTGCAGTGTCCATCAGACACTCACTGACAGACTGCAGTGTCCATCAGGCACACATACAGACTGCGGTGTCCATCTGAAACTAAGACAAACACTGCAGTGTCCATCTGACACTAACACACAGACTGCGGTGTACATGTGACACTAACACACAGACTGCAGTGTGCATCTGACACTAAGACACAGACTGAAGTGTGCATCTGACACCGACACACAGACTGCAGTGTCCATCTGACACACAGATACACACTGCAGTGTCCATCAGACACTCACACACAGGCTGCAGTGTCCGTCACATCCTCACACACATGCTGCAGTGTCCATCAGATACTCACACACTGACTGCAGTGTCCCTCTGATACTGACACACAGCATGCAATGGCTATCAGAGATTCACTCACAGACTGCAGTGTCCATCAGACTCTCATACACAGACTGCAGTGTCCATCAGACACTCACACCCTGACTGCAGTGTCCATCAGACACTCACAAACAGACTGCAGTGTACATCACATCCTCAGACACAGTCTGCAGTATCCGTCCGACACTCACACATTGACTGCAGTGTCCATCAGACACTCACTGACAGACTGCAGTGTCCATCAGACACACATACAGACTGCGGTGTCCATCTGAAACTAAGACAAACACTGCAGTGTCCATCTGACACTAACACACAGACTGCGGTGTACATGTGACATTAACACACAGACTGCAGTGTGCATCTGACACTAAGACACAGACTGAAGTGTGCATCTGACACCGACACACAGACTGCAGTGTCCATCTGACCCACAGATACACACTGCAGTGTCCATCAGACACTCACACACAGGCTGCATTGTCCGTCACATCCTCACACACATGCTGCAGTGTCCATCAGACACACTGACTGCAGTGTCCCTCTGATATCACACACAGCATGCAATGGCTATCAGAGATTCACTCACAGACTGCAGTGTCCATCAGACTCTCATACACAGACTGCAGTGTCCATCAGACACTCACACCCTGACTGCAGTGTCCATCAGACACTCACAAACAGACTGCAGTGTACATCACATCCTCAGACACAGTCTGCAGTATCCGTCCGACACTCACACATTGACTGCAGAGTCCATCGGACACTCACACACAGACTGCAGTGTCCATCTGACACTAACACACAGACTGCAGTGTGCATCTGACACTAACACACAGACTGCAGTGTCCATCAGACACACTAACAGACTGCAGTGTCCATCTGACACTAACACACAGACTGCAGTGTCCATCTGACACTAACACACAGCATGCAGTGTCCATCAGACACTCATTGACAGACTGCAGTGTCCATCAGACACTAACACACAGCATGCAGTGTCCATCAGACACTCACTCACAGACTGCAGTGTCCATCAGACACACATACAGACTGCAGTGTCCATCTGAAACTAACACAAACACTGCAGTGTCCATCTGACATTAGCACACAGACTGCGGTGTACATGTGACACTAACACATAGACTGCAGTGTGCATCTGACACTAAGACACAGACTGAAGTGTGCATCTGACACCAACACTCAGACTGCAGTGTCCATCTGACTCACAGATACACACTGCAGTGTCCATCAGACACTCACACACAGGCTGCAGTGTCCGTCACATCCTCACACACATGCTGCAGTGTCCATCAGATACTCACACACTGACTGCAGTGTCCATCAGACACTCACACACAGACTGCAATGTCCATCACATCCTCACACACAGGCTGCAGTGTCCATCAGATACTCACACACAGCATGCAATGTACATCAGACACTCACGGACGCACTGCAGTGTCCATCTGACACTAAAACCCAGCATGCAGTATCCATCAGATATTAACACACAGACTGCAGTGTCCATCTGATTGTCACAAACACAGACTGCAGTGTCTATCAGACACTCACACAGAGACTGCTGTGTCCACCAGAAACTCACATACAGACTGCAGCGCCCATCAGACACTCACACACAGACTGCAGTGTCCATCAGTCACTCACACACAGACTGCCATGTCCATCAGACACTCACACACAGCCTGCAGTGTCCAAAAGACACTCACACACTGTTTGCAGTGTCCAGCAGACACTCACACACAGATTGCAGGTCCATCTGACACTAACACACAGCATGCAGTGTCCATCAGATATTCACTGACAGACTGAAGTGTCCATCTGACACTGACACACAGACTGCAGTTTCCATCAGACCCACACACAGACTGCAGTGTCCATCTGACACTAACACACAGACTGCAGTGTGCATCTGACACTAACACACAGACTGCAGTGTCCATCAGACACACACACAGACTGCAGTGTCCATCTGACACTAACACACAGACTGCAGTGTCCATCAGACACACTCACAGACTGCAGTGTCCATCTGACACTAACACACAGACTGCAGTGTGCATCTGACACCAACACGCAGACTGCAGTGTCCATCTGACACTAACACACAGACTGCAGTGTCCATCTGACACTAACACACAGCATGCAGTGTCCATCAGACACTCACTCACAGACTGCAGTGTCCATCAGACACACATACAGACTGCGGTGTCCATCTGAAACTAAGACAAACACTGCAGTGTCCATCAGACACTCACACACAGATTGCCGTGTCCATCAGACACTCATTGACAGACTGAAGTGTCCATCTGACACTGACACACAGACTGCAGTTTCCATCAGACACACACACAGACTGCAGTGTCCATCTGACACTAACACACAGACTGCAGTGTGCATCTGACACTAACACACAGACTGCAGTGTCCATCAGACACACACACAGACTGCAGTGTCCATCTGACACTAACACTCAGACTGCAGTGTCCATCAGAGACACTCACAGACTGCAGTGTCCATCTGACACTAACACACAGACTGCTGTGTGCATCTGACACCAACACGCAGACTGCAGTGTCCATCTGACACTAACACACAGACTGCAGTGTCCATCTGACACTAACACACAGCATGCAGTGTCCATCAGACACTCACTCACAGACTGCAGTGTCCATCAGACACACATACAGACTGCGGTGTCCATCTGAAACTAAGACAAACACTGCAGTGTCCATCAGACACTCACACACAGATTGCCGTGTCCATCAGACACTCACACACAGGCTGCAATGTCCATCAGATCTCACACAGGCTGCAGTTTCCATCAGATCCTCACGCAGGCTGCAGTGTCTCTCAGATTCACACACAGGCTGCAGTGTCCATCAGATCCACACACAGGCTGCAGTGTCCATCATATCCACACACAGGCTGCAGTGTCCATCAGATCCACACACACAGACTGCAGTGTCCATCAGATCCACACACACAGACTGCAGTGTCCATCAGATCCACACACAGGCTGCAGTGTCCATCAGCTCCACACACAGGCTGCAGTGTCCATCAGATCATCACACAGGCTGCAGTGTCCATCAGATCCTCACACAGGCTGCAGTGCACATCAGATCCTCACACAGGCTGCAGTGTCCATCAGATCCTCACACAGGCTGCAGTGTCCATCAAATCCTCTAACAGGCTGCAGTGTCCATCAGATCCTCACACAGGCTGCCGTGTCCATCAATCACTCAAACACAGACTACAGTGTCCATCAGACCCTCACACAGTCTGCAGTGTCCATCAGATTCACACACAGTCTGCAGTGTCCATCACATCCTCACACACAGGCTGCTGTATCCGTCAGCACACTCACACACAGCCTGCAGTGTCCAAAAGACACTCACACACTGTTTGCAGTATCCAACAGACACTCACACACAGATTGCAGGTCCATCTGACACTAACACACAGCATCCAGTGTCCATCAGACACTCATTGACAGACTGAAGTGTCCATCTGACACTGACACACAGACTGCAGTTTCCATCAGACACACACACAGACTGCAGTGTCCATCTGACACTAACACACAGACTGCAGTGTGCATCTGACACTAACACACAGACTGCAGTGTCCATCAGACACACACACAGACTGCAGTGTCCATCTGACACTAACACTCAGACTGCAGTGTCCATCAGAGACACTCACAGACTGCAGTGTCCATCTGACACTAACACACAGACTGCTGTGTGCATCTGACACCAACACGCAGACTGCTGTGTGCATCTGACACTAACACACAGACTGCAGTGTCCATCTGACACTAACACACAGCATGCAGTGTCCATCAGACACTCACTCACAGACTGCAGTGTCCATCAGACACACATACAGACTGCGGTGTCCATCTGA
This sequence comes from Isurus oxyrinchus, assembly GCA_026770705.1. Taxonomy (NCBI): domain Eukaryota; kingdom Metazoa; phylum Chordata; class Chondrichthyes; order Lamniformes; family Lamnidae; genus Isurus; species Isurus oxyrinchus. The sequence goes on from JANJGN010000315.1 coordinate 518,501, forward strand.
AACTAAGACAAACACTGCAGTGTCCATCAGACACTCACACACTGATTGCCGTGTCCATCAGACACTCACACACAGGCTGCAATGTCCATCAGATCTCACACAGGCTGCAGTGTCCATCAGATCCTCACACAGGCTGCAGTGTCTCTCAGATTCACACACAGGCTGCAGTGTCCATCAGATCCACACACAGGCTGCCGTGTCCATCATATCCACACACAGGCTGCAGTGTCCATGAGATCCACACACACAGACTGCAGTGTCCATCAGATCCACACACACGGACTGCAGTGTCCATCAGATCCACACACAGGCTGCAGTGTCCATCAGCTCCACACACAGGCTGCAGTGTCCATCAGATCATCACACAGGCTGCAGTGTCCATCAGATCCTCACACAGGCTGCAGTGTCCATCAGATCCACACACACAGACTGCAGTGTCCGTCAGATCCACACACAGGCTGCAGTGTCCATCAGATCCACACGCAGGCTGCAGTGTCCATCAGATCATCACACAGGATGCAGTGTTCATCAGATCCTCACACAGGCTGCAGTGTCCATCAGGTCCTCACACAGGCTGCAGTGTCCATCAGGACCTCACACAGGCTGCAGTTTCCATCAGGTCCTCACACAGGCTGCAGTGTCCATCACATCCTCACACACAGACTGCATGGTCCATCAGACACTCACACACAGACTGCAGTGTCCATCAGACACTCACTCACAGACTGCAGTGTCCATCAGATCCACACGCAGGCTGCAGTTTCCATCAGATCCTCACACAGGCTGCAGTGACCATCAGATCCTCACACAGACTGCAGCATCCATCAGATCCTCACACAGGCTGCAGTGTCCATCAGATCCTCACACAGGCTGCAGTGTCTATCAGATCTACACACAGGCTGCAGTGTCCATCAGATCCTCACACAGGCTGCAGTGTAAATCAGATCCTCACACAGGCTGCAGTGTCCATCAAATCCTCAAACAGGCTGCAGTGTCCATCAGATCCTCACACAGGCTGCAGTGTCCATCAGTCACTGAAACACAGACTGCAGTGTCCATCAGCCCCTCACACAGTCTGCCATGTACATCACATCCTCACACACAGATTGCAGTGTCCATCAGACACTCACACACGGGCTGCAATGTCCATCAGATCCTCACCCAGGCTGCAGTGTCCATCAGATCATCACGCAGGCTGCAGTGTCTGTCAGATTCACACACAGGCTGCAGTGTCCATCAGATCCACACACAGGCTGCAGTGTCCATCATATCCACACAGAGGCTGCAGTGTCCATCAGATCCACACACACAGACTGCAGTGTCCATCAGATCCACACACACAGACTGCAGTGTCCATCAGATCCTGACACAGGCTGTAGTGTCCTTCAGATCCACACGCAGGCTGCTGTGTCCATCAGATCCACACACACAGGCTGCAGTGTCCATCAGATCCTCACACAGGGTGCAGTGTCCATCAGGTCCTCACACAGGCTGCAGTTTCCATCAGGTCCTCAGACAGGCTGCAGTGTCCATCACATCCTCACACACATACTGCAGGGTCCATCAGACACTCACTCACAGACTGCAGTGTCCATCAGACACTCACACAAAGACTGCAGTGTCCATCAGATCCACACACAGGCTGCAGTGTCCATCATATCCACACACAGGCTACAGTGTCCATCAGATCCACACACACAGACTGCAGTGTCCATCACATCCTCACACACCGACTGCAGAGTCCATCAGACACTCACACACAGGCTGCAGTATCCATCAGTTCCGCACACAGGCTGCAGTGTCCATCAGATCCTCACACAGGCTGCAGTGTCCTTCAGATCCTCACACAGGCTGCAGTGTCCATCAGATCCTCACACAGGCTGCAGTGTCCATCAGATCCTCACACAGGCTGCAGTGCCCATCAGATCCTCACACAGGCTGCAGTGTCCATCAGATCCTCACACAGACTACAGTGTCCATCAGACCCTCACACAGGCTGCAGTGTCCATCAGATTCACACACAGTCTGCAGTGTCCATCACATCCTCACACACAGGCTGCTGTATCCGTCAGCACACTCACACACAGCCTGCAGTGTCCAAAAGACACTCACACACTGTTTGCAGTGTCCAACAGACACTCACACACAGATTGCAGTGTCCATCTGACACTAACACACAGCATGCAGTGTCCATCAGACACTCATTGACAGACTGAAGTGTCCATCTGACACTGACACACAGACTGCAGTTTCCATCAGACACACACACAGACTGCAGTGTCCATCTGACACTAACACACAGACTGCAGTGTGCATCTGACACTAACACACAGACTGCAGTGTCCATCAGACACACACACAGACTGCAGTGTCCATCTGACACTAACACACAGACTGCAGTGTCCATCAGACACACTCACAGACTGCAGTGTCCATCTGACACTAACACACAGACTGCAGTGTGCATCTGACACCAACACGCAGACTGCAGTGTCCATCTGACACTAACACACAGACTGCAGTGTCCATCAGACACTCACTGACAGACTGCAGTGTCCATCAGACACACATACAGACTGCGGTGTCCATCTGAAACTAAGACAAACACTGCAGTGTCCATCTGACACTAACACACAGACTGCGGTGTACATGTGACACTAACACACAGACTGCAGTGTGCATCTGACACTAAGACACAGACTGAAGTGTGCATCTGACACCGACACACAGACTGCAGTGTCCATCTGACCCACAGATACACACTGCAGTGTCCATCAGACACTCACACACAGGCTGCAGTGTCCGTCACATCCTCACACACATGCTGCAGTGTCCATCAGATACTCACACACTGACTGCAGTGTCCCTCTGATATCACACACAGCATGCAATGGCTATCAGAGATTCACTCACAGACTGCAGTGTCCATCAGACTCTCATACACAGACTGCAGTGTCCATCAGACACTCACACCCTGACTGCAGTGTCCATCCGACACTCACAAACAGACTGCAGTGTACATCACATCCTCAGACACAGTCTGCAGTATCCGTCCGACACTCACACATTGACTGCAGAGTCCATCGGACACTCACACACAGACTGCAGTGTCCATCTGACACTAACACACAGACTGCAGTGTGCATCTGAGACTAACACACAGACTGCAGTGTCCATCAGACACACTAACAGACTGCAGTGTCCATCTGACACTAACACACAGACTGCAGTGTCCATCTGACACTAACACACAGACTGCAGTGTCCATCAGACACTCATTGACAGACTGCAGTGTCCATCAGACACTAACACACAGCATGCAGTGTCCATCAGACACTCACTCACAGACTGCAGTGTCCATCAGACACACATACAGACTGCAGTGTCCATCTGAAACTAACACAAACACTGCAGTGTCCATCTGACATTAGCACACAGACTGCGGTGTACATGTGACACTAACACATAGACTGCAGTGTGCATCTGACACTAAGACACAGACTGAAGTGTGCATCTGACACCAACACTCAGACTGCAGTGTCCATCTGACTCACAGATACACACTGCAGTGTCCATCAGACACTCACACACAGGCTGCAGTGTCCGTCACATCCTCACACACATGCTGCAGTGTCCATCAGATACTCACACACTGACTGCAGTGTCCATCAGACACTCACACACAGACTGCAATGTCCATCACATCCTCACACACAGGCTGCAGTGTCCATCAGATACTCACACACAGCATGCAATGTACATCAGACACTCACGGACGCACTGCAGTGTCCATCTGACACTAAAACCCAGCATGCAGTATCCATCAGATATTAACACACAGACTGCAGTGTCCATCTGATTGTCACAAACACAGACTGCAGTGTCTATCAGACACTCACACAGAGACTGCTGTGTCCACCAGAAACTCACATACAGACTGCAGCGCCCATCAGACACTCACACACAGTCTGCAGTGTCCATCAGTCACTCACACACAGACTGCCATGTCCATCAGACACTCACACACAGCCTGCAGTGTCCAAAAGACACTCACACACTGTTTGCAGTGTCCAGCAGACACTCACACACAGATTGCAGGTCCATCTGACACTAACACACAGCATGCAGTGTCCATCAGACACTCACTGACAGACTGAAGTGTCCATCTGACACTGACACACAGACTGCAGTTTCCATCAGACCCACACACAGACTGCAGTGTCCATCTGACACTAACACACAGACTGCAGTGTGCATCTGACACTAACACACAGACTGCAGTGTCCATCAGACACACACACAGACTGCAGTGTCCATCTGACACTAACACACAGACTGCAGTGTCCATCAGAGACACTCACAGACTGCAGTGTCCATCTGACACTAACACACAGACTGCAGTGTGCATCTGACACCAACACGCAGACTGCAGTGTCCATCTGACACTAACACACAGACTGCAGTGTCCATCTGACACTAACACACAGCATGCAGTGTCCATCAGACACTCACTCACAGACTGCAGTGTCCATCAGACACACATACAGACTGCGGTGTCCATCTGAAACTAAGACAAACACTGCAGTGTCCATCAGACACTCACACACAGATTGCCGTGTCCATCAGACACTCATTGACAGACTGAAGTGTCCATCTGACACTGACACACAGACTGCAGTTTCCATCAGACACACACACAGACTGCAGTGTCCATCTGACACTAACACACAGACTGCAGTGTGCATCTGACACTAACACACAGACTGCAGTGTCCATCAGACACACACACAGACTGCAGTGTCCATCTGACACTAACACTCAGACTGCAGTGTCCATCAGAGACACTCACAGACTGCAGTGTCCATCTGACACTAACACACAGACTGCTGTGTGCATCTGACACCAACACGCAGACTGCAGTGTCCATCTGACACTAACACACAGACTGCAGTGTCCATCTGACACTAACACACAGCATGCAGTGTCCATCAGACACTCACTCACAGACTGCAGTGTCCATCAGACACACATACAGACTGCGGTGTCCATCTGAAACTAAGACAAACACTGCAGTGTCCATCAGACACTCACACACAGATTGCCGTGTCCATCAGACACTCACACACAGGCTGCAATGTCCATCAGATCTCACACAGGCTGCAGTGTCCATCAGATCCTCACGCAGGCTGCAGTGTCTCTCAGATTCACACACAGGCTGCAGTGTCCATCAGATCCACACACAGGCTGCAGTGTCCATCATATCCACACACAGGCTGCAGTGTCCATCAGATCCACACACACAGACTGCAGTGTCCATCAGATCCACACACACAGACTGCAGTGTCCATCAGATCCACACACAGGCTGCAGTGTCCATCAGCTCCACACACAGGCTGCAGTGTCCATCAGATCATCACACAGGCTGCAGTGTCCATCAGATCCTCACACAGGCTGCAGTGTCCATCAGATCCACACACACAGACTGCAGTGTCCGTCAGATCCACACACAGGCTGCAGTGTCCATCAGATCCACACACAGGCTGCAGTGTCCATCAGATCATCACACAGGATGCAGTGTTCATCAGATCCTCACACAGGCTGCAGTGTCCATCAGGTCCTCACACAGGCTGCAGTGTCCATCAGGACCTCACACAGGCTGCAGTTTCCATCAGGTCCTCACACAGGCTGCAGTGTCCATCACATCCTCACACACAGACTGCATGGTCCATTGGACACTCACACACAGACTGCAGTGTCCATCAGATCCACACGCAGGCTGCAGTTTCCATCAGATCCTCACACAGGCTGCAGTGACCATCAGATCCTCACACAGACTGCAGCATCCATCAGATCCTCACACAGGCTGCAGTGTCCATCAGATCTACACACAGGCTGCAGTGTCCATCAGATCCTCACACAGGCTGCAGTGTAAATCAGATCCTCACACAGGCTGCAGTGTCCATCAAATCCTCAAACAGGCTGCAGTGTCCATCAGATCCTCACACAGGCTGCAGTGTCCATCAGTCACTGAAACACAGACTGCAGTGTCCATCAGCCCCTCACACAGTCTGCCATGTACATCACATCCTCACACACAGATTGCAGTGTCCATCAGACACTCACACACGGGCTGCAATGTCCATCAGATCCTCACCCAGGCTGCAGTGTCCATCAGATCATCACGCAGGCTGCAGTGTCTGTCAGATTCACACACAGGCTGCAGTGTCCATCAGATCCACACACAGGCTGCAGTGTCCATCATATCCACACAGAGGCTGCAGTGTCCATCAGATCCACACACACAGACTGCAGTGTCCATCAGATCCACACACACAGACTGCAGTGTCCATCAGATCCTGACACAGGCTGTAGTGTCCATCAGATCCACACGCAGGCTGCTGTGTCCATCAGATCCACACACACAGGCTGCAGTGTCCATCAGATCCTCACACAGGGTGCAGTGTCCATCAGGTCCTCACACAGGCTGCAGTTTCCATCAGGTCCTCAGACAGGCTGCAGTGTCCATCACATCCTCACACACATACTGCAGGGTCCATCAGACACTCACTCACAGACTGCAGTGTCCATCAGACACTCACACAAAGACTGCAGTGTCCATCAGATCCACACACAGGCTGCAGTGTCCATCATATCCACACACAGGCTACAGTGTCCATCAGATCCACACACACAGACTGCAGTGTCCATCACATCCTCACACACCGACTGCAGAGTCCATCAGACACTCACACACAGGCTGCAGTATCCATCAGTTCCTCACACAGGCTGCAGTGTCCATCAGATCCTCACACAGGCTGCAGTGTCCTTCAGATCCTCACACAGGCTGCAGTGTCCATCAGATCCTCACACAGGCTGCAGTGTCCATCAGATCCTCACACAGGCTGCAGTGCCCATCAGATCCTCACACAGGCTGCAGTGTCCATCAGATCCTCACACAGACTACAGTGTCCATCAGACCCTCACACAGGCTGCAGTGTCCATCAGATTCACACACAGTCTGCAGTGTCCATCACATCCTCACACACAGGCTGCTGTATCCGTCAGCACACTCACACACAGCCTGCAGTGTCCAAAAGACACTCACACACTGTTTGCAGTGTCCAACAGACACTCACACACAGATTGCAGTGTCCATCTGACACTAACACACAGCATGCAGTGTCCGTCAGACACTCATTGACAGACTGAAGTGTCCATCTGACACTGACACACAGACTGCAGTTTCCATCAGACACACACACAGACTGCAGTGTCCATCTGACACTAACACACAGACTGCAGTGTGCATCTGACACTAACACACAGACTGCAGTGTCCATCAGACACACACACAGACTGCAGTGTCCATCTGACACTAACACACAGACTGCAGTGTCCATCAGACACACTCACAGACTGCAGTGTCCATCTGACACTAACACACAGACTGCAGTGTGCATCTGACACCAACACGCAGACTGCAGTGTCCATCTGACACTAACACACAGACTGCAGTGTCCATCAGACACTCACTGACAGACTGCAGTGTCCATCAGACACACATACAGACTGCGGTGTCCATCTGAAACTAAGACAAACACTGCAGTGTCCATCTGACACTAACACACAGACTGCGGTGTACATGTGACACTAACACACAGACTGCAGTGTGCATCTGACACTAAGACACAGACTGAAGTGTGCATCTGACACCGACACACAGACTGCAGTGTCCATCTGACCCACAGATACACACTGCAGTGTCCATCAGACACTCACACACAGGCTGCAGTGTCCGTCACATCCTCACACACATGCTGCAGTGTCCATCAGATACTCACACACTGACTGCAGTGTCCCTCTGATATCACACACAGCATGCAATGGCTATCAGAGATTCACTCACAGACTGCAGTGTCCATCAGACTCTCATACACAGACTGCAGTGTCCATCAGACACTCACACCCTGACTGCAGTGTCCATCAGACACTCACAAACAGACTGCAGTGTACATCACATCCTCAGACACAGTCTGCAGTATCCGTCCGACACTCACACATTGACTGCAGAGTCCATCGGACACTCACACACAGACTGCAGTGTCCATCTGACACTAACACACAGACTGCAGTGTGCATCTGACACTAACACACAGACTGCAGTGTCCATCAGACACACTAACAGACTGCAGTGTCATCTGACACTAACACACAGACTGCAGTGTCCATCTGACACTAACACACAGCATGCAGTGTCCATCAGACACTCATTGACAGACTGCAGTGTCCATCAGACACTAACACACAGCATGCAGTGTCCATCAGACACTCACTCACAGACTGCAGTGTCCATCAGACACACATACAGACTGCAGTGTCCATCTGAAACTAACACAAACACTGCAGTGTCCATCTGACATTAGCACACAGACTGCGGTGTACATGTGACACTAACACATAGACTGCAGTGTGCATCTGACACTAAGACACAGACTGAAGTGTGCATCTGACACCAACACTCAGACTGCAGTGTCCATCTGACTCACAGATACACACTGCAGTGTCCATCAGACACTCACACACAGGCTGCAGTGTCCGTCACATCCTCACACACATGCTGCAGTGTCCATCAGATACTCACACACTGACTGCAGTGTCCATCAGACACTCACACACAGACTGCAATGTCCATCACATCCTCACACACAGGCTGCAGTGTCCATCAGATACTCACACACAGCATGCAATGTACATCAGACACTCACGGACGCACTGCAGTGTCCATCTGACACTAAAACCCAGCATGCAGTATCCATCAGATATTAACACACAGACTGCAGTGTCCATCTGATTGTCACAAACACAGACTGCAGTGTCTATCAGACACTCACACAGAGACTGCTGTGTCCACCAGAAACTCACATACAGACTGCAGCGCCCATCAGACACTCACACACAGACTGCAGTGTCCATCAGTCACTCACACACAGACTGCCATGTCCATCAGACACTCACACACAGCCTGCAGTGTCCAAAAGACACTCACACACTGTTTGCAGTGTCCAGCAGACACTCACACACAGATTGCAGGTCCATCTGACACTAACACACAGCATGCAGTGTCCATCAGATATTCACTGACAGACTGAAGTGTCCATCTGACACTGACACACAGACTGCAGTTTCCATCAGACCCACACACAGACTGCAGTGTCCATCTGACACTAACACACAGACTGCAGTGTGCATCTGACACTAACACACAGACTGCAGTGTCCATCAGACACACACACAGACTGCAGTGTCCATCTGACACTAACACACAGACTGCAGTGTCCATCAGACACACTCACAGACTGCAGTGTCCATCTGACACTAACACACAGACTGCAGTGTGCATCTGACACCAACACGCAGACTGCAGTGTCCATCTGACACTAACACACAGACTGCAGTGTCCATCTGACACTAACACACAGCATGCAGTGTCCATCAGACACTCACTCACAGACTGCAGTGTCCATCAGACACACATACAGACTGCGGTGTCCATCTGAAACTAAGACAAACACTGCAGTGTCCATCAGACACTCACACACAGATTGCCGTGTCCATCAGACACTCATTGACAGACTGAAGTGTCCATCTGACACTGACACACAGACTGCATTTTCCATCAGACACACAGATACACACTGCAGTGTCCATCAGACACTCACACACAGGCTGCAGTGTCCGTCACATCCTCACACACATGCTGCAGTGTCCATCAGATACTCACACACTGACTGCAGTGTCCCTCTGATATCACACACAGCATGCAATGGCTATCAGAGATTCACTCACAGACTGCAGTGTCCATCAGACTCTCATACACAGACTGCAGTGTCCATCAGACACTCACACCCTGACTGCAGTGTCCATCAGACACTCACAAACAGACTGCAGTGTACATCACATCCTCAGACACAGTCTGCAGTATCCGTCCGACACTCACACATTGACTGCAGAGTCCATCGGACACTCACACACAGACTGCAGTGTCCATCTGACACTAACACACAGACTGCAGTGTCCATCAGACACTCATTGACAGACTGCAGTGTCCATCAGACACTAACACACAGCATGCAGTGTCCATCAGACACTCACTCACAGACTGCAGTGTCCATCAGACACACATACAGACTGCAGTGTCCATCTGAAACTAACACAAACACTGCAGTGTCCATCTGACATTAGCACACAGACTGCGGTGTACATGTGACACTAACACATAGACTGCAGTGTGCATCTGACACTAAGACACAGACTGAAGTGTGCATCTGACACCAACACTCAGACTGCAGTGTCCATCTGACTCACAGATACACACTGCAGTGTCCATCAGACACTCACTCACAGACTGCAGTGTCCATCAGACACACATACAGACTGCGGTGTCCATCTGAAACTAAGACAAACACTGCAGTGTCCATCAGACACTCACACACAGATTGCCGTGTCCATCAGACACTCACACACAGGCTGCAATGTCCATCAGATCTCACACAGGCTGCAGTGTCCATCAGATCCTCACGCAGGCTGCAGTGTCTCTCAGATTCACACACAGGCTGCAGTGTCCATCAGATCCACACACAGGCTGCAGTGTCCATCATATCCACACACAGGCTGCAGTGTCCATCAGATCCACACACACAGACTGCAGTGTCCATCAGATCCACACACACAGACTGCAGTGTCCATCAGATCCACACACAGGCTGCAGTGTCCATCAGCTCCACACACAGGCTGCAGTGTCCATCAGATCATCACACAGGCTGCAGTGTCCATCAGATCCTCACACAGGCTGCAGTGTCCATCAGATCCACACACACAGACTGCAGTGTCCATCAGATCATCACACAGGATGCAGTGTTCATCAGATCCTCACACAGGCTGCAGTGTCCATCAGGTCCTCACACAGGCTGCAGTGTCCATCAGGACCTCACACAGGCTGCAGTTTCCATCAGGTCCTCACACAGGCTGCAGTGTCCATCACATCCTCACACACAGACTGCATGGTCCATCGGACACTCACACACAGACTGCAGTGTCCATCAGATCCACACGCAGGCTGCAGTTTCCATCAGATCCTCACACAGGCTGCAGTGACCATCAGATCCTCACACAGACTGCAGCATCCATCAGATCCTCACACAGGCTGCAGTGTCCATCAGATCCTCACACAGGCTGCAGTGTCTATCAGATCTACACACAGGCTGCAGTGTCCATCAGATCCTCACACAGGCTGCAGTGTAAATCAGATCCTCACACAGGCTGCAGTGTCCATCAAATCCTCAAACAGGCTGCAGTGTCCATCAGATCCTCACACAGGCTGCAGTGTCCATCAGTCACTGAAACACAGACTGCAGTGTCCATCAGCCCCTCACACAGTCTGCCATGTACATCACATCCTCACACACAGATTGCAGTGTCCATCAGACACTCACACACGGGCTGCAATGTCCATCAGATCCTCACCCAGGCTGCAGTGTCCATCAGATCATCACGCAGGCTGCAGTGTCTGTCAGATTCACACACAGGCTGCAGTGTCCATCAGATCCACACACAGGCTGCAGTGTCCATCATATCCACACAGAGGCTGCAGTGTCCATCAGATCCACACACACAGACTGCAGTGTCCATCAGATCCACACACACAGACTGCAGTGTCCATCAGATCCTGACACAGGCTGTAGTGTCCATCAGATCCACACGCAGGCTGCTGTGTCCATCAGATCCACACACACAGGCTGCAGTGTCCATCAGATCCTCACACAGGGTGCAGTGTCCATCAGGTCCTCACACAGGCTGCAGTTTCCATCAGGTCCTCAGACAGGCTGCAGTGTCCATCACATCCTCACACACATACTGCAGGGTCCATCAGACACTCACTCACAGACTGCAGTGTCCATCAGACACTCACACAAAGACTGCAGTGTCCATCAGATCCACACACAGGCTGCAGTGTCCATCATATCCACACACAGGCTACAGTGTCCATCAGATCCACACACACAGACTGCAGTGTCCATCACATCCTCACACACCGACTGCAGAGTCCATCAGACACTCACACACAGGCTGCAGTATCCATCAGTTCCTCACACAGGCTGCAGTGTCCATCAGATCCTCACACAGGCTGCAGTGTCCTTCAGATCCTCACACAGGCTGCAGTGTCCATCAGATCCTCACACAGGCTGCAGTGTCCATCAGATCCTCACACAGGCTGCAGTGCCCATCAGATCCTCACACAGGCTGCAGTGTCCATCAGATCCTCACACAGACTACAGTGTCCATCAGACCCTCACACAGGCTGCAGTGTCCATCAGATTCACACACAGTCTGCAGTGTCCATCACATCCTCACACACAGGCTGCTGTATCCGTCAGCACACTCACACACAGCCTGCAGTGTCCAAAAGACACTCACACACTGTTTGCAGTGTCCAACAGACACTCACACACAGATTGCAGTGTCCATCTGACACTAACACACAGCATGCAGTGTCCATCAGACACTCATTGACAGACTGAAGTGTCCATCTGACACTGACACACAGACTGCAGTTTCCATCAGACACACACACAGACTGCAGTGTCCATCTGACACTAACACACAGACTGCAGTGTGCATCTGACACTAACACACAGACTGCAGTGTCCATCAGACACACACACAGACTGCAGTGTCCATCTGACACTAACACACAGACTGCAGTGTCCATCAGACACACTCACAGACTGCAGTGTCCATCTGACACTAACACACAGACTGCAGTGTGCATCTGACACCAACACGCAGACTGCAGTGTCCATCTGACACTAACACACAGACTGCAGTGTCCATCAGACACTCACTGACAGACTGCAGTGTCCATCAGACACACATACAGACTGCGGTGTCCATCTGAAACTAAGACAAACACTGCAGTGTCCATCTGACACTAACACACAGACTGCGGTGTACATGTGACACTAACACACAGACTGCAGTGTGCATCTGACACTAAGACACAGACTGAAGTGTGCATCTGACACCGACACACAGACTGCAGTGTCCATCTGACCCACAGATACACACTGCAGTGTCCATCAGACACTCACACACAGGCTGCAGTGTCCGTCACATCCTCACACACATGCTGCAGTGTCCATCAGATACTCACACACTGACTGCAGTGTCCCTCTGATATCACACACAGCATGCAATGGCTATCAGAGATTCACTCACAGACTGCAGTGTCCATCAGACTCTCATACACAGACTGCAGTGTCCATCAGACACTCACACCCTGACTGCAGTGTCCATCAGACACTCACAAACAGACTGCAGTGTACATCACATCCTCAGACACAGTCTGCAGTATCCGTCCGACACTCACACATTGACTGCAGAGTCCATCGGACACTCACACACAGACTGCAGTGTCCATCTGACACTAACACACAGACTGCAGTGTGCATCTGACACTAACACACAGACTGCAGTGTCCATCAGACACACTAACAGACTGCAGTGTCATCTGACACTAACACACAGACTGCAGTGTCCATCTGACACTAACACACAGCATGCAGTGTCCATCAGACACTCATTGACAGACTGCAGTGTCCATCAGACACTAACACACAGCATGCAGTGTCCATCAGACACTCACTCACAGACTGCAGTGTCCATCAGACACACATACAGACTGCAGTGTCCATCTGAAACTAACACAAACACTGCAGTGTCCATCTGACATTAGCACACAGACTGCGGTGTACATGTGACACTAACACATAGACTGCAGTGTGCATCTGACACTAAGACACAGACTGAAGTGTGCATCTGACACCAACACTCAGACTGCAGTGTCCATCTGACTCACAGATACACACTGCAGTGTCCATCAGACACTCACACACAGGCTGCAGTGTCCGTCACATCCTCACACACATGCTGCAGTGTCCATCAGATACTCACACACTGACTGCAGTGTCCATCAGACACTCACACACAGACTGCAATGTCCATCACATCCTCACACACAGGCTGCAGTGTCCATCAGATACTCACACACAGCATGCAATGTACATCAGACACTCACGGACGCACTGCAGTGTCCATCTGACACTAAAACCCAGCATGCAGTATCCATCAGATATTAACACACAGACTGCAGTGTCCATCTGATTGTCACAAACACAGACTGCAGTGTCTATCAGACACTCACACAGAGACTGCTGTGTCCACCAGAAACTCACATACAGACTGCAGCGCCCATCAGACACTCACACACAGACTGCAGTGTCCATCAGTCACTCACACACAGACTGCCATGTCCATCAGACACTCACACACAGCCTGCAGTGTCCAAAAGACACTCACACACTGTTTGCAGTGTCCAGCAGACACTCACACACAGATTGCAGGTCCATCTGACACTAACACACAGCATGCAGTGTCCATCAGATATTCACTGACAGACTGAAGTGTCCATCTGACACTGACACACAGACTGCAGTTTCCATCAGACCCACACACAGACTGCAGTGTCCATCTGACACTAACACACAGACTGCAGTGTGCATCTGACACTAACACACAGACTGCAGTGTCCATCAGACACACACACAGACTGCAGTGTCCATCTGACACTAACACACAGACTGCAGTGTCCATCAGACACACTCACAGACTGCAGTGTCCATCTGACACTAACACACAGACTGCAGTGTGCATCTGACACCAACACGCAGACTGCAGTGTCCATCTGACACTAACACACAGACTGCAGTGTCCATCTGACACTAACACACAGCATGCAGTGTCCATCAGACACTCACTCACAGACTGCAGTGTCCATCAGACACACATACAGACTGCGGTGTCCATCTGAAACTAAGACAAACACTGCAGTGTCCATCAGACACTCACACACAGATTGCCGTGTCCATCAGACACTCATTGACAGACTGAAGTGTCCATCTGACACTGACACACAGACTGCATTTTCCATCAGACACACAGATACACACTGCAGTGTCCATCAGACACTCACACACAGGCTGCAGTGTCCGTCACATCCTCACACACATGCTGCAATGTCCATCAGATACTCACACACTGACTGCAGTGTCCCTCTGATATCACACACAGCATGCAATGGCTATCAGAGATTCACTCACAGACTGCAGTGTCCATCAGACTCTCATACACAGACTGCAGTGTCCATCAGACACTCACACCCTGACTGCAGTGTCCATCAGACACTCACAAACAGACTGCAGTGTACATCACATCCTCAGACACAGTCTGCAGTATCCGTCCGACACTCACACATTGACTGCAGAGTCCATCGGACACTCACACACAGACTGCAGTGTCCATCTGACACTAACACACAGACTGCAGTGTCCATCAGACACTCATTGACAGACTGCAGTGTCCATCAGACACTAACACACAGCATGCAGTGTCCATCAGACACTCACTCACAGACTGCAGTGTCCATCAGACACACATACAGACTGCAGTGTCCATCTGAAACTAACACAAACACTGCAGTGTCCATCTGACATTAGCACACAGACTGCGGTGTACATGTGACACTAACACATAGACTGCAGTGTGCATCTGACACTAAGACACAGACTGAAGTGTGCATCTGACACCAACACTCAGACTGCAGTGTCCATCTGACTCACAGATACACACTGCAGTGTCCATCAGACACTCACACACAGGCTGCAGTGTCCGTCACATCCTCACACACATGCTGCAGTGTCCATCAGATACTCACACACTGACTGCAGTGTCCATCAGACACTCACACACAGACTGCAATGTCCATCACATCCTCACACACAGGCTGCAGTGTCCATCAGATACTCACACACAGCATGCAATGTACATCAGACACTCACGGACGCACTGCAGTGTCCATCTGACACTAAAACCCAGCATGCAGTATCAATCAGATATTAACACACAGACTGCAGTGTCCATCTGATTGTCACAAACACAGACTGCAGTGTCTATCAGACACTCACACAGAGACTGCTGTGTCCACCAGAAACTCACATACAGACTGCAGCGCCCATCAGACACTCACACACAGACTGCAGTGTCCATCAGTCACTCACACACAGACTGCCATGTCCATCAGACACTCACACACAGCCTGCAGTGTCCAAAAGACACTCACACACTGTTTGCAGTGTCCAGCAGACACTCACACACAGATTGCAGGTCCATCTGACACTAACACACAGCATGCAGTGTCCATCAGACACTCACTGACAGACTGAAGTGTCCATCTGACACTGACACACAGACTGCAGTTTCCATCAGACCCACACACAGACTGCAGTGTCCAACTGACACTAACACACAGACTGCAGTGTGCATCTGACACTAACACACAGACTGCAGTGTCCATCAGACACACACACAGACTGCAGTGTCCATCTGACACTAACACACAGACTGCAGTGTCCATCAGACACACTCACAGACTGCAGTGTCCATCTGACACTAACACACAGACTGCAGTGTGCATCTGACACCAACACGCAGACTGCAGTGTCCATCTGACACTAACACACAGACTGCAGTGTCCATCTGACACTAACACACAGCATGCAGTGTCCATCAGACACTCACTCACAGACTGCAGTGTCCATCAGACACACATACAGACTGCGGTGTCCATCTGAAACTAAGACAAACACTGCAGTGTCCATCAGACACTCACACACAGATTGCCGTGTCCATCAGACACTCATTGACAGACTGAAGTGTCCATCTGACACTGACACACAGACTGCAGTTTCCATCAGACACACACACAGACTGCAGTGTCCATCTGACACTAACACACAGACTGCAGTGTGCATCTGACACTAACACACAGACTGCAGTGTCCATCAGACACACACACAGACTGCAGTGTCCATCTGACACTAACACTCAGACTGCAGTGTCCATCAGAGACACTCACAGACTGCAGTGTCCATCTGACACTAACACACAGACTGCTGTGTGCATCTGACACCAACACGCAGACTGCAGTGTCCATCTGACACTAACACACAGACTGCAGTGTCCATCTGACACTAACACACAGCATGCAGTGTCCATCAGACACTCACTCACAGACTGCAGTGTCCATCAGACACACATACAGACTGCGGTGTCCATCTGAAACTAAGACAAACACTGCAGTGTCCATCAGACACTCACACACAGATTGCCGTGTCCATCAGACACTCACACACAGGCTGCAATGTCCATCAGATCTCACACAGGCTGCAGTGTCCATCAGATCCTCACGCAGGCTGCAGTGTCTCTCAGATTCACACACAGGCTGCAGTGTCCATCAGATCCACACACAGGCTGCAGTGTCCATCATATCCACACACAGGCTGCAGTGTCCATCAGATCCACACACACAGACTGCAGTGTCCATCAGATCCACACACACAGACTGCAGTGTCCATCAGATCCACACACAGGCTGCAGTGTCCATCAGCTCCACACACAGGCTGCAGTGTCCATCAGATCATCACACAGGCTGCAGTGTCCATCAGATCCTCACACAGGCTGCAGTGTCCATCAGATCCACACACACAGACTGCAGTGTCCGTCAGATCCACACACAGGCTGCAGTGTCCATCAGATCCACACGCAGGCTGCAGTGTCCATCAGATCATCACACAGGATGCAGTGTTCATCAGATCCTCACACAGGCTGCAGTGTCCATCAGGTCCTCACACAGGCTGCAGTGTCCATCAGGACCTCACACAGGCTGCAGTTTCCATCAGGTCCTCACACAGGCTGCAGTGTCCATCACATCCTCACACACTGACTGCATGGTCCATCGGACACTCACACACAGACTGCAGTGTCCATCAGATCCACACGCAGGCTGCAGTTTCCATCAGATCCTCACACAGGCTGCAGTGACCATCAGATCCTCACACAGACTGCAGCATCCATCAGATCCTCACACAGGCTGCAGTGTCCATCAGATCCTCACACAGGCTGCAGTGTCTATCAGATCTACACACAGGCTGCAGTGTCCATCAGATCCTCACACAGGCTGCAGTGTAAATCAGATCCTCACACAGGCTGCAGTGTCCATCAAATCCTCAAACAGGCTGCAGTGTCCTTCAGATCCTCACACAGGCTGCAGTGTCCATCAGTCACTGAAACACAGACTGCAGTGTCCATCAGCCCCTCACACAGTCTGCCATGTACATCACATCCTCACACACAGATTGCAGTGTCCATCAGACACTCACACACGGGCTGCAATGTCCATCAGATCCTCACCCAGGCTGCAGTGTCCATCAGATCATCACGCAGGCTGCAGTGTCTGTCAGATTCACACACAGGCTGCAGTGTCCATCAGATCCACACACAGGCTGCAGTGTCCATCATATCCACACAGAGGCTGCAGTGTCCATCAGATCCACACACACAGACTGCAGTGTCCATCAGATCCACACACACAGACTGCAGTGTCCATCAGATCCTGACACAGGCTGTAGTGTCCATCAGATCCACACGCAGGGTGCAGTGTCCATCAGATCCACACACACAGGCTGCAGTGTCCATCAGATCCTCACACAGGGTGCAGTGTCCATCAGGTCCTCACACAGGCTGCAGTTTCCATCAGGTCCTCAGACAGGCTGCAGTGTCCATCACATCCTCACACACATACTGCAGGGTCCATCAGACACTCACTCACAGACTGCAGTGTCCATCAGACACTCACACAAAGACTGCAGTGTCCATCAGATCCACACACAGGCTGCAGTGTCCATCATATCCACACACAGGCTACAGTGTCCATCAGATCCACACACACAGACTGCAGTGTCCATCACATCCTCACACACCGACTGCAGAGTCCATCAGACACTCACACACAGGCTGCAGTATCCATCAGTTCCTCACACAGGCTGCAGTGTCCATCAGATCCTCACACAGGCTGCAGTGTCCTTCAGATCCTCACACAGGCTGCAGTGTCCATCAGATCCTCACACAGGCTGCAGTGTCCATCAGATCCTCACACAGGCTGCAGTGCCCATCAGATCCTCACACAGGCTGCAGTGTCCATCAGATCCTCACACAGACTACAGTGTCCATCAGACCCTCACACAGGCTGCAGTGTCCATCAGATTCACACACAGTCTGCAGTGTCCATCACATCCTCACACACAGGCTGCTGTATCCGTCAGCACACTCACACACAGCCTGCAGTGTCCAAAAGACACTCACACACTGTTTGCAGTGTCCAACAGACACTCACACACAGATTGCAGTGTCCATCTGACACTAACACACAGCATGCAGTGTCCATCAGACACTCATTGACAGACTGAAGTGTCCATCTGACACTGACACACAGACTGCAGTTTCCATCAGACACACACACAGACTGCAGTGTCCATCTGACACTAACACACAGACTGCAGTGTGCATCTGACACTAACACACAGACTGCAGTGTGCATCTGACACCAACACGCAGACTGCAGTGTCCATCTGACACTAACACACAGACTGCAGTGTCCATCAGACACTCACTGACAGACTGCAGTGTCCATCAGACACACATACAGACTGCGGTGTCCATCTGAAACTAAGACAAACACTGCAGTGTCCATCTGACACTAACACACAGACTGCGGTGTACATGTGACACTAACACACAGACTGCAGTGTGCATCTGACACTAAGACACAGACTGAAGTGTGCATCTGACACCGACACACAGACTGCAGTGTCCATCTGACCCACAGATACACACTGCAGTGTCCATCAGACACTCACACACAGGCTGCAGTGTCCGTCACATCCTCACACACATGCTGCAGTGTCCATCAGATACTCACACACTGACTGCAGTGTCCCTCTGATATCACACACAGCATGCAATGGCTATCAGAGATTCACTCACAGACTGCAGTGTCCATCAGACTCTCATACACAGACTGCAGTGTCCATCAGACACTCACACCCTGACTGCAGTGTCCATCAGACACTCACAAACAGACTGCAGTGTACATCACATCCTCAGACACAGTCTGCAGTATCCGTCCGACACTCACACATTGACTGCAGAGTCCATCGGACACTCACACACAGACTGCAGTGTCCATCTGACACTAACACACAGACTGCAGTGTGCATCTGACACTAACACACAGACTGCAGTGTCCATCAGACACACTAACAGACTGCAGTGTCATCTGACACTAACACACAGACTGCAGTGTCCATCTGACACTAACACACAGCATGCAGTGTCCATCAGACACTCATTGACAGACTGCAGTGTCCATCAGACACTAACACACAGCATGCAGTGTCCATCAGACACTCACTCACAGACTGCAGTGTCCATCAGACACACATACAGACTGCAGTGTCCATCTGAAACTAACACAAACACTGCAGTGTCCATCTGACATTAGCACACAGACTGCGGTGTACATGTGACACTAACACATAGACTGCAGTGTGCATCTGACACTAAGACACAGACTGAAGTGTGCATCTGACACCAACACTCAGACTGCAGTGTCCATCTGACTCACAGATACACACTGCAGTGTCCATCAGACACTCACACACAGGCTGCAGTGTCCGTCACATCCTCACACACATGCTGCAGTGTCCATCAGATACTCACACACTGACTGCAGTGTCCATCAGACACTCACACACAGACTGCAATGTCCATCACATCCTCACACACAGGCTGCAGTGTCCATCAGATACTCACACACAGCATGCAATGTACATCAGACACTCACGGACGCACTGCAGTGTCCATCTGACACTAAAACCCAGCATGCAGTATCCATCAGATATTAACACACAGACTGCAGTGTCCATCTGATTGTCACAAACACAGACTGCAGTGTCTATCAGACACTCACACAGAGACTGCTGTGTCCACCAGAAACTCACATACAGACTGCAGCGCCCATCAGACACTCACACACAGACTGCAGTGTCCATCAGTCACTCACACACAGACTGCCATGTCCATCAGACACTCACACACAGCCTGCAGTGTCCAAAAGACACTCACACACTGTTTGCAGTGTCCAGCAGACACTCACACACAGATTGCAGGTCCATCTGACACTAACACACAGCATGCAGTGTCCATCAGATATTCACTGACAGACTGAAGTGTCCATCTGACACTGACACACAGACTGCAGTTTCCATCAGACCCACACACAGACTGCAGTGTCCATCTGACACTAACACACAGACTGCAGTGTGCATCTGACACTAACACACAGACTGCAGTGTCCATCAGACACACACACAGACTGCAGTGTCCATCTGACACTAACACACAGACTGCAGTGTCCATCAGACACACTCACAGACTGCAGTGTCCATCTGACACTAACACACAGACTGCAGTGTGCATCTGACACCAACACGCAGACTGCAGTGTCCATCTGACACTAACACACAGACTGCAGTGTCCATCTGACACTAACACACAGCATGCAGTGTCCATCAGACACTCACTCACAGACTGCAGTGTCCATCAGACACACATACAGACTGCGGTGTCCATCTGAAACTAAGACAAACACTGCAGTGTCCATCAGACACTCACACACAGATTGCCGTGTCCATCAGACACTCATTGACAGACTGAAGTGTCCATCTGACACTGACACACAGACTGCATTTTCCATCAGACACACAGATACACACTGCAGTGTCCATCAGACACTCACACACAGGCTGCAGTGTCCGTCACATCCTCACACACATGCTGCAGTGTCCATCAGATACTCACACACTGACTGCAGTGTCCCTCTGATATCACACACAGCATGCAATGGCTATCAGAGATTCACTCACAGACTGCAGTGTCCATCAGACTCTCATACACAGACTGCAGTGTCCATCAGACACTCACACCCTGACTGCAGTGTCCATCAGACACTCACAAACAGACTGCAGTGTACATCACATCCTCAGACACAGTCTGCAGTATCCGTCCGACACTCACACATTGACTGCAGAGTCCATCGGACACTCACACACAGACTGCAGTGTCCATCTGACACTAACACACAGACTGCAGTGTCCATCAGACACTCATTGACAGACTGCAGTGTCCATCAGACACTAACACACAGCATGCAGTGTCCATCAGACACTCACTCACAGACTGCAGTGTCCATCAGACACACATACAGACTGCAGTGTCCATCTGAAACTAACACAAACACTGCAGTGTCCATCTGACATTAGCACACAGACTGCGGTGTACATGTGACACTAACACATAGACTGCAGTGTGCATCTGACACTAAGACACAGACTGAAGTGTGCATCTGACACCAACACTCAGACTGCAGTGTCCATCTGACTCACAGATACACACTGCAGTGTCCATCAGACACTCACTCACAGACTGCAGTGTCCATCAGACACACATACAGACTGCGGTGTCCATCTGAAACTAAGACAAACACTGCAGTGTCCATCAGACACTCACACACAGATTGCCGTGTCCATCAGACACTCACACACAGGCTGCAATGTCCATCAGATCTCACACAGGCTGCAGTGTCCATCAGATCCTCACGCAGGCTGCAGTGTCTCTCAGATTCACACACAGGCTGCAGTGTCCATCAGATCCACACACAGGCTGCAGTGTCCATCATATCCACACACAGGCTGCAGTGTCCATCAGATCCACACACACAGACTGCAGTGTCCATCAGATCCACACACACAGACTGCAGTGTCCATCAGATCCACACACAGGCTGCAGTGTCCATCAGCTCCACACACAGGCTGCAGTGTCCATCAGATCATCACACAGGCTGCAGTGTCCATCAGATCCTCACACAGGCTGCAGTGTCCATCAGATCCACACACACAGACTGCAGTGTCCATCAGATCATCACACAGGATGCAGTGTTCATCAGATCCTCACACAGGCTGCAGTGTCCATCAGGTCCTCACACAGGCTGCAGTGTCCATCAGGACCTCACACAGGCTGCAGTTTCCATCAGGTCCTAACACAGGCTGCAGTGTCCATCACATCCTCACACACAGACTGCATGGTCCATCGGACACTCACACAAAGACTGCAGTGTCCATCAGATCCACACGCAGGCTGCAGTTTCCATCAGATCCTCACACAGGCTGCAGTGACCATCAGATCCTCACACAGACTGCAGCATCCATCAGATCCTCACACAGGCTGCAGTGTCCATCAGATCCTCACACAGGCTGCAGTGTCTATCAGATCTACACACAGGCTGCAGTGTCCATCAGATCCTCACACAGGCTGCAGTGTAAATCAGATCCTCACACAGGCTGCAGTGTCCATCAAATCCTCAAACAGGCTGCAGTGTCCATCAGATCCTCACACAGGCTGCAGTGTCCATCAGTCACTGAAACACAGACTGCAGTGTCCATCAGCCCCTCACACAGTCTGCCATGTACATCACATCCTCACACACAGATTGCAGTGTCCATCAGACACTCACACACGGGCTGCAATGTCCATCAGATCCTCACCCAGGCTGCAGTGTCCATCAGATCATCACGCAGGCTGCAGTGTCTGTCAGATTCACACACAGGCTGCAGTGTCCATCAGATCCACACACAGGCTGCAGTGTCCATCATATCCACACAGAGGCTGCAGTGTCCATCAGATCCACACACACAGACTGCAGTGTCCATCAGATCCACACACACAGACTGCAGTGTCCATCAGATCCTGACACAGGCTGTAGTGTCCATCAGATCCACACGCAGGCTGCTGTGTCCATCAGATCCACACACACAGGCTGCAGTGTCCATCAGATCCTCACACAGGGTGCAGTGTCCATCAGGTCCTCACACAGGCTGCAGTTTCCATCAGGTCCTCAGACAGGCTGCAGTGTCCATCACATCCTCACACACATACTGCAGGGTCCATCAGACACTCACTCACAGACTGCAGTGTCCATCAGACACTCACACAAAGACTGCAGTGTCCATCAGATCCACACACAGGCTGCAGTGTCCATCATATCCACACACAGGCTACAGTGTCCATCAGATCCACACACACAGACTGCAGTGTCCATCACATCCTCACACACCGACTGCAGAGTCCATCAGACACTCACACACAGGCTGCAGTATCCATCAGTTCCTCACACAGGCTGCAGTGTCCATCAGATCCTCACACAGGCTGCAGTGTCCTTCAGATCCTCACACAGGCTGCAGTGTCCATCAGATCCTCACACAGGCTGCAGTGTCCATCAGATCCTCACACAGGCTGCAGTGCCCATCAGATCCTCACACAGGCTGCAGTGTCCATCAGATCCTCACACAGACTACAGTGTCCATCAGACCCTCACACAGGCTGCAGTGTCCATCAGATTCACACACAGTCTGCAGTGTCCATCACATCCTCACACACAGGCTGCTGTATCCGTCAGCACACTCACACACAGCCTGCAGTGTCCAAAAGACACTCACACACTGTTTGCAGTGTCCAACAGACACTCACACACAGATTGCAGTGTCCATCTGACACTAACACACAGCATGCAGTGTCCATCAGACACTCATTGACAGACTGAAGTGTCCATCTGACACTGACACACAGACTGCAGTTTCCATCAGACACACACACAGACTGCAGTGTCCATCTGACACTAACACACAGACTGCAGTGTGCATCTGACACTAACACACAGACTGCAGTGTCCATCAGACACACACACAGACTGCAGTGTCCATCTGACACTAACACACAGACTGCAGTGTCCATCAGACACACTCACAGACTGCAGTGTCCATCTGACACTAACACACAGACTGCAGTGTGCATCTGACACCAACACGCAGACTGCAGTGTCCATCTGACACTAACACACAGACTGCAGTGTCCATCAGACACTCACTGACAGACTGCAGTGTCCATCAGACACACATACAGACTGCGGTGTCCATCTGAAACTAAGACAAACACTGCAGTGTCCATCTGACACTAACACACAGACTGCGGTGTACATGTGACACTAACACACAGACTGCAGTGTGCATCTGACACTAAGACACAGACTGAAGTGTGCATCTGACACCGACACACAGACTGCAGTGTCCATCTGACCCACAGATACACACTGCAGTGTCCATCAGACACTCACACACAGGCTGCAGTGTCCGTCACATCCTCACACACATGCTGCAGTGTCCATCAGATACTCACACACTGACTGCAGTGTCCCTCTGATATCACACACAGCATGCAATGGCTATCAGAGATTCACTCACAGACTGCAGTGTCCATCAGACTCTCATACACAGACTGCAGTGTCCATCAGACACTCACACCCTGACTGCAGTGTCCATCAGACACTCACAAACAGACTGCAGTGTACATCACATCCTCAGACACAGTCTGCAGTATCCGTCCGACACTCACACATTGACTGCAGAGTCCATCGGACACTCACACACAGACTGCAGTGTCCATCTGACACTAACACACAGACTGCAGTGTGCATCTGACACTAACACACAGACTGCAGTGTCCATCAGACACACTAACAGACTGCAGTGTCATCTGACACTAACACACAGACTGCAGTGTCCATCTGACACTAACACACAGCATGCAGTGTCCATCAGACACTCATTGACAGACTGCAGTGTCCATCAGACACTAACACACAGCATGCAGTGTCCATCAGACACTCACTCACAGACTGCAGTGTCCATCAGACACACATACAGACTGCAGTGTCCATCTGAAACTAACACAAACACTGCAGTGTCCATCTGACATTAGCACACAGACTGCGGTGTACATGTGACACTAACACATAGACTGCAGTGTGCATCTGACACTAAGACACAGACTGAAGTGTGCATCTGACACCAACACTCAGACTGCAGTGTCCATCTGACTCACAGATACACACTGCAGTGTCCATCAGACACTCACACACAGGCTGCAGTGTCCGTCACATCCTCACACACATGCTGCAGTGTCCATCAGATACTCACACACTGACTGCAGTGTCCATCAGACACTCACACACAGACTGCAATGTCCATCACATCCTCACACACAGGCTGCAGTGTCCATCAGATACTCACACACAGCATGCAATGTACATCAGACACTCACGGACGCACTGCAGTGTCCATCTGACACTAAAACCCAGCATGCAGTATCCATCAGATATTAACACACAGACTGCAGTGTCCATCTGATTGTCACAAACACAGACTGCAGTGTCTATCAGACACTCACACAGAGACTGCTGTGTCCACCAGAAACTCACATACAGACTGCAGCGCCCATCAGACACTCACACACAGACTGCAGTGTCCATCAGTCACTCACACACAGACTGCCATGTCCATCAGACACTCACACACAGCCTGCAGTGTCCAAAAGACACTCACACACTGTTTGCAGTGTCCAGCAGACACTCACACACAGATTGCAGGTCCATCTGACACTAACACACAGCATGCAGTGTCCATCAGATATTCACTGACAGACTGAAGTGTCCATCTGACACTGACACACAGACTGCAGTTTCCATCAGACCCACACACAGACTGCAGTGTCCATCTGACACTAACACACAGACTGCAGTGTGCATCTGACACTAACACACAGACTGCAGTGTCCATCAGACACACACACAGACTGCAGTGTCCATCTGACACTAACACACAGACTGCAGTGTCCATCAGACACACTCACAGACTGCAGTGTCCATCTGACACTAACACACAGACTGCAGTGTGCATCTGACACCAACACGCAGACTGCAGTGTCCATCTGACACTAACACACAGACTGCAGTGTCCATCTGACACTAACACACAGCATGCAGTGTCCATCAGACACTCACTCACAGACTGCAGTGTCCATCAGACACACATACAGACTGCGGTGTCCATCTGAAACTAAGACAAACACTGCAGTGTCCATCAGACACTCACACACAGATTGCCGTGTCCATCAGACACTCATTGACAGACTGAAGTGTCCATCTGACACTGACACACAGACTGCAGTTTCCATCAGACACACACACAGACTGCAGTGTCCATCTGACACTAACACACAGACTGCAGTGTGCATCTGACACTAACACACAGACTGCAGTGTCCATCAGACACACACACAGACTGCAGTGTCCATCTGACACTAACACTCAGACTGCAGTGTCCATCAGAGACACTCACAGACTGCAGTGTCCATCTGACACTAACACACAGACTGCTGTGTGCATCTGACACCAACACGCAGACTGCAGTGTCCATCTGACACTAACACACAGACTGCAGTGTCCATCTGACACTAACACACAGCATGCAGTGTCCATCAGACACTCACTCACAGACTGCAGTGTCCATCAGACACACATACAGACTGCGGTGTCCATCTGAAACTAAGACAAACACTGCAGTGTCCATCAGACACTCACACACAGATTGCCGTGTCCATCAGACACTCACACACAGGCTGCAATGTCCATCAGATCTCACACAGGCTGCAGTGTCCATCAGATCCTCACGCAGGCTGCAGTGTCTCTCAGATTCACACACAGGCTGCAGTGTCCATCAGATCCACACACAGGCTGCAGTGTCCATCATATCCACACACAGGCTGCAGTGTCCATCAGATCCACACACACAGACTGCAGTGTCCATCAGATCCACACACACAGACTGCAGTGTCCATCAGATCCACACACAGGCTGCAGTGTCCATCAGCTCCACACACAGGCTGCAGTGTCCATCAGATCATCACACAGGCTGCAGTGTCCATCAGATCCTCACACAGGCTGCAGTGTCCATCAGATCCACACACACAGACTGCAGTGTCCGTCAGATCCACACACAGGCTGCAGTGTCCATCAGATCCACACGCAGGCTGCAGTGTCCATCAGATCATCACACAGGATGCAGTGTTCATCAGATCCTCACACAGGCTGCAGTGTCCATCAGGTCCTCACACAGGCTGCAGTGTCCATCAGGACCTCACACAGGCTGCAGTTTCCATCAGGTCCTCACACAGGCTGCAGTGTCCATCACATCCTCACACACAGACTGCATGGTCCATCGGACACTCACACACAGACTGCAGTGTCCATCAGACACTCACTCACAGACTGCAGTGTCCATCAGATCCACACGCAGGCTGCAGTTTCCATCAGATCCTCACACAGGCTGCAGTGACCATCAGATCCTCACACAGACTGCAGCATCCATCAGATCCTCACACAGGCTGCAGTGTCCATCAGATCCTCACACAGGCTGCAGTGTCTATCAGATCTACACACAGGCTGCAGTGTCCATCAGATCCTCACACAGGCTGCAGTGTAAATCAGATCTTCACACAGGCTGCAGTGTCCATCAAATCCTCAAACAGGCTGCAGTGTCCATCAGATCCTCACACAGGCTGCAGTGTCCATCAGTCACTGAAACACAGACTGCAGTGTCCATCAGCCCCTCACACAGTCTGCCATGTACATCACATCCTCACACACAGATTGCAGTGTCCATCAGACACTCACACACGGGCTGCAATGTCCATCAGATCCTCACCCAGGCTGCAGTGTCCATCAGATCATCACGCAGGCTGCAGTGTCTGTCAGATTCACACACAGGCTGCAGTGTCCATCAGATCCACACACAGGCTGCAGTGTCCATCATATCCACACAGAGGCTGCAGTGTCCATCAGATCCACACACACAGACTGCAGTGTCCATCAGATCCACACACACAGACTGCAGTGTCCATCAGATCCTGACACAGGCTGTAGTGTCCATCAGCTCCACACACAGGCTGCTGTGTCCATCAGATCCACACACACAGGCTGCAGTGTCCATCAGATCCTCACACAGGGTGCAGTGTCCATCAGGTCCTCACACAGGCTGCAGTTTCCATCAGGTCCTCAGGCAGGCTGCAGTGTCCATCACATCCTCACACACATACTGCAGGGTCCATCAGACACTCACTCACAGACTGCAGTGTCCATCAGACACTCACACAAAGACTGCAGTGTCCATCAGATCCACACACAGGCTGCAGTGTCCATCATATCCACACACAGGCTACAGTGTCCATCAGATCCACACACACAGACTGCAGTGTCCATCACATCCTCACACACCGACTGCAGAGTCCATCAGACACTCACACACAGGCTGCAGTATCCATCAGTTCCTCACACAGGCTGCAGTGTCCTTCAGATCCTCACACAAGCTGCAGTGTCCATCAGATCCTCACACAGGCTGCAGTGTCCATCAGATCCTCACACAGGCTGCAGTGCCCATCAGATCCTCACACAGGCTGCAGTGTCCATCAGATCCTCACACAGACTACAGTGTCCATCAGACCCTCACACAGGCTGCAGTGTCCATCAGATTCACACACAGTCTGCAGTGTCCATCACATCCTCACACACAGGCTGCTGTATCCGTCAGCACACTCACACACAGCCTGCAGTGTCCAAAAGACACTCACACACTGTTTGCAGTGTCCAACAGACACTCACACACAGATTGCAGTGTCCATCTGACACTAACACACAGCATGCAGTGTCCATCAGACACTCATTGACAGACTGAAGTGTCCATCTGACACTGACACACAGACTGCAGTTTCCATCAGACACACACACAGACTGCAGTGTCCATCTGACACTAACACACAGACTGCAGTGTGCATCTGACAATAACACACAGACTGCAGTGTCCATCAGACACACACACAGACTGCAGTGTCCATCTGACACTAACACACAGACTGCAGTGTCCATCAGACACACTCACAGACTGCAGTGTCCATCTGACACTAACACACAGACTGCAGTGTGCATCTGACACCAACACGCAGACTGCAGTGTCCATCTGACACTAACACACAGACTGCAGTGTCCATCAGACACTCACTGACAGACTGCAGTGTCCATCAGACACACATACAGACTGCGGTGTCCATCTGAAACTAAGACAAACACTGCAGTGTCCATCTGACACTAACACACAGACTGCGGTGTACATGTGACACTAACACACAGACTGCAGTGTGCATCTGACACTAAGACACAGACTGAAGTGTGCATCTGACACCGACACACAGACTGCAGTGTCCATCTGACACACAGATACACACTGCAGTGTCCATCAGACACTCACACACAGGCTGCAGTGTCCGTCACATCCTCACACACATGCTGCAGTGTCCATCAGATACTCACACACTGACTGCAGTGTCCCTCTGATACTGACACACAGCATGCAATGGCTATCAGAGATTCACTCACAGACTGCAGTGTCCATCAGACTCTCATACACAGACTGCAGTGTCCATCAGACACTCACACACAGACTGCAGTGTCCTTGAGACACTCACACCCAGACTGCAGTGTCCATCAGACACTCACAAACAGACTGCAGTGTACATCACATCCTCAGACACAGGCTGCAGTATCCGTCCGACACTCACACTTTGACTGCAGAGTCCATCGGACACTAACACACAGACTGCAGTGTCCATCAGACACTCACTTACAGATTGCAGTGTCCATCAGACATAAATACAGAATGTAGTGTCCATCTGACACTAACACGCAGACTGCAGTGTCCATCTGACATGAACACACAGACTGCAGTGTCCATCAAACACTCACACACAGGCTGCAGTGTCCGTCACATCCTCACACACATGCTGCAGTGTCCATCAGATACTCACACACTGACTGCAGTGTCCCTCTGATACTCACACACAGCATGCAATGGCTATCAGAGATTCACTCACAGACTGCAGTGTCCATCAGACTCTCATACACAGACTGCAGTGTCCATCAGACACTCACAAACAGACTGCAGTGTACATCACATCCTCAGACACAGGCTGCAGTATCCGTCCGACACTCACACTTTGACTGCAGAGTCCATCGGACACTCACACACAGACTGCAGTATCCATCAGACACTCACACACAGACTGCAGTGTCCATCAGACACTCACAAACAGACTGCAGTGTACATCACATCCTCAGACACAGGCTGCAGTATCCGTCCGACACTCACACATTGACTGCAGTGTCTATCAGACCCTCACTCACAGACTGCAGTGTCCATCAGACATAAATACAGACTGTAGTGTCCATCTGACACTAACACAAAGACTGCAGTGTCCATCTGACACGAACACACAGACTGCAGTGTCCATCTGACACTAACACACAGACTGCAGTGTCCATCTGACTCTAACACACTGACTGCAGTGTGCATCTGACAGCAACAGACAGACTGCAGTGTCCATCTGACACTCACACACACACACACTGCAGTGTCCATCAGACACTCACACACAGGCTGCAGTGTCTATCACATCCTCACACACAGACTGCAGTGTCCATCTGAGACTCACACACACACTGCAGCGTCCATCAGACACTCACACACAGACTGCAATGTCCATCAGACACTCACACACAGACTGCTATGTCCATCAGACACACACACAGATTGTATCGTCCATCTGACACTAACACACAGACTACAGTGTACATCTGACGCTAACACATCTACTGCAGTGTCCATCTGACACTTACACACAGACTGCAGTGTCCATCTGACACTAACACACAGACTGCAGTGTGCATCTGACAGCAACACACAGACTGCAGTGGCCATCTGACACTCAAACACACACAGACTGCAGTGTCCAACAGACACTAACACACAGACTGCGGTGTTCATCACATCCTCACACACAGTCTGCAGTGTCCATCACATCCTCACTCACAGGCTGCAGTGTCCTTCAGACACTTACACACCGACTGCTGTGTCCATCTGAAACTAACACACAGCATGCAGTGTCCATCAAACACTCACTCACAGACTGCAGTGTCTATCAGACACTCACACACAGACTGCAGTGTCCATCTGACACCAACACACAGACTGCAGTGTGCATCTGACACCAACACACAGACTGCCGTGTCCATTTGACACACACACAGTCTGCCGTGTGCATCACATCCTCACACACAGGCTGCAGTGTCCATCACATCCTCACTCACAGGCTGCAGTGTCCTTCAGACACTTACACACCGACTGCTGTGTCCATCTGAAACTAACACACAGCATGCAGTGTCCATCAAACACTCACTCACAGACTGCAGTGTCTATCAGACACTCACACACAGACTGCAGTGTCCATCTGACACCAACACACAGACTGCAGTGTGCATCTGACACCAACACACAGACTGCCGTGTCCATTTGACACACACACAGTCTGCCGTGTGCATCACATCCTCACACACAGGCTGCAGTGTCCATCAGACACTCACACACAGACTGCAGTGTCCATGAGACACTCACACACAGACTGCAGTGTCCATCAGATACTCACATACCGACTGCAATGTCCATCAGACAATCACACACACAGACTGCAGGGTCCATCTGACACTAACATACAGACAAGAGTGTCCATCTGACAATAACACAGTCCATTTGACACTAACACACAGATTGCAGTGTCCATCTGACACTAACACACAGATTGCAGTGTCCATCTGACACTAACAAACTGACTGCAGTGTCCATCAGACACTCACACACAGACTGCAATGTCCATCACATCCTCACACACAGGCTTCAGTGTCCATCAGATACTCACACACAGCATGCAATGTACATCAGACACTCACGGACGCACTGCAGTGTCCATCTGACACTAAAACCCAGCATGCAGTATCCATCAGACATTCACACACAGACTGCAGTGTCCATCTGATCGTCACAAACACAGACTGCAGTGTCTATCAGACACTCACACATAGACGGCTGTGCCACCAGAAACTCACATACAGACTGGAGCGCCCATCAGACACTCACACACAGACTGCCATGTCCATCAGTCACTCACACACAGACTGAAGTGTCCATCAGACACTCACAGACAGACAGCAGTGTCCATCAGACTCACACACACACTGCAGTGTCGATCTCACACTAACACACAGCCTGCAGTGCCCATCTGACACTCACACACGGACTGTTGTGTCCATCACATCCTCACACACAGCCTGCAGTGTCCATCAGACACTCACACACTGTTTGCAGTGTCCATCAGACACTCACACACAGATTGCAGTGTCCATCTGACACTAACACACAGCATGCAGTGTCCATCAAACACTTACTGACAGACTGTAGTGTCCATCTGACACTGACACACAGACTGCAGTGTCCATCAGAGATTCACACACACATTGCAGTGTCCATCAGACACTCACACACAGACTGCAATGTCCGTCAGACACTCACACACAGACTGCATTGTCCATCTGACTCTAACACACAGACGGCAGTGTCCATCGGGTCATCTCAAGCAGAGGCTGCAGTGTCCATTCGACCCTCACACAGTCTGCCGTGCGCATCACATCCTCACACACAGGCTGCAGTGTCCATCACATCCTCACACACAGGCTGCTGTATCTGTCAACACACTCACACACAGCCTGCAGTGTCCAACAGACACTCACACACAGATTGCAGTGTCCCTCTGACACTAACACACAGCAAGCAGTGTCCATCAGACACTCATTGACAGACTGTAGTGTCCATCTGACACTGACACACAGACTGCAGTGTCCATCAGACACACACACAGACTGCAGTGTCCATCTGACACTAACACACAGACTGCAGTGTGCATCTGACACTAACACACAGACTGCAGTGTCCATCAGACACACACACAGACTGCAGTGTCCATCTGACACTAACACACAGACTGCAGTGTCCATCAGACACACTCACAGACTGCAGTGTCCATCTGACACTAACACACAGACTGCAGTGTGCATCTGACACTCAAACACACAGACTGCAGTGTCCAACAGACACTAACACACAGACTGCGGTGTTCATCACATCCTCACACACAGTCTGCCGTGTGCATCACATCCTCACACACAGGATGCAGTGTCCATCAGACACTCACACACAGGCTGCAGTGTCCATCAGACACTCACACACAGACTGCAGTGTCCATGAGACACTCACACACTGACTGCAGTGTCCATCAGATACTCACACACCGACTGCAATGTCCATCAGACAATGACACACACAGACTGCAGGGTCCATCTGACACTAACATACAGACAAGAGTGTCCATCTGACAATAACACAGTCCATTTGACACTAACACACAGACTGCAGTGTCCATCTGACACTAACACACAGCATGCAGTGTCCATCAGACACTCACTCACAGACTGCAGTGCCCATCAGATCCTGACACAGGCTGTAGTGTCCATCAGATCCACACGCAGGCTGCTGTGTCCATCAGATCCACACACACAGGCTGCAGTGTCCATCAGATCCTCACACAGGGTGCAGTGTCCATCAGGTCCTCACACAGGCTGCAGTTTCCATCAGGTACTCAGACAGGCTGCAGTGTCCATCACATCCTCACACACATACTGCAGGGTCCATCAGACACTCACTCACAGACTGCAGTGTCCATCAGGCACTCACACAAAGACTGCAGTGTCCATCAGATCCACACACAGGCTGCAGTGTCCATCATATCCACACACAGGCTGCAGTGTCCATCAGATCCACACACACAGACTGCAGTGTCCATCACATCCTCACACAGACTGCAGAGTCCATCAGACACTCACACACAGGCTGCAGTGTCCATCAAATCCTCTAACAGGCTGCAGTGTCCATCAGACACTCACACAGGCTGCAGTGTCCATCAATCACTCAAACACAGACTACAGTGTCCATCAGACTCTCACACAGGCTGCAGTGTCCATCAGATTCACACACAGTCTGCAGTGTCCATCACATCCTCACACACAGGCTGCTGTATCCGTCAGCACACTCACACACAGCCTGCAGTGTCCAAAAGACACTCACACACTGTTTGCAGTGTCCAACAGACACTCACACACAGATTGCAGTGTCCATCTGACACTAACACACAGCATGCAGTGTCCATCAGACACTCATTGACAGACTGAAGTGTCCATCTGACACTGACACACAGACTGCAGTTTCCATCAGACACACACACAGACTGCAGTGTCCATCTGACACTAACACACAGACTGCGGTGTGCATCTGACACTAACACACAGACTGCAGTGTCCATCAGACACACACACAGACTGCAGTGTCCATCTGACACTAACACACAGACTGCAGTGTCCATCAGACACACTCACAGACTGCAGTGTCCATCTGACACTAACACACAGACTGCAGTGTGCATCTGACACCAACACGCAGACTGCAGTGTCCATCTGACACTAACACACAGACTGCAGTGTCCATCAGACACACACACAGACTGCAGTGTCCATCTGACACTAACACACAGACTGCAGTGTCCATCAGACACACTCACAGACTGCAGTGTCCATCTGACACTAACACACAGACTGCAGTGTGCATCTGACACCAACACGCAGACTGCAGTGTCCATCTGACACTAACACACAGACTGCAGTGTCCATCTGACACTAACACACAGCATGCAGTGTCCATCAGACACTCACTCACAGACTGCAGTGTCCATCAGACTCACATACAGACTGCGGTGTCCATCTGAAACTAAGACAAACACTGCAGTGTCCATCTGACACTAACACACAGACTGCGGTGTACATGTGACACTAACGCACAGACTGCAGTGTGCATCTGACACTAAGACACAGACTGAAGTGTGCATCTGACACCAACACACAGACTGCAGTGTCCATCTGACACACAGATACACACTGCAGTGTCCATCAGACACACACACACAGGCTGCAGTGTCCGTCACATCCTCACACACATGCTGCAGTGTCCATCAGATACTCACACACTGACTGCAGTGTCCCTCTGATACTGACACACAGCATGCAATGGCTATCAGAGATTCACTCACAGACTGCAGTGTCCATCAGACTCTCATACACAGACTGCAGTGTCCATCAGACACTCACAACCGGACTGCAGTGTCCATCAGACACTCACAAACAGACTGCAGTGTACATCACATCCTCAGACACAGGCTGCAGTATCTGTCCGACACTCACACATTGACTGCAGAGTCCATCGGACACTCACACACAGACTGCAGTGTCCATCTGACACTAACACACAGACTGCAGTGTGCATCTGACACTAACACACAGACTGCAGTGTCCATCAGACACACACACAGACTGCAGTGTCCATCTGACACTAACACACAGATTGCAGTGTCAATCTGACACTAACACACAGCATGCAGTGTCCATCAGACACTCATTGACAGACTGTAGTGTCCATCTGACACTAACACACTGACTGCAGTGTCCATCAGACACACTCACAGGCTGCAGTGTCCATCTAACACTAACACACAGACTGCAGTGTGCATCTGACACCAACACGCAGACTGCAGTGTCCATCTGACACTAACACTCAGCATGCAGTGTCCATCTGACACTAACACATAGCATGCAGTGTCCATCAGACACACATACAGACTGCAGTGTACATCACATCCTCAGACACAGGCTGCAGTATCCGTCCGACACTCACACATTGACTGCAGAGTCCATCGGACACTCATACACAAACTGCAGTGTCCATCTGACACTAACACACTGACTGCAGTGTGCATCTGACAGCAACAGACAGACTGCAGTGTCTATCACATCCTCACACACACACTGCAGTGTCCATCAGACACTCACACACAGGCTGCAGTGTCCGTCACATCCTCACACACATGCTGCAGTGTCCATCAGATACTCACACACTGACTGCAGTGTCCCTCTGATACTGACACACAGCATGCAATGGCTATCAGAGATTCACTCACCGACTGCAGTGTCCATCAGACTCTCATACACAGACTGCAGTGTCCATCAGACACTCACACCCAGACTGCAGTGTCCATCAGACACTCACACACAGACTGCAGTGTACATCACATCCTCAGACACAGGCTGCAGTATCCGTCCGATACTCACACATTGACTGCAGAGTCCATCGGACACTCACACACAGACTGCAATGTCCATCTGACACTAACACACAGCATGCAGTGTCCATCTGACACTAACACACAGACTGCAGTGTCCATCAGACACACTAACAGACTGCAGTGTCCATCTGACACTAACACACAGACTGCAGTGTGCATCTGACACCAACACGCAGACTGCAGTGTCCATCTGACACTCACACACAGACTGCAGTGTCCATCTGACACTAACACACAGCATGCAGTGTCCATCAGACACTCACTCACAGACTGCAGTGTCCATCAGACACACATACAGACTGCAGTGTCCATCTGAAACTAACACAAACACTGCAGTGTCCATCTGACATTAATACACAGACTGCGGTGTACATGTGACACTAACACATAGACTGCAGTGTGCATCTGACACTAAGACACAGACTGAAGTGTGCATCTGACACCAACACACAGACTGCAGTGTCAATCTGACTCACAGATACACACTGCAGTGTCCATCAGACACTCACACACAGGCTGCAGTGTCCGTCACATCCTCACACACATGCTGCAGTGTCCATCAGATACTCACACTCTGACTGCAGTGTCCCTCTGATACTCACACACAGCATGCAATGGCTATCAGAGATTCACTCACAGACTGCAGTGTCCATCAGACTCTCATACACAGACTGCAGTGTCCATCTGACACACAGACACACACTGCAGTGTCCATCAGACACTCACACACAGGCTGCAGTGTCCGTCACATCCTCACACACATGCTGCAGTGTCCATCAGATCCTCACACACTGACTGCAGTGTCCCTCTGATACTCACACACAGCATGCAATGGCTATCAGAGATTCACTCACAGACTGCAGTGTCCATCAGATTCTCATACACAGACTGCAGTGTCCTTGAGACACTCATACCAGGACTGCAGTGTCCATCAGACACTCACAAACAGACTGCAGTGTACATCACATCCTCAGACACAGGCTGCCGTATCCGTCCGACACTCACACATTGACTGCAGAGTCCATCGGACACTCATACACAGACTGCAGTGTCCATCAGACACTCACACACAGACTGCAGTGTGCATCAGACACTCACAAACAGACTGCAGTGTACATCACATCCTCAGACACAGGCTGCAGTATCCGTCCGACACTCACACATTGACTGCTGTGTCCATCAGACCTTCACTCACAGACTGCAGTGTCCATCAGACATCAATACAGACTGCAGTGTCCATCTGTCACTAACACAAAGACTGCAGTGTCCATCTGACACTAACACACACACTGCAGTGT
This sequence comes from Isurus oxyrinchus, assembly GCA_026770705.1. Lineage (NCBI taxonomy): Eukaryota > Metazoa > Chordata > Chondrichthyes > Lamniformes > Lamnidae > Isurus > Isurus oxyrinchus. Next base: position 556,921 of record JANJGN010000315.1, read on the forward strand.
CCATCTGACACTAACACACAGACTGCAGTGTCCATCTGACACTAACACACTGACTGCAGTGTGCATCTGACAGCAACAGACAGACTGCAGTGTCTATCACATCCTCACACACAGACTGCAGTGTCCATCTGAGACTCACACACACACTGCAGCGTCCATCAGACACTCACACACAGACTGCCATGTCCATCAGACACTCACACACAGACTGCTATGTCCATCAGACACTAACACACAGACGACAGTGTACATCTGACGCTAACGCATGTACTGCAGTGTCCATCTGACACTAACACACAGACTGCAGTGTCCATCTGACACTAACACACAGACTTCAGTGTGCATCTGACAGCAACACACAGACTGCGGTGTTCATCACATCCTCACGCACAGGCTGCAGTGTCCATCACATCCTCACTCACAGGCTGCAGTGTCCTTCAGACACACACACAGACTGCTGTGTACATCTGAAACTAAAACACAGCATGCAGTGTCCATCAATCACTCACTCGCTGACTGCAGTGTCCATCAGACACTCACACACAGACTGCAGTGTCCATCTGACACCAACAAACAGACTGCAGTGTCCATCTGACAGCAACACACAGACTACAGTGTCCATCTGACACACACACAGTCTGCCGTGTGCATCACATCCTCACACACAGGATGCAGTGTCCATCAGACACTAACACACAGACTGCAGTGTCCATCTGACACTAACACACAGACTTCAGTGTGCATCTGACAGCAACACACAGACTGCGGTGTTCATCACATCCTCACGCACAGGCTGCAGTGTCCATCACATCCTCACTCACAGGCTGCAGTGTCCTTCAGACACACACACAGACTGCTGTGTACATCTGAAACTAAAACACAGCATGCAGTGTCCATCAATCACTCACTCGCTGACTGCAGTGTCCATCAGACACTCACACACAGACTGCAGTGTCCATCTGACACCAACAAACAGACTGCAGTGTCCATCTGCAACCAACACACACACTACAGTGTACATCTGACACACACACAGTCTGCCGTGTGCATCACATCCTCACACACAGGATGCAATGTCCATCAGACAATGACACACACAGACTGCAGGGTCCATCTGACACTAACATACAGACAAGAGTGTCCATCTGACAATAACACAGTCCATTTGAAACTCACACCCAGACTGCAGTGTCCATCAGACACTCACTCACAGACTGCAGTGTCCATCAGATACTCACACTCATGCTGCAGTGTCCATCAGATACTCACACTCTGACTGCAGTGTCCCTCTGATACTCACACACAGCATGCAATGGCTATCAGAGATTCACTCACAGACTGCAGTGTCCATCAGACTCTCATACACAGACTGCAGTGTCCATCTGACACACAGACACACACTGCAGTGTCCATCAGACACTCACACACAGGCTGCAGTGTCCGTCACATCCTCACACACATGCTGCAGTGTCCATCAGATCCTCACACACTGACTGCAGTGTCCCTCTGATACTCACACACAGCATGCAATGGCTATCAGAGATTCACTCACAGACTGCAGTGTCCATCAGATTCTCATACACAGACTGCAGTGTCCTTGAGACACTCATACCCGGACTGCAGTGTCCATCAGACACTCACAAACAGACTGCAGTGTACATCACATCCTCAGACACAGGCTGCAGTATCCGTCCGACACTCACACATTGACTGCAGAGTCCATCGGACACTCACACACAGACTGCAGTGTCCATCAGACACTCACACACAGACTGCAGTGTGCATCAGACACTCACAAACAGACTGCAGTGTACATCACATCCTCAGACACAGGCTGCAGTATCCGTCCGACACTCACACATTGACTGCTGTGTCCATCAGACCTTCACTCACAGACTGCAGTGTCCATCAGACATAAATACAGACTGCAGTGTCCATCTGACACTAACACAAAGACTGCAGTGTCCATCTGACACTAACACACAGACTGCAGTGTCCATCTGACACTAACACACAGACTGCAGTGTCCATCTGACACTAACACACTGACTGCAGTGTGCATCTGACAGCAACAGACAGACTGCAGTGTCTATCACATCCTCACACACAGACTGCAGTGTCCATCTGAGACTCACACACACACTGCAGCGTCCATCAGACACTCACACACAGACTGCCATGTCCATCAGACACTCACACACAGACTGCCATGTCCATCAGACACTCACACACAGACGACAGTGTACATCTGACGCTAACGCATGTACTGCAGTGTCCATCTGACACTAACACACAGACTGCAGTGTCCATCTGACACTAACACACAGACTTCAGTGTGCATCTGACAGCAACACACAGACTGCGGTGTTCATCACATCCTCACGCACAGGCTGCAGTGTCCATCACATCCTCACTCACAGGCTGCAGTGTCCTTCAGACACACACACAGACTGCTGTGTACATCTGAAACTAAAACACAGCATGCAGTGTCCATCAATCACTCACTCGCTGACTGCAGTGTCCATCAGACACTCACACACAGACTGCAGTGTCCATCTGACACCAACAAACAGACTGCAGTGTCCATCTGACACCAACACACAGACTACAGTGTACATCTGACACACACACAGTCTGCCGTGTGCATCACATCCTCACACACAGGATGCAGTGTCCATCAGACACTCACACACAGACTGCAGTGTCCATCAGATACTCACACACCGACTGCAATGTCCATCAGACAATGACACACACAGACTGCAGGGTCCATCTGACACTAACATACAGACAAGAGTGTCCATCTGACAATAACACAGTCCATTTGACACTAACACACAGACTGCAGTGTCCATCTGACACGAACACACAGATTGCAGTGTCCATCTGACACTAACAAACTGACTGCAGTGTCCATCAGACACTCACACACAGACTGCAATGTCCATCACATCCTCACACACAGGCTGCAGTGTCCATCAGATACTCACACACAGCATGCAATGTACATCAGACACTCACACACAGACTGCAGTGTCCATCAGTCACTCACACACAGACTGCCATGTCCATCAGACACTCACACACAGACTGAAGTGTCCATCAGACAGTCACAGACAGACTGCAGTGTCCATCAGAGACTCACACACACACTGCAGTGTCGATCTCACACTAACACACAGCCGGCAGTGTCCAACAGACACTCACACACAGATTGCAGTGTCCCTCTGACACTAACACACAGCATGCAGTGTCCATCAGACACTCATTGACAGACTGTAGTGTCCATCTGACACTGACACACAGACTGCAGTGTCCATCAGACACACACACAGACTGCAGTGTCCATCTGACACTAACACACAGACTGCAGTGTGCATCTGACACTAATACACAGACTGCAGTGTCCATCAGACACACACACAGACTGCAGTGTCCATCTGACACTCACACACAGGCTGCAGTGTCCATCAGATACTCACACACAGCATGCAATGTACATCAGACACTCACACACAGACTGCAGTGTCCATCAGTCACTCACACACAGACTGCCATGTCCATCAGACACTCACAGACAGACTGAAGTGTCCATCAGACAGTCACAGACAGACTGCAGTGTCCATCAGAGACTCACACACACACTGCAGTGTCGATCTCACACTAACACACAGCCGGCAGTGTCCAACAGACACTCACACACAGATTGCAGTGTCCCTCTGACACTAACACACAGCATGCAGTGTCCATCAGACACTCATTGACAGACTGTAGTGTCCATCTGACACTGACACACAGACTGCAGTGTCCATCAGACACACTCACAGACTGCAGTGTCCATCAGACACACTCACAGACTGCAGTGTCCATCTGACACTAACACACAGACTGCAGTGTGCATCTGACACTAACACACAGACTACAGTGTCCATCAGACACACTCACAGACTGCAGTGTCCATCTGACACTAACACACAGACTGCAGTGTCCATCTGACATTAACACACAGCATGCAGTGTCCATCAGACACTCACTCACAGACTGCAGTGTCCATCAGACTCACATACAGACTGCAGTGTCCATCTGACACTAACACACAGACTGCGGTGTACATGTGACACTAACACACAGACTGCAGTGTGCATCTGACACTAAGACACAGACTGAAGTGTGCATCTGACACCAACACACAGACTGCAGTGTCCATCTGACACACAGATACACACTGCAGTGTCCATCAGACACACACACACAGTCTGCAGTGTCCGTCACATCCTCACACACATGCTGCAGTGTCCATCAGATACTCACACACTGACTGCAGTGTCCCTCTGATACTGACACACAGCATGCAATGGCTATCAGAGATTCACTCACAGACTGCAGTGTCCATCAGACTCTCATACACAGACTGCAGTGTCCATCAGACACTCACAACCGGACTGCAGTGTCCATCAGACACTCACAAACAGACTGCAGTGTACATCACATCCTCAGACACAGGCTGCAGTATCCGTCCGACACTCACACATTGACTGCAGAGTCCATCGGACACTCACACACAGACTGCAGTGTCCATCTGACACTAACACACAGACTGCAGTGTGCATCTGACACTAACACACAGACTGCAGTGTCCATCAGACACACACACAGACTGCAGTGTCCATCTGACACTAACACACAGACTGCAGTGTCCATCTGACACTAACACACAGCATGCAGTGTCCATCAGACACTCACTCACAGACTGCAGTGTCCATCAGACTCACATACAGACTGCAGTGTCCATCTGACACTAACACACAGACTGCGGTGTACATGTGACACTAACACACAGACTGCAGTGTGCATCTGACACTAAGACACAGACTGAAGTGTGCATCTGACACCAACACACAGACTGCAGTGTCCATCTGACACACAGATACACACTGCAGTGTCCATCAGACACACACACACAGGCTGCAGTGTCCGTCACATCCTCACACACATGCTGCAGTGTCCATCAGATACTCACACACTGACTGCAGTGTCCCTCTGATACTGACACACAGCATGCAATGGCTATCAGAGATTCACTCACAGACTGCAGTGTCCATCAGACTCTCATACACAGACTGCAGTGTCCATCAGACACTCACAACCGGACTGCAGTGTCCATCAGACACTCACAAACAGACTGCAGTGTACATCACATCCTCAGACACAGGCTGCAGTATCCGTCCGACACTCAACATTGACTGCAGAGTCCATCGGACACTCACACACAGACTGCAGTGTCCATCTGACACTAACACACAGACTGCAGTGTGCATCTGACACTAACACACAGACTGCAGTGTCCATCAGACACACACACAGACTGCAGTGTCCATCTGACACTAACACACAGATTGCAGTGTCCATCTGACACTAACACACAGCATGCAGTGTCCATCAGACACTCATTGACAGACTGTAGTGTCCATCTGACACTAACACACTGACTGCAGTGTCCATCAGACACACTCACAGGCTGCAGTGTCCATCTGACACTAACACACAGACTGCAGTGTGCATCTGACACCAACACGCAGACTGCAGTGTCCATCTGACACTAACACTCAGCATGCAGTGTCCATCTGACACTAACACATAGCATGCAGTGTCCATCAGACACACATACAGACTGCAGTGTCCATCTGAAACTAACACAAACACTGCTGTGTCCATCTGACACTAACACACAGACTGCGGTGTACATGTGACACTAACACACAGACTGCAGTGTGCATCTGACACTAAGACACAGACTGAAGTGTGCATCTGACACCGACACACAGACTGCAGTGTCCATCTGACACACAGATACACACTGCAGTGTCCATCAGACACTCACACACAGGCTGCAGTGTCCGTCACATCCTCACACACATGCTGCAGTGTCCATCAGATACTCACACACTGACTGCAGTGTCCCTCTGATACTGACACACAGCATGCAATGGCTATCAGAGATTCACTCACAGACTGCAGTGTCCATCAGACTCTCATACACAGACTGCAGTGTCCATCAGACACTCACACCCAGACTGCAGTGTCCATCAGACACTCACACACAGACTGCAGTGTACATCACATCCTCAGACACAGGCTGCAGTATCCGTCCGACACTCACACATTGACTGCAGAGTCCATCGGACACTCACACACAGACTGCAATGTCCATCTGACACTAACACACAGCATGCAGTGTCCATCTGACACTAACACACAGACTGCAGTGTCCATCAGACACACTAACAGACTGCAGTGTCCATCTGACACTAACACACAGACTGCAGTGTGCATCTGACACTCACACACAGACTGCAGTGTCCATCTGACACTAACACACAGCATGCAGTGTCCATCAGACACTCACTCACAGACTGCAGTGTCCATCAGACACACATACAGACTGCAGTGTCCATCTGAAACTAACACAAACACTGCAGTGTCCATCTGACATTAACACACAGACTGCGGTGTACATGTGACACTAACACATAGACTGCAGTGTGCATCTGACACTAAGACACAGACTGAAGTGTGCATCTGACACCAACACACAGACTGCAGTGTCCATCTGACTCACAGATACACACTGCAGTGTCCATCAGGCACTCACACACAGGCTGCAGTGTCCGTCACATCCTCACACACATGCTGCAGTGTCCATCAGATACTCACACTCTGACTGCAGTGTCCCTCTGATACTCACACACAGCATGCAATGGCTATCAGAGATTCACTCACAGACTGCAGTGTCCATCAGACTCTCATACACAGACTGCAGTGTCCATCTGACACACAGACACACACTGCAGTGTCCATCAGACACTCACACACAGGCTGCAGTGTCCGTCACATCCTCACACACATGCTGCAGTGTCCATCAGATCCTCACACACTGACTGCAGTGTCCCTCTGATACTCACACACAGCATGCAATGGCTATCAGAGATTCACTCACAGACTGCAGTGTCCATCAGATTCTCATACACAGACTGCAGTGTCCTTGAGACACTCATACCCGGACTGCAGTGTCCATCAGACACTCACAAACAGACTGCAGTGTACATCACATCCTCAGACACAGGCTGCAGTATCCGTCCGACACTCACACATTGACTGCAGAGTCCATCGGACACTCACACACAGACTGCAGTGTCCATCAGACACTCACACACAGACTGCAGTGTGCATCAGACACTCACAAACAGACTGCAGTGTACATCACATCCTCAGACACAGGCTGCAGTATCCGTCCGACACTCACACATTGACTGCTGTGTCCATCAGACCTTCACTCACAGACTGCAGTGTCCATCAGACATAAATACAGACTGCAGTGTCCATCTGACACTAACACAAAGACTGCAGTGTCCATCTGACACTAACACACAGACTGCAGTGTCCATCTGACACTAACACACAGACTGCAGTGTCCATCTGACACTAACACACTGACTGCAGTGTGCATCTGACAGCAACAGACAGACTGCAGTGTCTATCACATCCTCACACACAGACTGCAGTGTCCATCTGAGACTCACACACACACTGCAGCGTCCATCAGACACTCACACACAGACTGCCATGTCCATCAGACACTCACACACAGACTGCCATGTCCATCAGACACTCACACACAGACGACAGTGTACACCTGACGCTAACGCATGTACTGCAGTGTCCATCTGACACTAACACACAGACTGCAGTGTCCATCTGACACTAACACACAGACTTCAGTGTGCATCTGACAGCAACACACAGACTACAGTGTCCATCAGACACACTCACAGACTGCAGTGTCCATCTGACACTAACACACAGACTGCAGTGTCCATCTGACACTAACACACAGCATGCAGTGTCCATCAGACACTCACTCACAGACTGCAGTGTCCATCAGACTCACATACAGACTGCAGTGTCCATCTGACACTAACACACAGACTGCGGTGTACATGTGACACTAACACACAGACTGCAGTGTGCATCTGACACTAAGACACAGACTGAAGTGTGCATCTGACACCAACACACAGACTGCAGTGTCCATCTGACACACAGATACACACTGCAGTGTCCATCAGACACACACACACAGGCTGCAGTGTCCGTCACATCCTCACACACATGCTGCAGTGTCCATCAGATACTCACACACTGACTGCAGTGTCCCTCTGATACTGACACACAGCATGCAATGGCTATCAGAGATTCACTCACAGACTGCAGTGTCCATCAGACTCTCATACACAGACTGCAGTGTCCATCAGACACTCACAACCGGACTGCAGTGTCCATCAGACACTCACAAACAGACTGCAGTGTACATCACATCCTCAGACACAGGCTGCAGTATCCGTCCGACACTCAACATTGACTGCAGAGTCCATCGGACACTCACACACAGACTGCAGTGTCCATCTGACACTAACACACAGACTGCAGTGTGCATCTGACACTAACACACAGACTGCAGTGTCCATCAGACACACACACAGACTGCAGTGTCCATCTGACACTAACACACAGATTGCAGTGTCCATCTGACACTAACACACAGCATGCAGTGTCCATCAGACACTCATTGACAGACTGTAGTGTCCATCTGACACTAACACACTGACTGCAGTGTCCATCAGACACACTCACAGGCTGCAGTGTCCATCTGACACTAACACACAGACTGCAGTGTGCATCTGACACCAACACGCAGACTGCAGTGTCCATCTGACACTAACACTCAGCATGCAGTGTCCATCTGACACTAACACATAGCATGCAGTGTCCATCAGACACACATACAGACTGCAGTGTCCATCTGAAACTAACACAAACACTGCTGTGTCCATCTGACACTAACACACAGACTGCGGTGTACATGTGACACTAACACACAGACTGCAGTGTGCATCTGACACTAAGACACAGACTGAAGTGTGCATCTGACACCGACACACAGACTGCAGTGTCCATCTGACACACAGATACACACTGCAGTGTCCATCAGACACTCACACACAGGCTGCAGTGTCCGTCACATCCTCACACACATGCTGCAGTGTCCATCAGATACTCACACACTGACTGCAGTGTCCCTCTGATACTGACACACAGCATGCAATGGCTATCAGAGATTCACTCACAGACTGCAGTGTCCATCAGACTCTCATACACAGACTGCAGTGTCCATCAGACACTCACACCCAGACTGCAGTGTCCATCAGACACTCACACACAGACTGCAGTGTACATCACATCCTCAGACACAGGCTGCAGTATCCGTCCGACACTCACACATTGACTGCAGAGTCCATCGGACACTCACACACAGACTGCAATGTCCATCTGACACTAACACACAGCATGCAGTGTCCATCTGACACTAACACACAGACTGCAGTGTCCATCAGACACACTAACAGACTGCAGTGTCCATCTGACACTAACACACAGACTGCAGTGTGCATCTGACACTCACACACAGACTGCAGTGTCCATCTGACACTAACACACAGCATGCAGTGTCCATCAGACACTCACTCACAGACTGCAGTGTCCATCAGACACACATACAGACTGCAGTGTCCATCTGAAACTAACACAAACACTGCAGTGTCCATCTGACATTAACACACAGACTGCGGTGTACATGTGACACTAACACATAGACTGCAGTGTGCATCTGACACTAAGACACAGACTGAAGTGTGCATCTGACACCAACACACAGACTGCAGTGTCCATCTGACTCACAGATACACACTGCAGTGTCCATCAGGCACTCACACACAGGCTGCAGTGTCCGTCACATCCTCACACACATGCTGCAGTGTCCATCAGATACTCACACTCTGACTGCAGTGTCCCTCTGATACTCACACACAGCATGCAATGGCTATCAGAGATTCACTCACAGACTGCAGTGTCCATCAGACTCTCATACACAGACTGCAGTGTCCATCTGACACACAGACACACACTGCAGTGTCCATCAGACACTCACACACAGGCTGCAGTGTCCGTCACATCCTCACACACATGCTGCAGTGTCCATCAGATCCTCACACACTGACTGCAGTGTCCCTCTGATACTCACACACAGCATGCAATGGCTATCAGAGATTCACTCACAGACTGCAGTGTCCATCAGATTCTCATACACAGACTGCAGTGTCCTTGAGACACTCATACCCGGACTGCAGTGTCCATCAGACACTCACAAACAGACTGCAGTGTACATCACATCCTCAGACACAGGCTGCAGTATCCGTCCGACACTCACACATTGACTGCAGAGTCCATCGGACACTCACACACAGACTGCAGTGTCCATCAGACACTCACACACAGACTGCAGTGTGCATCAGACACTCACAAACAGACTGCAGTGTACATCACATCCTCAGACACAGGCTGCAGTATCCGTCCGACACTCACACATTGACTGCTGTGTCCATCAGACCTTCACTCACAGACTGCAGTGTCCATCAGACATAAATACAGACTGCAGTGTCCATCTGACACTAACACAAAGACTGCAGTGTCCATCTGACACTAACACACAGACTGCAGTGTCCATCTGACACTAACACACAGACTGCAGTGTCCATCTGACACTAACACACTGACTGCAGTGTGCATCTGACAGCAACAGACAGACTGCAGTGTCTATCACATCCTCACACACAGACTGCAGTGTCCATCTGAGACTCACACACACACTGCAGCGTCCATCAGACACTCACACACAGACTGCCATGTCCATCAGACACTCACACACAGACTGCCATGTCCATCAGACACTCACACACAGACGACAGTGTACACCTGACGCTAACGCATGTACTGCAGTGTCCATCTGACACTAACACACAGACTGCAGTGTCCATCTGACACTAACACACAGACTTCAGTGTGCATCTGACAGCAACACACAGACTGCGGTGTTCATCACATCCTCACGCACAGGCTGCAGTGTCCATCACATCCTCACTCACAGGCTGCAGTGTCCTTCAGACACACACACAGACTGCTGTGTACATCTGAAACTAAAACACAGCATGCAGTGTCCATCAATCACTCACTCGCTGACTGCAGTGTCCATCAGACACTCACACACAGACTGCAGTGTCCATCTGACACCAACAAACAGACTGCAGTGTCCATCTGACACCAACACACAGACTACAGTGTACATCTGACACACACACAGTCTGCCGTGTGCATCACATCCTCACACACAGGATGCAGTGTCCATCAGACACTCACACACAGACTGCAGTGTCCATCAGATACTCACACACCGACTGCAATGTCCATCAGACAATGACACACACAGACTGCAGGGTCCATCTGACACTAACATACAGACAAGAGTGTCCATCTGACAATAACACAGTCCATTTGACACTAACACACAGACTGCAGTGTCCATCTGACACGAACACACAGATTGCAGTGTCCATCTGACACTAACAAACTGACTGCAGTGTCCATCAGACACTCACACACAGACTGCAATGTCCATCACATCCTCACACACAGGCTGCAGTGTCCATCAGATACTCACACACAGCATGCAATGTACATCAGACACTCACACACAGACTGCAGTGTCCATCAGTCACTCACACACAGACTGCCATGTCCATCAGACACTCACACACAGACTGAAGTGTCCATCAGACAGTCACAGACAGACTGCAGTGTCCATCAGAGACTCACACACACACTGCAGTGTCGATCTCACACTAACACACAGCCGGCAGTGTCCAACAGACACTCACACACAGATTGCAGTGTCCCTCTGACACTAACACACAGCATGCAGTGTCCATCAGACACTCATTGACAGACTGTAGTGTCCATCTGACACTGACACACAGACTGCAGTGTCCATCAGACACACACACAGACTGCAGTGTCCATCTGACACTAACACACAGACTGCAGTGTGCATCTGACACTAATACACAGACTGCAGTGTCCATCAGACACACACACAGACTGCAGTGTCCATCTGACACTAACACACAGACTGCAGTGTCCATCAGACACACTCACAGACTGCAGTGTCCATCTGACACTAACACACAGACTGCAGTGTGCATCTGACACTAACACACAGACTACAGTGTCCATCAGACACACTCACAGACTGCAGTGTCCATCTGACACTAACACACAGACTGCAGTGTGCATCTGACACCAACACGCAGACTGCAGTGTCCATCTGACGCTAACACACAGACTGCAGTGTCCATCTGACACTAATACACAGCATGCAGTGTCCATCAGACACTCACTCACAGACTGCAGGGTCCATCAGACACACATACAGACTGCAGTGTCCATCTGAACTAACACAAACACTGCAGTGTCCATCTGACACTAACACACAGACTGCGGTGTACATGTGACCTAACACACAGACTGCAGTGTGCATCTGACACTAAGACACAGACTGAAGTGTGCATCTGACACCAACACACAGACTGCAGTGTCCATCTGACACACAGATACACACTGCAGTGTCCATCAGACACTCACACACAGGCTGCAGTGTCCGTCACATCCTCACACACATGCTGCAGTGTCCATCAGATACTCACACACTGACTGCAGTGTCCCTCTGATACTGACACACAGCATGCAATGGCTATCAGAGATTCACTCACAGACTGCAGTGTCCATCAGACTCTCATACGCAGACTGCAGTGTCCATCAGACACACTCACAGACTGCAGTGTCCATCTGACACTAACACACAGACTGCAGTGTGCATCTGACACTAACACACAGACTGCAGTGTCTATCAGACACACACACAGACTGCAGTGTCCATCTGACACTAACACACAGACTGCAGTGTCCATCAGACACACTCACAGACTGCAGTGTCCATCTGACACTAACACACAGACTGCAGTGTGCATCTGACACCAACACGCAGACTGCAGTGTCCATCTGACACTAACACACAGACTGCAGTGTCCATCTGACACTAATACACAGCATGCAGTGTCCATCAGACACTCACTCACAGACTGCAGTGTCCATCAGGCACACATACAGACTGCAGTGTCCATCTGAAACTAATACAAACACTGCAGTGTCCATCTGACACTAACACACAGACTGCGGTGTACATGTGACACTAACACACAGACTGCAGTGTGCATCTGACACTAAGACACAGACTGAAGTGTGCATCTGACACCAACACACAGACTGCAGTGTCCATCTGACACACAGACACACACTGCAGTGTCCATCAAACACTCACACACAGGCTGCAGTGTCCGTCACATCCTCACACACATGCTGCAGTGTCCATCAGATACTCACACACTGACTGCAGTGTCCCTCTGATACTCACACACAGCATGCAATGGCTATCAGAGATTCACTCACAGACTGCAGTGTCCATCAGACACTCACAAACAGACTGCAGTGTACATCACATCCTCAGACACAGGCTGCAGTATCCGTCCGACACTCACACTTTGACTGCAGAGTCCATCGGACACTCACACACAGACTGCAGTATCCATCAGACACTCACACACAGACTGCAGTGTCCATCAGACACTCACAAGCAGACTGCAGTGTACATCACATCCTCAGACACAGGCTGCAGTATCCGTCCGACATTCACACATTGACTGCAGTGTCTATCAGACCCTCACTCACAGACTGCAGTGTCCATCAGACATAAATACAGACTGTAGTGTCCATCTGACACTAACACAAAGACTGCAGTGTCCATCTGACACTAACACACAGACTGCAGTGTCCATCTGACACTAACACACAGACTGCAGTGTCCATCTGACACTAACACACTGACTGCAGTGTGCATCTGACAGCAACAGACAGACTGCAGTGTCTATCACATCCTCACACACAGACTGCAGTGTCCATCTGAGACTCACACACACACTGCAGCGTCCATCAGACACTCACACACAGACTGCCATGTCCATCAGACACTCACACACAGACTGCCATGTCCATCAGACACTCACACACAGACGACAGTGTACACCTGACGCTAACGCATGTACTGCAGTGTCCATCTGACACTAACACACAGACTGCAGTGTCCATCTGACACTAACACACAGACTTCAGTGTGCATCTGACAGCAACACACAGACTGCGGTGTTCATCACATCCTCACGCACAGGCTGCAGTGTCCATCACATCCTCACTCACAGGCTGCAGTGTCCTTCAGACACACACACAGACTGCTGTGTACATCTGAAACTAAAACACAGCATGCAGTGTCCATCAATCACTCACTCGCTGACTGCAGTGTCCATCAGACACTCACACACAGACTGCAGTGTCCATCTGACACCAACAAACAGACTGCAGTGTCCATCTGACACCAACACACAGACTACAGTGTACATCTGACACACACACAGTCTGCCGTGTGCATCACATCCTCACACACAGGATGCAGTGTCCATCAGACACTCACACACAGACTGCAGTGTCCATCAGATACTCACACACCGACTGCAATGTCCATCAGACAATGACACACACAGACTGCAGGGTCCATCTGACACTAACATACAGACAAGAGTGTCCATCTGACAATAACACAGTCCATTTGACACTAACACACAGACTGCAGTGTCCATCTGACACGAACACACAGATTGCAGTGTCCATCTGACACTAACAAACTGACTGCAGTGTCCATCAGACACTCACACACAGACTGCAATGTCCATCACATCCTCACACACAGGCTGCAGTGTCCATCAGATACTCACACACAGCATGCAATGTACATCAGACACTCACACACAGACTGCAGTGTCCATCAGTCACTCACACACAGACTGCCATGTCCATCAGACACTCACACACAGACTGAAGTGTCCATCAGACAGTCACAGACAGACTGCAGTGTCCATCAGAGACTCACACACACACTGCAGTGTCGATCTCACACTAACACACAGCCGGCAGTGTCCAACAGACACTCACACACAGATTGCAGTGTCCCTCTGACACTAACACACAGCATGCAGTGTCCATCAGACACTCATTGACAGACTGTAGTGTCCATCTGACACTGACACACAGACTGCAGTGTCCATCAGACACACACACAGACTGCAGTGTCCATCTGACACTAACACACAGACTGCAGTGTGCATCTGACACTAATACACAGACTGCAGTGTCCATCAGACACACACACAGACTGCAGTGTCCATCTGACACTAACACACAGACTGCAGTGTCCATCAGACACACTCACAGACTGCAGTGTCCATCTGACACTAACACACAGACTGCAGTGTGCATCTGACACTAACACACAGACTACAGTGTCCATCAGACACACTCACAGACTGCAGTGTCCATCTGACACTAACACACAGACTGCAGTGTGCATCTGACACCAACACGCAGACTGCAGTGTCCATCTGACGCTAACACACAGACTGCAGTGTCCATCTGACACTAATACACAGCATGCAGTGTCCATCAGACACTCACTCACAGACTGCAGGGTCCATCAGACACACATACAGACTGCAGTGTCCATCTGAACTAACACAAACACTGCAGTGTCCATCTGACACTAACACACAGACTGCGGTGTACATGTGACCTAACACACAGACTGCAGTGTGCATCTGACACTAAGACACAGACTGAAGTGTGCATCTGACACCAACACACAGACTGCAGTGTCCATCTGACACACAGATACACACTGCAGTGTCCATCAGACACTCACACACAGGCTGCAGTGTCCGTCACATCCTCACACACATGCTGCAGTGTCCATCAGATACTCACACACTGACTGCAGTGTCCCTCTGATACTGACACACAGCATGCAATGGCTATCAGAGATTCACTCACAGACTGCAGTGTCCATCAGACTCTCATACGCAGACTGCAGTGTCCATCAGACACACTCACAGACTGCAGTGTCCATCTGACACTAACACACAGACTGCAGTGTGCATCTGACACTAACACACAGACTGCAGTGTCTATCAGACACACACACAGACTGCAGTGTCCATCTGACACTAACACACAGACTGCAGTGTCCATCAGACACACTCACAGACTGCAGTGTCCATCTGACACTAACACACAGACTGCAGTGTGCATCTGACACCAACACGCAGACTGCAGTGTCCATCTGACACTAACACACAGACTGCAGTGTCCATCTGACACTAATACACAGCATGCAGTGTCCATCAGACACTCACTCACAGACTGCAGTGTCCATCAGGCACACATACAGACTGCAGTGTCCATCTGAAACTAATACAAACACTGCAGTGTCCATCTGACACTAACACACAGACTGCGGTGTACATGTGACACTAACACACAGACTGCAGTGTGCATCTGACACTAAGACACAGACTGAAGTGTGCATCTGACACCAACACACAGACTGCAGTGTCCATCTGACACACAGACACACACTGCAGTGTCCATCAAACACTCACACACAGGCTGCAGTGTCCGTCACATCCTCACACACATGCTGCAGTGTCCATCAGATACTCACACACTGACTGCAGTGTCCCTCTGATACTCACACACAGCATGCAATGGCTATCAGAGATTCACTCACAGACTGCAGTGTCCATCAGACACTCACAAACAGACTGCAGTGTACATCACATCCTCAGACACAGGCTGCAGTATCCGTCCGACACTCACACTTTGACTGCAGAGTCCATCGGACACTCACACACAGACTGCAGTATCCATCAGACACTCACACACAGACTGCAGTGTCCATCAGACACTCACAAGCAGACTGCAGTGTACATCACATCCTCAGACACAGGCTGCAGTATCCGTCCGACATTCACACATTGACTGCAGTGTCTATCAGACCCTCACTCACAGACTGCAGTGTCCATCAGACATAAATACAGACTGTAGTGTCCATCTGACACTAACACAAAGACTGCAGTGTCCATCTGACACGAACACACAGACTGCAGTGTCCATCTGACACTAACACACAGACTGCAGTGTCCATCTGACTCTAACACACTGACTGCAGTGTGCATCTGACAGCAACAGACAGACTGCAGTGTCCATCTGACACTCACACACACACACACTGCAGTGTCCATCAGACACTCACACACAGGCTGCAGTGTCTATCACATCCTCACACACAGACTGCAGTGTCCATCAGACTCTCATACACAGACTGCAGTGTCCATCAGACACTCACACCCAGACTGCAGTGTCCATCAGACACTCACACACAGACTGCAGTGTACATCACATCCTCAGACACAGGCTGCAGTATCCGTCCGACACTCACACATTGACTGCAGAGTCCATCGGACACTCACACACAGACTGCAATGTCCATCTGACACTAACACACAGCATGCAGTGTCCATCTGACACTAACACACAGACTGCAGTGTCCATCAGACACACTAACAGACTGCAGTGTCCATCTGACACTAACACACAGACTGCAGTGTGCATCTGACACTCACACACAGATTGCAGTGTCCATCTGACACTAACACACAGCATGCAGTGTCCATCAGACACTCACTCACAGACTGCAGTGTCCATCAGACACACATACAGACTGCAGTGTCCATCTGAAACTAACACAAACACTGCAGTGTCCATCTGACATTAACACACAGACTGCGGTGTACATGTGACACTAACACATAGACTGCAGTGTGCATCTGACACTAAGACACAGACTGAAGTGTGCATCTGACACCAACACACAGACTGCAGTGTCCATCTGACTCACAGATACACACTGCAGTGTCCATCAGGCACTCACACACAGGCTGCAGTGTCCGTCACATCCTCACACACATGCTGCAGTGTCCATCAGATACTCACACTCTGACTGCAGTGTCCCTCTGATACTCACACACAGCATGCAATGGCTATCAGAGATTCACTCACAGACTGCAGTGTCCATCAGACTCTCATACACAGACTGCAGTGTCCATCTGACACACAGACACACACTGCAGTGTCCATCAGACACTCACACACAGGCTGCAGTGTCCGTCACATCCTCACACACATGCTGCAGTGTCCATCAGATCCTCACACACTGACTGCAGTGTCCCTCTGATACTCACACACAGCATGCAATGGCTATCAGAGATTCACTCACAGACTGCAGTGTCCATCAGATTCTCATACACAGACTGCAGTGTCCTTGAGACACTCATACCCGGACTGCAGTGTCCATCAGACACTCACAAACAGACTGCAGTGTACATCACATCCTCAGACACAGGCTGCAGTATCCGTCCGACACTCACACATTGACTGCAGAGTCCATCGGACACTCACACACAGACTGCAGTGTCCATCAGACACTCACACACAGACTGCAGTGTGCATCAGACACTCACAAACAGACTGCAGTGTACATCACATCCTCAGACACAGGCTGCAGTATCCGTCCGACACTCACACATTGACTGCTGTGTCCATCAGACCTTCACTCACAGACTGCAGTGTCCATCAGACATAAATACAGACTGCAGTGTCCATCTGACACTAACACAAAGACTGCAGTGTCCATCTGACACTAACACACAGACTGCAGTGTCCATCTGACACTAACACACAGACTGCAGTGTCCATCTGACACTAACACACTGACTGCAGTGTGCATCTGACAGCAACAGACAGACTGCAGTGTCTATCACATCCTCACACACAGACTGCAGTGTCCATCTGAGACTCACACACACACTGCAGCGTCCATCAGACACTCACACACAGACTGCCATGTCCATCAGACACTCACACACAGACTGCCATGTCCATCAGACACTCACACACAGACGACAGTGTACACCTGACGCTAACGCATGTACTGCAGTGTCCATCTGACACTAACACACAGACTGCAGTGTCCATCTGACACTAACACACAGACTTCAGTGTGCATCTGACAGCAACACACAGACTGCGGTGTTCATCACATCCTCACGCACAGGCTGCAGTGTCCATCACATCCTCACTCACAGGCTGCAGTGTCCTTCAGACACACACACAGACTGCTGTGTACATCTGAAACTAAAACACAGCATGCAGTGTCCATCAATCACTCACTCGCTGACTGCAGTGTCCATCAGACACTCACACACAGACTGCAGTGTCCATCTGACACCAACAAACAGACTGCAGTGTCCATCTGACACCAACACACAGACTACAGTGTACATCTGACACACACACAGTCTGCCGTGTGCATCACATCCTCACACACAGGATGCAGTGTCCATCAGACACTCACACACAGACTGCAGTGTCCATCAGATACTCACACACCGACTGCAATGTCCATCAGACAATGACACACACAGACTGCAGGGTCCATCTGACACTAACATACAGACAAGAGTGTCCATCTGACAATAACACAGTCCATTTGACACTAACACACAGACTGCAGTGTCCATCTGACACGAACACACAGATTGCAGTGTCCATCTGACACTAACAAACTGACTGCAGTGTCCATCAGACACTCACACACAGACTGCAATGTCCATCACATCCTCACACACAGGCTGCAGTGTCCATCAGATACTCACACACAGCATGCAATGTACATCAGACACTCACACACAGACTGCAGTGTCCATCAGTCACTCACACACAGACTGCCATGTCCATCAGACACTCACACACAGACTGAAGTGTCCATCAGACAGTCACAGACAGACTGCAGTGTCCATCAGAGACTCACACACACACTGCAGTGTCGATCTCACACTAACACACAGCCGGCAGTGTCCAACAGACACTCACACACAGATTGCAGTGTCCCTCTGACACTAACACACAGCATGCAGTGTCCATCAGACACTCATTGACAGACTGTAGTGTCCATCTGACACTGACACACAGACTGCAGTGTCCATCAGACACACACACAGACTGCAGTGTCCATCTGACACTAACACACAGACTGCAGTGTGCATCTGACACTAATACACAGACTGCAGTGTCCATCAGACACACACACAGACTGCAGTGTCCATCTGACACTAACACACAGACTGCAGTGTCCATCAGACACACTCACAGACTGCAGTGTCCATCTGACACTAACACACAGACTGCAGTGTGCATCTGACACTAACACACAGACTACAGTGTCCATCAGACACACTCACAGACTGCAGTGTCCATCTGACACTAACACACAGACTGCAGTGTGCATCTGACACCAACACGCAGACTGCAGTGTCCATCTGACGCTAACACACAGACTGCAGTGTCCATCTGACACTAATACACAGCATGCAGTGTCCATCAGACACTCACTCACAGACTGCAGGGTCCATCAGACACACATACAGACTGCAGTGTCCATCTGAACTAACACAAACACTGCAGTGTCCATCTGACACTAACACACAGACTGCGGTGTACATGTGACCTAACACACAGACTGCAGTGTGCATCTGACACTAAGACACAGACTGAAGTGTGCATCTGACACCAACACACAGACTGCAGTGTCCATCTGACACACAGATACACACTGCAGTGTCCATCAGACACTCACACACAGGCTGCAGTGTCCGTCACATCCTCACACACATGCTGCAGTGTCCATCAGATACTCACACACTGACTGCACTGTCCCTCTGATACTCACACACAGCATGCAATGGCTATCAGAGATTCACTCACAGACTGCAGTGTCCATCAGACTCTCATACGCAGACTGCAGTGTCCATCAGACACACTCACAGACTGCAGTGTCCATCTGACACTAACACACAGACTGCAGTGTGCATCTGACACTAACACACAGACTGCAGTGTCTATCAGACACACACACAGACTGCAGTGTCCATCTGACACTAACACACAGACTGCAGTGTCCATCAGACACACTCACAGACTGCAGTGTCCATCTGACACTAACACACAGACTGCAGTGTGCATCTGACACCAACACGCAGACTGCAGTGTCCATCTGACACTAACACACAGACTGCAGTGTCCATCTGACACTAATACACAGCATGCAGTGTCCATCAGACACTCACTCACAGACTGCAGTGTCCATCAGGCACACATACAGACTGCAGTGTCCATCTGAAACTAATACAAACACTGCAGTGTCCATCTGACACTAACACACAGACTGCGGTGTACATGTGACACTAACACACAGACTGCAGTGTGCATCTGACACTAAGACACAGACTGAAGTGTGCATCTGACACCAACACACAGACTGCAGTGTCCATCTGACACACAGACACACACTGCAGTGTCCATCAAACACTCACACACAGGCTGCAGTGTCCGTCACATCCTCACACACATGCTGCAGTGTCCATCAGATACTCACACACTGACTGCAGTGTCCCTCTGATACTCACACACAGCATGCAATGGCTATCAGAGATTCACTCACAGACTGCAGTGTCCATCAGACACTCACAAACAGACTGCAGTGTACATCACATCCTCAGACACAGGCTGCAGTATCCGTCCGACACTCACACTTTGACTGCAGAGTCCATCGGACACTCACACACAGACTGCAGTATCCATCAGACACTCACACACAGACTGCAGTGTCCATCAGACACTCACAAGCAGACTGCAGTGTACATCACATCCTCAGACACAGGCTGCAGTATCCGTCCGACATTCACACATTGACTGCAGTGTCTATCAGACCCTCACTCACAGACTGCAGTGTCCATCAGACATAAATACAGACTGTAGTGTCCATCTGACACTAACACAAAGACTGCAGTGTCCATCTGACACGAACACACAGACTGCAGTGTCCATCTGACACTAACACACAGACTGCAGTGTCCATCTGACTCTAACACACTGACTGCAGTGTGCATCTGACAGCAACAGACAGACTGCAGTGTCCATCTGACACTCACACACACACACACTGCAGTGTCCATCAGACACTCACACACAGGCTGCAGTGTCTATCACATCCTCACACACAGACTGCAGTGTCCATCTGAGACTCACACACACACTGCAGCGTCCATCAGACACTCACACACAGACTGCAATGTCCATCAGACACTCACACACAGACTGCTATGTCCATCAGACACACACACAGATTGTATCGTCCATCTGACACTAACACACAGACTACAGTGTACATCTGACGCTACCACATCTTCTGCAGTGTCCATCTGACACTAACACACAGACTACAGTGTCCATCTGACACTAACACACAGACTGCAGTGTGCATCTGACAGCAACACACAGACTGCAGTGGCCATCTGACACTCAAACACACAGACTGCAGTGTCCAACAGACACGAACACACAGACTGCGGTGTTCATCACATCCTCACACACAGTCTGCCGTGTGCATCACATCCTCACACACAGGATGCAGTGTCCATCAGACACTCACACACAGGCTGCAGTGTCCATCAGACACTCACACACAGACTGCAGTGTCCATGAGACACTCACACACTGACTGCAGTGTCCATCAGATACTCACACACCGACTGCAATGTCCATCAGACAATGACACACACAGACTGCAGGGTCCATCTGACACTAACATACAGACAAGAGTGTCCATCTGACAATAACACAGTCCATTTGACACTAACACACAGACTGCAGTGTCCATCTGACACGAACACACAGATTGCAGTGTCCATCTGACACTAACAAACTGACTGCAGTGTCCATCAGACACTCACAAACAGACTGCAATGTCCATCACATCCTCACACACAGGCTGCAGTGTCCATCAGATACTCACACACAGCATGCAATGTACATCAGACACTCACGGACGCACTGCAGTCTCCATCTGACACTAAAACCCAGCATGCAGTATCCATCAGACATTCACACACAGACTGCAGTGTCCATCTGATCGTCACAAACACAGACAGCAGTGTCTATCAGACACTCACACAGAGACTGCTGTGTCCACCAGAAACACACATACAGAATGCAGCGCCCATCAGACACTCACACACAGACTGCAGTGTCCATCAGTCACTCACACACAGACTGCCATGTCCATCAGACACTCACACACAGACTGAAGTGTCCATCAGACAGTCACAGACAGACTGCAGTGTCCATCAGAGACTCACACATACACTGCAGTGTCGATCTCACACTAACACACAGCCGGCAGTGTCCATCAGACACTCACACACAGATTGCAGTGTCCATCTGACACTAACACACAGCATGCAGTGTCCATCAAACACTTACTGACAGACTGTAGTGTCCATCTGACACTGACACACAGACTGCAGTGTCCATCAAAGATTCACACACACATTGCAGTGTCCATCAGACTCTCACACACAGACTGCAATGTCCGTCAGACACTCACACACAGACTGCATTGTTCATCTGACTCTAACACGCAGACGGCAGTGTCCATCGGGTCATCTCAAGCAGAGGCTGCAGTGTCCATTCGACCCTCACACAGTCTGCCGTGCGCATCACATCCTCACACACAGGCTGCAGTGTCCATCACATCCTCACACACAGGCTGCTGTATCCGTCAGCACACTCACACACAGCCTGCAGTGTCCAAAAGACTCTCACACACTGTTTGCAGTGTCCAACAGACACTCACACACAGATTGCAGTGTCCCTCTGACACTAACACACAGCATGCAGTGTCCATCAGACACTCATTGACAGACTGTAGTGTCCATCTGACACTGACACACAGCCTGCAGTGTCCATCAGACACACACACAGACTGCAGTGTCCATCTGACACTAACACACAGACTGCAGTGTGCATCTGACACTAATACACAGACTGCAGTGTCCATCAGACACACACACAGACTGCAGTGTCCATCTAACACTAACACACAGACTGCAGTGTCCATCAGACACACTCACAGACTGCAGTGTCCATCTGACACTAACACACAGACTGCAGTGTGCATCTGACACTAACACACAGACTGCAGTGTCCATCAGACACACACACAGACTGCAGTGTCCATCTGACACTAACACACAGACTGCAGTGTCCATCAGACACACTCACAGACTGCAGTGTCCATCTGACACTAACACACAGACTGCAGTGTGCATCTGACACCAACACGCAGACTGCAGTGTCCATCTGACACTAACACACAGACTGCAGTGTCCATCTGACACTAATACACAGCATGCAGTGTCAATCAGACACTCACTCACAGACTGCAGTGTCCATCAGACACACATACAGACTGCAGTGTCCATCTGAAACTAACACAAACACTGCAGTGTCCATCTGACACTAACACACAGACTGCGGTGTACATGTGACCTAACACACAGACTGCAGTGTGCATCTGACACTAAGACACAGACTGAAGTGTGCATCTGACACCAACACACAGACTGCAGTGTCCATCTGACTCTAACACACAGACTGCAGTGTGCATCTGACAGCAACACACAGACTGCAGTGGCCATCTGACACTCAAACACACACAGACTGCAGTGTCCAACAGACACTAACACACAGACTGCGGTGTTCATCACATCCTCACACACAGGCTGCAGTGTCCATCACATCCTCACTCACAGGCTGCAGTGTCCTTCAGATACTTACACACAGACTGCTGTGTCCATCTGAAACTAACACACAGCATGCAGTGTCCATCAAACACTCACTCACAGACTGCAGTGTCTATCAGACACTCACACACAGACTGCAGTGTCCATCTGACACCAACACACAGACTGCAGCGTCCATCTGACACCAACACACAGACTGCCGTGTCCATTTGACACACACACAGTCTGCCGTGTGCATCACATCCTCACACACAGGCTGCAGTGTCCATCAGACAGTCACACACAGACTGCAGTGTCCATGAGACACTCACACACAGACTGCAGTGTCCATCAGATACTCACAAACCGACTGCAATGTCCATCAGACAATCACACACACAGACTGCAGGGTCCATCTGACACTAACATACAGACAAGAGTGTCCATCTGACAATAACACAGTCCATTTGACACTAACACACAGACTGCAGTGTCCATCTGACACTAACACACAGATTGCAGTGTCCATCTGACACTAACAAACTGACTGCAGTGTCCATCAGACACTCACACACAGACTGCAATGTCTATCACATCCTCACACACAGGCTTCAGTGTCCATCAGATACTCACACACAGCATGCAATGTACATCAGACACTCACGGACGCACTGCAGTGTCCATCTGACACTAAAACCCAGCATGCAGTATCCATCAGACATTCACACACAGACTGCAGTGTCCATCTGATCGTCACAAACACAGACTGCAGTGTCTATCAGACACTCACACAGAGACGGCTGTGCCACCAGAAACTCACATACAGACTGGAGCGCCCATCAGACACTCACACACAGACTGCCATGTCCATCAGTCACTCACAGACAGACAGCAGTGTCCATCAGACTCACACACACACTGCAGTGTCGATCTCACACTAACACACAGCCTGCAGTGCCCATCTGACACTCACACACAGACTGTTGTGTCCATCACATCCTCACACACACCTGCAGTGTCCATCAGACACTCACACACTGTTTGCAGTGTCCATCAGACACTCACACACAGACTGCAGTGTCCATCTGACACTAACACACAGCATGCAGTGTCCATCAAACACTTACTGACAGACTGTAGTGTCCATCTGACACTGACACACAGACTGCAGTGTCCATCAGAGATTCACACACACATTGCAGTGTCCATCAGACACTCACACACAGACTGCAATGTCCATCTGACTCTAACACACAGACGGCAGTGTCCATCGGGTCATCTCAAGCAGAGGCTGCAGTGTCCATTCGACCCTCACACAGTCTGCCGTGCGCATCACATCCTCACACACAGGCTGCAGTGTCCATCACATCCTCACACACAGGCTGCTGTATCTGTCAACACACTCAAACACAGCCTGCAGTGTCCAAAAGACACTCACACACTGTTTGCAGTGTCCAACAGACACTCACACACAGATTGCAGTGTCCCTCTGACACTAACACACAGCATGCAGTGTCCATCAGACACTCATTGACAGACTGTAGTGTCCATCTGACACTGACACACAGACTGCAGTGTCCATCAGACACACACACAGACTGCAGTGTCCATCTGACACTAACACACAGACTGCAGTGTGCATCTGACACTAACACACAGACTGCAGTGTCCATCAGACACACTCACAGACTGCAGTGTCCATCTGACACTAACACACAGACTGCAGTGTGCATCTGACACCAACACGCAGACTGCAGCGTCCATCTGACACGAACACACAGCATGCAGTGTCCATCAGACACTCACTCACAGACTGCAGTGTCCATCAGACACTCATACAGACTGCAGTGTCCATCTGAAACTAACACAAACACTGCAGTGTCCATCTGACACTAACACACAGACTGCGGTGTACATGTGACACTAACACACAGACTGCAGTTTGCATCTGACACTAAGACACAGACTGAAGTGTGCATCTGACACCAACACACAGACTGCAGTGTCCATCTGACACACAGACAGACACTGCAGTGTCCATCAGACACTCACACACAGGCTGCAGTGTCCGTCACATCCTCACACACATGCTGCAGTGTCCATCAGATACTCGCACACTGACTGCAGTGTCCCTCTGATACTGACACACAGCATGCAATGGCTATTAGAGATTCACTCACAGACTGCAGTGTCCATCAGACTCTCATACACAGACTGCAGTGTCCATCAGACACACACACAGACTGCAGTGTCCTTGAGACACTCGCACACAGACTGCAGTGTCCTTGAGACACTCACACACAGACTGCCGTATCCATCAGACACTCACACACAGACTGCATCGTCCATCTGCCACTAACACACAGACTACAGTGCCCAGCTGATGCTAACACAGGTACTTCAGTGTCCATCTGACACTAACACACAGACTGCAGTGTCCAATTGACACTAACACACAGACTGCTGTGTCCATCAGACACTGACACACAGACTGCAGTGTGCATCAGACACTCACACACCGACTATAGTGCCCATCACATCCTCACACACAGGCTGCAGTGTCCATCAGGTACTCAAACACAGCTTGCAATGTCCATCAGACACTCACAGACAAACTGCAGTGTCCATCTGACACTAACACCCAGCATGCAGTGTCCATCTGACCCTAACACCCAGCATGCATTGTCCATCAGACACTCACGCAAAGAGTGCAGTGTCCATCAGACACTCACACCCAGACTGCAGCGTCCATCAGACACTCAAACACAGACTGCAGTGTCCATCAGACGCTCGGACACAGACTGCAGAGTCCATCAGAGATTCACACACACATTGCAGTGTCCATCAGACACTCACACACAGACTGCAATGTCCATCAGAAACTCACAGACAAACTGCAGTGTCCATCTGACACTAACACCCAGCATGCAGTGTCCATCTGACACTAACACCCAGCATGCATTGTCCATCAGACACTCACGCACAGACTGCAGTGTCCATCAGACACTCACACCAAGACTGCAGTGTCCATCAGATGCTCGAACACAGACTGCAGTGTCCATCAGACACTCACACACACACTGCAGTGTCCATCAGACACTAACACACAGCATGCAGTGTCCATCAGACACTCACTCACAGACTGCAGTGTCCATCAGACAAACACACAGACTGCAGTGTCCATCTGACAGTAACACACAGACTGCAGTGTTCATCTGACACTTACACACAGACTGCAGTGTGCATCTGACACCAAAACGCAGACTGCAGTGTTCATCTGACACTAACGCATAGACCGCAGTGTCCATCAGACACTCACACTCAGACTGCAGTGTCCATCACTCTAACACAGACTGCAGTGTCCATCAGACACTCACACACAGACTGCAGTGTCCATCAGACACTCAAACACAGACTGCAGTGTCCATCAGACACACACACACAGGCTGCAGTGTCCATCGCATCCTCACACACAGGCTGCAGCGTCCATCAGATACTCACACACAGCATGCAATGTCCATCAGACACCCAGAGACAGACTGTAGTGTGCATCTGACGCTAACACCCAGCATGCAGTATCCATCAGAAACTCACACGCAGACTGCAGTAACCATCAGACACTCACACACAGACTGCATCGTCCATGTGACACTAACACACAGCATGCAGTGTCCATCAGACACTCACTCACAGACTGCAGTGTCCATCAGACAAACACACAGACTGCAGTGTCCATCTGAAGTAACCCACAGACTGCAGTGTTCATCTGACACTTACACACAGACTGCAGTGTGCATCTGACAACAAAAGGCAGACTGCAATGTTCATCTGACACTAACACATAGACCGCAGTGTCCATCAGACACTCACACTCAGACTGCAGTGTCCATCACTCAAACACAGACTGCAGTGTCCATCAGACACTCACACACAGACTGCAGTGTTCATCTGACACTTACACACAGACTGCAGTGTGCATCTGACACCAAAACGCAGACTGCAGTGTTCATCTGACACTAACACATAGACCGCAGTGTCCATCAGACACTCACACTCAGACTGCAGTGTCCATCACTCAAACACAGACTGCAGTGTCCATCAGACACTCAAACACAGACTGCAGTGTCCATCAGACACTCACACACAGGCTGCAGTGTCCATCGCATCCTCACACACAGGCTGCAGCGTCCATCAGATACTCACACACAGCATGCAATGTCCATCAGACACCCAGAGACAGACTGTAGTGTGCATCTGATGCTAACACCCAGCATGCAGTATCCATCAGAAACTCACACGCAGACTGCAGTAACCATCAGACACTCACACACAGACTGCATCGTCCATGTGACACTAACACACAGACTGCAGTGTCCAATTGACACTAACACCCAGCATGCACTGTCCATCAGACACACACACACAGGATGCAGTGTCCATCAGGTACTCAAACACAGCTTGCAATGTCCATCAGAAACTCACAGACAAACTGCAGTGTCCATCTGACACTAACACCCAGCATGCAGTGTCCATCTGACACTAACACACAGACTGCAGTGTCCATCTGACAGTAATTAACTGACTGCATTGTCCATCTGACACTAACACACAGACTGCGGTGTACATGTGTCAGTAACACACAGACTGCAGTGTGCATCTGACACCAACACACAGACTGCAGTGTCCATCAGACACTCACACACAGACTGCAGTGTCCATCAGACACTCACAAACAGACTGCAGTGTACATCACATCCTCAGACACAGGCTGCAGTATCCGTCCGACACTCACACATTGACTGCAGTGTCCATCAGACCCTCACTCACAGACTGCAGTGTCCATCAGACACAAATACAGACTGCAGTGTCCATCTGACACTAACACAAAGACCGCAGAGTCCATCTGACACACTCACAGACTGCAGTGTCCATCTGACACTAACACACAGACTGCAGTGTGCATCTGACACCAACACGCAGACTGCAGTGTCCATCTGACACTAACACACAGCATGCAGTGTCCATCAGACACTCACTCACAGACTGCAGTGTCCATCAGACACACATACAGACTGCAGTGTCCATATGAAACTAACACAAACACTGCAGTGTCCATCTGACACGAACACACAGACTGCGGTGTACATGTGACACTAACACACAGACTGCAGTTTGCATCTGACACTAAGACACAGACTGAAGTGTGCATCTGACACCAACACACAGACTGCAGTGTCCATCTGACACACAGACACACACTGCAGTGTCCATCAGACACTCACACACAGGCTGCAGTGTCCGTCACATCCTCACACACATGCTGCAGTGTCCATCAGATACTCGCACACTGACTGCAGTGTCCCTCTGATACTGACGCACAGCATGCACAGATGGCTATTAGAGATTCACTCACAGACTGCAGTGTCCATCAGACTCTCATACACAGACTGCAGTGTCCATCAGACACACACACAGACTGCAGTGTCCATCAGACACTCACACACAGACTGCAGTGTCCTTGAGACACTCGCACACAGATTGCAGTGTCCATCAGACACTCACAAAAAGAGTGCAGTGTTCATCACATCCTCAGACACAGGCTGCAGTATCCGTCCGACACTCACACATTGACTGCAGAGTCCATCGGACACACACACAGACTGCAGTGTCCATCAGAGACTCACACACACACTGCAGTGTCGAACTCACACTAACACACAGCCTGCAGTGTCCATCTGACACTCACACACAGACTGTTGTGTCCATCACATCCTCACACACAGCCTGCAGTGTCCATCAGACACTCACACACTGTTTGCAGTGTCCATCAGACACTCACACACAGATTGCAGTGTCCATCTGACACTAACACACAGCATGCAGTGTCCATCAAACACTTACTGACAGACTGTAGTGTCCATCTGACACTGACACACAGACTGCAGTGTCCATCAGAGATTCACACACACATTGCAGTGTCCATCAGACACTCACACACAGACTGCAATGTCCGTCAGACACTCACACACAGACTGCATTGTCCATCTGACTCACAGATGGCAGTGTCCATCGGGTCATCTCAAGCAGAGGCTGCAGTGTCCATTCAACCCTCACACAGTCTGCCGTGCGCATCACATCCTCACACACAGGCTGCAGTGTCCATCACATCCTCACACACAGGCTGCTGTATCTGTCAACACACTCACACACAGCCTGCAGTGTCCAAAAGACACTCACACACTGTTTGCAGTGTCCAACAGACACTCACACACAGATTGCAGTGTCCCTCTGACACTAACACACAGCATGCAGTGTCCATCAGACACTCATTGACAGACTGTAGTGTCCATCTGACACTGACACACAGACTGCAGTGTGCATCTGACACTAACACACAGACTGCAGTGTCCATCAGACACACACACAGACTGCAGTGTCCATCTGACACTAACACACAGACTGCAGTGTCCATCTGACACTAACACACAGACTGCAGTGTCCATCTGACACTAACACACAGCATGCAGTGTCCATCAGACACTCACTCACAGACTGCAGTGTCCATCAGGCACACATACAGACTGCATTGTCCATCTGACACTAACACACAGACTGCGGTGTACATGTGTCAGTAACACACAGACTGCAGTGTGCATCTGACACGAACACACAGACTGCAGTGTCCATCAGACACTCACACACAGACTGCAGTGTCCATCAGACACTCACAAACAGACTGCAGTGTACATCACATCCTCAGACACAGGCTGCAGTATCCGTCCGACACTCACACATTGACTGCAGTGTCCATCAGACCTTCACTCACAGACTGCAGTGTCCATCAGACACAAATACAGACTGCAGTATCCATCTGACACTAACACAAAGACTGCAGTGTCCATCTGACACACTCACAGCCTGCAGTGTCCATCTGACACTAACACACAGACTGCAGTGTGCATCTGACACCAACACGCAGACTGCAGTGTCCATCTGACACTCTGACACACAGCATGCTGTGTCCATCAGACACTCACTCACAGACTGCAGTGTCCATCAGACACACATACAGACTGCAGTGTCCATATGAAACTAACACAAACACTGCAGTGTCCATCTGACACGAACACACAGACTGCGGTGTACATGTGACACTAACACACAGACTGCAGTTTGCATCTGACACTAAGACACAGACTGAAGTGTGCATCTGACACCAACACACAGACTGCAGTGTCCATCTGACACACAGACACACACTGCAGTGTCCATCAGACACTCACACACAGGCTGCAGTGTCCGTCACATCCTCACACACATGCTGCAGTATCCGTCCGACACTCACACATTGACTGCAGAGTCCATCGGACACTCACACACAGCCTGCAGTGTCCATCAGACACTCACACACACACGGCAGTGTTCATCTGACACTTACACACAGACTGCAGTGTCCATCAGAGACTCACACACACACTGCAGTGTCGAACTCACACTAACACACAGCCTGCAGTGTCCATCTGACACTCACACACAGCCTGCAGTGTCCATCAGACACTCACACACTGTTTGCAGTGTCCATCAGACACTCACACACAGATTGCAGTGTCCATCTGACACTAACACACAGCATGCAGTGTCCATCAAACACTTACTGACAGACTGTAGTGTCCATCTGACACTGACACACAGACTGCAGTGTCCATCAGAGATTCACACACACATTGCAGTGTCCATCAGACACTCACACACAGACTGCAATGTCCGTCAGACACTCACACACAGACTGCATTGTCCATCTGACTCTAACACACAGACGGCAGTGTCCATCGGGTCATCTCAAGCAGAGGCTGCATTGTCCATTCGACCCTCACACAGTCTGCCGTGCGCATCACATCCTCACACACAGGCTGCAGTGTCCATCACATCCTCACACACAGGCTGCTGTATCTGTCAACACACTCACACACAGCCTGCAGTGTCCAAAAGACACTCACACACTGTTTGCAGTGTCCAACAGACACTCACACACAGATTGCAGTGTCCCTCTGACACTAACACACAGCATGCAGTGTCCCATCAGACACTCATTGACAGACTGTAGTGTCCATCTGACACTAACACACAGACTGCAGTGTGCATCTGACACTAACACACAGACTGCAGTGTCCATCAGACACACACACAGACTGCAGTGTCCATCTGACACTAACACACAGACTGCAGTGTCCATCTGACACTAACACACAGACTGCAGTGTCCATCTGACACTAACACACAGCATGCAGTGGCCATCAGACACTCACTCACAGACTGCAGTGTCCATCAGGCACACATACAGACTGCATTGTCCATCTGACACTAACACACAGACTGCGGTGTACATGTGTCAGTAACACACAGACTGCAGTGTCCATCAGACACACACACAGACTGCAGTGTCCATCTGACACTAACACACAGACTGCAGTGTCCATCTGACACTAACACACAGACTGCAGTGTCCATCTGACACTAACACACAGCATGCAGTGGCCATCAGACACTCACTCACAGACTGCAGTGTCCATCAGGCACACATACAGACTGCATTGTCCATCTGACACTAACACACAGACTGCGGTGTACATGTGTCAGTAACACACAGACTGCAGTGTGCATCTGACACCAACACACAGACTGCAGTGTCCATCAGACACTCACACACAGACTGCAGTGTCCATCAGACACTCACAAACAGACTGCAGTGTACATCACATCCTCAGACACAGGCTGCAGTATCCGTCCGACACTCACACATTGACTGCAGTGTCCATCAGACCTTCACTCACAGACTGCAGTGTCCATCAGACACAAATACAGACTGCAGTGTCCATCTGACACTAACACAAAGACTGCAGTGTCCATCTGACACACTCACAGACTGCAGTGTCCATCTGACACTAACACACAGACTGCAGTGTGCATCTGACACCAACACGCAGACTGCAGCGTCCATCTGACACTAACACACAGCATGCTGTGTCCATCAGACACTCACTCACAGACTGCAGTGTCCATCAGACACACATACAGACTGCAGTGTCCATATGAAACTAACACAAACACTGCAGTGTCCATCTGACATGAACACACAGACTGCGGTGTACATGTGACACTAACACACAGACTGCAGTTTGCATCTGACACTAAGACACAGACTGAAGTGTGCATCTGACACCAACACACAGACTGCAGTGTCCATCTGACACACAGACACACACTGCAGTGTCCATCAGACACTCACACACAGGCTGCAGTGTCCGTCACATCCTCACACACATGCTGCAGTGTCCATCAGATACTCGCACACTGACTGCAGTGTCCCTCTGATACTGACACACAGCATGCAATGGCTATTAGAGATTCACTCACAGACTGCAGTGTCCATCAGACTCTCATACACAGACTGCAGTGTCCATCAGACACACACACAGACTGCAGTGTCCATCAGACACTCACACACAGACTGCAGTGTCCTTGAGACACTCACACACAGACTGCCGTATCCATCAGACACTCACACACAGACTGCATCGTCCATCTGCCACTAACACACAGACTACAGTGCCCAGCTGATGCTAACACAGGTACTTCAGTGTCCATCTGACACTAACACACAGACTGCAGTGTCCAATTGACACTAACACACAGACTGCAGTGGCCATCAGACACTCACTCACAGACTGCAGTGTCCATCAGGCACACATACAGACTGCATTGTCCATCTGACACTAACACACAGACTGCGGTGTACATGTGTCAGTAACACACAGACTGCAGTGTCCATCAGACACACACACAGACTGCAGTGTCCATCTGACACTAACACACAGACTGCAGTGTCCATCTGACACTAACACACAGACTGCAGTGTCCATCTGACACTAACACACAGCATGCAGTGGCCATCAGACACTCACTCACAGACTGCAGTGTCCATCAGGCACACATACAGACTGCATTGTCCATCTGACACTAACACACAGACTGCGGTGTACATGTGTCAGTAACACACAGACTGCAGTGTGCATCTGACACCAACACACAGACTGCAGTGTCCATCAGACACTCACACACAGACTGCAGTGTCCATCAGACACTCACAAACAGACTGCAGTGTACATCACATCCTCAGACACAGGCTGCAGTATCCGTCCGACACTCACACATTGACTGCAGTGTCCATCAGACCTTCACTCACAGACTGCAGTGTCCATCAGACACAAATACAGACTGCAGTGTCCATCTGACACTAACACAAAGACTGCAGTGTCCATCTGACACACTCACAGACTGCAGTGTCCATCTGACACTAACACACAGACTGCAGTGTGCATCTGACACCAACACGCAGACTGCAGCGTCCATCTGACACTAACACACAGCATGCTGTGTCCATCAGACACTCACTCACAGACTGCAGTGTCCATCAGACACACATACAGACTGCAGTGTCCATATGAAACTAACACAAACACTGCAGTGTCCATCTGACATGAACACACAGACTGCGGTGTACATGTGACACTAACACACAGACTGCAGTTTGCATCTGACACTAAGACACAGACTGAAGTGTGCATCTGACACCAACACACAGACTGCAGTGTCCATCTGACACACAGACACACACTGCAGTGTCCATCAGACACTCACACACAGGCTGCAGTGTCCGTCACATCCTCACACACATGCTGCAGTGTCCATCAGATACTCGCACACTGACTGCAGTGTCCCTCTGATACTGACACACAGCATGCAATGGCTATTAGAGATTCACTCACAGACTGCAGTGTCCATCAGACTCTCATACACAGACTGCAGTGTCCATCAGACACACACACAGACTGCAGTGTCCATCAGACACTCACACACAGACTGCAGTGTCCTTGAGACACTCACACACAGACTGCCGTATCCATCAGACACTCACACACAGACTGCATCGTCCATCTGCCACTAACACACAGACTACAGTGCCCAGCTGATGCTAACACAGGTACTTCAGTGTCCATCTGACACTAACACACAGACTGCAGTGTCCAATTGACACTAACACACAGACTGCTGTGTCCATCAGACACTGACACACAGACTGCAGTGTGCATCAGACACTCACACACCGACTATAGTGCCCATCACATCCTCACACACAGGCTGCAATGTCCATCAGACACTCACACACAGACTGCAGTGCCCATCAGACACTCAAACACAGCTTGCAATGTCCATCAGACACTCACAGACAAACTGCAGTGTCCATCTGACACTAACACCCAGCATGCAGTGTCCATCTGACCCTAACACCCAGCATGCATTGTCCATCAGACACTCACGCAAAGAGTGCAGTGTCCATCAGACACTCACACCCAGACTGCAGCATCCATCAGACACTCAAACACAGACTGCAGTGTCCATCAGACGCTCGGACACAGACTGCAGAGTCCATCAGAGATTCACACACACATTGCAGTGTCCATCAGACACTCACACACAGACTGCAATGTCCATCAGAAACTCACAGACAAACTGCAGTGTCCATCTGACACTAACACCCAGCATGCAGTGTCCATCAGACACTCACACACAGACTGCAGTGTCCATCACATCCTCATACACAGGCTGCAGTGTCCATCAGATACTCACACACAGCATGCAATGTACATCAGACACTCACGGACGCACAGCAGTGTCCATCTGACACTAAAACCCAGCATGCAGTATCCATCAGACATTCACACACAGACTGCAGTGTCCATCTGATCGTCACAAACACAGACAGCAGTGTCTATCAGACACTCACACATAGACGGCTGTGCCACCAGAAACTCACATACAGACTGGAGCGCCCATCAGACACTCACACACAGACTGCCATGTCCATCAGTCACTCACACACAGACTGAAGTGTCCATCAGACACTCACAGACAGACTGCAGTGTCCATCAGACTCACACACACACTGCAGTGTCGATCTCACACTAACACACAGCCTGCAGTGTCCATCTGACACTCACACACAGACTGTTGTGTCCATCTCATCCTCACACACAGCCTGCAGTGTCCATCAGACACTCACACACTGTTTGCGGTGTCCATCAGACACTCACACACAGATTGCAGTGTCCATCTGACACTAACACACCGCATGCAGTGTCCATCAGACTCTTACTGACAGACTGTAGTGTCCATCTGACACTGACACACAGACTGCAGTGTCCATCAGACACACACACAGACTGCAGTGTCCATCTGACACTAACACACAGACTGCAGTGTCCATGAGACACACTCACAGACTGCAGTGTCCATCTGACACTAACACACAGACTGCAGTGTGCATCTGACACCAACACGCAGACTGCAGTGTCCATCTGACACTAACACACAGACTGCAGTGTCCATCTGACACTAACACACAGACTGCAGTGTCCATCTGACACTAACACACAGCATGCAGTGTCCATCAGACACTCACTCACAGACTGCAGTGTCCATCAGACACACATACAGACTGCATTGTCCATCTGACACTAACACACAGACTGCGGTGTACATGTGTCAGTAACACACAGACTGCAGTGTGCATCTGACACCAACACACAGACTGCAGTGTCCATCAGACACTCACACACAGACTGCAGTGTCCATCAGACACTCACAAACAGACTGCAGTGTACATCACATCCTCAGACACAGGCTGCAGTATCCGTCCGACACTCACACATTGACTGCAGTGTCCATCAGACCCTCACTCACAGACTGCAGTGTCCATCAGACACAAATACAGACTGCAGTGTCCATCTGACACTAACACAAAGACCGCAGTGTCCATCTGACACACTCACAGACTGCAGTGTCCATCTGACACTAACACACAGACTGCAGTGTGCATCTGACACCAACACGCAGACTGCAGTGTCCATCTGACACTAACACACAGCATGCAGTGTCCATCAGACACTCACTCACAGTTTGCAGTGTCCATCAGACACACATACAGACTGCAGTGTCCATATGAAACTAACACAAACACTGCAGTGTCCATCTGACACGAACACACAGACTGCGGTGTACATGTGACACTAACACACAGACTGCAGTTTGCATCTGACACTAAGACACAGACTGAAGTGTGCATCTGACACCAACACACAGACTGCAGTGTCCATCTGACACACAGACACACACTGCAGTGTCCATCAGACACTCACACACAGGCTGCAGTGTCCGTCAGATCCTCACACACATGCTGCAGTGTCCATCAGATACTCGCACACTGACTGCAGTGTCCCTCTGATACTGACACACAGCATGCAATGGCTATTAGAGATTCACTCACAGACTGCAGTGTCCATCAGACTCTCATACACAGACTGCAGTGTCCATCAGACACACACACAGACTGCAGTGTCCATCAGAAACTCACACACAGACTGCAGTGTCCTTGAGACACTCGCACACAGATTGCAGTGTCCATCAGAACTCACAAACAGACTGCAGTGTTCATCACATCCTCAGACACAGGCTGCAGTATCCGTCCGACACTCACACATTGACTGCAGAGTCCATCGGACACACACACAGACTGCAGTGTCCATCAGAGACTCACACACACACTGCAGTGTCGAACTCACACTAACACACAGCCTGTAGTGTCCATCTGACACTCACACACAGACTGTTGTGTCCATCACATCCTCACACACAGCCTGCAGTGTCCATCAGACACTCACACACTGTTTGCAGTGTCCATCAGACACTCACACACAGATTGCAGTGTCCATCTGACACTAACACACAGAATGCAGTGTCCATCAAACACTTACTGACAGACTGTAGTGTCCATCTGACACTGACACACAGACTGCAGTGTCCATCAGAGATTCACACACACATTGCAGTGTCCATCAGACACTGACACACAGACTGCAGTGTCCGTCAGACACTCACACACAGACTGCAGTGTCCATCTGACTCTAACACCAGACGGCAGTGTCCATCGGGTCATCTCAAGCAGAGGCTGCAGTGTCCATTCAACCCTCACACAGTCTGCCGTGCGCATCACATCCTCACACACAGGCTGCAGTGTCCATCACATCCTCACACACAGGCTGCTGTATCCGTCAACACACTCACACACAGCCTGCAGTGTCCAAAAGACACTCACACACTGTTTGCAGTGTCCAACAGACACTCACACACAGATTGCAGTGTCCCTCTGACACTAACACACAGCATGCAGTGTCCATCAGACACTCATTGACAGACTGTAGTGTCCATCTGACACTGACACACAGACTGCAGTGTGCATCTGACACTAACACACAGACGGCAGTGTCCATCAGACACACACACAGACTGCAGTGTCCATCTGACACTAACACACAGACTGCAGTGTCCATCTGACACTAACACACAGACTGCAGTGTCCATCTGACACTCATTGACAGACTGAAGTGTCCATCTGACACTGACACACAGACTGCAGTTTCCATCAGACACACACACAGACTGCAGTGTCCATCTGACACTAACACACAGACTGCAGTGTGCATCTGACAATAACACACAGACTGCAGTGTCCATCAGACACACACACAGACTGCAGTGTCCATCTGACACTAACACACAGACTGCAGTGTCCATGAGACACACTCACAGACTGCAGTGTCCATCTGACACTAACACACAGACTGCAGAGTGCATCTGACACCAACACGCAGACTGCAGTGTCCATCTGACACTAACACACAGACTGCAGTGTCCATCTGACACTAACACACAGACTGCAGTGTCCATCTGACACTAACACACAGCATGCAGTGTCCATCAGACACTCACTCACAGACTGCAGTGTCCATCAGACACACATACAGACTGCATTGTCCATCTGACACTAACACACAGACTGCGGTGTACATGTGTCAGTAACACACAGACTGCAGTGTGCATCTGACACCAACACACAGACTGCAGTGTCCATCAGACACTCACACACAGACTGCAGTGTCCATCAGACACTCACAAACAGACTGCAGTGTACATCACATCCTCAGACACAGGCTGCAGTATCCGTCCGACACTCACACATTGACTGCAGTGTCCATCAGACCCTCACTCACAGACTGCAGTGTCCATCAGACACAAATACAGACTGCAGTGTCCATCTGACACTAACACAAAGACCGCAGTGTCCATCTGACACACTCACAGACTGCAGTGTCCATCTGACACTAACACACAGACTGCAGTGTGCATCTGACACCAACACGCAGACTGCAGTGTCCATCTGACACTAACACACAGCATGCAGTGTCCATCAGACACTCACTCACAGACTGCAGTGTCCATCAGACACACATACAGACTGCAGTGTCCATATGAAACTAACACAAACACTGCAGTGTCCATCTGACACGAACACACAGACTGCGGTGTACATGTGACACTAACACACAGACTGCAGTTTGCATCTGACACTAAGACACAGACTGAAGTGTGCATCTGACACCAACACACAGACTGCAGTGTCCATCTGACACACAGACACACACTGCAGTGTCCATCAGACACTCACACACAGGCTGCAGTGTCCGTCACATCCTCACACACATGCTGCAGTGTCCATCAGATACTCGCACACTGACTGCAGTGTCCCTCTGATACTGACACACAGCATGCAATGGCTATTAGAGATTCACTCACAGACTGCAGTGTCCATCAGACTCTCATACACAGACTGCAGTGTCCATCAGACACACACACAGACTGCAGTGTCCATCAGACACTCACACACAGACTGCAGTGTCCTTGAGACACTCGCACACAGATTGCAGTGTCCATCAGACACTCACAAAAAGAGTGCAGTGTTCATCACATCCTCAGACACAGGCTGCAGTATCCGTCCGACACTCACACATTGACTGCAGAGTCCATCGGACACACACACAGACTGCAGTGTCCATCAGAGACTCACACACACACTGCAGTGTCGAACTCACACTAACACACAGCCTGGAGTGTCCATCTGACACTCACACACAGACTGTTGTGTCCATCACATCCTCACACACAGCCTGCAGTGTCCATCAGACACTCACACACTGTTTGCAGTGTCCATCAGACACTCACACACAGATTGCAGTGTCCATCTGACACTAACACACAGCATGCAGTGTCCATCAAACACTTACTGACAGACTGTAGTGTCCATCTGACACTGACACACAGACTGCAGTGTCCATCAGAGATTCACACACACATTGCAGTGTCCATCAGACACTCACACACAGACTGCAATGTCCGTCAGACACTCACACACAGACTGCATTGTCCATCTGACTCTAACACACAGACGGCAGTGTCCATCGGGTCATCTCAAGCAGAGGCTGCATTGTCCATTCGACCCTCACACAGTCTGCCGTGCGCATCACATCCTCACACACAGGCTGCAGTGTCCATCACATCCTCACACACAGGCTGCTGTATCTGTCAACACACTCACACACAGCCTGCAGTGTCCAAAAGACACTCACACACTGTTTGCAGTGTCCAACAGACACTCACACACAGATTGCAGTGTCCCTCTGACACTAACACACAGCATGCAGTGTCCCATCAGACACTCATTGACAGACTGTAGTGTCCATCTGACACTAACACACAGACTGCAGTGTGCATCTGACACTAACACACAGACTGCAGTGTCCATCAGACACACACACAGACTGCAGTGTCCATCTGACACTAACACACAGACTGCAGTGTCCATCTGACACTAACACACAGACTGCAGTGTCCATCTGACACTAACACACAGCATGCAGTGGCCATCAGACACTCACTCACAGACTGCAATGTCCGTCAGACACTCACACACAGACTGCATTGTCCATCTGACTCTAACACACAGACGGCAGTGTCCATCGGGTCATCTCAAGCAGAGGCTGCAGTGTCCATTCAACCCTCACACAGTCTGCCGTGCGCATCAGATCCTCACACACAGGCTGCAGTGTCCATCACATCCTCACACACAGGCTGCTGTATCTGTCAACACACTCACACACAGCCTGCAGTGTCCAAAAGACACTCACGCACTGTTTGCAGTGTCCAACTGACACTCACACACAGATTGCAGTGTCCCTCTGACACTAACACACAGCATGCAGTGTCCATCAGACACTCATTGACAGACTGTAGTGTCCATCTGACACTGACACACAGACTGCAGTGTGCATCTGACACTAACACACAGACTGCAGTGTCCATCAGACCTTCACTCACAGACTGCAGTGTCCATCAGACACAAATACAGACTGCAGTATCCATCTGACACTAACACAAAGACTGCAGTGTCCATCTGACACACTCACAGCCTGCAGTGTCCATCTGACACTAACACACAGACTGCAGTGTGCATCTGACACCAACACGCAGACTGCAGTGTCCATCTGACACTAACACACAGCATGCTGTGTCCATCAGACACTCACTCACAGACTGCAGTGTCCATCAGACACACATACAGACTGCAGTGTCCATATGAAACTAACACAAACACTGCAGTGTCCATCTGACACGAACACACAGACTGCGGTGTACATGTGACACTAACACACAGACTGCAGTTTGCATCTGACACTAAGACACAGACTGAAGTGTGCATCTGACACCAACACACAGACTGCAGTGTCCATCTGACACACAGACACACACTGCAGTGTCCATCAGACACTCACACACAGGCTGCAGTGTCCGTCACATCCTCACACACATGCTGCAGTATCCGTCCGACACTCACACATTGACTGCAGAGTCCAT
The DNA here is from genome assembly GCA_026770705.1 of Isurus oxyrinchus. Lineage (NCBI taxonomy): Eukaryota > Metazoa > Chordata > Chondrichthyes > Lamniformes > Lamnidae > Isurus > Isurus oxyrinchus. Next base: position 599,412 of record JANJGN010000315.1, read on the forward strand.
CGGACACTCACACACAGACTGCAGTGTCCATCAGACACTCACACACACACGGCAGTGTTCATCTGACACTTACGCACAGACTGCAGTGTCCATCAGAGACTCACACACACACTGCAGTGTCGAACTCACACTAACACACAGCCTGCAGTGTCCATCTGACACTCACACACAGACTGTTGTGTCCATCACATCCTCACACACAGCCTGCAGTGTCCATCAGACACACACACAGACTGCAGTGTCCATCAGACACTCACACACAGACTGCAGTGTCCTTGAGACACTCGCACACAGATTGCAGTGTCCATCAGAACTCACAAACAGACTGCAGTGTTCATCACATCCTCAGACACAGGCTGCAGTATCCGTCCGACACTCACACATTGACTGCAGAGTCCATCGGACACTCACACACAGACTGCAGTGTCCATCAGACACTCACACACACACGGCAGTGTTCATCTGACACTTACACACAGACTGCAGTGTCCATCAGAGACTCACACACACACTGCAGTGTCGAACTCACACTAACACACAGCCTGCAGTGTCCATCTGACACTCACAAACATACTGTTGTGTCCATCACATCCTTACACACAGCCTGCAGTGTCCATCAGACACTCACACACTGTTTGCAGTGTCCATCAGACACTCACACACAGATTGCAGTGTCCATCTGACACTAACACACAGCATGCAGTGTCCATCATACACTTACTGACAGGCTGTAGTGTCCATCTGACACTGACACACAGACTGCAGTGTCCATCAGAGATTCACACACACATTGCAGTGTCCATCAGACACTCACACACAGTCTGCAATGTCCGTCAGACACTCACACACAGACTGCATTGTCCATCTGACTCTAACACACAGACGGCAGTGTCCATCGGGTCATCTCAAGCAGAGGCTGCAGTGTCCATTCGACCCTCACACAGTCTGCCGTGTGCATCACATCCTCACACACAGGCTGCAGTGTCCATCACATCCTCACACACAGGCTGCTGTATCCGTCAGCACACTCACACACAGCCTGCAGTGTCCAAAAGACACTCACACACTGTTTGCAGTGTCCAACAGACACTCACACACAGATTTGCAGTGTCCATCTGACACTAACACACATCATGCAGTGTCCATCAGACACTCATTGACAGACTGTAGTGTCCATCTGACACTGACTCACAGACTGCAGTGTCCATCAGACACACACACAGACTGCAGTGTGCATCTGACACTAACACACAGACTGCAGTGTGCATCTGACACTAACACACAGACTGCAGTGTCCATCAGACACACACACAGACTGCAGTGTCCATCTGACACTAACACACAGACTGCAGTGTCCATCAGACACACTCACAGACTGCAGTGTCCATCTGACGCTAACACACAGACTGCAGTGTGCATCTGACACCAACACGCAGACTGCAGTGTCCATCTGACACTAACACACAGCATGCAGTGTCCATCAGACACTCACTCACAGACTGCATTGTCCATCAGACACACATACAGACTACAGTGTCCATCTGAAACTAAACAAACACTGCAGTGTCCATCTGACACTAACACACAGACTGCGGTGTACATGTGACACTAACACACAGACTGCAGTGTTCATCTGACACTAAGACACAGACTGAAGTGTGCATCTGACACCAACACTCAGACTGCAGTGTCCGTCAGACACTCACACTGACTGCAGTGTCCATCACGTCCTCACACACAGGCTGCAGCGTCCATCAGATACTCGCACACAGCATGTAATGTCCATCAGACACCCACAGACAGACTGCAGTGTGCATCTGACGCTAACTCCCAGCATGCAGTGTCCATCAGACACTCACACACAGACTGCAGTGTCCATGAGACACTCACACACAGACTGCAGTGTCCATCAGACACTTACACGCAGACTGCAGTGTCCATCAGACACTTACACGCAGACTGCAGTGTCCATCAGACACTCACACACAGACTGCAGTATCCATCAGACACTCACACACACACTGCAGTGTCCATCAGACACTCACACACAGACTGCAGTGTCCATCAGACACTCACACACTGTTTGCAGTGTCCATCAGACACTCACACACAGATTGCAGTGTCCATCTGACACTAACACACAGAATGCAGTGTCCATCAAACACTTACTGACAGACTGTAGTGTCCATCAGAGATTCACACACACATTGCAGTGTCCATCAGACACTCACACACAGACTGCAGTGTCCGTCAGACACTCACACACAGACTGCAGTGTCCATCTGACTCTAACACACAGACGGCAGTGTCCATCGGGTCATCTCAAGCAGAGGCTGCAGTATCCATTCGACCCTCACACAGTCTGCCGTGCGCATCACATCCTCACACACAGGCTGCAGTGTCCTCACATCCTCACACACAGGCTGCTGTATCCGTCAGCACACTCACACACAGCCTGCAGTGTCCAAAAGACACTCACACACTGTTTGCAGTGTCCAACAGACACTCACACAGATTGAAGTGTCCAACTGACACTAACACACAGCATGCAGTGTCCATCAGACACTCATTGACAGACTGTAGTGTCCATCTGACACTGTCACACAGACTGCAGTGTCCATCAGACACACACACAGACTGCAGTATCCATCTGACACTAACACACAGACTGCAGTGTGCATCTGACACTAACACACAGACTGCAGTGTCCATCAGACACACACACAGACTGCAGTGTCCATCTGACACTAACACACAGACTGCAGTGTCCATGAGACACACTCACAGACTGCAGTGTCCATCTGACACTAACACACAGACTGCAGTGTGCATCTGACACCAACACGCAGACTGCAGTGTCCATCTGACACTAACACACAGACTGCAGTGTCCATCTGACACTAACACACAGACTGCAGTGTCCATCTGACACTAACACACAGCATGCAGTGTCCATCAGACACTCACTCACAGACTGCAGTGTCCATCAGACACACATACAGACTGCATTGTCCATCTGACACTAACACACAGACTGCGGTGTACATGTGTCAGTAACACACAGACTGCAGTGTGCATCTGACACCAACACACAGACTGCAGTGTCCATCAGACACTCACACACAGACTGCAGTGTCCATCAGACACTCACAAACAGACTGCAGTGTACATCACATCCTCAGACACAGGCTGCAGTATCCGTCCGACACTCACACATTGACTGCAGTGTCCATCAGACCCTCACTCACAGACTGCAGTGTCCATCAGACACAAATACAGACTGCAGTGTCCATCTGACACTAACACAAAGACTGCAGTGTCCATCTGACACACTCACAGACTGCAGTGTCCATCTGCCACTAACACACAGACTGCAGTGTGCATCTGACACCAACACGCAGACTGCAGTGTCCATCTGACACTAACACACAGCATGCAGTGTCCATCAGACACTCACTCACAGACTGCAGTGTCCATCAGACACACATACAGACTGCAGTGTCCATATGAAACTAACACAAACACTGCAGTGTCCATCTGACACGAACACACAGACTGCGGTGTACATGTGACACTAACACACAGACTGCAGTTTGCATCTGACACTAAGACACAGACTGAAGTGTGCATCTGACACCAACACACAGGCTGCAGTGTCCATCAGATACTCGCACACTGACTGCAGTGTCCCTCTGATACTGACACACAGCATGCAATGGCTATTAGAGATTCACTCACAGACGGCAGTGTCCATCAGACTCTCATACACAGACTGCAGTGTCCATCAGACACACACACAGACTGCAGTGTCCATCAGACACTCACACACAGACTGCAGTGTCCTTGAGACACTCGCACACAGATTGCAGTGTCCATCAGAACTCACAAACAGACTGCAGTGTTCATCACATCCTCAGACACAGGCTGCAGTATCCGTCCGACACTCACACATTGACTGCAGAGTCCATCGGACACTCACACACAGACTGCAGTGTCCATCAGACACTCACACACACACGGCAGTGTTCATCTGACACTTACACACAGACTGCAGTGTCCATCAGAGACTCACACACACACTGCAGTGTCGAACTCACACTAACACACAGCCTGCAGTGTCCATCTGACACTCACAAACAGACTGTTGTGTCCATCACATCCTCACACACAGCCTGCAGTGTCCATCAGACACTCACACACTGTTTGCAGTGTCCATCAGACACTCACACACAGATTGCAGTGTCCATCTGACACTAACACACAGCATGCAGTGTCCATCATACACTTACTGACAGGCTGTAGTGTCCATCTGACACTGACACACAGACTGCAGTGTCCATCAGAGATTCACACACACATTGCAGTGTCCATCAGACACTCACACACAGTCTGCAATGTCCGTCAGACACTCACACACAGACTGCATTGTCCATCTGACTCTAACACACAGACGGCAGTGTCCATCGGGTCATCTCAAGCAGAGGCTGCAGTGTCCATTCGACCCTCACACAGTCTGCCGTGCGCATCACATCCTCACACATAGGCTGCAGTGTCCATCACATCCTCACACACAGGCTGCTGTATCCGTCAGCACACTCACACACAGCCTGCAGTGTCCAAAAGACACTCACACACTGTTTGCAGTGTCCAACAGACACTCACACACAGATTTGCAGTGTCCATCTGACACTAACACACAGCATGCAGTGTCCATCAGACACTCATTGACAGACTGTAGTGTCCATCTGACACTGACTCACAGACTGCAGTGTCCATCAGACACACACACAGACTGCAGTGTGCATCTGACACTAACACACAGACTGCAGTGTGCATCTGACACTAACACACAGACTGCAGTGTCCATCAGACACACACACAGACTGCAGTGTCCATCTGACACTAACACACAGACTGCAGTGTCCATCAGACACACTCACAGACTGCAGTGTCCATCTGACGCTAACACACAGAGTGCAGTGTGCATCTGACACCAACACGCAGACTGCAGTGTCCATCTGACACTAACACACAGCATGCAGTGTCCATCAGACACTCACTCACAGACTGCATTGTCCATCAGACACACATACAGACTGCAGTGTCCATCTGAAACTAAACAAACACTGCAGTGTCCATCTGACACTAACACACAGACTGCGGTGTACATGTGACACTAACACACAGACTGCAGTGTTCATCTGACACTAAGACACAGACTGAAGTGTGCATCTGACACCAACACTCAGACTGCAGTGTCCGTCTGACACACAGACACACACTGCAGTGTCCATCAGACACTCACACACAGGCTGCAGTGTCTGTCACATCCTCACACACATGCTGCAGTGTCCATCAGATACTCACACACTGACTGCAGTGTCCCTCTGATACTGACACACAGCATGCAATGGCTATCAGAGATTCACTCACAGACTGCAGTGTCCATCAGACTCCCATACACAGACTGCGGTGTCCATCAGACACTCACACACAGACTCTAGTGTCCTTGAGACACTCACACACAGACTGCAGTGTCCTTGAGACACTCACACACAGACTGCAGTGTCCATCAGACACTCACAAACAGACTGCAATGTGCATCACATCCTCAGACACAGGCTGCAGTATCCGTCCGACACTCACACATTGACTGCAGAGTCCATGGGACACTCACACACAGACTGCAGTGTCCATCAGACACTCACACACAGACTGCAGTGTCCATCAGACACTCACACTGACTGCAGTGTCCATCACGTCCTCACACACAGGCTGCAGCGTCCATCAGATACTCGCACACAGCATGTAATGTCCATCAGACACCCACAGACAGACTGCAGTGTGCATCTGACGCTAACTCCCAGCATGCAGTATCCATCAGAAACTCACACACAGACTGCAGTATCCATCAGACACTCACACACAGACTGCATCGTCCACCTGACACTAACACACAGACTACAGTGCCCAGCTGATGCTAATACACGTACTTCAGTGTCCATCTGACACTAACACACAGACTGCAGTGTCCAATTGACACTAACACACAGACTGCTGTGTCCATCAGACACTGACACACAGACTGCAGTGTGCATCAGACACTCACACACCGACTATAGTGTCCATCACATCCTCACACACAGGCTGCAGTGTCCATCAGGTACTCAAACACAGCTTGCAATGTCCATCAGACACTCACAGACAAACTGCAGTGTCCATCTGACACTAACACACAGACTGCAGTGTCCATCTGACCCTAACACCCAGCATGCATTGTCCATCAGACACTCACGCACAGACTGCAGTGTCCATCAGACACTCACACCCAGACTGCAATATCCATCAGACACTCAAACACAGACTGCAGTGTCCATCAGACGCTCGAACGCAGACTGCAGAGTCCATCAGAGATTCACACACACATTGCAGTGTCCATCAGACACTCAAACACAGACTGCAATGTCCATCAGAAACTCACAAACTGCAGTGTCCATCTGACACTAACACCCAGCATGCAGTGTCCATCTGACACTAACACCCAGCATGCATTGTCCATCAGACACTCACGCACAGACTGCAGTGTCCATCAGACACTCACACCAAGACTGCAGTGTCCATCAGATGCTCGAACACAGACTGCAGTGTCCATCAGACACTCACACACACACTGCAGTGTCCATCAGACACTAACGCACAGACTGCAGTGTCCATCAGACACTAACACACAGCATGCAGTGTCCATCAGACACTCACTTACAGACTGCAGTGTCCATCAGACAAACACACAGACTGCAGTGTCCATCTGACAGTAACACACAGACTGCAGTGTCCATCAGACACTCACACACAGACTGCAGTGTCCATCAGACACTCACAAACAGACTGCAGTGTACATCACATCCTCAGACACAGGCTGCAGTATCCGTCCGACACTCACACATTGACTGCAGTGTCCATCAGACCCTCACTCACAGACTGCAGTGTCCATCAGACACAAATACAGACTGCAGTGTCCATCTGACACTAACACAAAGACTGCAGTGTCCATCTGACAAACTCACAGACTGCAGTGTCCATCTGCCACTAACACACAGACTGCAGTGTGCATCTGACACCAACACGCAGACTGCAGTGTCCATCTGACACTAACACACAGCATGCAGTGTCCATCAGACACTCACTCACAGACTGCAGTGTCCATCAGACACACATACAGACAGCAGTGTCCATATGAAACTAACACAAACACTGCAGTGTCCATCTGACACGAACACGCAGACTGCGGTGTACATGTGACACTAACACACAGACTGCAGTTTGCATCTGACACTAAGACACAGACTGAAGTGTGCATCTGACACCAACACACAGACTGCAGTGTCCATCTGACACACAGACACACACTGCAGTGTCCATCAGACACTCACACACAGGCTGCAGTGTCCGTCACATCCTCACACACATGCTGCAGTGTCCATCAGATACTCGCACACTGACTGCAGTGTCCCTCTGATACTGACACACAGCATGCAATGGCTATTAGAGATTCACTCACAGACTGCAGTGTCCATCAGACTCTCATACACAGACTGCAGTGTCCATCAGACACACACACAGACTGCAGTGTCCATCAGACACTCACACACAGACTGCAGTGTCCTTGAGACACTCGCACACAGATTGCAGTGTCCATCAGACACTCACAAACAGACTGCAGTGTTCATCACATCCTCAGACACAGGCTGCAGTATCCTTCCGACACTCACACATTGACTGCAGAGTCCATCGGACACTCACACACAGACTGCAGTGTCCATCAGACACTCACACACACACGGCAGTGTTCATCTGACACTTACACACAGACTGCAGTGTCCATCAGAGACTCACACACACACTGCAGTGTCGAACTCACACTAACACACAGCCTGCAGTGTCCATCTGACACTCACACACAGACTGTTGTGTCCATCACATCCTCACACACAGCCTGCAGTGTCCATCAGACACTCACACACTGTTTGCAGTGTCCATCACACACTCACACACAGATTGCAGTGTCCATCTGACACTAACACACAGCATGCAGTGTCCATCAAACACTTACTGACAGACTATAGTGTCCATCTGACACTGACACACAGACTGCATTGTCCATCAGAGATTCACACACACATTGCAGTGTCCATCAGACTCTCACACACAGACTGCAATGTCCGTCAGACACTCACACACAGACTGCATTGTCCATCTGACTCTAACACACAGACGGCAGTGTCCATCGGGTCATCTCAAGCAGATGCTGCAGTGTCTTTTCGACCCTCACACAGTCTGCCGTGCGCATCACATCCTCACACACAGGCTGCAGTGTCCATCACATCCTCACACACAGGCTGCTGTATCCGTCAGCACACTCACACACAGCCTGGAGTGTCCAAAAGACACTCACACACTGTTTGCAGTGTCCAACAGACACTCACACACAGATTGCAGTGTCCATCTGACACTAACACACAGCATGCAGTGTCCATCAGACACTCATTGACAGACTGTAGTGTCCATCTGACACTGACACACAGACTGCAGTGTCCATCAGACACACACACAGACTGCAGCGTCCATCTGACACTAACACACAGACTGCAGTGTGCATCTGACACTAACACACCGACTGCAGTGTCCATCAGACACACACACAGACTGCAGTGTCCATCTGACACTAACACACAGACTGCAGTGTCCATCAGACACACTCACAGACTGCAGTGTCCATCTGACACTAACACACAGACTGCAGTGTGCATCTGACACCAACACGCAGACTGCAGTGTCCATCTGACACTAACACACAGCATGCAGTGTCCATCAGACACTCACTCACAGACTGCAGTGTCCATCAGACACACATACAGACTACAGTGTCCATCTGAAACTAAACAAACACTGCAGTGTCCATCTGACACTAACACACAGACTGCGGTGTACATGTGACACTAACACACAGACTGCAGTGTGCATCTGACACTAAGACACAGACTGAAGTGTGCATCTGACACCAACACACAGACTGCAGTGTCCATCTGACACACAGACACACACTGCAGTGTCCATCAGACACTCACACACAGGCTGCAGTGTCCGTCACATCCTCACACACATGCTGCAGTGTCCATCAGATACTCACACACTGACTGCAGTGTCCCTCTGATACTGACACACAGCATGCAATGGCTATCAGAGATTCACTCACAGACTGCAGTCTCCATCCGACTCCCATACACAGACTGCACTGTCCATCAGACACTCACACACAGACGGCAGTGTCCTTGAGACACTCACACACAGACTGCAGTGTCCTTGAGACACTCACACACAGACTGCAGTGTCCATCAGACACTCACAAACAGACTGCAATGTACATCACATCCTCAGACACAGGCTGCAGTATCCGTCCGACACTCACACATTGACTGCAGAGTCCATCGGACACTCACACACAGACTGCAGTGTCCATCAGACACTCACACACAGACTGCAGTGTCCATCAGGCACTCACACGCAGACTGCAGTGTCCATCAGACACTCACACACAGACTGCAGTGTCCATCAGACACTCACACTGACTGCAGTGTCCATCACGTCCTCACACACAGGCTGCAGCGTCCATCAGATACTCGCACACAGCATGTAATGTCCATCAGACACCCACAGACAGACTGCAGTGTGCATCTGATGCTAACTCCCAGCATGCAGTATCCATCAGAAACTCACACACAGACTGCAGTATCCATCAGACACTCACACACAGACTGCATCGTCTATCTGACACTAACACTCAGACTACAGTGCCCAGCTGATGCTAACACACATACTTCAGTGTCCATCTGACACTAACACACAGACTGCAGTGTCCAATTGACACTAACGCACAGACTGCTGTGTCCATCAGACACTGACACACAGACTGCAGTGTGCATCAGACACTCACACACCGACTATAGTGTCCATCACATCCTCACACACAGGCTGCAGTGTCCATCAGGTACTCAAACACAGCTTGCAATGTCCAAAAGACACTCACAGACAAACTGCAGTGTCCATCTGACACTAACACACAGACTGCAGTGTCCATCTGACCCTAACACCCAGCATGCATTGTCCATCAGACACTCACGCACAGACTGCAGTGTCCATCAGACACTCACACCCAGACTGCAATATCCATCAGACACTCAAACACAGACTGCAGTGTCCATCAGACGCTCGAACACAGACTGCAGAGTCCATCAGAGATTCACACACACATTGCAGTGTCCATCAGACACTCAAACACAGACTGCAATGTCCATCAGAAACTCACAAACTGCAGTGTCCATCTGACACTAACACTCAGCATGCAGTGTCCATCTGACAATAACACCCAGCATGCATTGTCCATCAGACACTCACGCACAGACTGCAGTGTCCATCAGACACTCACACCAAGACTGCAGTGTCCATCAGATGCTCGAACACAGACTGCAGTGTCCATCAGAAACTCACACACACACTGCAGTGTCCATCAGACACTAACGCACAGACTGCAGTGTCCATCAGACACTAACACACAGCATGCAGTGTCCATCAGACACTCACTTACAGACTGCAGTGTCCATCAGACAAACACACAGACTGCAGTGTCCATCTGACAGTAACACACAGACTGCAGTGTTCATCTGACACTTACACACAGACTGCAGTGTGCATCTGACAACAAAAGGCAGACTGCAGTGTTCATCTGACACTAACACATAGACCGCAGTGTCCATCAGACACTCACACTCAGACTGCAGTGTCCATCACTCAAACACAGACTGCAGTGTCCATCAGACACTCACGCACAGACTACAGTGTTCATCTGACACTTACACACAGACTGCAGTGTGCATCTGACACCAAAACGCAGACTGCAGTGTTCATCTGACACTAACACATAGACCGCAGTGTCTATCAGACACTCACACTCAGACTGAAGTGTCCATCACTCAAACACAGACGGCAGTGTCCATCAGACACTCACACACAGACTGCAGTGTCCATCAGACACTCAAACACAGACTGCAGTGTCCATCAGACACTCACACACAGACTGCAGTGTCTATCGCATCCTCACACACAGGCTGCAGCGTCCATCAGATACTCACACACAGCATGCAATGTCCATCAGACACCCAGAGACAGACTGTAGTGTGCATCTGACGCTAACACCCAGCATGCAGTATCCATCAGAAACTCACACGCAGACTGCAGTAACCATCAGACACTCACACTCAGACTGCATCGTCCATGTGACACTAACACACTGACTGCAGTGTCCAATTGACACTAACACCGAGCATGCACTGTCCATCAGACACTCACACACAGAATGCAGTGTCCATCAGACACTCACACACAGGATGCAGTGTCCATCAGGTACTCAAACACAGCTTGCAATGTCCATCAGAAACTCACAGACAAACTGCAGTGTCCATCTGACACTAACACCCAGCATGCGGTGTCCTTCTGACACGAACACACAGATTGCAGTGTCCATCTGACAGTAATTTACTGACTGCAGTGTCCTTCAGACACTCACACACAGACTACAGTGTCCATCAGACACTCACACACAGACTGCAATGTCCATCACATCCTCACACACAGGCTGCAGTGTCCATCAGATACTCACACACAGCATGCAATGTACATCAGACACTCATGGACGCACTGCAGTGTCCATCTGACACTCACACACACACTGCAGTGTCCATCTGACACTGACCCACAGACTGCAGTGTCCATCAGACACACACACAGACTGCAGTGTCCATCTGACACTCACACACAGACTGCAGTGTCCATCAGACACACTCACAGACTGCAGTGTCCATCTGACGCTAACACACAGACTGCAGTGTGCATCTGACACCAACACGCAGACTGCAGTGTCCATCTGACACTAACACACAGACTGCAGTGTCCATCTGACACTAACACACAGCATGCAGTGTCCATCAGACACTCACTCACAGACTGCAGTGTCCATCAGACACACTCACAGACTGCAGTGTCCATCTGACACTAACATAAAGACTGCAGTGTCCATCTGACACTAACACAAAGACTGCGGTGTACATGTGACACTAACACACAGACTGCAGTGTGCATCTGACACTAAGACACAGACTGAAGTGTGCATCTGACACCAACACACAGACTGCAGTGTCCATCTGACACACAGACACACACTGCAGTGTCCATCAGACACTCACACACAGGCTGCAGTGTCCGTCACATCCTCACACACATGCTGCAGTGTCCATCAGATACTCACACACAGACTGCAGTGTCCATCAGACACTCACAGACAAACTGCAGTGTCCATCTGACACTAACACCCAGCATGCAGTGTCCATCTGACACTAACACCTAGCATGCATTGTCCATCAGACACTCACGCACAGACTGCAGTGTCCATCAGAAACTCACACACAGACTGCATTGTCCATCTGACTCTAACACACAGACGCAGTGTCCATCGGGTCATCTCAAGCAGAGGCTGCAGTGTCCATTCGACCCTCACACAGTCTGCCGTGTGCATCACATCCTCACACACAGGCTGCAGTGTCCATCACATCCTCACACACAGGCTGCTGTATCCGGCAGCACACTCACACACAGCCTGCAGTGTCCAAAAGACACTCACACACTGTTTGCAGTGTCCATCAGACACTCACACACACAGACTGCAGGGTCCATCTGACACTAACATACAGACAAGAGTGTCCATCTGACAAGAACACATCCCATTTGACACTAACACACAGACTGCAGTGTCCATCTGACACGAACACACAGATTGCAGTGTCCATCTGACACTAACAAACTGACTGCAGTGTCCATCAGACACTCACACACAGACTGCAATGTCCATCACATCCTCACACACAGGCTGCAGTGTCCATCAGATACTCATACACAGCATGCAATGTACATCAGACACTCACGGACGCACTGCAGTGTCCATCTGACACTAAAACCCAGCATGCAGTATCCATCAGACATTCACACACTGACTGCAGTGTCCATCACATCCTCACACAGAGGCTGCAGTGTCCATCAGATACTCGCACACAGCATGTAATGTCCATCAGACACCCACAGACAGACTGCAGTGTGCATCTGACGCTAACTCCCAGCATGCAGTATCCATCAGAAACTCACACACAGACTGCAGTGTCCATCAGACACTCACACACAGACTGAAGTGTCCATCAGACACTCACAGACAGACTGCAGTGTCGAACTCACACTAACACACAGCCTGCAGTGTCCATCTGACACTCACACACAGACTGTTGTGTCCATCACATCCTCACACACGGCCTGCAGTGTCCATCAGACACTCACACACAGATTGCAGTGTCCATCTGACACTGACACACAGACTGCAGTGTCCATCAGAGATTCACACACACATTGCAGTGTCCATCAGACTCTCACACACAGACTGCAATGTCCGTCAGACACTCACACACAGACTGCATTGTCCATCTGACTCTAACACACAGACGGCAGTGTCCATCGGGTCATCTCAAGCAGAGGCTGCAGTGTCCATTCGACCCTCACACAGTCTGCCGTGCGCATCACATCCTCACACACAGGCTGCAGTGTCCATCACATCCTCACACACAGGCTGCTGTATCCGTCAGCACACTCACACACAGCCTGCAGTGTCCAAAAGACACTCACACACTGTTTGCAGTGTCCAACAGACACTCACACACAGATTGCAGTGTCCATCTGACACTAACACACAGCATGCAGTGTCCATCAGACACTCATTGACAGACTGTAGTGTCCATCTGACACTGACACACAGACTGCAGTGTCCATCAGACACACACACAGACTGCAGCGTCCATCTGACACTAACACACAGACTGCAGTGTGCATCGGACACTAACACACAGACTGCAGTGTCCATCAGACACACACACAGACTGCAGTGTCCATCTGACACTAACACACAGACTGCAGTGTCCATCAGACACACTCACAGACTGCAGTGTCCATCTGACACTAACACACAGACTGCAGTGTGCATCTGACACTAACACACAGACTGCAGTGTCCATCAGACACACACACAGACTGCAGTGTCCATCTGACACTAACACTCAGACTGCAGTGTGCATCTGACACCAACACGCAGACTGCAGTGTCCATCTGACACTAACACACAGCATGCAGTGTCCATCAGACACTCACTCACAGACTGCAGTGTCCATCTGACACTAACACACAGACTGCGGTGTAAATGTGACACTAACACACAGACTGCAGTGTGCATCTGACACTAAGACACAGACTGAAGTGTGCATCTGACACCAACACACAGACTGCAGTGTCCATCTGACACACAGACACACACTGCAGTGTCCATCAGACACTCACACACAGGCTGCAGTGTCCGTCACATCCTCACACACATGCTGCAGTGTCCATCAGATACTCACTCACTGACTGCAGTGTCCCTCTGATACTGACACACAGCATGCAATGGCTATCAGAGATTCACTCACAGACTGCAGTGTCCATCAGACTCTCATACACAGACTGCAGTGTCCATCAGACACTCACACACAGACTGCAGTGTCCTTGAGACACTCACACACAGACTGCAGTGTCCTTGAGACACTCACACACAGACTGCAGTGTCCATCAGACACTCACAAACAGACTGCAATGTACATCACATCCTCAGACACAGGCTGCAGTATCCGTCCGACACTCACACATTGACTGCAGAGTCCATCGGACACTCACACACAGACTGCAGTGTCACTCAGAGACTCACACTGACTGCAGTATCCGTCACATCCTCACACACATGCTGCAGTGTCCATCAGATACTCGCACACTGACTGCAGTGTCCCTCTGATACTGACACACAGCATGCAATGGCTATCAGAGATTCACTCACAGACTGCAGTGTCCATCAGACTCGCATACACAGACTGCAGTGTCCATCAGACACTCACACACAGACTGCAGTGTCCTTGAGACACTCACACACAGACTGCAGTGTCCTTGAGACACTCACAAACAGACTGCTGTGTACATCACATCCTCAGACACAGGCTGCAGTATCCGTCCGACTCTCACACATTGACTGCAGAGTCCATCGGACACTCACACACAGACTGCAGTGTCCATCAGACACTCACACACACACGGCAGTGTCCATGAGACACACACACAGACTGCAGTGTCCATCAGACACTCACACGCAGACTGCAGTGTCCATCAGACACTCACACACAAACTGCAGTATCCATCAGACACTCACACACACACTGCAGTGTCCATCAGACACTCACACACAGACTGCAGTGTCCATCAGACACTCACACTGACTGCAGTGTCCATCACGTCCTCACACACAGGCTGCAGCGTCCATCGGATACTCACACACAGCATGTAATGTCCATCAGACACCCACAGAGAGACTGCAGTGTGCATCTGACGCTAACTTCTAGCATGCAGTATCCATCAGAAACTCACACACAGACTGCAGTATCCATCAGACACTCACACACAGACTGCATCGTCCATCTGACACTAACACACAGACTACAGTGCCCAGCTGATGCTAATACACGTACTTCAGTGTCCATCTGACACTAACACACAGACTGCAGTGTCCAATTGACACTAACACACACACTGCTGTGTCCATCAGACACTGACACACAGACTGCAGTGTGCATCAGACACTCACACACCGACTATAGTGTCCATCACATCCTCACACACAGGCTGCAGTGTCCATCAGACGCTCGAACACAGACTGCAGAGTCCATCAGAGATTCACACACACATTGCAGTGTCCATCAGACACTCACACAGAGACTGCAATGTCCATCAGAAACTCACAGACAAACTGCAGTGTCCATCTGACACTAACACACAGACTGCAGTGTCCATCTGACCCTAACACCCAGCATGCATTGTCCATCAGACACTCACGCACAGACTGCAGTGTCCATCAGACACTCACACCCAGACTGCAGTGTCCATCAGACACTCAAACACAGACTGCAGTGTCTATCAGACACTCACACCCAGACTGCAGTGTCCATCAGACACTCAAACACAGACTGCAGTGTCCATCAGACGCTCGAACACAGACTGCAGAGTCCATCAGAGATTCACACACTCATTGCAGTGTCCATCAGACACTCACACAGAGACTGCAATGTCCATCAGACGCTCGAACACAGACTGCAGAGTCCATCAGAGATTCACACACTCATTGCAGTGTTCATCTGACACTAACACATAGACCGCAGTGTCCATCAGACACTCACACTCAGACTGCAGTGTCCATCACTCAAACACAGACTGCAGTGTCCATCAGACACTCAAACACAGACTGCAGTGTTCATCTGACACTTACACACAGACTGCAGTGTGCATCTGACACCAAAACGCAGACTGCAGTGTTCATCTGACACTAACACATAGACTGCAGTGTCCATCAGACTCTCATACACAGACTGCAGTGTCCATCAGACACTCACACACAGACTGCAGTGTCCTTGAGACACTCACACACAGACTGCAGTGTCCTTGAGACACACACACAGACTGCAGTGTCCATCAGACACTCACAAACAGACTGCAATGTACATCACATCCTCAGACACTGGCTGCAGTATCCGTCCGACACTCACACATTGACTGCAGAGTCCATCGGACACTCACACACAGACTGCAGTGTCAGTCAGATACTCACACTGACTGCAGTATCCGTCACATCCTCACACACATGCTGCAGTGTCCATCAGATACTCGCACACTGACTGCAGTGTCCCTCTGATACTGACACACAGCATGCAATGGCTATCAGAGATTCACTCACAGACTGCAGTGTCCATCAGACTCTCATACACAGACTGCAGTGTCCATCAGACACTCACACACAGACTGCAGTGTCCTTGAGACACTCACACACAGACTGCAGTGTCCATCAGACACTCACAAACAGACTGCTGTGTACATCACATCCTCAGACACAGGCTGCAGTATCCGTCCGACTCTCACACATTGACTGCAGAGTCCATCGGACACTCACACACAGACTGCAGTGTCCATCAGACACTCACACACACATGGCAGTGTCCATGAGACACACACACAGACTGCAGTGTCCATCAGACACTCACACGCAGACTGCAGTGTCCATCAGACACTCACACACAAACTGCAGTATCCATCAGACACTCACACACACACTGCAGTGTCCATCAGACACTCACACACAGACTGCAGTGTCCATCAGACACTCACACTGACTGCAGTGTCCATCACGTCCTCACACACAGGCTGCAGCGTCCATTGGATACTCACACACAGCATGTAATGTCCATCAGACACCCACAGAGAGACTGCAGTGTGCATCTGACGCTAACTCCCAGCATGCAGTATCCATCAGAAACTCACACACAGACTGCAGTATCCATCAGACACTCACACTCAGACTGCATCATCCATCTGACACTAACACACAGACTACAGTGCCCAGCTGATGCTAATACACGTACTTCAGTGTCCATCTGACACTAACACACAGACTGCAGTGTCCAATTGACACTAACACACAGACTGCTGTGTCCATCAGACACTGACACACAGACTGCAGTGTGCATCAGACACTCACACACCGACTATAGTGTCCATCACATCCTCACACACAGGCTGCAGTGTCCATCAGACGCTCGAACACAGACTGCAGAGTCCATCAGAGATTCACACACACATTGCAGTGTCCATCAGACACTCACACAGAGACTGCAATGTCCATCAGAAACTCACAGACAAACTGCAGTGTCCATCTGACACTAACACACAGACTGCAGTGTCCATCTGACCCTAACACCCAGCATGCATTGTCCATCAGACACTCACGCACAGACTGCAGTGTCCATCAGACACTCACACCCAGACTGCAGTGTCCATCAGACACTCAAACACAGACTGCAGTGTCCATCAGACACTCACACCCAGACTGCAGTGTCCATCAGACACTCAAACACAGACTGCAGTGTCCATCAGACGCTCGGACACAGACTGCAGAGTCCATCAGAGATTCACACACACATTGCAGTGTCCATCAGACACTCACACAGAGACTGCAATGTCCATCAGAAACTCACAGACAAACTGCAGTGTCCATCTGACACTAACACCCAGCATGCATTGTCCATCAGACACTCACGCACAGACTGCAGTGTCCATCAGACACTCACACCAAGACTGCAGTGTCCATCAGATGCTCGAACACAGACTGCAGTGTGCATCTGACAACAAAATGCAGACTGCAGTGTTCATCTGACACTAACACATAGACCGCAGTGTCCATCAGACACTCACACTCAGACTGCAGTGTCCATCACTCAAACACAGACTGCAGTGTCCATCAGACACTCAAACACAGACTGCAGTGTTCATCTGACACTTACACACAGACTGCAGTGTGCATCTGACACCAAAACGCAGACTGCAGTGTTCATCTGACACTAACACATAGACTGCAGTGTCCATCAGACACTCACACTCAGACTGCAGTGTCCATCACTCAAACACAGACTGCAGTGTCCATCAGACACTCACACACAGACTGCAGTGTCCATCAGACACTCACACACAGGCTGCAGTGTCGATCACATCCTTACACACAGACTGCAGTGCCCATCTGAGACTCACACACACACTGCAGCGTCCATCAGACACTCACACACAGACTGCTATGTCCATCAGACATACACACAGATTGTATCGTCCATTTGACACTAACACACAGACTACAGTGTACATCTGACGCTAACACATGTACTGCAGTGTCCATCTGACACTAACACACAGACTGCAGTGTCCATCTGACACTAACACCCAGACTGCAGTGTGCATCTGACAGCAATGCACAGACTGCAGTGTCCATCTGACACTCACACACACACAGACTGCAGTGTCCAACAGACACTAACACACAGACTGCGGTGTTCATCACATCCTCACACACAGGCTGCAGTGTCCATCACATCCTCACTCACAGGCTGCAGTGTCCTTCAGACACTCACACACAGACTGCTGTGTCCATCTGAAACTAACACACAGCATGCAGTGTCCATCAAACACTCACTCACACACTGCAGTGTCCATCTGACACCAACACACAGACTGCAGTGTCCATCTGTCACTAACAAACTGACTGCAGTGTCCATCAGACACACACACACAGACTACAGTGTCCATCACATCCTCACACACAGGCTGCAGTGTCCATCAGATACTCACACACAGCATGCAATGTACATCAGACACTCACGGACGCACTGCAGTGTCCATCTGACACTAAAACCCAGCATGCAGTATCCATCAGACATTCACACACAGACTGCAGTGTCCATCTGATCGTCACAAACACAGACTGCAGTGTCTATCAGACACTCACACATAGACTGCTGTGTCCACCAGAAACTCACATACAGACTGGAGCGCCCATCAGACACTCACACACAGACTGCAGTGTCCATCAGTCACTCACACACAGACTGCCATGTCCATCAGACACACACACACAGACTGCAGTGTCCATCAGATACTCACACACAGCATGCAATGTCCATCAGACACCCAGAGACAGACTGTAGTGTGCATCTGACGCTAACACCCAGCATGCAGTATCCATCAGAAACTCACACGCAGACTGCAGTAACCATCAGACACTCACACACAGACTGCATCGTCCATGTGACACTAACACACAGACTGCAGTGTCCAATTGACACTAACACCCAGCATGCACTGTCCATCAGACACTCACACACAGAATGCAGTGTCCATCAGACACTCACACACAGGATGCAGTGTGCATCAGGTACTCAAACACAGCTTGCAATGTCCATCAGAAACTCACAGACAAACTGCAGTGTCCATCTGACACTAACACCCAGCATGCAGTGTCCATCTGACACTAACACACAGATTGCAGTGTCCATCTGACAGTAATTTACTGACTGCAGTGTCCATCAGACACTCACACACAGACTGCAGTGTCCATCAGACACTCACACACAGACTGCAATGTCCATCACATCCTCACACACAGGCTGCAGTGTCCATCAGATACTCACACACAGCATGCAATGTACATCAGACACTCACGGACGCACAGCAGTGTCCATCTGACACTAAAACCCAGCATGCAGTATCCATCAGACATTCACACACAGACTGCAGTGTCCATCTGATCGTCACAAACACAGACTGCAGTGTCTATCAGACACTCACACATAGACGGCTGTGCCACCAGAAACTCACATACAGACTGGAGCGCCCATCAGACACTCACACACAGACTGCCATATCCATCAGTCACTCACACACAGACTGAAGTGTCCATCAGACACTCACAGACAGACTGCAGTGTCCATCAGACTCACACACGCACTGCAGTGTTGATCTCACACTAACAGACAGCCTGCAGTGTCCATCTGACACTCACACACAGACTGTTGTGTCCATCACATCCTCACACACAGCCTGCAGTGTCCATCAGACACTCACACACTGTTTGCAGTGTCCATCAGACACTCACACACAGATTGCAGTGTCCATCTGACACTAACACACAGCATGCAGTGTCCATCAGACACTTACTGACAGACTGTAGTGTCCATCTGACACTGACACACAGACTGCAGTGTCCATCAGACACACACACAGACTGTAGTGTCCATCTGACACTAACACACAGACTGCAGTGTGCATCTGACACCAACACGCAGACTGCAGTGTCCATCTGACACTAACACACAGACTGCAGTGTCCATCTGACACTCACTCACAGACTGCAGTGTCCATCAGACACACATACAGACTGCAGTGTCCATGTGTCAGTAACACACAGACTGCAGTGTGCATCTGACACCAACACACAGACTGCAGTGTACATGTGTCAGTAACACACAGACTGCAGTGTGCATCTGACACCAACACACAGACTGCAGTGTCCATCAGACACTCACACACAGACTGCAGTGTCCATCAGACAGCAACAGACAGACTGCAGTGTCCATCTGACACTCACACACACACACACACTGCAGTGTCCATCAGACACTCACACACAGGCTGCAGTGTCGATCACATCCTTACACACAGACTGCAGTGCCCATCTGAGACTCACACACACACTGCAGCGTCCATCAGACACTCACACACAGACTGCTATGTCCATCAGACATACACACAGATTGTATCGTCCATTTGACACTAACACACAGACTACAGTGTACATCTGACGCTAACACATGTACTGCAGTGTCCATCTGACACTAACACACAGACTGCAGTGTCCATCTGACACTAACACCCAGACTGCAGTGTGCATCTGACAGCAATGCACAGACTGCAGTGTCCATCTGACACTCACACACACACAGACTGCAGTGTCCAACAGACACTAACACACAGACTGCGGTGTTCATCACATCCTCACACACAGGCTGCAGTGTCCATCACATCCTCACTCACAGGCTGCAGTGTCCTTCAGACACTCACACACAGACTGCTGTGTCCATCTGAAACTAACACACAGCATGCAGTGTCCATCAAACACTCACTCACACACTGCAGTGTCCATCTGACACCAACACACAGACTGCAGTGTCCATCTGTCACTAACAAACTGACTGCAGTGTCCATCAGACACACACACACAGACTACAGTGTCCATCACATCCTCACACACAGGCTGCAGTGTCCATCAGATACTCACACACAGCATGCAATGTACATCAGACACTCACGGACGCACTGCAGTGTCCATCTGACACTAAAACCCAGCATGCAGTATCCATCAGACATTCACACACAGACTGCAGTGTCCATCTGATCGTCACAAACACAGACTGCAGTGTCTATCAGACACTCACACATAGACTGCTGTGTCCACCAGAAACTCACATACAGACTGGAGCGCCCATCAGACACTCACACACAGACTGCAGTGTCCATCAGTCACTCACACACAGACTGCCATGTCCATCAGACACACACACACAGACTGAAGTGTCCATCAGACACTCACAGACAGACTGCAGTGTCCATCAGAGACTCACACAGACACTGCAGTGTCGATCTCACACTAACACACAGCCTGCAGTGTCCATCAGGTACTCAAACACAGACTGTTGTGTCCATCACATCCTCACACACAGCCTGCAGTGTCCATCAGACACTCACACACTGTTTGCAGTGTCCATCAGACACTCACACACAGATTGCAGTGTCCATCTGACACTAACACACAGCATGCAGTGTCCATCAAACACTTACTGACAGACTGTAGTGTCCATCTGACACTGACACACAGACTGCAGTGTCCATCAGAGATTCACACACACATTTGCAGTGTCCATCAGACACTCACACACAGACTGCAATGTCCGTCAGACACTCACACACAGACTGCATTGTCCATCTGACTCTAACACACAGACGGCAGTGTCCATCGGGTCATCTCAAGCAGAGGCTGCAGTATCCATTCGACCCTCACACAGTCTGCCGTGCGCATCACATCCTCACACACAGGCTGCAGTGTCCATCACATCCTCACACACAGGCTGCTGTATCCGTCAGCACACTCACACACAGCCTGCAGTGTCCAAAAGACACTCACACACAGATTGCAGTGTCCATCTGACACTAACACACAGCATGCAGTGTCCATCAGACACTCATTGACAGACTGTAGTGTCCATCTGACACTGACATACAGACTGCAGTGTCCATCAGACACACACACAGACTGCAGTGTCCATCTGACACTAACACAGACTGCAGTGTCCATCAGACACACACACAGACTGCAGTGTCCATCTGACACTAACACACAGACTGCAGTGTCCATCAGACACACTCACAGACTGCAGTGTCCATCTGACACTAACACACAGACTGCAGTGTGCATCTGACACCAACACGCAGACTGCAGTGTCCATCTGACACTAACACACAGCATGCAGTGTCCATCAGACACTCACTCACAGACTGCAGTGTCCATCAGACACACATACAGACTGCAGTGTCCATC
Source organism: Isurus oxyrinchus (assembly GCA_026770705.1). NCBI lineage: Eukaryota > Metazoa > Chordata > Chondrichthyes > Lamniformes > Lamnidae > Isurus > Isurus oxyrinchus. The sequence continues at coordinate 622,600 of JANJGN010000315.1, forward strand.
TGAAACTAACACAAACACTGCAGTGTCCATCTGACACTAACACACAGACTGCGGTGTACATGTGACACTAACACACAGACTGCAGTGTGCATCTGACACTAAGACACAGACTGAAGTGTGCATCTGACACCAACACACAGACTGCAGTGTCCATCTGACACACAGACACACACTGCAGTGTCCATCAGACACTCACACACAGGCTGCAGTGTCCGTCAGATCCTCACACACTGACTGCAGTGTCCCGCTGAAACTGACACACAGCATGCAATGGCTATCAGAGATTCACTCACAGACGGCAGTGTCCATCAGACTCTCATACACAGACTGCAGTGTCCATCAGACACTCACACACAGACTGCAGTGTCCATCAGATACTCGCACACTGACTGCAGTGTCCCTCTGATACTGACACACAGCATGCAATGGCTATCAGAGATTCACTCACAGAATGCAGTGTCCATCAGACTCTCATACAAAGACTGCAGTGTCCATCAGACACTCACACACAGACTGCAGTGTCCTTGAGACACTCACACACAGACTGCAGTGTCCATCAGACACTCACAAACAGACTGCTGTGTACATCACATCCTCAGACACAGGCTGCAGTATCCGTCCGACTCTCACACATTGACTGCAGAGTCCATCGGACACTCACACACAGACTGCAGTGTCCATCAGACACTCACACACACACGGCAGTGTCCATGAGACACACACACAGACTGCAGTGTCCATCAGACACTCACACGCAGACTGCAGTGTCCATCAGACACTCACACACAAACTGCAGTATCCATCAGACACTCACACACACACTGCAGTGTCCATCAGACACTCACACACAGACTGCAGTGTCCATCAGACACTCACACTGACTGCAGTGTCCATCACGTCCTCACACACAGGCTGCAGCGTCCATCGGATACTCACACACAGCATGTAATGTCCATCAGACACCCACAGAGAGACTGCAGTGTGCATCTGACACTAACACCCAGACTGCAGTGTGCATCTGACAGCAATGCACAGACTGCAGTGTCCATCTGACACTCACACACACACAGACTGCAGTGTCCAACAGACACTAACACACAGACTGCGGTGTTCATCACATCCTCACACACAGGCTGCAGTGTCCATCACATCCTCACTCACAGGCTGCAGTGTCCTTCAGACACTCACACACAGACTGCTGTGTCCATCTGAAACTAACACACAGCATGCAGTGTCCATCAAACACTCACTCACACACTGCAGTGTCCATCTGACACCAACACACAGACTGCAGTGTCCATCTGTCACTAACAAACTGACTGCAGTGTCCATCAGACACACACACACAGACTACAGTGTCCATCACATCCTCACACACAGGCTGCAGTGTCCATCAGATACTCACACACAGCATGCAATGTACATCAGACACTCACGGACGCACTGCAGTGTCCATCTGACACTAAAACCCAGCATGCAGTATCCATCAGACATTCACACACAGACTGCAGTGTCCATCTGATCGTCACAAACACAGACTGCAGTGTCTATCAGACACTCACACATAGACTGCTGTGTCCACCAGAAACTCACATACAGACTGGAGCGCCCATCAGACACTCACACACAGACTGCAGTGTCCATCAGTCACTCACACACAGACTGCCATGTCCATCAGACACACACACACAGACTGAAGTGTCCATCAGACACTCACAGACAGACTGCAGTGTCCATCAGAGACTCACACAGACACTGCAGTGTCGATCTCACACTAACACACAGCCTGCAGTGTCCATCAGGTACTCAAACACAGACTGTTGTGTCCATCACATCCTCACACACAGCCTGCAGTGTCCATCAGACACTCACACACTGTTTGCAGTGTCCATCAGACACTCACACACAGATTGCAGTGTCCATCTGACACTAACACACAGCATGCAGTGTCCATCAAACACTTACTGACAGACTGTAGTGTCCATCTGACACTGACACACAGACTGCAGTGTCCATCAGAGATTCACACACACATTTGCAGTGTCCATCAGACACTCACACACAGACTGCAATGTCCGTCAGACACTCACACACAGACTGCATTGTCCATCTGACTCTAACACACAGACGGCAGTGTCCATCGGGTCATCTCAAGCAGAGGCTGCAGTATCCATTCGACCCTCACACAGTCTGCCGTGCGCATCACATCCTCACACACAGGCTGCAGTGTCCATCACATCCTCACACACAGGCTGCTGTATCCGTCAGCACACTCACACACAGCCTGCAGTGTCCAAAAGACACTCACACACAGATTGCAGTGTCCATCTGACACTAACACACAGCATGCAGTGTCCATCAGACACTCATTGACAGACTGTAGTGTCCATCTGACACTGACATACAGACTGCAGTGTCCATCAGACACACACACAGACTGCAGTGTCCATCTGACACTAACACAGACTGCAGTGTCCATCAGACACACACACAGACTGCAGTGTCCATCTGACACTAACACACAGACTGCAGTGTCCATCAGACACACTCACAGACTGCAGTGTCCATCTGACACTAACACACAGACTGCAGTGTGCATCTGACACCAACACGCAGACTGCAGTGTCCATCTGACACTAACACACAGCATGCAGTGTCCATCAGACACTCACTCACAGACTGCAGTGTCCATCAGACACACATACAGACTGCAGTGTCCATCTGAAACTAACACAAACACTGCAGTGTCCATCTGACACTAACACACAGACTGCGGTGTACATGTGACACTAACACACAGACTGCAGTGTGCATCTGACACTAAGACACAGACTGAAGTGTGCATCTGACACCAACACACAGACTGCAGTGTCCATCTGACACACAGACACACACTGCAGTGTCCATCAGACACTCACACACAGGCTGCAGTGTCCGTCAGATCCTCACACACTGACTGCAGTGTCCCGCTGAAACTGACACACAGCATGCAATGGCTATCAGAGATTCACTCACAGACGGCAGTGTCCATCAGACTCTCATACACAGACTGCAGTGTCCATCAGACACTCACACACAGACTGCAGTGTCCATCAGACACTCACACACAGACTGCAGTGTCCATCGGACACTCACACACAGACTGCAGTGTCCATCAGACACTCACACACAGACTGCAGTGTCCTTGAGACACTCACACACAGACTGCAGTGTCCATCAGACACTCACAAACAGACTGCAGTGTACATCACATCCTCAGACACAGGCTGCAGTATCCGTCCGACACTCATACATTGACTGCAGAGTCCATCGGACACTCACACACGGACTGCAGTGTCCATGAGACACTCACACACACACGGCAGTGTCCATGAGACACTCACACACAGACTGCAGTGTCCCTCTGATACTGACACACAGCATGCAATGGCTATCAGAGATTCACTCACAGACTGCAGTGTCCATCAGACTCTCATACACAGACTGCAGTGTCCATGAGACACTCACACAGAGACTGCAGTGTCCATCACTCACACGCAGACTGCAGTGTGCATCAGACACTCACACACCGACTATAGTGTCCATCACATCCTCACACACAGGCTGCAGTGTCCATCAGACGCTCGAACACAGACTGCAGAGTCCATCAGAGATTCACACACACATTGCAGTGTCCATCAGACACTCACACAGAGACTGCAATGTCCATCAGAAACTCACAGACAAACTGCAGTGTCCATCTGACACTAACACACAGACTGCAGTGTCCATCTGACCCTAACACCCAGCATGCATTGTCCATCAGACACTCACGCACAGACTGCAGTGTCCATCAGACACTCACACCCAGACTGCAGTGTCCATCAGACACTCAAACACAGACTGCAGTGTCCATCAGACACTCACACCCAGACTGCAGTGTCCATCAGACACTCAAACACAGACTGCAGTGTCCATCAGACGCTCGGACACAGACTGCAGAGTCCATCAGAGATTCACACACACATTGCAGTGTCCATCAGACACTCACACAGAGACTGCAATGTCCATCAGAAACTCACAGACAAACTGCAGTGTCCATCTGACACTAACACCCAGCATGCATTGTCCATCAGACACTCACGCACAGACTGCAGTGTCCATCAGACACTCACACCAAGACTGCAGTGTCCATCAGATGCTCGAACACAGACTGCAGTGTGCATCTGACAACAAAATGCAGACTGCAGTGTTCATCTGACACTAACACATAGACCGCAGTGTCCATCAGACACTCACACTCAGACTGCAGTGTCCATCACTCAAACACAGACTGCAGTGTCCATCAGACACTCAAACACAGACTGCAGTGTTCATCTGACACTTACACACAGACTGCAGTGTGCATCTGACACCAAAACGCAGACTGCAGTGTTCATCTGACACTAACACATAGACTGCAGTGTCCATCAGACACTCACACTCAGACTGCAGTGTCCATCACTCAAACACAGACTGCAGTGTCCATCAGACACTCACACACAGACTGCAGTGTCCATCAGACACTCACACACAGGCTGCAGTGTCCATCAGATACTCACACACAGCATGCAATGTCCATCAGACACCCAGAGACAGACTGTAGTGTGCATCTGACGCTAACACCCAGCATGCAGTATCCATCAGAAACTCACACGCAGACTGCAGTAACCATCAGACACTCACACACAGACTGCATCGTCCATGTGACACTAACACACAGACTGCAGTGTCCAATTGACACTAACACCCAGCATGCACTGTCCATCAGACACTCACACACAGAATGCAGTGTCCATCAGACACTCACACACAGGATGCAGTGTGCATCAGGTACTCAAACACAGCTTGCAATGTCCATCAGAAACTCACAGACAAACTGCAGTGTCCATCTGACACTAACACCCAGCATGCAGTGTCCATCTGACACTAACACACAGATTGCAGTGTCCATCTGACAGTAATTTACTGACTGCAGTGTCCATCAGACACTCACACACAGACTGCAGTGTCCATCAGACACTCACACACAGACTGCAATGTCCATCACATCCTCACACACAGGCTGCAGTGTCCATCAGATACTCACACACAGCATGCAATGTACATCAGACACTCACGGACGCACAGCAGTGTCCATCTGACACTAAAACCCAGCATGCAGTATCCATCAGACATTCACACACAGACTGCAGTGTCCATCTGATCGTCACAAACACAGACTGCAGTGTCTATCAGACACTCACACATAGACGGCTGTGCCACCAGAAACTCACATACAGACTGGAGCGCCCATCAGACACTCACACACAGACTGCCATATCCATCAGTCACTCACACACAGACTGAAGTGTCCATCAGACACTCACAGACAGACTGCAGTGTCCATCAGACTCACACACGCACTGCAGTGTTGATCTCACACTAACAGACAGCCTGCAGTGTCCATCTGACACTCACACACAGACTGTTGTGTCCATCACATCCTCACACACAGCCTGCAGTGTCCATCAGACACTCACACACTGTTTGCAGTGTCCATCAGACACTCACACACAGATTGCAGTGTCCATCTGACACTAACACACAGCATGCAGTGTCCATCAGACACTTACTGACAGACTGTAGTGTCCATCTGACACTGACACACAGACTGCAGTGTCCATCAGACACACACACAGACTGTAGTGTCCATCTGACACTAACACACAGACTGCAGTGTGCATCTGACACCAACACGCAGACTGCAGTGTCCATCTGACACTAACACACAGACTGCAGTGTCCATCTGACACTCACTCACAGACTGCAGTGTCCATCAGACACACATACAGACTGCAGTGTCCATGTGTCAGTAACACACAGACTGCAGTGTGCATCTGACACCAACACACAGACTGCAGTGTACATGTGTCAGTAACACACAGACTGCAGTGTGCATCTGACACCAACACACAGACTGCAGTGTCCATCAGACACTCACACACAGACTGCAGTGTCCATCAGACAGCAACAGACAGACTGCAGTGTCCATCTGACACTCACACACACACACACACTGCAGTGTCCATCAGACACTCACACACAGGCTGCAGTGTCGATCACATCCTTACACACAGACTGCAGTGCCCATCTGAGACTCACACACACACTGCAGCGTCCATCAGACACTCACACACAGACTGCTATGTCCATCAGACATACACACAGATTGTATCGTCCATTTGACACTAACACACAGACTACAGTGTACATCTGACGCTAACACATGTACTGCAGTGTCCATCTGACACTAACACACAGACTGCAGTGTCCATCTGACACTAACACCCAGACTGCAGTGTGCATCTGACAGCAATGCACAGACTGCAGTGTCCATCTGACACTCACACACACACAGACTGCAGTGTCCAACAGACACTAACACACAGACTGCGGTGTTCATCACATCCTCACACACAGGCTGCAGTGTCCATCACATCCTCACTCACAGGCTGCAGTGTCCTTCAGACACTCACACACAGACTGCTGTGTCCATCTGAAACTAACACACAGCATGCAGTGTCCATCAAACACTCACTCACACACTGCAGTGTCCATCTGACACCAACACACAGACTGCAGTGTCCATCTGTCACTAACAAACTGACTGCAGTGTCCATCAGACACACACACACAGACTACAGTGTCCATCACATCCTCACACACAGGCTGCAGTGTCCATCAGATACTCACACACAGCATGCAATGTACATCAGACACTCACGGACGCACTGCAGTGTCCATCTGACACTAAAACCCAGCATGCAGTATCCATCAGACATTCACACACAGACTGCAGTGTCCATCTGATCGTCACAAACACAGACTGCAGTGTCTATCAGACACTCACACATAGACTGCAGTGTCCACCAGAAACTCACATACAGACTGGAGCGCCCATCAGACACTCACACACAGACTGCAGTGTCCATCAGTCACTCACACACAGACTGCCATGTCCATCAGACACACACACACAGACTGCAGTGTCCATCAGATACTCACACACAGCATGCAATGTCCATCAGACACCCAGAGACAGACTGTAGTGTGCATCTGACGCTAACACCCAGCATGCAGTATCCATCAGAAACTCACACGCAGACTGCAGTAACCATCAGACACTCACACACAGACTGCATCGTCCATGTGACACTAACACACAGACTGCAGTGTCCAATTGACACTAACACCCAGCATGCACTGTCCATCAGACACTCACACACAGAATGCAGTGTCCATCAGACACTCACACACAGGATGCAGTGTGCATCAGGTACTCAAACACAGCTTGCAATGTCCATCAGAAACTCACAGACAAACTGCAGTGTCCATCTGACACTAACACCCAGCATGCAGTGTCCATCTGACACTAACACACAGATTGCAGTGTCCATCTGACAGTAATTTACTGACTGCAGTGTCCATCAGACACTCACACACAGACTGCAATGTCCATCACATCCTCACACACAGGCTGCAGTGTCCATCAGATACTCACACACAGCATGCAATGTACATCAGACACTCACGGACGCACAGCAGTGTCCATCTGACACTAAAACCCAGCATGCAGTATCCATCAGACATTCACACACAGACTGCAGTGTCCATCTGATCGTCACAAACACAGACTGCAGTGTCTATCAGACACTCACACATAGACGGCTGTGCCACCAGAAACTCACATACAGACTGGAGCGCCCATCAGACACTCACACACAGACTGCCATATCCATCAGTCACTCACACACAGACTGAAGTGTCCATCAGACACTCACAGACAGACTGCAGTGTCCATCAGACTCACACACGCACTGCAGTGTTGATCTCACACTAACAGACAGCCTGCAGTGTCCATCTGACACTCACACACAGACTGTTGTGTCCATCACATCCTCACACACAGCCTGCAGTGTCCATCAGACACTCACACACTGTTTGCAGTGTCCATCAGACACTCACACACAGATTGCAGTGTCCATCTGACACTAACACACAGCATGCAGTGTCCATCAGACACTTACTGACAGACTGTAGTGTCCATCTGACACTGACACACAGACTGCAGTGTCCATCAGACACACACACAGACTGTAGTGTCCATCTGACACTAACACACAGACTGCAGTGTGCATCTGACACCAACACGCAGACTGCAGTGTCCATCTGACACTAACACACAGACTGCAGTGTCCATCTGACACTCACTCACAGACTGCAGTGTCCATCAGACACACATACAGACTGCAGTGTCCATGTGTCAGTAACACACAGACTGCAGTGTGCATCTGACACCAACACACAGACTGCAGTGTACATGTGTCAGTAACACACAGACTGCAGTGTGCATCTGACACCAACACACAGACTGCAGTGTCCATCAGACACTCACACACAGACTGCAGTGTCCATCAGACAGCAACAGACAGACTGCAGTGTCCATCTGACACTCACACACACACACACACTGCAGTGTCCATCAGACACTCACACACAGGCTGCAGTGTCGATCACATCCTTACACACAGACTGCAGTGCCCATCTGAGACTCACACACACACTGCAGCGTCCATCAGACACTCACACACAGACTGCTATGTCCATCAGACATACACACAGATTGTATCGTCCATTTGACACTAACACACAGACTACAGTGTACATCTGACGCTAACACATGTACTGCAGTGTCCATCTGACACTAACACACAGACTGCAGTGTCCATCTGACACTAACACCCAGACTGCAGTGTGCATCTGACAGCAATGCACAGACTGCAGTGTCCATCTGACACTCACACACACACAGACTGCAGTGTCCAACAGACACTAACACACAGACTGCGGTGTTCATCACATCCTCACACACAGGCTGCAGTGTCCATCACATCCTCACTCACAGGCTGCAGTGTCCTTCAGACACTCACACACAGACTGCTGTGTCCATCTGAAACTAACACACAGCATGCAGTGTCCATCAAACACTCACTCACACACTGCAGTGTCCATCTGACACCAACACACAGACTGCAGTGTCCATCTGTCACTAACAAACTGACTGCAGTGTCCATCAGACACACACACACAGACTACAGTGTCCATCACATCCTCACACACAGGCTGCAGTGTCCATCAGATACTCACACACAGCATGCAATGTACATCAGACACTCACGGACGCACTGCAGTGTCCATCTGACACTAAAACCCAGCATGCAGTATCCATCAGACATTCACACACAGACTGCAGTGTCCATCTGATCGTCACAAACACAGACTGCAGTGTCTATCAGACACTCACACATAGACTGCTGTGTCCACCAGAAACTCACATACAGACTGGAGCGCCCATCAGACACTCACACACAGACTGCAGTGTCCATCAGTCACTCACACACAGACTGCCATGTCCATCAGACACACACACACAGACTGAAGTGTCCATCAGACACTCACAGACAGACTGCAGTGTCCATCAGAGACTCACACAGACACTGCAGTGTCGATCTCACACTAACACACAGCCTGCAGTGTCCATCAGGTACTCAAACACAGACTGTTGTGTCCATCACATCCTCACACACAGCCTGCAGTGTCCATCAGACACTCACACACTGTTTGCAGTGTCCATCAGACACTCACACACAGATTGCAGTGTCCATCTGACACTAACACACAGCATGCAGTGTCCATCAAACACTTACTGACAGACTGTAGTGTCCATCTGACACTGACACACAGACTGCAGTGTCCATCAGAGATTCACACACACATTTGCAGTGTCCATCAGACACTCACACACAGACTGCAATGTCCGTCAGACACTCACACACAGACTGCATTGTCCATCTGACTCTAACACACAGACGGCAGTGTCCATCGGGTCATCTCAAGCAGAGGCTGCAGTATCCATTCGACCCTCACACAGTCTGCCGTGCGCATCACATCCTCACACACAGGCTGCAGTGTCCATCACATCCTCACACACAGGCTGCTGTATCCGTCAGCACACTCACACACAGCCTGCAGTGTCCAAAAGACACTCACACACAGATTGCAGTGTCCATCTGACACTAACACACAGCATGCAGTGTCCATCAGACACTCATTGACAGACTGTAGTGTCCATCTGACACTGACATACAGACTGCAGTGTCCATCAGACACACACACAGACTGCAGTGTCCATCTGACACTAACACAGACTGCAGTGTCCATCAGACACACACACAGACTGCAGTGTCCATCTGACACTAACACACAGACTGCAGTGTCCATCAGACACACTCACAGACTGCAGTGTCCATCTGACACTAACACACAGACTGCAGTGTGCATCTGACACCAACACGCAGACTGCAGTGTCCATCTGACACTAACACACAGCATGCAGTGTCCATCAGACACTCACTCACAGACTGCAGTGTCCATTAGACACACATACAGACTGCAGTGTCCATCTGAAACTAACACAAACACTGCAGTGTCCATCTGACACTAACACACAGACTGCGGTGTACATGTGACACTAACACACAGACTGCAGTGTGCATCTGACACTAAGACACAGACTGAAGTGTGCATCTGACACCAACACACAGACTGCAGTGTCCATCTGACACACAGACACACACTGCAGTGTCCATCAGACACTCACACACAGGCTGCAGTGTCCGTCAGATCCTCACACACTGACTGCAGTGTCCCGCTGAAACTGACACACAGCATGCAATGGCTATCAGAGATTCACTCACAGACGGCAGTGTCCATCAGACTCTCATACACAGACTGCAGTGTCCATCAGACACTCACACACAGACTGCAGTGTCCATCAGATACTCGCACACTGACTGCAGTGTCCCTCTGATACTGACACACAGCATGCAATGGCTATCAGAGATTCACTCACAGAATGCAGTGTCCATCAGACTCTCATACAAAGACTGCAGTGTCCATCAGACACTCACAGACAGACTGCAGTGTCCTTGAGACACTCACACACAGACTGCAGTGTCCATCAGACACTCACAAACAGACTGCTGTGTACATCACATCCTCAGACACAGGCTGCAGTATCCGTCCGACTCTCACACATTGACTGCAGAGTCCATCGGACACTCACACACAGACTGCAGTGTCCATCAGACACTCACACACACACGGCAGTGTCCATGAGACACACACACAGACTGCAGTGTCCATCAGACACTCACACGCAGACTGCAGTGTCCATCAGACACTCACACACAAACTGCAGTATCCATCAGACACTCACACACACACTGCAGTGTCCATCAGACACTCACACACAGACTGCAGTGTCCATCAGACACTCACACTGACTGCAGTGTCCATCACGTCCTCACACACAGGCTGCAGCGTCCATCGGATACTCACACACAGCATGTAATGTCCATCAGACACCCACAGAGAGACTGCAGTGTGCATCTGACACTAACACCCAGACTGCAGTGTGCATCTGACAGCAATGCACAGACTGCAGTGTCCATCTGACACTCACACACACACAGACTGCAGTGTCCAACAGACACTAACACACAGACTGCGGTGTTCATCACATCCTCACACACAGGCTGCAGTGTCCATCACATCCTCACTCACAGGCTGCAGTGTCCTTCAGACACTCACACACAGACTGCTGTGTCCATCTGAAACTAACACACAGCATGCAGTGTCCATCAAACACTCACTCACACACTGCAGTGTCCATCTGACACCAACACACAGACTGCAGTGTCCATCTGTCACTAACAAACTGACTGCAGTGTCCATCAGACACACACACACAGACTACAGTGTCCATCACATCCTCACACACAGGCTGCAGTGTCCATCAGATACTCACACACAGCATGCAATGTACATCAGACACTCACGGACGCACTGCAGTGTCCATCTGACACTAAAACCCAGCATGCAGTATCCATCAGACATTCACACACAGACTGCAGTGTCCATCTGATCGTCACAAACACAGACTGCAGTGTCTATCAGACACTCACACATAGACTGCTGTGTCCACCAGAAACTCACATACAGACTGGAGCGCCCATCAGACACTCACACACAGACTGCAGTGTCCATCAGTCACTCACACACAGACTGCCATGTCCATCAGACACACACACACAGACTGAAGTGTCCATCAGACACTCACAGACAGACTGCAGTGTCCATCAGAGACTCACACAGACACTGCAGTGTCGATCTCACACTAACACACAGCCTGCAGTGTCCATCAGGTACTCAAACACAGACTGTTGTGTCCATCACATCCTCACACACAGCCTGCAGTGTCCATCAGACACTCACACACTGTTTGCAGTGTCCATCAGACACTCACACACAGATTGCAGTGTCCATCTGACACTAACACACAGCATGCAGTGTCCATCAAACACTTACTGACAGACTGTAGTGTCCATCTGACACTGACACACAGACTGCAGTGTCCATCAGAGATTCACACACACATTTGCAGTGTCCATCAGACACTCACACACAGACTGCAATGTCCGTCAGACACTCACACACAGACTGCATTGTCCATCTGACTCTAACACACAGACGGCAGTGTCCATCGGGTCATCTCAAGCAGAGGCTGCAGTATCCATTCGACCCTCACACAGTCTGCCGTGCGCATCACATCCTCACACACAGGCTGCAGTGTCCATCACATCCTCACACACAGGCTGCTGTATCCGTCAGCACACTCACACACAGCCTGCAGTGTCCAAAAGACACTCACACACAGATTGCAGTGTCCATCTGACACTGACACACAGACTGCAGTGTCCATCAGACACACACACAGACTGCAGTGTCCATCTGACACTAACACAGACTGCAGTGTCCATCAGACACACTCACAGACTGCAGTGTCCATCTGACACTAACACACAGACTGCAGTGTGCATCTGACACCAACACGCAGACTGCAGTGTCCATCTGACACTAACACACAGCATGCAGTGTCCATCAGACACTCACTCACAGACTGCAGTGTCCATCAGACACACATACAGACTGCAGTGTCCATCTGAAACTAACACAAACACTGCAGTGTCCATCTGACACTAACACACAGACTGCGGTGTACATGTGACACTAACACACAGACTGCAGTGTGCATCTGACACTAAGACACAGACTGAAGTGTGCATCTGACACCAACACACAGACTGCAGTGTCCATCTGACACACAGACACACACTGCAGTGTCCATCAGACACTCACACACAGGCTGCAGTGTCCGTCAGATCCTCACACACTGACTGCAGTGTCCCGCTGAAACTGACACACAGCATGCAATGGCTATCAGAGATTCACTCACAGACGGCAGTGTCCATCAGACTCTCATACACAGACTGCAGTGTCCATCAGACACTCACACACAGACTGCAGTGTCCATCAGACACTCACACACAGACTGCAGTGTCCATCGGACACTCACACACAGACTGCAGTGTCCATCAGACACTCACACACAGACTGCAGTGTCCTTGAGACACTCACACACAGACTGCAGTGTCCATCAGACACTCACAAACAGACTGCAGTGTACATCACATCCTCAGACACAGGCTGCAGTATCCGTCCGACACTCATACATTGACTGCAGAGTCCATCGGACACTCACACACGGACTGCAGTGTCCATCAGACACTCACACACACACGGCAGTGTCCATGAGACACTCACACACAGACTGCAGTGTCCCTCTGATACTGACACACAGCATGCAATGGCTATCAGAGATTCACTCACAGACTGCAGTGTCCATCAGACTCTCATACACAGACTGCAGTGTCCATGAGACACTCACACAGAGACTGCAGTGTCCATCACTCACACGCAGACTGCAGTGTCCATCAGACACTCACACACACACGGCAGTGTCCATGAGACACTCACACACAGACTGCAGTGTCCATCACTCACACGCAGACTGCAGTGTCCATCAGACACTCACACACACACTGCAGTGTCCATCAGACACTCACACACATACTGCAGTGTCCATGAGACACTCACACACAGACTGCAGTGTCCATCAGACACTCACACTGACTGCAGTGTCCATCACATCCTCACACACAGGCTGCAGGGTCCATCAGATACTCGCATACAGCATGTAATGTCCATCAGACATCCACAGACAGACTGCAGTGTGCATCTGACGCTAACTCCCAGCATGCAGTATCCATCAGAAACTCACACACAGACTGCAGTGTCCATCAGACACTCACACACAGACTGCAGTGTCCATGAGACACTCACACACAGACTGCAGTGTCCATCAGACACTTACACGCAGACTGCAGTGTCCATCAGACACTCACACACAGACTGCAGTATCCATCAGACACTCACACACACACTGCAGTGTCCATCAGACACTCACACACAGACTGCAGTGTCCATCAGACACTCACACACTGTTTGCAGTGTCCATCAGACACTCACACACAGATTGCAGTGTCCATCTGACACAAACACACAGAATGCAGTGTCCATCAAACACTTACTGACAGACTGTAGTGTCCATCTGACACTGACACACAGACTGCAGTGTCCATCAGAGATTCACACACACATTGAAGTGTCCATCAGACACTCACACACAGACTGCAGTGTCCGTCAGACACTCACACACAGACTGCATTGTCCATCTGACTCTAACACACAGACGGCAGTGTCCATCGGGTCATCTCAAGCAGAGGCTGCAGTATCCATTCGACCCTCACACAGTCTGCCGTGCGCATCACATCCTCACACACAGGCTGCAGTGTCCTCACATCCTCACACACAGGCTGCTGTATCCGTCAGCACACTCACACACAGCCTGCAGTGTCCAAAAGAGACTCACACAGTGTTTACAGTGTCCAACAGACACTCACACAGATTGAAGTGTCCATCTGACACTAACACACAGCATGCAGTGTCCATCAGACACTCATTGACAGACTGTAGTGTCCATCTGACACTGACACACAGACTGCAGTGTCCATCAGACACACACACAGACTGCAGTGTCCTTCTGACACTAACACACAGACTGCAGTGTGCATCTGACACTAACACACAGACTGCAGTGTCCATCAGACACACACACAGACTGCAGTGTCCATCTGACACTAACACACAGACTGCAGTGTCCATCAGACACACTCACAGACTGCAGTGTCCATCTGACACTAACACACAGACTGCAGTGTGCATCTGACACCAACACGCAGACTGCAGTGTCCATCTGACACTAACACACAGCATGCAGTGTCCATCAGACACTCACTCACAGACTGCAGTGTCCATCAGACACTCATACAGACTGCAGTGTCCATCTGAAACTAACACAAACACTGCAGTGTCCATCTGACACTAGCACACAGACTGCGGTGTACATGTGACACTAACACACAGACTGCAGTGTGCATCTGACACTAAGACACAGACTGAAGTGTGCATCTGACACCAACACACAGACTGCAGTGTCCATCTGACACACAGACACACACTGCAGTGTCCATCAGACACTCACACACAGGCTGCAGTGTCCGTCACATCCTCACACACATGCTGCAGTGTCCATCAGATACTCAGACACTGGCTGCAGTGTCCTTCAGACACTCACACACAGACTGCAGTGTACATCACATCCTCAGACACAGGCTGCAGTATCCGTCCGACACTCACACATTGACTGCAGATTCCATCTGACACTAACACACAGCATGCAGTGTCCATCAAACACTTACTGACAGACTGTAGTGTCCATCTGACACTGACACACAGACTGCAGTGTCCATCAGAGATTCACACACACATTTGCAGTGTCCATCAGACACTCACACACAGACTGCAATGTCCGTCAGACACTCACACACAGACTGCATTGTCCATCTGACTCTAACACACAGACGGCAGTGTCCATCGGGTCATCTCAAGCAGAGGCTGCAGTATCCATTCGACCCTCACACAGTCTGCCGTGCGCATCACATCCTCACACACAGGCTGCAGTGTCCATCACATCCTCACACACAGGCTGCTGTATCCGTCAGCACACTCACACACAGCCTGCAGTGTCCAAAGGACACTCACACACTGTTTGCAGTGTCCAACAGACACTCACACACAGATTGCAGTGTCCATCTGACTCTAACACACAGACTGCAGTGTGCATCTGACACTAACACAGACTGCAGTGTCCATCAGACACACACACAGACTGCAGTGTCCATCTGACACTAACACACAGACTGCAGTGTGCATCTGACACCAACACGCAGACTGCAGTGTCCATCAGACACACTCACGGACTGCAGTGTCCATCTGACACTAACACACAGACTGCAGTGTGCATCTGACACCAACACGCAGACTGCAGTGTCCATCTGACACTAACACACAGCATGCAGTGTCCATCAGACACTCACTCACGGACTGCAGTGTCCATCAGACACACATACAGACTGCAGTGTCCATCTGAAACTAACACAAACACTGCAGTGTCCATCTGACACTAACACACAGACTGCGGTGTACATGTGACACTAACACACAGACTGCAGTGTGCATCTGACACTAAGACACAGACTGAAGTGTGCATCTGACACCAACACACAGACTGCAGTGTCCATCTGACACACAGACACACACTGCAGTGTCCATCAGACACTCACACACAGGCTGCAGTGTCCGTCAGATCCTCACACACTGACTGCAGTGTCCCGCTGAAACTGACACACAGCATGCAATGGCTATCAGAGATTCACTCACAGACTGCAGTGTCCATCAGACTCTCATACACAGACTGCAGTGTCCATCAGACACTCACACACAGACTGCAGTGTCCATCAGACACTCACACACAGACTGCAGTGTCCATCGGACACTCACACACAGACTGCAGTGTCCATCAGACACTCACACACAGACTTCAGTGTCCTTGAGACACTCACACACAGACTGCAGTGTCCATCAGACACTCACAAACAGACTGCAGTGTACATCACATCCTCAGACACAGGCTGCAGTATCCGTCCGACACTCATACATTGACTGCAGAGTCCATCGGACACTCACACACGGACTGCAGTGTCCATGAGACACTCACACACACACGGCAGTGTCCATGAGACACTCACACACAGACTGCAGTGTCCCTCTGATACTGACACACAGCATGCAATGGCTATCAGAGATTCACTCACAGACTGCAGTGTCCATCAGACTCTCATATACAGACTGCAGTGTCCATCAGACACTCACACACACACGGCAGTGTCCATGAGACACTCACACAGAGACTGCAGTGTCCATCACTCACACGCAGACTGCAGTGTCCATCAGACACTCACACACACACGGCAGTGTCCATGAGACACTCACACACAGACTGCAGTGTCCATCACTCACACGCAGACTGCAGTGTCCATCAGACACTCACACACACACTGCAGTGTCCATCAGACACTCACACACACACTGCAGTGTCCATCAGACACTCACACTGACTGCAGTGTCCTTCACATCCTCACACACAGGCTGCAGCGTCCATCAGATTCTCGCACACAGCATGTAATGTCCATCAGACACCCACAGACAGACTGCAGTGTGCATCTGACGCTAACTCCCAGCATGCAGTATCCATCAGAAACTCACACACAGACTGCAGTGTCCATGAGACACTCACACACAGACTGCAGTGTCCATCAGACACTCACACTGACTGCAGTGTCCATCACATCCTCACACACAGGCTGCAGCGTCCATCAGATTCTCGCACACAGCATGTAATGTCCATCAGACACCCACAGACAGACTGCAGTGTGCATCTGACGCTAACTCCCAGCATGCAGTATCCATCAGAAACTCACACACAGACTGCAGTGTCCATCAGACACTCACACACAGACTGCAGTGTCCATGAGACACTCACACACAGACTGCAGTGTCCATCAGACACTTACACGCAGACTGCAGTGTCCATCAGACACTCACACACAGACTGCAGTATCCATCAGACACTCACACACGCACTGCAGTGTCCATCAGACACTCACACACAGACTGCAGTGTCCAGCAGACACTCACACACTGTTTGCAGTGTCCATCAGACACTCACACACAGATTGCAGTGTCCATCTGACACTAACACACAGAATGCAGTGTCCATCAAACACTTACTGACAGACTGTAGTGTCCATCTGACACTGACACACAGACTGCAGTGTCCATCAGAGATTCACACACACATTGCAGTGTCCATCAGACTCTCACACACAGACTGCAGTGTCCGTCAGACACTCACACACAGACTGCATTGTCCATCTGACTCTAACACACAGACGGCAGTGTCCATCGGGTCATCTCAAGCAGAGGCTGCAGTATCCATTCGACCCTCACACAGTCTGCCGTGCGCATCACATCCTCACACACAGGCTGCAGTGTCCTCACATCCTCACACACAGGCTGCTGTATCCGTCAGCACACACACACAGCCTGCAGTGTCCAAAAGACACTCACACACTGTTTGCAGTGTCCAACAGACACTCACACAGATTGAAGTGTCCATCTGACACTAACACACAGCATGCAGTGTCCATCAGACACTCATTGACCGACTGTAGTGTCCATCTGACACTGACACACAGACTGCAGTGTCCATCAGACACACACACAGACTGCAGTGTCCTTCTGACACTAACACACAGACTGCAGTGTCCATCTGACACTAACACACAGACTGCAGTGTCCATCAGACACACTCACAGACTGCAGTGTCCATCTGACACTAACACACAGACTGCAGTGTGCATCTGACACCAACACGCAGACTGCAGTGTCCATCTGACACTAACACACAGCATGCAGTGTCCATCAGACACTCACTCACAGACTGCAGTGTCCATCAGACACTCATACAGACTGCAATGTCCATCTGAAACTAACACAAACACTGCAGTGTCCATCTGACACTAGCACACAGACTGCGGTGTACATGTGACACTAACACACAGACTGCAGTGTGCATCTGACACTAAGACACAGACTGAAGTGTGCATCTGACACCAACACACAGACTGCAGTGTCCATCTGACACACAGACACACACTGCAGTGTCCATCAGACACTCACTCACACAGGCTGCAGTGTCCGTCACATCCTCACACACATGCTGCAGTGTCCATCAGATACTCACACACTGGCTGCAGTGTCCCTCTGATACTGACACACAGCATGCAATGGCTATCAGAGATTCACTCACAGACTGCAGTGTCCATCAGACTCTCATACACAGACTGCAGTGTCCATCAGACACTCACACACAGACTGCAGTGTCCTTGAGACACTCACACACAGACTGCAGTGTACATCACATCCTCAGACACAGGCTGCAGTATTCGTCCGACACTCACACATTGACTGCAGAGTCCATCGGACACTCACACACAGACTGCAGTGTCCATCAGACACTCACACACACACGGCAGTGTCCATGAGACACTCACACACAGACTGCAGTGTCCATCAGTCACTCACACACAGACTGCCATGTCCATCAGACACACACACACAGACTGACGTGTCCATCAGACACTCACAGACAGACTGCAGTGTCCATCAGAGACTCACACAGACACTGCAGTGTCGATCTCACACTAACACACAGCCTGCAGTGTCCATCAGGTACTCAAACACAGACTGTTGTGTCCATCACATCCTCACACACAGCCTGCAGTGTCCATCAGACACTCACACACTGTTTGCAGTGTCCATCAGACACTCACACACAGATTGCAGTGTCCATCTGACACTAACACACAGCATGCAGTGTCCATCAAACACTTACTGACAGACTGTAGTGTCCATCTGACACTGACACACAGACTGCAGTGTCCATCAGAGATTCACACACACATTTGCAGTGTCCATCAGACACTCACACACAGACTGCAATGTCCGTCAGACACTCACACACAGACTGCATTGTCCATCTGACTCTAACACACAGACGGCAGTGTCCATCGGGTCATCTCAAGCAGAGGCTGCAGTATCCATTCGACCCTCACACAGTCTGCCGTGCGCATCACATCCTCACACACAGGCTGCAGTGTCCATCACATCCTCACACACAGGCTGCTGTATCCGTCAGCACACTCACACACAGCCTGCAGTGTCCAAAAGACACTCACACACTGTTTGCAGTGTCCAACAGACACTCACACACAGATTGCAGTGTCCATCTGACACTAACACACAGACTGCAGTGTGCATCTGACACTAACACAGACTGCAGTGTCCATCAGACACACACACAGACTGCAGTGTCCATCTGACACTAACACACAGACTGCAGTGTCCATCAGACACACTCACGGACTGCAGTGTCCATCTGACACTAACACACAGACTGTAGTGTGCATCTGACACCAACACGCAGACTGCAGTGTCCATCTGACACTAACACACAGCATGCAGTGTCCATCAGACACTCACTCACAGACTGCAGTGTCCATCAGACACACATACAGACTGCAGTGTCCATCTGAAACTAACACAAACACTGCAGTGTCCATCTGACACTAACACACAGACTGGGGTGTACATGTGACACTAACACACAGACTGCAGTGTGCATCTGACACTAAGACACAGACTGAAGTGTGCATCTGACACCAACACACAGACTGCAGTGTCCATCTGACACACAGACACACACTGCAGTGTCCATCAGACACTCACACACAGGCTGCAGTGTCCGTCAGATCCTCACACACTGACTGCAGTGTCCCGCTGAAACTGACACACAGCATGCAATGGCTATCAGAGATTCACTCACAGACTGCAGTGTCCATCAGACTCTCATACACAGACTGCAGTGTCCATCAGACACTCACACACAGACTGCAGTGTCCATCAGACACTCACACACAGACTGCAGTGTCCATCGGACACTCACACACAGACTGCAGTGTCCATCAGACACTCACACACAGACTGCAGTGTCCTTGAGACACTCACACACAGACTGCAGTGTCCATCAGACACTCACAAACAGACTGCAGTGTACATCACATCCTCAGACACAGGCTGCAGTATCCGTCCGACACTCATACATTGACTGCAGAGTCCATCGGACACTCACACACGGACTGCAGTGTCCATGAGACACTCACACACACAAGGCAGTGTCCATCAGACACTCACACACAGACTGCAGTGTCCCTCTGATACTGACACACAGCATGCAATGGCTATCAGAGATTCACTCACAGACTACAGTGTCCATCAGACTCTCATACACAGACTGCAGTGTCCATCAGACACTCACACACACACGGCAGTGTCCATGAGACACTCACACAGAGACTGCAGTGTCCATGACTCACACGCAGACTGCAGTGTCCATCAGACACTCACACACACACGGCAGTGTCCATGAGACACTCACACACAGACTGCAGTGTCCATCACTCACACGCAGACTGCAGTGTCCATCAGACACTCACACACACACTGCAGTGTCCATCAGACACTCACACACAGACTGCCGTGTCCATCAGACACTCACACTGACTGCAGTGTCCTTCACATCCTCACACACAGGCTGCAGCGTCCATCAGATTCTCGCAAACAGCATGTAATATCCATCAGACACCCACAGACAGACTGCAGTGTGCATCTGACGCTAACTCCCAGCATGCAGTATCCATCAGAAACTCACACACAGACTGCAGTGTCCATGAGACACTCACACACAGACTGCAGTGTCCATCAGACACTCACACTGACTGCAGTGTCCATCACATCCTCACACACAGGCTGCAGCGTCCATCAGATTCTCGCACACAGCATGTAATGTCCATCAGACACCCACAGACAGACTGCAGTGTGCATCTGACGCTAACTCCCAGCATGCAGTATCCATCAGAAACTCACACACAGACTGCAGTGTCCATGAGACACTCACACACAGACTGCAGTGTCCATCAGACACTCGCACTGACTGCAGTGTCCATCACATCCTCACACACAGGCTGCAGCGTCCATCAGATTCTCGCACACAGCATGTAATGTCCATCAGACACCCACAGACAGACTGCAGTGTGCATCTGACGCTAACTCCCAGCATGCAGTGTCCATCAGACACTCACACACAGACTGCAGTGTCCATGAGACACTCACACACAGACTGCAGTGTCCATCAGACACTTACACGCAGACTGCAGTGTCCATCAGACACTCACACACAGACTGCAGTATCCATCAGACACTCACACACACACTGCAGTGTCCATCAGTCACTCACACACAGACTGCAGTGTCCATCAGACACTCACACACTGTTTGCAGTGTCCATCAGACACTCACACACAGATTGCAGTGTCCATCTGACACTAACACACAGAATGCAGTGTCCATCAAACACTTACTGACAGACTGTAGTGTCCATCTGACACTGACACACAGACTGCAGTGTCCATCAGAGATTCACACACACATTGCAGTGTCCATCAGACACTGACACACAGACTGCAGTGTCCGTCAGACACTCACACACAGACTGCAGTGTCCATCTGACTCTAACACACAGACGGCAGTGTCCATCGGGTCATCTCAAGCAGAGGCTGCAGTATCCATTCGACCCTCACACAGTCTGCCGTGCGCATCACATCCTCACACACAGGCTGCAGTGTCCTCACATCCTCACACACAGGCTGCTGTATCCGTCAGCACACTCACACACAGCCTGCAGTGTCCAAAAGACACTCACACACCGTTTGCAGTATCCAAGAGACACTCACACAGATTGAAGTGTCCATCTGACACTAACACACAGCATGCAGTGTCCATCAGACACTCATTGACAGACTGTAGTGTCCATCTGACACTGACACACAGACTGCAGTGTCCATCAGACACACACACAGACTGCAGTGTCCATCTGACACCAACACACAGACTGCAGTGTGCATCTGACACTAACACACAGACTGCAGTGTCCATCAGACACACACACAGACTGCAGTGTCCATCTGACACTAACACACAGACTGCAGTGTCCATCAGACACACTCACAGACTGCAGTGTCCATCTGACACTAACACACAGACTGCAGTGTGCATCTGACACCAACACGCAGACTGCAGTGTCCATCTGACACTAACACACAGCATGCAGTGTCCATCAGACACTCACTCACAGACTGCGTGTCCATCAGACACTCATACAGACTGCAGTGTCCATCTGAAACTAACACAAACACTGCAGTGTCCATCTGACACTAGCACACAGACTGCGGTGTACATGTGACACTAACACACAGACTGCAGTGTGCATCTGACACTAAGACACAGACTGAAGTGTGCATCTGACACCAACACACAGACTGCAGTGTCCATCTGACACACAGACACACACTGCAGTGTCCATCAGACACTCACACACAGGCTGCAGTGTCCGTCACATCCTCACACACATGCTGCAGTGTCCATCAGATACTCACACACTGACTGCAGTGTCCCTCTGATACTGACACACAGCATGCAATGGCTATCAGAGATTCACTCACAGACTGCAGTCTCCATCCGACTCCCATACACAGACTGCACTGTCCATCAGACACTCACACACAGACGGCAGTGTCCTTGAGACACTCACACACAGACTGCAGTGTCCTTGAGACACTCACACACAGACTGCAGTGTCCATCAGACACTGACAAACAGACTGCAATGTACATCACATCCTCAGACACAGGCTGCAGCGTCCATCATATACTCACACACAGCATGCAATGTCCATCAGACACCCAGAGACAGACTGTAGTGTGCATCTGACGCTAACACCCAGCATGCAGTATCCATCAGAAACTCACACGCAGACTGCAGTAACCATCAGACACTCACACTCAGACTGCATCGTCCATGTGACACTAACACACTGACTGCAGTGTCCAATTGACACTAACACCGAGCATGCACTGTCCATCAGACACTCACACACAGAATGCAGTGTCCATCAGACACTCACACACAGGAAGCAGTGTCCATCAGGTACTCAAACACAGCTTGCAATGTCCATCAGAAACTCACAGACAAACTGCAGTGTCCATCAGACACTCACACTGACTGCAGTGTCCATCACGTCCTCACACACAGGCTGCAGCGTCCATCAGACACTCACACACAGACTGCAGTGTCCATCAGGCACTCACACGCAGACTGCAGTGTCCATCAGACACTCACACACAGACTGCAGTGTCCATCAGACACTCACACTGACTGCAGTGTCCATCACGTCCTCACACACAGGCTGCAGCGTCCATCAGATACTCGCACACAGCATGTAATGTCCATCAGACACCCACAGACAGACTGCAGTGTGCATCTGATGCTAACTCCCAGCATGCAGTATCCATCAGAAACTCACACACAGACTGCAGTATCCATCAGACACTCACACACAGACTGCATCGTCTATCTGACACTAACACTCAGACTACAGTGCCCAGCTGATGCTAACACACATACTTCAGTGTCCATCTGACACTAACACACAGACTGCAGTGTCCAATTGACACTAACGCACAGACTGCTGTGTCCATCAGACACTGACACACAGACTGCAGTGTGCATCAGACACTCACACACCGACTATAGTGTCCATCACATCCTCACACACAGGCTGCAGTGTCCATCAGGTACTCAAACACAGCTTGCAATGTCCAAAAGACACTCACAGACAAACTGCAGTGTCCATCTGACACTAACACACAGACTGCAGTGTCCATCTGACCCTAACACCCAGCATGCATTGTCCATCAGACACTCACGCACAGACTGCAGTGTCCATCAGACACTCACACCCAGACTGCAATATCCATCAGACACTCAAACACAGACTGCAGTGTCCATCAGACGCTCGAACACAGACTGCAGAGTCCATCAGAGATTCACACACACATTGCAGTGTCCATCAGACACTCAAACACAGACTGCAATGTCCATCAGAAACTCACAAACTGCAGTGTCCATCTGACACTAACACTCAGCATGCAGTGTCCATCTGACAATAACACCCAGCATGCATTGTCCATCAGACACTCACGCACAGACTGCAGTGTCCATCAGACACTCACACCAAGACTGCAGTGTCCATCAGATGCTCGAACACAGACTGCAGTGTCCATCAGAAACTCACACACACACTGCAGTGTCCATCAGACACTAACGCACAGACTGCAGTGTCCATCAGACACTAACACACAGCATGCAGTGTCCATCAGACACTCACTTACAGACTGCAGTGTCCATCAGACAAACACACAGACTGCAGTGTCCATCTGACAGTAACACACAGACTGCAGTGTTCATCTGACACTTACACACAGACTGCAGTGTGCATCTGACAACAAAAGGCAGACTGCAGTGTTCATCTGACACTAACACATAGACCGCAGTGTCCATCAGACACTCACACTCAGACTGCAGTGTCCATCACTCAAACACAGACTGCAGTGTCCATCAGACACTCACGCACAGACTACAGTGTTCATCTGACACTTACACACAGACTGCAGTGTGCATCTGACACCAAAACGCAGACTGCAGTGTTCATCTGACACTAACACATAGACCGCAGTGTCTATCAGACACTCACACTCAGACTGAAGTGTCCATCACTCAAACACAGACGGCAGTGTCCATCAGACACTCACACACAGACTGCAGTGTCCATCAGACACTCAAACACAGACTGCAGTGTCCATCAGACACTCACACACAGACTGCAGTGTCTATCGCATCCTCACACACAGGCTGCAGCGTCCATCAGATACTCACACACAGCATGCAATGTCCATCAGACACCCAGAGACAGACTGTAGTGTGCATCTGACGCTAACACCCAGCATGCAGTATCCATCAGAAACTCACACGCAGACTGCAGTAACCATCAGACACTCACACTCAGACTGCATCGTCCATGTGACACTAACACACTGACTGCAGTGTCCAATTGACACTAACACCGAGCATGCACTGTCCATCAGACACTCACACACAGAATGCAGTGTCCATCAGACACTCACACACAGGATGCAGTGTCCATCAGGTACTCAAACACAGCTTGCAATGTCCATCAGAAACTCACAGACAAACTGCAGTGTCCATCTGACACTAACACCCAGCATGCGGTGTCCTTCTGACACGAACACACAGATTGCAGTGTCCATCTGACAGTAATTTACTGACTGCAGTGTCCTTCAGACACTCACACACAGACTACAGTGTCCATCAGACACTCACACACAGACTGCAATGTCCATCACATCCTCACACACAGGCTGCAGTGTCCATCAGATACTCACACACAGCATGCAATGTACATCAGACACTCATGGACGCACTGCAGTGTCCATCTGACACTCACACACACACTGCAGTGTCCATCTGACACTGACCCACAGACTGCAGTGTCCATCAGACACACACACAGACTGCAGTGTCCATCTGACACTCACACACAGACTGCAGTGTCCATCAGACACACTCACAGACTGCAGTGTCCATCTGACGCTAACACACAGACTGCAGTGTGCATCTGACACCAACACGCAGACTGCAGTGTCCATCTGACACTAACACACAGACTGCAGTGTCCATCTGACACTAACACACAGCATGCAGTGTCCATCAGACACTCACTCACAGACTGCAGTGTCCATCAGACACACTCACAGACTGCAGTGTCCATCTGACACTAACATAAAGACTGCAGTGTCCATCTGACACTAACACAAAGACTGCAGTGTACATGTGACACTAACACACAGACTGCAGTGTGCATCTGACACTAAGACACAGACTGAAGTGTGCATCTGACACCAACACACAGACTGCAGTGTCCATCTGACACACAGACACACACTGCAGTGTCCATCAGACACTCACACACAGGCTGCAGTGTCCGTCACATCCTCACACACATGCTGCAGTGTCCATCAGATACTCACACACAGACTGCAGTGTCCATCAGACACTCACAGACAAACTGCAGTGTCCATCTGACACTAACACCCAGCATGCAGTGTCCATCTGACACTAACACCTAGCATGCATTGTCCATCAGACACTCACGCACAGACTGCAGTGTCCATCAGAAACTCACACACAGACTGCATTGTCCATCTGACTCTAACACACAGACGCAGTGTCCATCGGGTCATCTCAAGCAGAGGCTGCAGTGTCCATTCGACCCTCACACAGTCTGCCGTGTGCATCACATCCTCACACACAGGCTGCAGTGTCCATCACATCCTCACACACAGGCTGCTGTATCCGGCAGCACACTCACACACAGCCTGCAGTGTCCAAAAGACACTCACACACTGTTTGCAGTGTCCATCAGACACTCACACACACAGACTGCAGGGTCCATCTGACACTAACATACAGACAAGAGTGTCCATCTGACATGAACACAGTCCATTTGACACTAACACACAGACTGCAGTGTCCATCTGACACGAACACACAGATTGCAGTGTCCATCTGACACTAACAAACTGACTGCAGTGTCCATCAGACACTCACACACAGACTGCAATGTCCATCACATCCTCACACACAGGCTGCAGTGTCCATCAGATACTCATACACAGCATGCAATGTACATCAGACACTCACGGACGCACTGCAGTGTCCATCTGACACTAAAACCCAGCATGCAGTATCCATCAGACATTCACACACTGACTGCAGTGTCCATCACATCCTCACACAGAGGCTGCAGCGTCCATCAGATACTCGCACACAGCATGTAATGTCCATCAGACACCCACAGACAGACTGCAGTGTGCATCTGACGCTAACTCCCAGCATGCAGTATCCATCAGAAACTCACACACAGACTGCAGTGTCCATCAGACACTCACACACAGACTGAAGTGTCCATCCGACACTCACAGACAGACTGCAGTGTCGAACTCACACTAACACACAGCCTGCAGTGTCCATCTGACACTCACACACAGACTGTTGTGTCCATCACATCCTCACACACAGCCTGCAGTGTCCATCAGACACTCACACACAGATTGCAGTGTCCATCTGACACTGACACACAGACTGCAGTGTCCATCAGAGATTCACACACACATTGCAGTGTCCATCAGACTCTCACACACAGACTGCAATGTCCGTCAGACACTCACACACAGACTGCATTGTCCATCTGACTCTAACACACAGACGGCAGTGTCCATCGGGTCATCTCAAGCAGAGGCTGCAGTGTCCATTCGACCCTCACAAGGTCTGCCGTGCGCATCACATCCTCACACACAGGCTGCAGTGTCCATCACATCCTCACACACAGGCTGCTGTATCCGTCAGCACACTCACACACAGCCTGCAGTGTCCAAAAGACACTCACACACTGTTTGCAGTGTCCAACAGACACTCACACACAGATTGCAGTGTCCATCTGACACTAACACACAGCATGCAGTGTCCATCAGACACTCATTGACAGACTGTAGTGTCCATCTGACACTGACACACAGACTGCAGTGTCCATCAGACACACACACAGACTGCAGCGTCCATCTGACACTAACACACAGACTGCAGTGTGCATCGGACACTAACACACAGACTGCAGTGTCCATCAGACACACACACAGACTGCAGTGTCCATCTGACACTAACACACAGACTGCAGTGTCCATCAGACACACTCACAGACTGCAGTGTCCATCTGACACTAACACACAGACTGCAGTGTGCATCTGACACTAACACACAGACTGCAGTGTCCATCAGACACACACACAGACTGCAGTGTCCATCTGACACTAACACTCAGACTGCAGTGTGCATCTGACACCAACACGCAGACTGCAGTGTCCATCTGACACTAACACACAGCATGCAGTGTCCATCAGACACTCACTCACAGACTGCAGTGTCCATCTGACACTAACACACAGACTGCGGTGTACATGTGACACTAACACACAGACTGCAGTGTGCATCTGACACTAAGACACAGACTGAAGTGTGCATCTGACACCAACACACAGACTGCAGTGTCCATCTGACACACAGACACACACTGCAGTGTCCATCAGACACTCACACACAGGCTGCAGTGTCCGTCACATCCTCACACACATGCTGCAGTGTCCATCAGATACTCACTCACTGACTGCAGTGTCCCTCTGATACTGACACACAGCATGCAATGGCTATCAGAGATTCACTCACAGACTGCAGTGTCCATCAGACTCTCATACACAGACTGCAGTGTCCATCAGACACTCACACACAGACTGCAGTGTCCTTGAGACACTCACACACAGACTGCAGTGTCCTTGAGACACTCACACACAGACTGCAGTGTCCATCAGACACTCACAAACAGACTGCAATGTACATCACATCCTCAGACACCGGCTGCAGTATCCGTCCGACACTCACACATTGACTGCAGAGTCCATCGGACACTCACACACAGACTGCAGTGTCACTCAGACACTCACACTGACTGCAGTATCCGTCACATCCTCACACACATGCTGCAGTGTCCATCAGATACTCGCACACTGACTGCAGTGTCCCTCTGATACTGACACACAGCATGCAATGGCTATCAGAGATTCACTCACAGACTGCAGTGTCCATCAGACTCGCATACACAGACTGCAGTGTCCATCAGACACTCACACACAGACTGCAGTGTCCTTGAGACACTCACACACAGACTGCAGTGTCCTTGAGACACTCACAAACAGACTGCTGTGTACATCACATCCTCAGACACAGGCTGCAGTATCCGTCCGACTCTCACACATTGACTGCAGAGTCCATCGGACACTCACACACAGACTGCAGTGTCCATCAGACACTCACACACACACGGCAGTGTCCATGAGACACACACACAGACTGCAGTGTCCATCAGACACTCACACGCAGACTGCAGTGTCCATCAGACACTCACACACAAACTGCAGTATCCATCAGACACTCACACACACACTGCAGTGTCCATCAGACACTCACACACAGACTGCAGTGTCCATCAGACACTCACACTGACTGCAGTGTCCATCACGTCCTCACACACAGGCTGCAGCGTCCATCGGATACTCACACACAGCATGTAATGTCCATCAGACACCCACAGAGAGACTGCAGTGTGCATCTGACGCTAACCTCTAGCATGCAGTATCCATCAGAAACTCACACACAGACTGCAGTATCCATCAGACACTCACACACAGACTGCATCGTCCATCTGACACTAACACACAGACTACAGTGCCCAGCTGATGCTAATACACGTACTTCAGTGTCCATCTGACACTAACACACAGACTGCAGTGTCCAATTGACACTAACACACACACTGCTGTGTCCATCAGACACTGACACACAGACTGCAGTGTGCATCAGACACTCACACACCGACTATAGTGTCCATCACATCCTCACACACAGGCTGCAGTGTCCATCAGACGCTCGAACACAGACTGCAGAGTCCATCAGAGATTCACACACACATTGCAGTGTCCATCAGACACTCACACAGAGACTGCAATGTCCATCAGAAACTCACAGACAAACTGCAGTGTCCATCTGACACTAACACACAGACTGCAGTGTCCATCTGACCCTAACACCCAGCATGCATTGTCCATCAGACACTCACGCACAGACTGCAGTGTCCATCAGACACTCACACCCAGACTGCAGTGTCCATCAGACACTCAAACACAGACTGCAGTGTCTATCAGACACTCACACCCAGACTGCAGTGTCCATCAGACACTCAAACACAGACTGCAGTGTCCATCAGACGCTCGAACACAGACTGCAGAGTCCATCAGAGATTCACACACTCATTGCAGTGTCCATCAGACACTCACACAGAGACTGCAATGTCCATCAGAAACTCACAGACAAACTGCAGTGTCCATCTGACACTAACACCCAGCATGCATTGTCCATCAGACACTCACGCACAGACTGCAGTGTCCATCAGACACTCACACCAAGACTGCAGTGTCCATCAGATGCTCGAACACAGACTGCAGTGTGCATCTGACAACAAAATGCAGACTGCAGTGTTCATCTGACACTAACACATAGACCGCAGTGTCCATCAGACACTCACACTCAGACTGCAGTGTCCATCACTCAAACACAGACTGCAGTGTCCATCAGACACTCAAACACAGACTGCAGTGTTCATCTGACACTTACACACAGACTGCAGTGTGCATCTGACACCAAAACGCAGACTGCAGTGTTCATCTGACACTAACACATAGACTGCAGTGTCCATCAGACTCTCATACACAGACTGCAGTGTCCATCAGACACTCACACACAGACTGCAGTGTCCTTGAGACACTCACACACAGACTGCAGTGTCCTTGAGACACACACACAGACTGCAGTGTCCATCAGACACTCACAAACAGACTGCAATGTACATCACATCCTCAGACACTGGCTGCAGTATCCGTCCGACACTCACACATTGACTGCAGAGTCCATCGGACACTCACACACAGACTGCAGTGTCACTCAGACACTCACACTGACTGCAGTATCCGTCACATCCTCACACACATGCTGCAGTGTCCATCAGATACTCGCACACTGACTGCAGTGTCCCTCTGATACTGACACACAGCATGCAATGGCTATCAGAGATTCACTCACAGACTGCAGTGTCCATCAGACTCTCATACACAGACTGCAGTGTCCATCAGACACTCACACACAGACTGCAGTGTCCTTGAGACACTCACACACAGACTGCAGTGTCCATCAGACACTCACAAACAGACTGCTGTGTACATCACATCCTCAGACACAGGCTGCAGTATCCGTCCGACTCTCACACATTGACTGCAGAGTCCATCGGACACTCACACACAGACTGCAGTGTCCATCAGACACTCACACACACATGGCAGTGTCCATGAGACACACACACAGACTGCAGTGTCCATCAGACACTCACACGCAGACTGCAGTGTCCATCAGACACTCACACACAAACTGCAGTATCCATCAGACACTCACACACACACTGCAGTGTCCATCAGACACTCACACACAGACTGCAGTGTCCATCAGACACTCACACTGACTGCAGTGTCCATCACGTCCTCACACACAGGCTGCAGCGTCCATTGGATACTCACACACAGCATGTAATGTCCATCAGACACCCACAGAGAGACTGCAGTGTGCATCTGACGCTAACTCCCAGCATGCAGTATCCATCAGAAACTCACACACAGACTGCAGTATCCATCAGACACTCACACTCAGACTGCATCATCCATCTGACACTAACACACAGACTACAGTGCCCAGCTGATGCTAATACACGTACTTCAGTGTCCATCTGACACTAACACACAGACTGCAGTGTCCAATTGACACTAACACACAGACTGCTGTGTCCATCAGACACTGACACACAGACTGCAGTGTGCATCAGACACTCACACACCGACTATAGTGTCCATCACATCCTCACACACAGGCTGCAGTGTCCATCAGACGCTCGAACACAGACTGCAGAGTCCATCAGAGATTCACACACACATTGCAGTGTCCATCAGACACTCACACAGAGACTGCAATGTCCATCAGAAACTCACAGACAAACTGCAGTGTCCATCTGACACTAACACACAGACTGCAGTGTCCATCTGACCCTAACACCCAGCATGCATTGTCCATCAGACACTCACGCACAGACTGCAGTGTCCATCAGACACTCACACCCAGACTGCAGTGTCCATCAGACACTCAAACACAGACTGCAGTGTCCATCAGACGCTCGGACACAGACTGCAGAGTCCATCAGAGATTCACACACACATTGCAGTGTCCATCAGACACTCACACAGAGACTGCAATGTCCATCAGAAACTCACAGACAAACTGCAGTGTCCATCTGACACTAACACACAGACTGCAGTGTCCATCTGACCCTAACACCCAGCATGCATTGTCCATCAGACACTCACGCACAGACTGCAGTGTCCATCAGACACTCACACACAGACTGCAGTGTGCATCAGACACTCACACACCGACTATAGTGTCCATCACATCCTCACACACAGGCTGCAGTGTCCATCAGACGCTCGAACACAGACTGCAGAGTCCATCAGAGATTCACACACACATTGCAGTGTCCATCAGACACTCACACAGAGACTGCAATGTCCATCAGAAACTCACAGACAAACT
The DNA here is from genome assembly GCA_026770705.1 of Isurus oxyrinchus. Classification (NCBI taxonomy): domain Eukaryota; kingdom Metazoa; phylum Chordata; class Chondrichthyes; order Lamniformes; family Lamnidae; genus Isurus; species Isurus oxyrinchus. The sequence continues at coordinate 655,975 of JANJGN010000315.1, forward strand.
GCAGTGTCCATCTGACACTAACACACAGACTGCAGTGTCCATCTGACCCTAACACCCAGCATGCATTGTCCATCAGACACTCACGCACAGACTGCAGTGTCCATCAGACACTCACACCCAGACTGCAGTGTCCATCAGACACTCAAACACAGACTGCAGTGTCCATCAGACACTCACACCCAGACTGCAGTGTCCATCAGACGCTCGGACACAGACTGCAGAGTCCATCAGAGATTCACACACACATTGCAGTGTCCATCAGACACTCACACAGAGACTGCAATGTCCATCAGAAACTCACAGACAAACTGCAGTGTCCATCTGACACTAACACCCAGCATGCATTGTCCATCAGACACTCACGCACAGACTGCAGTGTCCATCAGACACTCACACCAAGACTGCAGTGTCCATCAGATGCTCGAACACA